>CM068368.1:569776062-570976062 GCA_034769895.1 Magicicada septendecula | reverse complement strand
TATAGACACTAGTGGGCCTTTCCCAGTATCTAATGATGGAAACCGGTGCATTATGGTTATAGGTGACGATTTTACTAAGTGGGTCGAAGCTTATCCAATTCCAAATCAGGAGGTTTCCAGTGTTGCAGTTTAGTGGGAAGTGATCATTGTAGTAATTAGTGCAAATCTGTAATAAGAGAAAAATTTATTATTGTGTATTGGACAAATTTAACTTGAATTATCCTATAAGTGTGCTTTGTTGATTTACAATCGTCGTTTGTGTCTACTTAAAGTCTGTAATAGTGACTTCATTTGTGCCAGTTATTGTGTTTCCATTGTACCTAGGACGATCCTGTGTGACCGTCGTATCAATACTACACCTAAAGTACATATAAACGTTTAGGTAATTTTCCAGTATGTTAACTCCGGGTATGTAATAAAGAACAAGCATTTACCCTTGGGAGCATGTGAAATATATATTTTGTTCATTAGACAAATTTACATAAAAGAAAAATTTGCCGGGAATCTGACAATATACCACTAACAAATTAGTTGCTGTATAGGATTAGGGCAACCGAGTATTCCAACCCTCTCCATTTAACATCACAGTCAACTTTACCACCTCTAATGTCACAGTGGGCTGTCAGTTTGCTCTTTGAACTACTTACCACAACAAACAGACATCCCTTTGTTTTCAGTGAATTAAACAAACAGTGAAATTTCTAAACTGAACTGAACTGCAACATTCACAGGAACTTGACAGATGTGAATCTTGATTTATTTAAACGACTTGGATTTGTCTTGGTGGGAGAATTAATGCCTTTGAGCAGGTTACAAACAAACCTTTACAGCCTTACTTACCTGAGGCAAAGTGTAACATTTTGTCATATTTCTCACATTATGCATTATTTTAAATATAACCTACTTTTTTGTCCTACTCAGGGTAAAGTATGTTACATATTATAGTAAATAAGCAAGTAAGTAAGTAAATAAGTAAGTACAATATTATTAAATTGCACAGTAATTTGGTCACAAAATTTATTAACTTATGCGAATATTTGTTAACTTTAAATATAAGCCAACCCTTTGTCTTACTTAGGGTAATGTACCTTGCAGATTATAGTAAATACGGATGTAAGTAATTATAGGCCTAAATAAATAAGTATAATATTTTTAAATTGCACACTAATTTGGTGATAAAGTTTACTAATTTAGTCAAATATTTATTATATTGCCGATACATCTTACAACACGTCTTCTTATGGCATTTTGAGAGACGGACAAAGCTGCACTAAGTATATACCTAATTTAACAGACACATCCTCCTGAAAATAAAAAGAAAAGGCCAGTAAAGTAAAGGAAGGTAAAGTATGTGTGTGCTTAATTCTAAATAAAATAAAGTTTCCCGACTTCTTTCAGAGTCTGATAAAAGAGGATCCGGTGAATAAATTTACAAGCTACTAAATTTTCCATTTTGGCTTGTATTTTACGGATACAGTGTATTCATGGATAAAAATGCTTTGTAGTCTAACACAAAACAAATTCAAGAAATACAATATTTGATTTTTAAAATACTATATATTTTATTCGTATATAGTATACGAATTAAATATACCAATAATTAAAAAGCCAAATTACACTTGGCCTCATTAACCTGGATATCCCAGTTTGATTCTTGTGCACGCTGTAAAATCAAGGTACATTTCTATCCTCCACGTTAACTCACCATGTGTTATTGAGTACCTCAGATCATAACTAGGATAATAATAAGCAGATGAACTACACTGCTGGCTAAAATGCTTTTCTTGAATGCAGATTGCCTCAAATGGGAGCCTATATTTGATTTTTCTTAGTCATTTCGATTCTGCAAAAAGGAATCTGTGATCATTATGTTTTTTTAAGTTGAGGGCTTGACAGTTAAAGGTTTTAACTCTTTTTATATGAATACCTCTTACAGAAACAAATAGACTTCATTTACTAAATATACTAGCCACAACCAGTATAGTCTTTTGAAAGCCAGCTCATTAAGCTTGTTGACATCTATTTTGCCTTCAAGGATGACCTAGTTTTCACTTATGTCTACCGTGCGAAGTAGGTTTTCAAACCACCTATTATTTCACCTGTTAACCGGCATCCTATATCTTAAGTCTGTACGGGCAGACCACTTTTTAAAAATGTGTCTGACTGTGAGTGTTTGATTCTGCCTTGTGTTCATATAAGCTTTATGGTTCTGGCTGGTCGGTACAGCAAAGTCGAATTCTATGTCCTACATATAGCTTTGTGAGAAAAAAATATTCAGGTTCCTAATTTTTGCTGCATGTTGTCATCTTTTAGTATTCTGTTTTTACCGTTTACAGTTTTGTGCGTAGGTTTTGACAGGTTTGTGATGTTGGTTGCAATCTTCAAATCAACAGGTATACCTGTACAGGTACCTGCATGGAGTACCTGTCTTCTTCTGTACTGTCTGCAGCGATTTGTGTGATACTGTCGGGTTTCTTATTTCTATAGATGCCTATGGAAATAGGCACCCATGTAAAAGTAAATTATAAAGCCTGATATTCTAATACATGACATTGTGTTACTATCTTTTACGAGTCTTCTGTGCGTGCATTGTTAAAAGCGGTTGTGGAGTTCAATGAACTTTTGTATATTGCAAGGAATCCTTATCGGAGAGCCTGCCAAACGCCGTGCGTGTATAGAAACGGTGTATACACCCGCTGTACTCGGCAATGCTTACGAGTAAATGACACCTTACGCCTTTTATCTTCGACCTACAATGTGGGACTAATCTGCCAACTGAATTCAAGTTCCAATAGGCCTATATGGTGTTGGTGTATTGTCGACATCCTTAAACTGCCTATATCAAACCACGAAGCTAGTTTCTGTCCAACCAGGGTGGTACCTAAGATGGAAAAAAAGATCCACAACCTTAGTAGAAATATTATGTTGACTGAAAAATTTCAGAGTGCCAACACCACCCGGTCGAGTGGATGTAACATATCAGGTATATAAATACATGTGTCCATGTGTTCTCAGTAAAGGTTATGTGATTCAAATAAGTTGGCAAGGAACTGGTCTTTGAAACGTATAGCAACTTGTAATATTTAAAGTGCAGTGACTAATAATTACTGCATCGCAATAAAGGATTACAGTTGGATCCCAACTTTCTTATCATTAGTTGTACTTGGACAACTTACTTTTTCCACATAAAATGAAGGTGGGTTGTCTTTGTTACTATGTAATAAACACACCATACTCACCCCTAAGTAGGTTCTATATCATTTCATGTATAACTGTCTCCAGCTGACGTTTTATTTTTGCTGTTAATGACAAATGATATACGTAACATTAACCAATAGGATACTTTATCTTTCACCTACTTCTTACCGTCCTTTCCGTAAGCATTCAGAACTTCAAATCTTCATAAAATAATAAATCTTGCCGCAAATAATATTGGTTTTGAAGGACTGTAGGCAAGCGGAGTGAAGAAATGCAATAAAAAAGAAAAAATATGAATAGACCGAAAACATGGGTATAGCCCAGTTTCATCGGGATAAAAACATTGAAAAATTCTGGATTTTTTGTAACTGAACATTTTAATATTTTCCGTACATATTACACTGTATGTAAAACGAGTCTTAAACTCGATAGCAATTTAGGCGTTGTATTTTGTTTCTCTATAATATTGGTTATTCTGGACCTAAAATAAAGACTACTGTCTATGTAAATATTTGTTATTTTCAAAAAAGGAGTTATTATTTTCAGTTTTCTAAATCATCTCTTGTACATGCTTTACAAAAGCGTGAGGAATGAGTGTGTGTCAAGAAAAAATGCGTTTCCTATGAGCTGAGTAAAAGCTACCACCAGACCTTGTGTCTCAAGTCTGGAACTGGCTGGACAGACCGGAAGACGCCATGTAAGATTTCGAGGGGGCGGTATTGGTCGCAGGTGACTTCAATACCAAAGCTCGGAATTGATGAACTTTTGTTACTTATTAAAGTGGCCGATGGGTTGTTGAGTTATCTCCTAGGTGTGGGGGCTAGTATTATAAACGTTGGTGAGATAGCGACAATTAGAGAGAGTAGCTACGGAGAGTCAATATCTGACGCCGTTATCGTACCAGACTGCTTAGTCTCCATTGTCAGAAGCGGAAAGTTATCGAGAATTGGAGGTAGTAATGACTAATATATGGAGACCTGCAGATGATACTGGATTTCGTCCCGACAGATCAAATGCGATCATGTATACGGCACGTGCCAGACTCACATAGAGATTTGACAAACATGTGACACTGATATTTGTAAACATCGTTACTAGCTACAATAAAAAAACGCCTCTCATCGGAGATAAAACTGGTGGTCCCAAAAACTTGCAGACAAATTTTGCCAGGTTACCTCTAAACCTCCAATCATCTGAATCAATACAAAATCATGTTGTGCCTCCCATTGCCTTCAGTTTTGCTTTCGATGTCAAATTCTTGTTCGATATCGTCTCTTTACTTGATATATCTGGAGATAGTTGTCTAAAATTCTGACCTGGGAATATCGAGCAACAACGGTCTCAGTAATTCTATTAGGATAACCTGTCAATTCACCATAGTGGTATATAAATGTAACAGGCTTAAAAACGCGTGAACCCGTGAAAGCTGGTCGTTCAGCAATTGTTCTGATCTTCCATACTTCTATCACTAGAGTCGACCTGCTAATTGTCGTAATGAGTTTTCCCCGGCTTGATCTTCTCGCAGCTAGAATTGTTACACAGAGGCGGCTCGAAGTCGCTTAAAAGTGGCACAATTGTCTTTGGTAGGCGCTCAATTGTATTTGATACATGCTGGATCCTTTCCTTTCATTGCGTTACTTCACCAAGGCACCGGTGTTCTAGATGAGTGACCAACTGTCCGTGGTATAATATGTTTTTATATCTGTACTACTACGTTATAACTTAAGATATTCCATTTCTTTTCACTTCAGTCAGCTTGTAAACGTATGTGTAATAACGTATTTAGTGTCTATCGCAATATACGTTTTACAAAGTCAACATTTCTTAATTCAAAGCCTGCTAAGCTAAATACATTATTTTTATTAACTTTTAAAGTGTATTTTTTAAAGAATTATAGAATATCTTTAAAAGTATACGAAGATATAGCCGACCGAATATTGGTATATAAGAAAACTTTTTATGTCTGAGACCTACACTTACTTTATTTTAATACGTGTGAGAGCTTTTCTCTTACAGACGTTAGCGTAGAAAAAGTACTTTTCAGAATAAACCACAGAGGTACAGAATTTTATGTCAATGATCTACCACAAAGCAAACTATGTAGTGACTAGGAATTTAAAAACTATCATATAATGCTACATTACTGCCAAATTATGCTACTTTCAGAGTACTGTGAAAGAAGGTATGGTGAATTGCTTTAAGAATGTCGGACATATCAACCGTTGCTTTCGGTTGCCCATTAACTTTAAACATAATTTTAATTACTGAAACTTGTATACGTTCAGTCATTTATACCAACGGCATATTCGGTGAAAATTCGTATTAATTTACTTCATACTTTAGTACATAGATATTTAATAAATAAAATGAAACATAAGGGAAATTAGCCAATGACGTCATTCAGCTTCTTGTATTTGTAAGAATAAGGATTTATTTAAAGTATGCCAAACTTACATTACATAAATATAGCTCATTGTGTACAGTGTTACCTCAGCGTGTTCTATACTAAATTAAACACACACACACACACACACACACACACACACACACACACACACACACACACACACACACACACGCACGCACGCACGCACGCACGCACGCACGCACGCACGCACGCACGCACGCACGCACGCACGCACGCACGCACGCATTAAATGTGTAAACACCTTAATTTGGTTTCAACATTTTTTTAAGAATATCAGAGCTTGGTAATATTATAGCTTGGTAAAATTACTACACTTCAGATTTGCCTATAGGCCTAACTGTAACCTTATAGCTTACCAATATGGAACACTATATGTTAATTGCTGATATAACACTTTCTATGTAATATTAAAAGTTGATTAAACTTTTATAATACAGTCATCGCGGTACGAATAATAATGTGGCATTAAAAATTAGGTGCATTGTCTTATACATGACTATACATTCACAGGGGTCGATATACTTACCAGGATCCAATAACGTCCAGTTGTTAATTTTATTAACAAAATCTTTCTTGCTAAGGCTAGTGGCATCAAGACAATAGGATTACATTTCAAAGTACCGAAACACATTTCTCTAATTGCTGAGCACCTAACAACTGTAGTTTCTTATGTATAAACCAAACTTACGGAAAGATTAATACGGCCGGCCTATAAATAATATCAAACGTCATTACGCGTAAGCTTGTGTAAGGGTGTATGGCTGAAAGTTGATTTACATCCCGAGAAACATGAAAAAAAATTGTTAGATCAAAAACTTTTGAAAAAATATTTTCTCTAAGAATTGAGAACGATTAATATGGTGATTATGGTGATTAATATTAACTTCAATTCTAAAAATGTAATTTTGAAATGGAATGAAATGGAATAAATTTTTGAATTTTACGTTGTCTATGAAAGTGTCTATTTTCCAGTATTCTTCTGAATTATAATTCCTTGCATTATAACAATTATTAAAATGTCGCGATTAATTATGGATTACGATTTTGTCTCCGTTTTAGTATTACTAATTTCCTCCGTAAATAACATTTTCCTTTAAAAAAACAGTAATTTATAATTACAAAAATACTTATCATTCAAAAAATACGGAAAAAACAAAACTTACCATAAGTCGTGTATACTGTTGAGAAGTAGCATTGTCGTGTAAAATTCAAGAAAATACTGAAAATAAATATTCAATGGCACAATTGCTGTTTGATGTCAAGTTCATAATTTAATTAACACCACTATTTTATTTTAAATAATGCAAGAACATGATTATTTCCAATTTCGTAATTAGAAACACAAATGATAGAAATGACAATTAATCAAAATATAACATTAAATTATATAGTCTAATAATAAAGTTGTAATTTTTTAAAGTAAGTAAACGTAAGAATGTAATAGGTAAATTTGTTTTTGTATAAGTTAGACTCATTAACAAAGAGTGATCTTAATAGTAGTTTTTGTTGTCATCGAATAATGTGGCTATTTTGCAACATTTTTTTAATAGCACCTATTCTTAAATTTTGTTAGGTTTCCTACTACAGTGGTCAACGGCAATCAACTTCCTTCCATTACAAGACGTCTGTAAATCATTAAATTTTTCTGAAAGACGATTTTACTATTCTGAGAGCTTTTAATTTAATAGCTGTTGCTATTTTAGCTTAATACAATAACTAATTACTCTTGCTGTGAATATTATACTTATCATTTATAATATTCAAGATGACGTAACTCCTTTGAGTAATACGGAAACGTTTCGTCTTTCAAACTTGGTTTCGAAGAAGTCACTAAGAAGGTAGTATTAATAATAGATCTGAAAAAATTTATCACCATACTACTAATTATTAGAATACAATATACAAAAAACGTTTAAAATTTCTTATTATACATTCTTTTTACAAGAAATAGACTTATTTGTATTGGAATACTCTGACCGTGTTTTCTCGGTCTGCTATAATGGTTTCAGGCGGAAGAGAATGCGGTATGCCTATCTGCCAAATATAAACAGAATTTTTCGTGCTCGTTGAGAGAATATTTTGCGACAGTACTTTCTGAGCTCTGAGCACCTGACCGGAAAACGTAGTGCGTTTGTCATGTACGTATCTCACGTACACTTATAAAGTACAAGGGTAATTGTAAAAATAACTACCAAGGGATATGAGGAAAAAACTAATCTTTCTACAGAAGCCACTGTTGCTTCCCTCAGGAAACACACACACTCACATCTTAAAGCTCTCTGAAAGACTGGACAATAGGTCAAATGAATTTGCTTATCTTTTTGTGCGTTTCCGTTAAACAGTGAGCTTACAGATTAATCACACCACAACAAGAAAATGTTCATAGTATGTATTATTGAAGTTAAAAACTGAATGTGCATTCTACTTACACAATAAATGCTGTGAAAGTCGCTACCTTACCAAGTTTAAAATTATTTTATTAATAATACCTTGTTTCGTACCAGGAAAGTACCACAAGAAGCAAGCCTGGCATACTGCCTATGTGAGCCGCTCTCGATATAGGAGTGTAGTAAAATTATTACAGCAAACATATAGCCTATATATAATTATTGTATTAACTCTATACTTTATTAAGATTTTAAACTCTCTTCCTTCCTATTTTTTTACACAAACATGTACAAAGTTCTTACAAGGCGCACAGGCACGTAACTTAGTAACAATTTTTGTAACAAAGTTCTAACAACTGTATTTTTTACACAGTCCTATTGACCTTACTGTTTAAACACTATTGATTGAAATTATTATGCTTGTTCTTCCTGTAGAAGTTTGTGGCATTTCACTCGAAATGATCATTTGCGTCAGTTTTGTAAGCTTTTCTTTCACAATATGTTATGCTCATAAGCATTGCACTAACAACATTTTATCAACGTTATATCCAACGGATTTACTGAGTTTACAGACAATAACGGTTACTACAGAGTGGGACGGTCTTGAACTTCTCTGAACCAGACGTATTATGTAAAAAACATGTACACTTTTGCAGACGTGTAATAAACCTCCTGGGGATCAAATAACTCACTTCAGGGTATAGTAAGAACCAGCGATTAAATAATTATAGCAACGTGTTATGTGATTATTAGCAAAGTTTGTTAGGTCCCTACTTGTAAAAAGTCAGTTTATACTGACTGGAGTTTAGTCCGTGAGAACGATACAAAGAGTAAAAGTCACATAGATTCAAAGGTACTTAGCCGCTTTATGTAGGGCTGAAAGTCGATACAATCTAAATCGATATATAGTGTACACACTGCAAAGACAAAGTCTTTAATATACATAAAATAATCCTTATGAAACTGGAGGATCAGGAACATTGCATGAGGAATTCAAACAGCAAATTCTATAGAACAGCAAGAACCAAAAAACGTATATTCAAATGCATAAAAATACAGATAGGCTGAAAGAGAACAAACAATATTTAATATACAAATCTAAGAGAAAAGAGTGTAAGACAGCATGGTAAAAGATAGCTTGAAAATAAAATGCAGAACATCAGTTTATTATGAATTAAGAAAATTTGAGGAAATAAGACCTTAACTATTATGGGTTATTTCTTAGAAACTATATAAAAATAATGGTTTTTATCCTGGTTATGTATACTCGCGACTGCGTACGTGTCAAAATTTGACCAGCTATAAATCTTTTTAGAGTTCGTGACTGTCACCCAATTGTCCAGTGTCCAAATTGAAAACAACGACCAACCGAGCATCTACCATGTGGCCAATGTATAAAATGACTGAAATTTTATCGGTTTAAAACCAACATATATATACTGCTACAAAACCGACAATATGAAAAGGTAAAATATGGAGAGCTTTTTCTACTTGGAAACGTCGCAGAAGTTTTTAATTAGGTACTTTGTAGATCAATGACTAGAGGCCTTCAAAGGTTTAATTTTCAGTATTCGCTCTTACTGGAGCTATCATGCTCTCACCCGCGTGTTACCCCTTTAATTCTCTCCTTTTTATCGTTGCAATGTTGCCATGTGTACTAAATGATAAGTACAAATTTTAAAGTTTTAAATTTCATTGATTCTTTACTTGGTATACTGCACATTTTTATATACATTATGTATGTAACACAGTTACCTACTTCTTTAAAAACCATGTTACACATGTTTGTTCACTTTAACAAGTTAGAACAACGTTTCAATTAAGCAAAGACGGATACCGTAACTTAAGGTTTATCGAATTAATTTTTACCACGTTTTATTTAGAATATATTTCCTTTGCTATGGACTAATTGTAATAGCCAACTCGCGAAAAATAATTTTTTCATGTGTCATATATGGGAACAATTAATGCCGTCATTATGTGTAACAAAAGTTTTGGTCTTTGAGGAAGTTTATTAGTCCTTAAAATATAATTATATAGTATAAGTAAAAAAGTTGTAGTAAGTAGTCGAAAGTTATTTTTCATGCACATTCTAGTATTCTACTTAAGGTAGTTTGGGCCTTATTTACAATGATTTTTAATGTTTATGAGAGACGCTTTTGGAGACTACCGAGCAATTGGTGCATTAATGCATTAGTTTAACACCTAACCTCTGTCTCAATTTCCCTCATTGATTCCTGAACTCTGTATTTAAAATTTTCCACTACCACTTTAACAACTGCTCTCCTGGTTGGATTGTGATGCCACTCACAATTTTAATATAAGGGTATTTTAATATTTATTAGCTTTTCTTGAGACACAATTCTCTTTCTAATTCTCTTTTTGAGAATCGATAGAAGCCGAGTCTGAAGTATCGTTCTTATAGGAATCCAGTATTCATAACATGGAATATATTGACAAAAAGTACCTAAGCGTTTGGCTTCAATCAAACCTTTTGTTTAATTCTGAATGTGATATTTGATTGCTTTTACATTGTTTTGATCGAAACTCCCATTTCTCTTTGTATAAGGTACCATAACGAATTACACATTGTTCATTCACTACCCTCTGTCAAATTAAAAATATAACACTGATTTCACGCTACCACTGTGACAAAAACGCAGGGTTACGCGACTATCCGCAACAACTGTTTGTGTAATGACAAAGCTCTTGCATGTGATACAGGTATTCCTATTAGTTAGCACAAACAATGACTAAACACGTAAGCTTCACAATTCACTTAGTTTACCCATAGAAGGACATACTTTTAAACAAAACAATGACTAACGCAAATTTTTACATTTGTCGAAAAAATGATTTTTTATTACTAAAACCTTCTTTCTATAGTACATATAAATCTAGTAAAATGAAATATTAACTTACTTTTGCTTTCCAAATTGTTGCTTGCTTAAAAATACAGTAACATGTCTAGGTTGCGTTAATATCTAACCAAAGTTTTAATTTAGTTTTAAATAATGTTTACTAACATTAGTTTTATATTTCCCATCTAATATTATATACATACATACATAATGTTACCTGATATTTTTCCCATCATCTTGGTGTATGATTGTCTAAGTAAAATTATTAACAAACCCTAGGAAAGTACCAGAAAACATAAAGTAGCCTGCTTAAATGACTACTAATTATAAGTTTTATACTAATGACTAATCATAAATAATGCTTTAATAATTATGTTTGGACTATTAAAGTTAGTAAGACTAGAAGGACAATGTTGTGTAAATACTTACCATGTTAAAACTTATCACACTATGCGAGTGAAAGTTGAAATTAACTCATAAGTTCAATAAGAGTTGTAATATGATTATAATGGAAGTAGTTAATAGTAAAGAATGGTAGAATAATTATGTTTTGAAATATTAAAGTTAGAAAGTAAGGAGGAAAATGTTTTGGGAACTACTTACCATGTGAATACCAGTTTTATTCTGTTTATAAAAACTGGAAAGGATCCTTAAGTTTAATAAGAATTGCCATATGTTTCATAATAGTTGTTAGTAATTAATTGTTTGATGTTGATTGATAATATATGCTGTAATATTATTTAAACAAATGTTAATGTTATTGGAAGGGTACAAACATTTTAATAATAGAGATATTTGTGAAACTAGGTATGTTAGGCCTAGATAGTTAAGGAATTTGGAAGAGAGTTTACAGTAAAACTAGAATAATTAATGTCATGTTGAACTATGTTATTACTGATTGTATCTAATAGTTTTAGTAAAGTGAAGGGTATAAAAAAGAACTAATTATAAATAATTTTATACAAATAGTTAAAAGTGTAAACTAGTAACTCTGGAAATATGGAATGGAAATTTATTAAAAGTGATACCAAACAATCAGTCTTCTATCAGAAATTCAAAGATACTAATATCTTGAAGATCAAAGATCATACAAAAAAGTTATAACAATTTTAAGAAAATTGTATGTAAGATATTAGAAGTTTGTTTATTTTGAGGCTCAGAGAGAACCATAGTAACACAAGATGATGCAGTTTAAACCAATGAAAGCTAAGTTATAGGCTTTAGCAACAGACATGTTATAAATTGAATTGAGAGGATTCCATTATTAGAACTGAACGAGAAAGGATGATATAAAGAAAAACGAGAAACAAAATCTAAAATATTTCGAGTGTAATAACCGGGAAGATAATTAATGTTAAATCATTTTAAAGGAACTAATGTTTAGAAGAAAGATGTAAACCATTATTCGAAAGAAGGAAGCCAATTAACATATGAAGAAACAAATTCAACATATCCAGGAAGGGAAGTATTTTAGTTAATAACTAAACTGAAGAAATTACCTTAATGTCCCAAGTTTACACTTAACAAAGAAATTATTTACACTTTTTGATTAAAATTATATTTGAATTTTCACTGGGAAAATAATTAATAAGTCTGTTACATGTTCTAGATTTCAACCAATCAGGAGATCCAATTTTCATTTAAGTCGTGCGTTAATACGTAACTCATCCTAATAAGACGTACTCTCTGTGCGAGTTTTTCGTGACAGTACACGTTTTTCTATAAGGGTGACGACAGTCCAAATTCTTAGCTGCCAGATACCCGTATGCTAGATCAAGGGGTTATTAGAACTCAGAGCTGAGTTATTTGAAGATCAAATCGCTTTAGTCTAGATTTCCGCTTATAGCCCAGGAAAAATAGGAAGTTTTAAGGACAAAATTAGATAAAAGCTAAATTTTGTGCATATGGTCCTTGAAACATAAATTATACAAAACCAATGACTCTATTAATTAAAAGTGTGTAGGGGTGGTTTTACAGGGATTGAAAGGGGTGAAAAACTATTTTTCGCATATAACTTAAAAACAAACAAATCAAACAGAAATATTTATGTATTTTTTCAACAAATGTTTCAAATAAAAGAAAGTTGTAGCTCACAAAATTCCCTATAATTTGGTGAGTGTTAAACTCCTGTATGTCAAAGATTGTTGGAATAGGACACATTTAAAACTTTTAAATGTATACTGTATTTTTTGTATTTTGTGTGTATTGCATGTGAATGATCGTTTGATTTTTTTTTTTTTTTTTAAATAGGAAGAATATTTACGAGAAAGTGAAAAAACAGATTTTTGATAAGTTCACACAATTTATTATTCTAGGTGAAATATTTTGAAAAAGTATCTTTCGATGTTTACAAAATTGTAATGATAATAACAACAGTAAGAATAATATAGTAAAAGGATCGCAAAATTAAACAACAATTTTAGAAATTAAACGTTGTTTGAATAAAAAAAGCAAATGCAATAATTATTGTTTTTAAAATCTGAACATTTTTACTGAACTTAATGACTAAAATTAAAATGATGTAAAAATACAAAAAAATTATTCTTGCACTGTACACAATAGTCATTAAAATAATTAATTACCTAATTAAAAACATATAATAAAATGTCAAAATCAGAAAGCAGTCAGTTTATGAAATAAAATATGTGAATTACACAAAAGGAAGGTAGAATCAACACAAAACATTTACAAAAACAAACACTTAAGATAAAGTAAAATTTTTACAACTGAATAAATAATTTGGTCAGAAATATCAGATGATAAATTTAAATTGAATGAAATGGAAATTATTTAAAAATAATACAAAAAAAAATGTTACAAGAAAATTATACACTAATTTTTAAAAATATGGTAAGAGTCTTATCATAATAAGTCTTTTCCTTTAGCAAGAGTCTTTTCCTTTTGTAAGAGTCTATTTATAATAAAAACTTAAGTCACGAAAAGTCTTCAATATCACTGTTTTCATTGACATTTGTTTCTTCAAGATCATCAATAAGAAATTCACTTTCATTTTCATCATCAATATTAATCTCTTCACTATCAGTGATATTAATATTATAATCTGGCGTTTCACAATTCTGATACGTTGATCCTTGGCAATTTTTAGACATAACTGTGCATTGCAATCCAGATTTTAGGCAGCGACAACGAAAAGTAGAACAGTCAGTCGTGCAGCCACAGGAAATTAAATTCAAAATTGATTCAGGAGCTGGTTAAAATATAGTCTTGATGGGCTGCAAAACATTATTTTTCCTTTCCCATCCCTATTCCTCTGAACTTTTATGATTGCCTAGCCATTTCTGAACTTGGAAGTAAACTCTAAAGGAATGCTGAGCTGCAGTGCTGAAATTGGAGGTAACAGCTTTAATTTGGCAGATGCCTTTTTGAGAGATTTCTGAAACATTTGAAATCTGTACTTGTCTAGTGTTTGGTTTCATCTTTCGAACCTCGTAGTCCTTCAGTCTTCAACTGGTTTGTACCCTCCCCGCATATACCCGTGGTGCGTGTGGTACTGATTCTCTCACAGGTATATGGGACATACAGTTTAACGCCGGATCCGAACGGCATAGTTGGGGAATGTTTATACTAAGCAGGATACCTCTCGCTGGTTCGCCATTGCCTTGCGAGGGGGAACGGTCGTATCTAAATCAGATGGCCCCCTGCGGAAATTGAAACCGCGCCGACAGCGTAGCAGCGCCACACGCTAGCCACTACGCCACGACCGCTCCTTTCGAACCTCACAGAATTATAAATAATTTTTCACCAGCTTTTTCTACTTCACTTTTATTTGAATTCACACTATAAAACACTGCTACATCATTTTCCAAATTTCTGTTATTCTCCAATAACTTCAGTAATTGTTTTTTACCTTTCCCATGAACTGAACTAGTCGTGTCACAGCCACTAAAAGCATGTGCTAGAAGGATGAAACTTTCGACATTTGTGAATTGTATTTGCAAATTTTGAGAGGAAAATAATTTTGTTTTAATTTTGCCGATATTTGGTTTCAAGAAAAATATGTCTTTTTGTCTACTGGACTTAAAGCTATCACAATTACAAGCAAAACAATATCTCGCCCAACAATTGTCACTTGCAAGTCCTGAGACTTCTGAATGGCAGTTTGCACAATCAGTGTATCTGCGTCGTCGGATGACTGTTGTGCTTCAAACTTTAGTTCTTCGAATTTTTTTTTCAACATTTCAACGAGTTGTTTTTTATATTCACTATTAGCTAAAAACTTTTCTTAGCCGACAGACAAGAGGGTTACTTCCGTTATGCTGAACTATGGACTGATGTTTGGGTATCCACGTTGCTGTTCAGATGTTTTTGTACGTCAGGATTATCATATCCATCAAAGACGATTACTGCAGACTTAAAAGCACGCGAAACATATTACACGTTGTAGCGTGACAGATAAACACATAATAATGAATGGCATTGATCACAAGAATAATATAAGATTATAACATTGAATCCGAAGAAAGCATTAAAATAATATAAAGAATTAATTCAGAGCAACTGTGCAGAACAATCATGGATAGTAAAAGTATAATTTCGAAATAAAAACAATGTTACTAGTGATGAATCATCCAAAACCAGTATAATAACCCAAGGTTTTAAAATATAACCCAGGAAGGTAAGAAGTATATAAAGAAACAACACAGAATATGACTAAACCCACAACGAGGATAAATAAATGAAAAAGAAACCCTGAATAAGGCAAGATCCACCATAAAAGGTGATGTATTTCAAGACACCAGAAGAAGATGAAGTAACCCCAAGAAACCCGATGGCATCCAGAAGAAGATGAAGAACATACCATTCCAAGAAGCCAGAAGAAAAGAAGACATCGTTGAAGAAAGAAGAAGAAGGCAGCATCCAGAAGAAGAAGGAATGCTCTTATAAAAAACACCCATATCCCCATATCCCAATCTAAATAAAAACCACAAATAATAAAAAGTATAACGAAATAGTCTTGAACAGTAACCACATGTACAATAAAATTAAGAAAAAAAGTGTATAGAGTAAGAGTTGCCAGTGGACCAAGGTGAAACAATAATATAATACCCAAAGAACAAATCTTCATTGTAACCCACAAACCAATTTCTTGATGTTAATAAGACAAACAACCATTTAGAAATAGCATCAAAAAGTGTAAAGTGAACCAGTGCTAGTTTGTGTATTATAAAAAATAAACCTTATGTTTTATCCTTGGCATCCACAAACTGTGTATATAATGAAATATACAACTTTAAGTGACTTATAATTTGTACCAGGTGAATGTGATACATGTAATAATAACTAGCTGTCAATCTGTTGGAAATGACATTTCTTTAAGGAATGAATAAAAACAGATTTAAACAAAGTGACAGGGTACAATTACCCTATAATATTTAAAAAAACAGTCTAAAAACTGCATCAATCAATTTAATATAAGAGATAGCAAATAAGAATATAGGTATAAGGTTTTGTGAATATAGAATAAGGATTTAAAAAATGTATTAGTAGTAAGATCCTTTTAATAAGTTTGGAACCACTAACATCCTAACTGTAAATATATTTATTACTGGTGTTAATAGTAATAATTAAGTAAGATGTTAGATGGGAAAAAACAGTCTTTGTAAATAATATTTCTGTTTTAATATTAAGTTTTGATGGTAAAGAATGTCTAAATAGTTGAAGACAACCATCATTTGGAAATATTTCTTATTTGTTTATTGTATTGAAACCAATACTAATTATTGTTATGTTTAATTGAAAAAATGTTTAGTTCATATTACCATGTTAAAAAGTCAGAGAGGGTATAACACAGTATGTATAGTTTATGTAAAAATTTGTATGAAAAACTTGTTAAAAATCTAGGCAAAATAATGAAAATTAAACCTTACCAGAACTGAGAAATTAAACACTTAAATACATTTACACTAAAGGGATTTAGATAACATAAACCAGAATTGAAGCCATATAATTAGAAAGACAACTTAGAAAGATTTTGTAAAATTATAGCCAGGATTATAAATAAAAATGGAAATGACAGAACTCAAGATTTGGAGAGGGGAGTCATATATTCCAACATAATATTTTAAAAATTAACCAATTCAAATAATTGCAAGAAACTAAGGGAATATAAACCTTTTATTACAATATGAGATTGATAATCATAAATATAACTTAAAAATGGCAGAATTTGCATAATGACAGGAAGTTGGTTGTGAAAATTTACCATATACAAAATGAAAGTAAAATTACCAATTTTAGATGAAAAAACATAATAAAACGGCATTATTCGATATCAAAATACGCCGAATGAACTGAAGGATAAAATTAAGTAACAACTAGCAAATAAATTTGAATAATAACCAAAGTTTAAGCAGTTATATAATGTAAC
Organism: Magicicada septendecula; assembly: GCA_034769895.1. Taxonomy (NCBI): domain Eukaryota; kingdom Metazoa; phylum Arthropoda; class Insecta; order Hemiptera; family Cicadidae; genus Magicicada; species Magicicada septendecula. The sequence goes on along the minus strand of CM068368.1, from coordinate 570,958,800 downwards.
TCTAATACATGCACAGGATGCAAAGTAAAATTCGAACAATGTAAGGAATAATATTGCATTGGCTAAGATTTTAGTCGAAAGTGAAGGAAGTAGAGAGAGTTGATTATTGAACGTGATACGGTGCACTTGACAAGAGTATTTTAATCGAGTTAACCTAATTTATAGTACCGCAATGGCGAGTCAGTGTATGACACAATTTTGAAAATCGCGAGTGGCGACTAAAAACATTTAGTAACATCGACACAGTGACATAAACACTTCAAAGAGACTAAATAACATTGTACAGCACTAAACTACAATCAGATAACATTATTAAACACCATAAAACAGTATACATCATAACCATAAAAAAGTGCCTGAAAGACAGAAAGTGAACTGACTTATACATACACCACTATTGAAAATACAACACAGAAACTTCACCCAAGACACTACAACACATCAGAAGGAAGATTTGCTGACACCAGGACGTGAATACCGCCAGAAAATATCTTTATTGGAACGGCCCATCTTCGAGGGACATTTGACCAACTCGACGGCAGCCATTTGCAATTTTCGTCGTCACTGAACTGAACACCGCCTTCTAGTATTGTCAGCGACATGGTTCGCAAACTTGTTTATTTCAATATTTTCTATTAAATATATGTATTTAGTATTAAGAATTAATTATTGTAACGTTATACTTTTTTAATATTGGCCCGATTTCTCTGACTTTAACTATGATTAGCTGTTAAAAGAACCTGATTGCATTTTATATAAAAATACTTGTAACATTTCGATACCCTGAGAGTCGATTTTATAATCGACAAGAGTCTTGTTAACCAATTACCCAATTATCCAATAAATCATTTATAATTTTCACATCAAAATAGTTCTTTCTTTATTAAACATAACCATTTACAATTAATTTAATTTAAACAATATAATACAAGAATTTCACCACATCAGAAGGAAGATAACCTCCAAAACGAAAAGTAAACAAATATCGATTGTACCTGGAGACAATCTTATAAGTGGTTGGAGTTTATTGAAAATACAAAAACGTTAATAAAATTTCCTAGATAAGTGAGACACGTTTCAAAACTTCACGAAACACAATTAATTAATTGTTTTTAATTAATTAATCGATAAAAAGGAATTTTTTTTTAATTATAAAATTTTTTTTAAACACAATTTTTATTTCTTCTACAAACAACATTTTTTTAAAACATTTTGTAACACTACACCTATACCACTTAAACACTATTAACAGGTTTAGTTACAATTTGGACAGCTCAACAGAGAAACTAAAGGAAGAGATTCAGACCAGGAAGACTACAGGTATACACCAGCATTAAAGGATTAGTTACAAATTGGCGCACAACTGAGGAGCTTTAATTAGCGATTGAAAGGCCACTACAATCTGCCCAATCACTAATTGGAGTTCGGCAGCAGCTATAAAGCCAGAGAAAGAAAGAAAAATGCAACGACGGGCAACTTCAAAGAAACGGGCGGCGGAGGCCGAAAAAGAAGTAGAGATAGACATGGAAAATAAAGAGGCGACGCCAGTAGATGTGGAAAGTTCATTGCCACCAGTATTGTCGAAACAACCTGAACAACCAGAGGAACAACCTGAGATGCCCACACAGACAGGGGAGGTTAATCTCCAGGAGAAGCAGATGGAGAAATCCAAGACAACGGAGGATAGTAAAATGGACAGAATAATGGAAATGTTCCTGCAAATGAGAGAGGACATTGGAGGAACCAATAAAAAGATGGAAGGAATGGACAAGAAAATGGACGAAAACAGTAAGAAAATGGGAAGTGATAACCAGTCTTTGAAAGAAGATTTGAGTAATAAAATTGAAAGCACAAATAAGAGAATAGAAGAAAATAGTAAGAAGATGGAAGAGAAGATAGAAGGAAACAGTAAGAAGATGGAAGAGAGGATGGGAGGAAAGTTAGAAGAATTGAAGGAAGACAACCAATCTTTCAAGGAAGAATTCAAGTCGACTAAAGAAGAATTGATTAATAAAATTGAAAACACCAATCAGAAAATCGATGAAACTAGGAAGAAGATAGAAAAGAACAACCGACAGTTGAAGGAAGAGTTGAAGGAGGATAACAAGAATTTGGAAGAGAAGATGGGGGCAGAAGTTGGAAGAATTGAGAGGGGACAACCAAATTTTAAGAGAAGAATTAAGGGAGGTCAATCAGGAGAACCTGGACAAACTAGACGAAAGAACGGAATTGTTACGAGAAGAACTGAATAAGGAAATCAACATTAACAAGAAAGCGATGAATAAGAAGAAGGAAGAAGAAAACATAATGGTAAATCGACAGATCCGAGAGATTGACGGGAAATGCAACCAGACCGAAAAGGAAGTGCAAGAATTTAAGGAAGTAGTAAACACCAAGTTTACAAATATAGAAGAACATAGCCGCAGGAAAGTGGAAGAACAGCGGAAGGAGACTCAAGAAGAATTCGGGAGAGTACGGAACCAAGTCGCGGAACGGTGTGATGGTATGCAAGAGGCGATGACCAATATCACAGGTCAGGTGCGACAAAGCCAAGAAGAGATGGAGGCTTTAAGAAATAGACTGACTCATTTCACCGGATTGCCCATCAACGAAAGCCGAGAATGGCTCAACTTCCGGCAGTACAAACGGAAACCGATGGAGTTCCTGGCGAGGGTAGATGAATACTTCGCCAAACATAAAATAACGCAATGGAGCCATAACAGGGAAATCTTGGACGAGTCATTCAGGGAGATGACGGATAATTGGTGGATGGCTAACCGTAGCGAGATTGCCGACTACCAGCAGTTCCGGAGAATGTTTAAGTCTAAATACTGGTCTGAAACAACCCAGAACGTGATCCGTGATAACATATGCAACGGACGATACCGGGCACAAATAGGCAGTAGCATGACAGCCTATTTCTTAGGGAAGGTGTGCATGGCGAAACACCTCGAACCGGCTATACCTGAAGATTGCCTGGTAAATAAGCTCTCATATCACTACGACGAAGACATTGTCAGGGCCCGGAGAGGTAGCCAGATCAAGACGGTACAGGCAATGACGGAATTGCTAGAAGGGTACGAAAATGAAGAATATTATCGCCAGAGCAGGAGGAGGAATGAACGACCAGAGGCGAGGCCGAATCAATACCCTAGTAACGGCAATAACCATCCCGGAAACCGAAACCAGCCCAATAATTACGACGGCCATAATAACCCGCCGCATAATAGCAACAATTTTAATGGCAATGCTAACGGTATTAGGAACAACAACCCCTATCCTAATAATAGGAACAATTATTATCAGCCCCCTAATAGCCCGTACAGTCAGAGAAATCCATACCCCGGTAATAACGGTGATAGACATTACCCACCCAATAGAAATTATTATAGCAATAATTATAATATTTATAATAATAATAGAGTGTCACGCCCGAGGGTTAATTTTATAAGAGCAGAAGATCGCGGTCCGAGGAGATACTACCAACCACGGAGAAACAGCTTCCACGGTGCGGACAGAAGATGGAGAAGTGCGGAACGGGACGGTCCACGACACGAACAAGGAAGAAGAAGTACCAGCCTGGAGGATCTTGGCCGACCACAGAACAGGGAAATAAACCTCGAACAGGGTACAGAGCGTCAGGAAGCGACCCAGAGTTTCCCGAACGATGCCTCGGTCAATCCTAGTACGAACGATGACCACAATACTTTAAACGGGAGGAGGCAGTAATTAACGATGACGACCCGTTACTGCTTATACTTCCTGGGTTAAACAAAGATGAGTTGTAACAAGCAACCAATTGTAAAAACATCACGATAATTAGTAACCATTACCTGAAAGATATTCGAACTGAACTTTTAGAGGAGAACGAAAAGAGCCTCAATAATAATAATAACGAAATACTATATATAACAGCGGAGGTGGAAGGAATTCCCGCAAAAATAATGATTGACACAGGTGCAAATATTTCCATAATAAACTCCAATGAACTGGAAAGAATACAGAGCGAATGTGGGAAAACTTTGCCAAAGTTACCGGTAAATAACATTGTATTAATAGGTGCAACTGGCCGCCAGAACAAAACCATTAGGAAGCAAGTCTCTTTAAATGTCGTTAGCCGCGATATAGCTTTAGACATGGAATTTTTGATCGCCACCGGATTACCATTTGCCATACTAGTCGGTTGCGATATTCTGAGAAGATATTCAGCCATTATCGATCTTAACTTAGATAGAGTATCACTTTTCCCAGACGGAATAACATGGACCGCAAATTTGGTAGGAGGCGCAAATATACTTCCCAGCCCTATACATCAACAACTTCGTAAAATTAATATCATTAGGAACAGCCCCCTTCATAAACCAATTATATACAACAATGGAGGAGAGGATTTATGGTCAGCGAAAATACAAGAGATACGGGACTTCCAGTGCGAAACCAATAACGATAAAATACCTGTACATCTAGCAGATCGTTTAGTCAGAGTATATGAGAAGTACAATGCAGTGTTTTCAGATGAACCAGGGAAGGTTAAAAACTATCAGTGCAAACTGGAATTTAAAGAAAACGTGGAGTTTAACCGGAGGTCATATCCAATCGCGCATTCGCTTAAAGAGGCCGTGAGAACAGAAATTAATAAAATGATTGAAAATGACATAATTGAGATTAGTCAATCTCCTTACTAGTGCAATTATTGCTGTTCCAAAGAAAGACGGACAAGTCCGGCTCTGTTTAGATGCGCGCGAACTGAACAAAACAATTCTGAATGACAGAACCTCACCCGGTGAAATAGAGGAGATATTAAAACGTTTTCATGGCACTAAGTTCCTGGGACCCTGTATGTGGTTATTGGCAAGTGGAGTTGCATCCACAAAGCCGTCAGTACGTGGCGTTCATTTTCGAAGGGCGCAATTACCAGTTCAAGAGATTGCCCTTCGGACTTGTAAATTCTGTCGCCATCTTTGTGGCATGTATGGACCAGATTCTTGGACAAGAAGCACTCCAATTTACCACCGTCTATGTAGACGACTTACTCATTACATCAGAAACCTGGGAGGAACACTGCTATAGAGTAGAATATGTACTAAGCAAATTAGCGCAAAATAACGTAACTCTGAAGTTGGAGAAATCCAAGTTCATTGCGCGCGAAGTACAATTCTTAGGTTTCAATCTAGACGATAGAGGTATTACCCCGTCAGCAGAGAAAGTGGAGGCAATTCAGAGGTTCCCGCAGCCAAGAAACAGGAAACAATTACAATCTTTCCTCGGACTCTGTAACTATTACAGGAAGTTTCAGAACCGATATTCCGAGTTGACAGCCAAGTTTCAACCACAATTATCTGCTAAGAACAAATGGACCTGGGGTGAGGAACAAGATCTTACCTTCCGCTTGATAAAAGAAAAGTTTCTGGAGAGCGTTATACTTCGTCACCCAGATTTTAAGAAACCATTCTTTTTAAACTGCGATGCTAGCGACCTGAGCTTAGGAACGACTTTATACCAGGAAGATGAGGAGGGTCAACATCTGGTAATAATCTTCGCTAGTCGCACGCTGAATCAGTGCGAAAAGAACTATAGTGTAACAGAAAAGGAATTGCTTAGCGTGGTGTTCGCATGCAGCAAGTTCCGAACGTACATTCTCGGGTATCAAGTCACTTTTCGTACTGATCATAAATCCATCTCGTTCTTACGTAGGTGCAAATTGAGTCACGGCCGATTGGCTAGGTGGGTACTCGCGCTACAAGAATATGACCTGAAATGAGAATATATTCCGGGAAAAACGAATGTGGTAGCATATGTATTATCACGGATAAATTTAGAAGATCAGACCTTCGAGGGAGAGAAGGAGAGCTTGGTTAAAATTTATAACATATTTAAGACCAGAGCCGATCTACAAGCTCTATTAATAAATATCCGTATCCACCAACAGTCTGATCCTAAACTGAAAAACATCATGAGTCGATTGGAAGCCGACGATGACACCATTTCCAAATATTACCATCTAAACAAAGGAATATTATTCATAAAAACGGCTTTGGATGAAGAGACATGGAAGGTGATAATTCCACACCAAATCGAAAAGGAAGTCATGATAGATTATCATGTCAGGTATGGCCACATGGGAGCGCTAAAAGTGATACAGGCTTTAGAAGAAAACTGTAAAATAAAGAATATCAACCGAAAGGTGAGGAATTACATAAAGTCCTGTAATATATGCCAATGCGTCAAGATAAACAATGAGAAGAAAGAGGGTATAATGATACCTATTACCTCAAATACAAAACTGGAAAAAGTGTTCTTGGATATCTGCGGGCCATTTCCCCGTAACGGTGGTCGACACAGGTATAAGTACCTGATAATAATCATGGACCATTATACCAAATATATAAAGCTATATCCGGTTAATCGGGCAACAACAACGAAAGTTCTTGCGGTGATCATCGATTTGTATGTGCCAGAGATCGGTAGACCATCTTCCATTATTACCGACCATGGTACGCAATTTAAGGGGAGGAGATGGCGAGATACATTATTATCGCTTGGGATCAAAACTTATAAGACGTCAGTCTACCACCCAAGTAGTAATCCGGCTGAGAGAGTACTGAGAGAAGTGGGTAGGATCTTGCGGACGTACTGTCACAACCAACAACGAAAGTGGCAAGAGTACTTAGCAGCAACAGAGAAATTCCTAAATTTCGCCCACCATCCAGCTATAGGAATTACACCATACTCCGCCATGTATGAGAAGCCAACTCCCCGAGAAATTGAAGAAATCATTGAATTTCCACCAAACAATGATCGCAAATTCAACCTGTTGAGATTCTATAACAAGGTGGCTGAAGACCAAGAAAAACGGCAAGCCAAATACCAAAAGGCAATAGGGCGTATAATAACATACAAAGAGGGTGAGAAAGTTCTCCTAAAAAATCGAGAACTGCCCAGCACCCTAGAAGGTATAACCAAAAAATTATTATTGCTCTATACAGGACCATATGTTGTGGTAAAGGATAAGCATAACAATACTTATGAACTGAGAGAGATCGTTTCCGGAAGAGTTAAAGGTGTGTACAATCAAGCATCTATGAAAAAGTACTATGAAGAAGGAGTTTAGAATTTTGAATTTAATAACAACTAAATTCTAAAATAAATGTAAGTACATCTTACTACCTATGATTTAGGAGAACAAACCTTTTGGAAGAAATAAAAGAAAAGAATTTGGAATTTAATACACAAAAAATTCCAAAATAAATGTAAGAACAACTTACAACCAAGTATTTTTGAGAAAACACTTTACGGCAAAATAAAATAAAAGAAAGAATTTTAACTAAAAAATTCTAAAATAAATGTAAGCACATCTTACAACCAAATATACTTTGAGGAAAAACTTTATGGAGAAAATAAAAATAAGGAATTTTGTATTTAACTAAAAAATTCGAAAACAATTATAAGCACAACTTACAACCTAATATTTTTGAAAAAAACTTTATGGAAAAATAAAAGAAAGGAATTTTGAATTTTAACACAACTAAATTCTAAAATAAATGTAAGTACATCTTACTACCTATGATTTAGGAGAACAAACCTTTTGGAAGAAATAAAAGAAAAGAATTTTGAATTTAATACACAAAAAATTCCAAAATAAATGTAAGAACAACTTACAACCAAGTATTTTTGAGAAAACACATTACGGCTAAATAAAATAAAAGAAAGAATTTTAACAAATAAATTCTAAAATAATTGTAAGCACAACTTACAACCAAATATTATGAGAAAAAACTTTTTGGCAGAATAAAAGAAAGAATTTTTATAAAACACAAAAAATTCTAAAATAATTGTAAGAACATCTTACTACCAAAGATTTATGAGAAAAAACTTTTTGGCAGACTAAAAGAAAGAATTTTTAAACAAACAAATTCAAAAACAATTGTAAGAACATCTTACTACTACCAAATATTTTTTGAGAAAAAACTTTATGGCAATTTAAAAGAAAAGATTTTGGAATTTAATATACAAAAAATTTAAAAATGAAGTAAGACCAACTTACTATAACTAATTTTGAGAAAAAACTTTATGGTAAATAAATAAGAAGAATTTGAATTTAGAGAACTACCAAAAAATTCAGAAATAATTGTAAGATCACCTTACTACACACAATTTTGAAGAGATACCATTTGGAATAATTAAAAAGGAAGAATTAGAATTTAGAATTATATATAACAAAGAATTACAAATTAAGTAAGCACATCTTACTATAAACAATTTTGAAGGAAACAATTTTGGGAATAAATGAATTAAACAGAATTTGAACTTTGATAAAACGTCAAAACTCTGAAACAAAATAAGATCAACTTATTGCAATGATTTATGAGAAATGTTATGGAATTAAATAAAAAGAAGAGTTTGAAGTTTGCATAAAACTAACAAAGTTCTAAAAATAAATATGTGCCATTTATAATTAACTTTAGAAGAAAATAATATGATTAATTCAGAAAAAAGAATTAAATATAATCCAGAATAAATGTGAATATCTAGCATTGGAAGGAGTAGAGAAGAAAAACAAAAAAAAAGTGTGATATACAAGAGAAGGAAAAACTTTGGAAGCAAAGAGAAGAATCTGTTATTATAATAAAATTATAAAAAATCCAAGAAAGAAAAACAATAAAATAATAATGAGAACAACCTATGACTAATTACTTATGAAACGATAATGGAAACAGTTAATCAAGAAAAAGGAATACGATATTACTCAGTTCTGAAGAAACAAAGAAGAACAACTCATACCAAACATATGGACAAGATGATTTTGAACAAATGATAATAATAAAACCTATATGAAATGCAAAGAAAAGAAGTACTACATGAAATATAATATAAATGAATTAATGTTAATGAATGCGAAGGCGGATTAATAACTTTCTAAGAGAAAGGAAAGAACAAAAATGTTTAAATAAAATGATCAAAATAACTACCTGAATATCTAATATGAAGATACAAATTTAAGAAATTAAATATAATAAAATAAGACCATTCAAATAATGAATAATAAAATACTATATATAAAGACCATGCTAACACTGTAAGTAACCAGAAGGAAGTATAAAGAGAATTCAGATGGAGAAGAAAAAGAGTTACACTGTAACCAGTAACAAGAATTATTAAGAAAAGTTTTCAACCATAATTAAAGTAAATATATCAGATAAGTTAAGAGTTCAGAAAAAAATATATATAATGAGTATAATAATAATTATGAAGATTTATTAAGATAGAAAATGTGAGATAATCTGAGAAACTACGAAGTGAAGAATCCAAAGATATTTTTATTAGTCGAAAATGAGACTACTTTTTATTTATTTATTCGATGACTGACTGAAGATAATTCCAGCAGCATTATGTTTTTTGAGCAGAGATGAATGTGCCTCTGAACTCAAATTGTAGAAGTGTTGTATGGCCAGTAGAGTTTGTGTAGCCTACAGTGCCCCTCTGAACTGCCCCAGCCCACGTGATAGGGAATGTTAGGGAATTAATATCCCAAGGATGCAACACGAAGTTTATAAAGAAAGAAAATGTTTAATAATAATAATAATATATCTCAGAGGACACTAACTATCCAAGAAGGATCAAAAGTAAAATAAGTAACTATATATATAAAATTAATTAAACTCAAATATAAAAAGTCGATATATAAATGGAGAGGAAAATGAAATATAAGAAATAATAAAATTATCATAAGAAATTATTTCATCCATAAACATGTCTGAAATAATTACTTCTGGAGGAGAGCAATCTGTAGCATGACAGATAAACACATAATAATGAATGGCATTGATCACAAGAATAATATAAGATTATAACATTGAATCCGAAGAAAGCATTAAAATAATATAAAGAAGTAATTCAGAGCAACTGTGCAGAACAATCATGGATAGTAAAAGTATAATTTCGAAATAAAAGCAATGTTACTAGCGATGAATCATCCAAAACCAGTATAATAACCCAAGGTTTTAAAATATAACCCAGGAAGGTAAGAAGTATATAAAGAAACAACACAGAATATGACTAAACCCACAACGAGGATAAATAAATGAAAAAGAAACCCTGAATAAGGCAAGATCCACCATAAAAGGTGATGTATTTCAAGACACCAGAAAAAGATGAAGTAACCCCAAGAAACCTGATGGCATCCAGAAGAAGATGAAGAACATACCATTCCAAGAAGCCAGAAGAAAAGAAGACATCGTTGAAGAAAGAAGAAGAAGGCAGCATCCAGAAGAAGAAGGAATGCTCTTATAAAAAACACCCATATCCCCATATCCCAATCTAAATAAAAACCACAAATAATAAAAAAGTATAACGAAATAGTCTTGAACAGTAACCACATGTACAATAAAATTAAGAAAAAAAAGTGTATAGAGTAAGAGTTGCCAGTGGACCAAGGTGAAACAATAATATAATACCCAAAGAACAAATCTTCATTGTAACCCACAAACCAATTTCTTGATGTTAATAAGACAAACAACCATTTAGAAATAGCATCAAAAAGTGTAAAGTGAACCAGTGCTAGTTTGTGTATTATAAAAAAAATAAACCTTATGTTTTATCCTTGGCATCCACAAACTGTGTATATAATGAAATATACAACTTTAAGTGACTTATAATTTGTACCAGGTGAATGTGATACATGTAATAATAACTAGCTGTCAATCTGTTGGAAATGACATTTCTTTAAGGAATGAATAAAAACAGATTTAAACAAAGTGACAGGGTACAATTACCCTATAATATTTAAAAAAACAGTCTAAAAACTGCATCAATCAATTTAATATAAGAGATAGCAAATAAGAATATAGGTATAAGGTTTTGTGAATATAGAATAAGGATTTAAAAAATGTATTAGTAGTAAGATCCTTTTAATAAGTTTGGAACCACTAACATCCTAACTGTAAATATATTTATTACTGATGTTGATAGTAATAATTAAGTAAGATGTTAGATGGGAAAAAACAGTCTTTGTAAATAATATTTCTGTTTTAATATTAAGTTTTGATGGTAAAGAATGTCTAAATAGTTGAAGACAACCATCATTTGGAAATATTTCTTATTTGTTTATTGTATTGAAACCAATACTAATTATTGTTATGTTTAATTGAAAAAATGTTTAGTTCATATTACCATGTTAAAAAGTCAGAGAGGGTATAACACAGTATGTATAGTTTATGTAAAAATTTGTATGAAAAACTTGTTAAAAATCTAGGCAAAATAATGAAAATTAAACCTTACCAGAACTGAGAAATTAAACACTTAAATACATTTACACTAAAGGGATTTAGATAACATAAACCAGAATTGAAGCCATATAATTAGAAAGACAACTTAGAAAGATTTTGTAAAATTATAGCCAGGATTATAAATAAAAATGGAAATGACAAAACTCAAGATTTGGAGAGGGGAGTCATATATTCCAACATAATATTTTAAAAATTAACCAATTCAAATAATTGCAAGAAACTAAGGGAATATAAACCTTTTATTACAATATGAGATTGATAATCATAAATATAACTTAAAAATGGCAGAATTTGCATAATGACAGGAAGTTGGTTGTGAAAATTTACCATATACAAAATGAAAGTAAAATTACCAATTTTAGATGAAAAAACATAATAAAACGGCATTATTCGATATCAAAATACGCCGAATGAACTGAAGGATAAAATTAAGTAACAACTAGCAAATAAATTTGAATAATAACCAAAGTTTAAGCAGTTATATAATGTAACTCTAATACATGCACAGGATGCAAAGTAAAATTCGAACAATGTAAGGAATAATATTGCATTGGCTAAGATTTTAGTCGAAAGTGAAGGAAGTAGAGAGTTGATTATTGAACGTGATACGGTGCACTTGACAAGAGTATTTTAATCGAGTTAACCTAATTTATAGTACCGTAATGGCGAGTCAGTGTATTACACAATTTTGAAAATCGCGAGTGGCGACTAAAAACATTTAGTAACATCGACACAGTGACATAAACACTTCAAAGAGACTAAATAACATTGTACAGCACTAAACTACAATCAGATAACATTATTAAACACCATAAAACAGTATACATCATAACCATAAAAAAGTGCCTGAAAGACAGAAAGTGAACTGACTTATACATACACCACTATTGAAAATACAACACAGAAACTTCACCCAAGACACTACAACACATCAGAAGGAAGATTTGCTGACACCAGGACGTGAATACCGCCAGAAAATATCTTTATTGGAACGGCCCATCTTCGAGGGACATTTGACCAACTCGACGGCAGCCATTTGCAATTTTCGTCGTCACTGAACTGAACACCGCCTTCTAGTATTGTCAGCGACATGGTTCGCAAACTTGTTTATTTCAATATTTTCTATTAAATATATGTATTTAGTATTAAGAATTAATTATTGTAACGTTATACTTTTTTAATATTGGCCCGATTTCTCTGACTTTAACTATGATTAGCTGTTAAAAGAACCTGATTGCATTTTATATAAAAATACTTGTAACATTTCGATACCCTGAGAGTCGATTTTATAATCGACAAGAGTCTTGTTAACCAATTATCCAATTATCCAATAAATCATTTATAATTTTCACATCAAAATAGTTCTTTCTTTATTAAACATAACCACTTAAGCACTATTAACAGGTTTAGTTACAATTTGGACAGCTCAACAGAGAAACTAAAGGAAGATTTTCAGACCAGGAAGACTACAGGTAAACACCAGCATTAAAGGATTAGTTACAACGTACATATCGCTTACTTCTTTATAAATACTGCATTTTTAAAATTCCATTTAACTTTGTGCAACAAATACCCTGCATCTATTATGTAGATGTGTGTCTTGTTCAGTAAATTTTCATCGATATTTTTAAATTCATCACATAAAGGGGACTTGGTGGTTTATTCATTCCAGTATTCGTGAAAAGAGACAATGAGTACGGTCCAATTTCAAATTTAAAATACTCTGATATATCATCACCCGGTTCTCTGCATAATATCATTCTTTGGTAGAGAATTAAAGGACCAATTTTAATACTCTTTTCACGTACCGTTATAGAACAATTAACGGCGCTCTGTACGAGTACAGCGTGCCTGTACTCGAGGACGTACTCTGTTTTCACGTTTTATGTCAACGTCCTTATAGAATTTCCCAGACATTTTTTCATATCGTTTTCACCAATTTCCTTTGATTTATGGCAATTAATAATTCATTTCCAATAATTCCAGTACCAAGTGATGTAATGATTTGCGTTTTTGGAAACGGATTGTGATTAGTAAGCTAATCTTAAAATTTATTGACATCTGAATCATTTCTTGCAATTTGAGTTTCTCTTAAATCAACATGTTGTTCAGATGTGAAAAATGTAGTGCTGGAAAAATTTTCAAGTTCTTGACAAATAGGTCGTAGGGGCCTTCGTGACCTTCATTGCTAGGGAAGGAAATTAGTGACACCTTCCTACTAAAAAAAGTAAAAATGTTTTTATTTTACTTTTACAATAATTAGGTCACTCGGTCTGCATTAGCCTATACAGTTGCTTTCTGTACTTCATTGTATAGAAGTTACTAAAAATGTGAAACACTATTTTATTTGATACTTTTCTGACGAACTTCTACATTTGCATCAGCAAAAACAACAACAAATTTTTACATATTTCAATATGGGTAAAATCGCCCTAAGACAATATTTTAAGTTAAATATTGACCGACCGGTTTGGTCTAGTGGTTAGGGCGCTGGGTTCTAGACCAAGATGTTTAGGGTTTGATTCCCGGTAAGGTCTGGCATTTGTTCATCATTCAAGTTCTCATTACCTATGCACAAGCTTTGGCTTATGTAGGCATCATCCTCTCCACAAAAAAACGATCATTCACATGCAATACACACAAAATACAAAAAAAAAACTGTATACTCTATGTTTTAAATGTGGCCTATTCCAACAGTCTTCAACGTACAGGAATGTGGCACGAACCAAATTATAGGGAATCTTGTGAGCTACAACTTTCATTTGAAATATTTTTTGATAAAATACTTCGTTTTTAAGTTATATGCGGAAAATCGTTTTTTCGCCCCTTTCAAACCTGTAAAACCACCCCTAGACACTTTTAAGTGGTAGACTCATTGGATTTGTATAATTTATGATTCAAGGACCATATGTACAAAAAATTAGCTTTTATCTAATTTTTTCCTTTAAAGTCAAATTTTTTGACTATTTTTCCTGGGATATTAGGGACAGTTGTATTTATCGGAATACACCTGTACCAACGCGTGGACACATTAAAATTGCCGGAAGGTGTATGTTAACACTCCGCATTAAAAATAGTAACTAATCAACCCACTTTATCGAACCTGAGATTTATAAATAAAACCATAACAGGCAGATAAACGGCGTCGTGAGTGAATCGTGAGGACAGCGCGGCAGCGAGACCAGCGGTCAACTTTAAACGCAGAAGCCTAAAACTGTACGACGTGAAGAAATTCTTCGAACAAGTAAAAAATAGACTATTGTTCAAGTAAACATTCACCAATAATTAAGGACAGTATATTTTAATAAATAATTTGTGTAAAGAATTGACAGACAAGATTTAAATTTGTTTTAGTTTAATAAATGCCTCCCCCAGATAAGAGACTCTGTTATATATTATTAGTTCCAGTACAGGTCTATGCATTCCCAATTTGTTTCGTTGATATATATGTGCGTGTATATATATATATATATATATATGCGCGCGCGCGTGTGTTTCTGTGAATTACATTATGTTATACGTTATATACAATATAAAACTATAAACATAGAGGCCATACATTTTATGATACTGTTTAACGTCACGTATTTTGATTTTTTAAATTATACATTGTTTTGCATGTTTACCATTATATTAAATAATGGAGTATTTATATTAAATACTTACTTTTTTTATTTCACAAATGTTTCGCCCTTTTTCTCTCATACAGTTATCTGATATTTCATGTTGATTCTCTACACCGCTCATTCATTAAATCACACTTCTAGTTATAGGTAAACATCTTTTCGGTAATTAATTTATTCTATTTTCAATAAAAGAAGTGAGTGACATTACTTAATGTAACTATTGACACGTAAGTATTTACACCATTAGTAAAACGGTAATAAAATTGCACTACTGTACAATGTTTAGTCGACATTCTTCAAGGATGGAACTGAACCTAGAGGGCGTCAAGAAGTATTCACAGTCAAAATAACTGAAAGAACTGGAATAATTACAAAAACGTTTGAATAGGAAAGTGAGTGGATATATTTTTGAAGACTATATCTTTTGTTGTTAAGCTTCAAACACACACAGAAACGTAAAGTTTATTAGATCATGCTTATGGATATAAGTTTATTGTGTACAGCATAAAAAGTAAGAAAAACGAAGTAAATAACCTGATTTGCTAACCGTAACTATGCGTAATCTACATTGTCTACAATTTTACGTAATTACAATGGACCGTGTTTAGTTACTCATGTGCATTGAATTCTATTTGGTTCTATACTTTGTTTACAGTATATACTATATAGGCCTCTAAGGTAAAAGACGAGATAATTAGCCAAATAAACGTTTCACCTACTAGCATTTACTTTATCACTTAAAACACAATGCAAGTAAGTTTGAAAAATTGATCATTTTACAGGTATACAGCAGCATTGTTATGATTGTTGTGTTAGTGTATCCACATACTTACTGTGTTTATGTTTTGAGATCGGCATGTAGATAGGGGTTTCTTTATTGCATACGTATTTCCCTAGAAACAAGATTTTAACGTGAAATCTACTTTAGTTCTGTACCGCCCAAAATCAGAGAATTACCGTTATCCTAATCAGTCATATTGGTAGATTAACAAAATGTGCACGAAGTTGCCTCCCACACACAAACAATACTGAAAATTTACTGCTTGCTTCTGGTTGTTTGTGTATGTATCATACGTACTGGTCACATGTGGTGTTTGTCTGTGCACATAGGGTGTTCATTTCTTAACGGAAATATGAGAAAAAGAAAGGGTCATGACTGAGCTTGTTACAATATTTTAGAGAGAGATGAAATTTTGATTTAATGAAAGATAAATCATTTGATTAAATAGCATAGGTCAATATGTTATTTCAGATATCAGATTTATGTTTATAGATATAGCCTAGGTTTTACTGCTTAATTATTTATGCGTGGATTCTGTTCTGCCGCATAAATAATGAATTGTTGATTTTCATTTTTCCACAATATTTCATCGTATCACATTTGAAATATATTGCGGCAAAATGAAAATCAACATAAAGTAATCAGCTGATGTATTATATAGACCTGAATGTAAACATAAACACTCCGCAACAAAATTAGTTATCAAGAAACTTTGGATACAAACATACGTTTCACTTCCATTAATCAATGTCTACGAATTTGTTTTTTTGTAAATAGTAAGTGTTCTAGAATATTGTGACCGCAAGTGGACAGTGTACTTGTCCTGACGATGGTCTATGACCAAAATCGATCAAATTTGAAAATTTGAGTAATGAAAAATTTATTATAAATCATATGTATGGTATCGTTAGGTTATGAGCAATGAATACACTACAATAGAAAATTGAAAATGTCTGTGTTATATTGTACATAAATAAGCTTATGTACTTATGTATTGCTATGTATGAAAGTCATCAAACATAGCTGATAAATTTTAGTTGTCAGTCAGCCTAGTGATGACACTAATTTCCAACAAAGGAGAGCAAAAACAAATATGGTCGTTACAGTAGTGTCCATACGCACACAAGAAAGAGGAATGGATGAATTCTTACATATAAATATACAATTTTCACCGAGGAGTTACACAATGATATAATCGTTTTAATAGATAATTTTTACTGATAATTTAAATGAGTACACTTTAATAAATTTTCCTATTTTTTATAAAGTAAGCCAACATTATTCATTTTTTTGAAGTTTTGGATTGACTCAACTTACAAAATTTTATTATCATCCACGATATTGACACAGAGGACTGTACTGCGCTGAAGAGACATAATATAGAAAGTCGGACTGTATGTGCCGGGTGTTGTATGAAATACAATATCAGACAGTGTATACGTAACCAAATCTTAAACCTAATAAAACTATGTGCAACTTTTACATATTGTAACATTGCATAATCAGTGCCTAAAAATAGGTGAGCTAAAGGTACAATGTTCTTTAATAAAAATAAAATACCTATTATTCTTATTATTATTAACAATAATAATAATAATAAAAGTCAATAGTTATCTCATTCCCCAAGCCAGAAATGAATTACCCTAAGTATCATATTATAAAACTTTTTGTCGTAGATTAATAGTACACCAAACAATAAACACTTTAGTAGTGAGTAAACAGTGAATTGTGGTGCTATAGAAGTGCAGTGTACACCAAGTGCGACAGAATATGATATGTGATTTAAAGAGACATCAGACAAAAGTTGTGATAAGGCTGCAGAAATATGGTAATAAATAATAAGTAGTTAGTAGTAAGTTATTATTGTTTTAATTTTGTTAGGCCACACAAAGGCAATATTTTAATGTATAAGCAGGATATTATTATGTTTATTGTTCTAAAAAATCCAGGGTTAGGGAAGAAATTAATCACTGCTAATTAGAATAAATTATAAAGAGATAGTGGAAAATAAAATAGGGCCTAGTGCAGTAATACATTTACAGAAATAAAAGTCAGAAATAAACTAATTAAAAACACTTAATAAACTGAAACTATAAAAGGAAACTAAATGTAATAGTATGAAGAAAAACAAAACTAAATGTAATAGTATGAAGAAAAACACTATATAAATTAAAATTAATGAGAGTGAACATTTATAAAGGAGTGTTTTTCCTAAAAAGTGGAAGAATTATAATATCTTAATACTAGCCTAATTACTAAAACTGTACCTAGGTTAGCCAATAAAAACTCATCAATTTCTTGGTTGCTAACGGTAACAGAGGTAACAAGATGAGAGGGTAATTGTTGAAATTATTTTCAAGAGAGTAGATGACACAGAAATAGTGTCCAGCCAATTTATAAAATATTAACTAAATTTCGAACCATTCACTATAGAAAATTGACGAAACGATTCAGCATAAGAAACTACGTCTGGGACATCCATTGAAACATACTAATAGATGCCGGAATATCAAAAAACCATTGACAATTTGTCCTACCACAAGATTGCTTGCAAAAAAACAGTCAATACATTGGTGAGGAAGCCTACCTTCACAAACTAAAAAACTACACATCACCACCAAAACACTAGAAACCAGTACAACATAATTCAATTTAAAGGAAAACTTAGTGAGAACATTTTGAACTTTATTTATTTAATACAAAACAGTAAAAACATAATTCCACGAGAACTTCACAGCAGCCATTTTTCTTTTTTTCGCTAGCTATACGAATTCGAGTAATCTGCGCTCTGGCGTCTGAAACGAACTTATTGACCTAGACTTTAAGAATAAAATATTTTTATTGTAAAGTATGATACTCTTATCTAAGCATTTCTGACTTTCTTACAGCTCAAAGAATCCGCAAATAACCCTGAGATAAATAATTTATTAATTTTACTGATAATTATAATTGAATATATCTGTTGTGTTATAGAAAAACTTATATTGAAAACTGTTGTAATTTCGATAGTAGTCGATCTGAAAATCGATGAACTGGATTTAATAGTTTCCAGAAAATAAACCAATTTCAATCAATAAATACCTTTATTTTAGGGAACTGACTTTGTATTATTCTTTGTATATAGCAGATTGGTTACAGGAAACAGGTGAATAGCAGAGAAGAGTGCGAAAATTAGCGCAGTCATCATAGCGTATGAAGTACAATGGCCAACATAACCTGTTATTTGTTGTCACCTTGAAAACAGCTGATGCAAAGCGTGTTTAAATAAAACGATAACAGTACACCAAGAGAGGAACTCTCTCTCTCTCTCTCTCTCTCTCTCTCTCTCTCTCTCTCTCTCTCTCTCTCTCTCTCTCTCAACTGAAAGTTAATACCTGCAAAGACATAAAAACTGCAAAGGATCCCGTTGTTTATTTTAACGAAAGAATTACACATTAAATAAAATAAAACAGTCAGAGTATCAAATAGAAGTAACAGAAATATAAACAACCGTAGGGAAGAGAGCACGCGGTGTGTTACAATATATATTATCTTTTGTGGGATGCATACAACATGCGGCACATTAGACAAAAGTAAGCATAAACTAATGTCGCAATAACTGTGAACTGACAATACCACAATTCTTCTACGGGGAAAATTCACATGTACTGGATCATTAATTCTTGTTAACAGTGACCAAAATTTATCCATATGAAACAAACTGTTTAAGTACAACACCCAAGAGGTTACCGGTTTCACATATTAAGTTGTCTCATCCGTTGAGAATCCTTCTTTATCGTCTCGTGTGGATCACTTCTGTCATCAATTACGCTCACCTAACCTAACGGAATGCTCGTTAACGTATCGTAGTATAGGTCTACGATACATACTATATATATCGTAGTATTTATAGATTATCATCACTCCGTAACGAGTAAATTATTGGTACATGAAAATATGCATACATGCAAACACCAGTAAGGTGTTCTAAACACTACTGTATTGTTCTAATCAGTTTATTTACGTTTTTCCAGCCTGATGTGATTCTTGTTTATATTGTTTAGCTTCCCAATATCATTGAGAGTTTATCTAACCAACAGGTTTCTGAATTGAAAATTATGTTAAAAAAGAGATCATCATTGTACTCTTGTACAATTCTTGAAACTAAAATGAGGTAAAGTTATAATAATATTATAATTTGGACAAACACCATAGTTAAAAATTAAAAAAATCACATTTTATCAAAGTATGTTGTAAGACAGTTGGTTATACTTACTAAACAAGATAGTGAAGACGTACCTAAAGATTATGGAAATAAATAATAAAGTACCTTACCATGTAGTGGCACTACCTACTATACAGTGTACATTGAAGGAAAGTAATTATCATTATTTTACGGATTAGTAACTTACGTTTCAACCTTAGTAATGAACATCAAATCATTAACACATAATTGAATAGTCTTAAGAGAATAGAAATTAGTTTTGTCTACAAATATTTTTACTATTTGAATATATATAAATTTTTAATGGATTTTATTAATTAATTTTCTTATTATATAACTGATAAATATAATCAGTAATAAAGTTAACTACTTTTACTCACTGAAATATATAAAATAGCAAATGTAAAAAAATAAATGCTTACTAAAAGTTAGTACAATTTTAAGAATTTTTTTAAATAATGTAGATCAATTCAGATATAAGAAATACAAGACTTACTTACTTACTTACTTACTCCTTAGCTTTTCTACCATTTGGTGTAAAGCTGTGGACAATAAAAGACTTTAACGATGGTTTAAAATTATTTTAAATGCATATCTAATAAAAATAATAATATAAATTACATATTATTATAAATTGTTATAAATAGTAAGTTATAATTAGAACTTATACTTAACTATAAGTTATATTACAACTTATAATAATTTTATATACTTATAATTGAGCAAATGTTTAGGTTTCCTTTTTCCTGGCTGAAAGTTAAAATCTCTTAAGGAGAGAGAACTACCTAAGCATTCATTACAATCAGTGGCGAAGCTATTGAGAGGCTTTTGAGGCTTAGCCTACCCAAAAAATAAAGGAAAAAATGAATACGTGAAGAGTTAACGTTTCAGGATTATCGTATTTTATACGTTCATAACAATTGGTTTACGAAACGCACTCTAAGAGCGTATAACGTCCCGGGCTACGTTATAAATCCAGGGAACCCGTGATAATTGACGCTAGCCAATTATACAGGCTGCCTACGTTGTAACAAACTGAAAATCAACACAACACTTAGAACAATAATAGTTACTCCAATTATAGGAGACAGGGGAAGGTATTTTAACTGATTTATGCACTCACTTCAATAGGTAACAAGATGACATCTCTTTATTAACAAATGATATATAGATAGATCCCATTACATAAACATTTTCTTATACTGAAATAGTTAAAAGGGGTTTTTTGTCAAACAAAGGATCAAACAGATCATGTATTTTACCTCGGATCCGAGTCTCTTTAAATCTAGTAAAGACGTCTGAAATTTACTTTACCTATCAAGAAGGTTGCATTGTTACATGAACACCATTTAGTTAAGGGATTAAAACTTATATCTCAAGAGTAATGTTACAACGTATGATTTTAGAAATTACTGGTTACATTTTTCTAAAACTTAATGCTTAGAAATGATTACTGTCTTTTGAAAAGTCTCTGGCATGTATGAAAACTTATATTTTAAATGTACATAATTCTCGGTAGACGAGCTACCGAGTCACCTCTTAGATACGCTTTTGCTGTCCGTGTCTTGGGGCGTGAATCTTCGGTACTCTGGTAGTCGGGGTAGTCATCTGAGTAGTGTTTCCGGTGAAAGTCCTCTGGGTGTATTAATGAGGAGATGGATGTTATGCTGTGTGAAGTCGGGTTGATCCTCGGAGGTTCTGATAAGTGTTGTTTAGGTGGTAGTCGTCCGTATTTGCAGTTGTGCACGTCACATATTTACTGGCAGCGTAGTACTGGAGTTTGCATCTTCTTTTTTTTACATTAATATCTAAATTGCATTACTCGAACAATATTCGAGAGTTCGTTTTTTTATTAACTTGAGACATCACCTTATATACGAGTTCTTTTTACATTATCACATTTTCTAACAAATTCCTCACTACATCTTCAATATATAACTAGCTCTCCACGCTTTTAGTGGAAGCTAACACTCAATTAAAAATCAAAAAGAATAACAAAACATTTTATGAAGAGCCCTCGCTTGGAGGTGTTTACAGTCTGAAAGCCGCATCGTTACTCTTGCATTGTTACAACAGGTAGATTGCAACGACGCGGAGTGAGTACTCGGCCATAATATAGTTCCAACTCTTTATTGATAATACATTCTTATAGTAAGACAAAATAAAGTATCTAGACTTATCTTGTTTACAGGGATTATTATAACTACTACTTGTGGCTTTAAATTATTAATTGTTTACATTACGATTTACAGATATTTTTTAATTTACTGCCGGTTCTGTATGCACGTTGTGTCCGGAATAGGTAGGTCAACGCATGATAAATTTACTAAACGGTTAACTGTATTATTCTTAACTTTTACATTCAGATTTTAATTACTTATTTAGTTAGATTTTCTTAATTTAATTTTCATTACTATTATGAGTTAGATCAGGGGTATTTGGTTTAATCGTGCGATTTAAAGTACTTACTTACTTTAGGTTTTTTTATTTTTTTTTATTCATTTATTTACCATTTAAATCGTCACAAGCGCGGTACGAATGGAACTGCCGTCAGGCTATGAATGCTGTTGCGTTGCCGGCCAAGAGGCTAGTCTCCGTCTCGGGCAGTGAGCGTGAACGGGTATATCTTCGGTACTTAGTGCAATTAATTATTCACTCAACCAATTCATTTACGTTTAATTTAATTAATTTACATTCGTTAGTGTTCGTTTTATGTTTTTACTTGTGTGTTACTGTTAGATATTTTTGTGTACAATGGGTGATACTGAGAGAAGATTAACGTCATTATTTAGTGAATTAAACGTGAAACCGTTTTCAAGTTAGAGTTGTGAAACAAAGTGTGCCTACAGAGATAGGAGATTGACACCACATTTAGATATTAAAATAGCGGATAGCAGACAAAATAGAAAGTTTCAATTCTCTTGGTACAAGAAATATCCTTGGCTAACAGGGTGCTCTGAGAAAAATAAATTATACTGTTATACCTGTATTCTGAGTGGAGGCGAAAAAAAATGGTCATCAACTTCTTATGGTGTCTGTGTAACAAACAATTTTGACAGAAAGGCCGAAAAACATCAGTGTTCAAGAAGGCATCTTCAGAATGAAGAGAAATTTTTATTGTTAGGTCGTGAAAGAATTGAACATTCCATTTCTGAAGGCGCTAAGCTTCAAGCCATATAACAGAATGAAATTGTGAAGCAAAATAGATTTGTAATTGAGAGACTTATCGATGTTGTGTGCTTCTTAGGTAAACAAGAGCGTGCGTTTAGAGTGCATTTTGAAGATGAAAGTTCCGACAGCAAAGGTAATTATCTTGAATTATTGGAACTTCTCTCCAGACAAGAACAGTTTTTACGTGATCATTTGTAGTTCACTTCCAGTTTTAAAGGTACATCAAGTACAATTCAAAATGAGCTGATTGAATCAGTAACTGACGTAATTAGTGAACTCATTAAAGAAGAATTACATTCCTGCGAGTTTGTTAGTGTGCAATCAGACGAAACCCTTGACGCTTCTTGTAAAACTCAAATTAGCATCATTCTTAGATTCTGTAAGCAAGATGGGCCTAAAGAAAAGTTTATTGGTTTCTATGATGTTTCAAAAGACAAAACAGCTGTAGGGTTATCAGAAGTTATTATCCATGAACCTAATGCTCGGGAAATTTCTGACAAAATAGTTAGTCAAACCTATGATGGGGCCTCTGTAATGGCAGGAGATCGAGGAGGCGTCCAACAGTTTGTGAAACAGATCTGTCCACGAGCTACATTTTTACATTGTTACGCTCATATATTGAATCTCGTGTTACTATATTGTTCAAAATCAATCAAACAAGTTAGACTTTTCGTTTATAATCTTGCAGCTTTCCATACATTTTTCAGTAAATCCTCAAAAAGAACACAGCTGTTAGAAAATAAAGTATTTAGATTACCACAAACATGCACCACCCGCTGGAATTTCAATTCCCGAGCAGTGCATACAATTTATGCAAAATACAATAAGCTGAAAGATGTTTTCCACACAATTACAGACACCGTTGAAGAATGGGATGCAGAGTCATTCAACTGTGCTTCTGGCCTGCTTAATATCTTGAACAAAACACAATTCACTTACCTGCTTTGTCTTTACAAACAAATTTTTGTATATAGGCCTATAGACCACCTTTTTGTACTCCTTCAATACTAGTAACATCAGACATAAATATGTATAATACTGAAATCCAGAAGACCATCGGAGTAATAAAGAATATGAGATCAGAAAATACTGTGAAATCATGTGTTGAAAACTCTAAGAAGATTTGCAACGATTTAAGTATAAGTGAACAAGTATTCGGGTCCTCCAAACTTTTAACCTACGAAATTTTGGACACACTGACTGTACAAATGGAAACACGTTTTGGAGATATTGAAAAGATCAGATTTGTCGAATTGCTGGATCAAAATAGCTTTGGGGGACATAAACTAGATTTTCCTGCAATGAAATTAAACAAGCTTCTGTCCACGTATCCATTTTTCAACACAGAACGATTGGAAAATGAATTAAAGAATATTTATGTAAATGAAGAAAAACATTTACCCCCTGTAGACCTTCTGAAATTCATAACTAGCAATGGTCTTCAAACCATCTATAAAAAAGTGACACGACGTATCAAGTTGGTCTTGATATTTCCTGCTACTACAGCTTCCTCTGAAAGAAGTATGAGCACATTATAAAGGATAAAAAATTGCCTCCGGAATTCAATGACAAATGAACGATTAAGTTCTCTCAGTACAATCGCCATTGAAAAGAAGTTTAGTTAAAGAACTTTCTATGGGTCAGAGTTTCAAGGAACGTGTAATTGATATTTTCGCAACAAAGAAGAATCGACGTGTGGACCTATTGTATAAAAAAATATAAGGTAAGGAAGCATATTTATATTTTATCAGCCTACCCAGTACTTACACATTAGCTTCGCCACTGATTACAATCTTGGGAGATGTTCGCGATTTCAGTTTTAATTTATATAGAGGAAATTATATACATACATTTCGCAAACATGCAAAATTTTCTTCTTAAAATTTGCATAACTAACAACGTCTAGAAAACAGTGTATTATCGATGATAACAAACATTTCTATGCAATTTCCTTTAAATATTTAAGTCTTACTTTAGCTTATATAGTTAAAAAATAGTTCTTTACCTCCTATAGATTTTACATTAAAAGAAATTAATTTTCAATTAAACTGATATTTTGTATTAATAATAATTTGTCGGATATTTTAGTGACTTACATCTCAAACTTAGTAAAGAACGTTAAAGTTTAACATGCTAAAGCTTACTTTGGCTTATATGGTTTAAATGATAGTCCTCTGGCGTTTAGAATATGTCATTAGTCAGTATATATAAAAAAACCAACAAAACGGCAAAGTGAAATTCTTTAATTTGTGTGCAATTTAAATTTGGTTAAGAAAACATAAAAAGTTTTTTTTTTGAAAATTTACTATCTGTAAATAATTACCTAAAGTAACTTCTGCTTTAGAAGACTCATAGCTTATAAGTAAATAAGAATAGAGAAATCTGTGTTTTATCAAATACGCATTAATACGAATTTTGTGAAGCAAATAAAATACGAATATATGTGTACAGAAGAAAAGGAGTTTTAAATATTTTCACTTGTGTACATAAAATATCGACAGGGCATGAATGCATCTTGTGTCTAGGTAAATTAAAACGTCCACTAGAAACAATGGTTGTATTTTTTGCTCTGCGTGAGAATTGATATTACATCTGTGTATTTGCTTAATTCAGTGCAGAGAGCATGCAAGTGCTTTGAAGATGAATACGATCTGTGTTTATTTTCAACTGAAGCTTTTTTCAAAAGCGAGGTCATATAAAGCAATCACTTTTTATGCCAGATGGAAAATAGGAAGTAATACAGAAAATGTTACAAAAAATTTGAAGTAGTTACTATCTTTAAATTTCTAGAGAGTAACTACTCTACAACAGTAGAGTATAATAATAACTTAATTAAAAAAGAGTAAAATATGAAGATTCAACAACTTTTTCTTCTCGAAATATTACTAGTGTTAGCCCTATATACTCATTAAGACTTGTATAAAGTTTAACGTAGTTGTATGTTGTAGCATTTTTAAACGTTTTAGTATAATATTATTTATAAACAAACACGTATTATTAGGACGTGGTGCAGACTGTCCATCTTCACTTTCAGACGTTTCGTCCGTACCCATAATGGCCACCTTCAGTAGCGCTGGAAAACAGATCAAAAACACCCGCGAATGAATGTAAACAAAGATTGTTCTGTCCGTCGACGCAACTCTTTTTCCTTTAATCTACTGGTTGATCATTTTCCTGATAGAAGACATATGTGATTTTCAGGAAAATGATCAACCAGTAGATTAAAGGAAAAAGAGTGGCTCTTTATTATACCATGTTCAATTCTGGTATACAGTGTTTATTCATCGCCAGTCACTCCTCCTACTTACAGTGGGTTTCGTATACTTTCAGCATTTACTCAGGTGCACTGCGACACTTTGTTCTCATAAATTTTCTGTGCACTAAGTCTTCATCAGCATTATAACCATCATTACAATGTATTCAATGTGTGTTTTTTACAACTTTGCAGTGAATAACATTAGTCAAATTGTCAACTGTGCGTTACTGTGCAGTTCGGGTCTTCTGGTTGTGTTTTTTGGCTGCTAAGAGTAGGTAGTGATACAGTAATGGTACTAACCCATTCCTAGATCATTGCATCGATGTTTATTTCGGTTTCCAAAATGGCGTCGAAGGTCGAATACCTCAATATTTTTCTACCAGATTAGTTGACTTCTCTAATGAAAATCTGCAGCTCTGGCCCTCGTTCTACTCTACTTCCTCGTCAGTTGCCAAGTGATAATTACTGTGATTGTGAAAGTGTGCCTCGAAAGTTTGTGAAAGTGTGCCTCCAAAGATTTCAAAGACATCTATAGTCTTCAGAACTTCTTGAACGTCTAATTTTTGTACCTCAGGCCTGACGCCTACGAGCGACAAGTTGATCGCCCTTTTTGTACCGTATACGAGCGACATGCTTGAGTCTCCTCGAGCTTTGGAGACGGATGATGTTCGTTCCAAACTTGACCTCCTGCCGACTGACGAGCCGGAGGCCTTCTGTTGGGACGTGTGGGCGTCCCGCTAACAACCCAAAGAACCACTCCCGAAAAACCACATTATCCCACGTCTAGGTCATTGATATTTTCCCTTCCCAGGACCAATTCGGTGCGGGTTCTGTGAGTGTATCGGGAGTCACCTAGATGTCCTTTGTTGCTGGCCGCTCATCGCCTATATTGTCCATGAAGCGGTGAATGTTGTCTCCTTTTACTGGAAGGTTATCGGGGATCCCGGCCTGTTTGCTGACAATGTGACCTAAAGTTATTGCGTGGTGACACGGTAACATTGTCATCAAAAAAGTTGATGATTATCATATAGTCGAGGCTTCCTTCAAGCCAATTCTATTCAATACTATACCTTTTCACCCAGGCACGTGAAACATATAGTCTATAGTTTTGATGGGATTTTGACGCGCATATTGATCTGCAAGATATCCTCTTAAGCTTCGCGACCCGGGGTTCCCTGTGCAAGCTATTTCTCGCATTTAAACTAATTCCACCCCCAGGGAGCCACTGCTTTCAGTCCATCTCCATCTCGAGGTCAATCAGAAATTACCTTAAAAATGCTGACCGATCAGATAGATTTATTCTCTTAGTAGAAGCTTTCAAATAAATCGGCATTTTATGAACCGAGCGCTTAAATGAGACCTCCCTCCTTACCGTGCAGGAATGATAATGGTGTCGGTCAAAAGCTTTCGGACCTTTTGGAGTCCCTAACTTAGTTAAAAAAGACGTACGTATCTTGCCCCAAACCCATCTTGCCCTGGTAAACCGGTTTCGGTTACCGAATTACGTGTTATGTCGAGGCGACAGAATCGGCCGGCAAGGGGGCGGCATCATAGTGATCGCGGTGAGGACCTCTATAAGTCATTATTGTGTCGCTTTGTCGCAGCTTGTCAACTTAGACGCTGTTACACAAATATATAAGGTATAAATTTGAACAAAATTACGTTTTATGTAGTTAACAAAATTGTAAGGAACGGTCAATATAGTTTTGTTTAACTAATTATAAAATTTATAGTTATACTAAACATTGTTTACCCAGATTAAGCCTTTGTAAATTTATATACAAATCTTGAAGTCTTTTATATATTTCGTTTATTTAGTATTTTCTGAACATGTTTTCTAGGTTAGAATTTATGACCCAAGAATCACAAGTCATTTTTTCCAAATTTTCTCTTTAGACCTTAAAAATATCGTACATAGCTGTCGTATTTTGTTCTTTTCTTTGTTTTTATCAGAAACTGGAAAAACAAGAAGTAAAGAATAAAACTTTTTCTCATATATGACGCTGACACAGTAAGTACATCCTATTACTATAAGAGAAATTATCTTTGAAAGGTGAAACTAAAAAAGGAAAGTAAAGAATAAGCCAAAGAAAACACTCACAAAGTAGTATATGAGGGAATTCAAAATAAGTACATTTACTACTTAAGAAAGAGATGATAAACTTAGTACTAGTAATTCAAGGATACATATAAATAAAATAGATCAGACTAAAGTAGTTAGTTCAAATTAAAATGCTATTCAATATAACACGGCAAATGGTAGTTAAGTTTGAATCAGACTGGAGGATTCAGAGCATAGTGACAAAAGACATAGTGACATTAATATACTAGATGGTAGTTAAGTAAGGGTTGCAAAAAGGGAAGTAGAATAAAATTATCAAAGACAACGGAAAGAAGAAAGTTGAAAATCGAATAACAGATTCATAAATCTGCAACTATTTAAATAAAGGGATCACAAAACAGGCTAAGACATCCACTGAAATTCACTTTGGAGGAATCGTCTACAAGGCGGAAGGATGAGAAGATAAGACTGAAAAATAATTGTTCAACTAAGAACAGACTGAAAACAAGTATAATGTGGAACACCAAAGACCATACTCTAATAAATATTATATGCCATGTACTCAAATTATTTTTAAAATCTGTTTAACATTCTACTCACAAAATGAAATTTTGAAAATGTATTTTCAAGTTAACAGTTTAAATTTTTACTTCCTTTGTATTTTCCAGACCATTTTAAATTTCTTGTTTATTGTAGCATGTTTATAATGTATGTGTGTAGGGGAACTTTAGAAAGTCCACAATACTTTGAACCGCACTGAAATAAATCGTAACTCGAACTGAACTAAGCTTCGCTGAAGTCTTGTATTTATACACGGCTGAGGTTCCAGAATGTTCCATAATAGGCGTCTACTAGAAAACTGTAGAAAGTAATTGATCGCGGCCTTGAACACAGCGCGCGCGAACCGGTATGGTCTGCAAAAGTCTCGTTGCGGGCGCGTGACAAGTGTCACGTAATTGTCATTCATCTCAAAGTAGCAGCATACGTACGCACCCACACATTATAGCCAGGCTCCGCTGGAATAGCCGAGAAACACGTACCGTGTTCTGCAATGTCGTAACAATGTGAAAGTTCTTAATCAATAGTTCGATTTTAAATAGTACTAGTAACAAAATTACGCATGTAATTTCACCAAATGTTCTACGTTACTGAAATATTGTTAAATATTTTAGTTAATAAAATATTTACACAGAAAGGATGGACTAATAAACTCTAATTTTTAATTGTCTTACAAGAAATAACAGAATGTTTGATTTAAAATTTGTAGGCCTAATCAAGAGAGAGACATAATTATAAAATTAGGTAGCTTAATAAATGTGACGATCGAATCCACAAAACTACAATACAATCTTCTAAGATTATAAAAATGTTTTCATTATTTTTAAGGTGCAAATACTTTGTAACTGCCCAACAAAACCTGATGAAAGTAATAGAAGAGTGTTTGTGTTTTATCCTGACGAATGCTAATTATATTAAATAAAACACCCTATTGTTTAATAATTAAAAATTCAAAGTTAGTGTGGAAATAGGGAGTACCAATATTTTACGTCTGTTACATCAGTGCTTGTATCAAACAATTGAGAACGAATAATAACATGATATACGTATTAATAATATTTATGAAATTTTATTAATCAAAAGAAGATCTAATTACATTAAAATCTTTTAATGTTGTTTACAATACAGAAATATCAAAGTTAGAAATCTGAATTACTTTTAAAAACTTGCTTTTTCAGAAGTTAAAAGAAAATAGATCCTCGTGAGAAAATAGTAAATTCTTAATTGTAACTACATTGTAATATTCCTAATATAAATTGGTTTAATAATATATTTTTATGTAAATAAAAAATGTATGCATTCCATTATCAGTAGTAACACTGTACGATCACTGATATGAATCATAATACTTAATATTTACTGGTAAGTTTACAAATACTTTCTTATAACAGAAATTTTAAATTATTATTTGTGTCGACGTTTCGACATTATTTATTGTCATCATTGGTACAATTGTTGCTGTGTTGTTACGACGCCAAACTAACAACGTCTAGAAAACAGTGTATTATCGATGATAACAAACATTTCTATGCAATTTCCTTTAAATATTTAAGTCTTACTTTAGCTTATATAGTTAAAAAATAGTTCTTTACCTCCTATAGATTTTACATTAAAAGAAATTAATTTTCAATTAAACTGATATTTTGTATTAATAATAATTTGTCGGATATTTTAGTGACTTACATCTCAAACTTAGTAAAGAACGTTAAAGTTTAACATGCTAAAGCTTACTTTGGCTTATATGGTTTAAATGATAGTCCTCTGGCGTTTAGAATATGTCATTAGTCAGTATATATAAAAAAACCAACAAAACGGCAAAGTGAAATTCTTTAATTTGTGTGCAATTTAAATTTGGTTAAGAAAACATAAAAAGTTTTTTTTTTGAAAATTTTACTATCTGTAAATAATTACCTAAAGTAACTTCTGCTTTAGAAGACTCATAGCTTATAAGTAAATAAGAATAGAGAAATCTGTGTTTTATCAAATACGCATTAATACGAATTTTGTGAAGCAAATAAAATACGAATATATGTGTACAGAAGAAAAGGAGTTTTTAAATATTTTCACTTGTGTACATAAAATATCGACAGGGCATGAATGCATCTTGTGTCTAGGTAAATTAAAACGTCCACTAGAAACAATGGTTGTATTTTTTGCTCTGCGTGAGAATTGATATTACATCTGTGTATTTGCTTAATTCAGTGCAGAGAGCATGCAAGTGCTTTGAAGATGAATACGATCTGTGTTTATTTTCAACTGAAGCTTTTTTCAAAAGCGAGGTCATATAAAGCAATCACTTTTTATGCCAGATGGAAAATAGGAAGTAATACAGAAAATGTTACAAAAAATTTGAAGTAGTTACTATCTTTAAATTTCTAGAGAGTAACTACTCTACAACAGTAGAGTATAATAATAACTTAATTAAAAAAGAGTAAAATATGAAGATTCAACAACTTTTTCTTCTCGAAATATTACTAGTGTTAGCCCTATATACTCATTAAGACTTGTATAAAGTTTAACGTAGTTGTATGTTGTAGCATTTTTAAACGTTTTAGTATAATATTATTTATAAACAAACACGTATTATTAGGACGTGGTGCAGACTGTCCATCTTCACTTTCAGACGTTTCGTCCGTACCCATAATGGCCACCTTCAGTAGCGCTGGAAAACAGATCAAAAACACCCGCGAATGAATGTAAACAAAGATTGTTCTGTCCGTCGACGCAACTCTTTTTCCTTTAATCTACTGGTTGATCATTTTCCTGATAGAAGACATATGTGATTTTCAGGAAAATGATCAACCAGTAGATTAAAGGAAAAAGAGTGGCTCTTTATTATACCATGTTCAATTCTGGTATACAGTGTTTATTCATCGCCAGTCACTCCTCCTACTTACAGTGGGTTTCGTATACTTTCAGCATTTACTCAGGTGCACTGCGACACTTTGTTCTCATAAATTTTCTGTGCACTAAGTCTTCATCAGCATTATAACCATCATTACAATGTATTCAATGTGTGTTTTTTACAACTTTGCAGTGAATAACATTAGTCAAATTGTCAACTGTGCGTTACTGTGCAGTTCGGGTCTTCTGGTTGTGTTTTTTGGCTGCTAAGAGTAGGTAGTGATACAGTAATGGTACTAACCCATTCCTAGATCATTGCATCGATGTTTATTTCGGTTTCCAAAATGGCGTCGAAGGTCGAATACCTCAATATTTTTCTACCAGATTAGTTGACTTCTCTAATGAAAATCTGCAGCTCTGGCCCTCGTTCTACTCTACTTCCTCGTCAGTTGCCAAGTGATAATTACTGTGATTGTGAAAGTGTGCCTCGAAAGTTTGTGAAAGTGTGCCTCCAAAGATTTCAAAGACATCTATAGTCTTCAGAACTTCTTGAACGTCTAATTTTTGTACCTCAGGCCTGACGCCTACGAGCGACAAGTTGATAGCCCTTTTTGTACCGTATACGAGCGACATGCTTGAGTCTCCTCGAGCTTTGGAGACGGATGATGTTCGTTCCAAACTTGACCTCCTGTCGACTGACGAGCCGGAGGCCTTCTGTTGGGACGTGTGGGCGTCCCGCTAACAACCCAAAGAACCACTCCCGAAAAACCACATTATCCCACGTCTAGGTCATTGATACTTTCCCTTCCCAGG
Organism: Magicicada septendecula; assembly: GCA_034769895.1. Taxonomy (NCBI): domain Eukaryota; kingdom Metazoa; phylum Arthropoda; class Insecta; order Hemiptera; family Cicadidae; genus Magicicada; species Magicicada septendecula. The sequence continues at coordinate 570,926,200 of CM068368.1, read as the reverse complement.
ACCAATTCGGTGCGGGTTCTGTGAGTGTATCGGGAGTCACCTAGATGTCCTTTGTTGCTGGCCGCTCATCGCCTATATTGTCCATGAAGCGGTGAATGTTGTCTCCTTTTACTGGAAGGTTATCGCGGATCCCGGCCTGTTTGCTGACAATGTGACCTAAAGTTATTGCGTGGTGACACGGTAACATTGTCATCAAAAAAGTTGATGATTATCATATAGTCGAGGCTTCCTTCAAGCCAATTCTATTCAATACTATACCTTTTCACCCAGGCACGTGAAACATATAGTCTATAGTTTTGATGGGATTTTGACGCGCATTTTGATCTGCAAGATATCCTCTTAAGCTTCGCGACCCGGGGTTCCCTGTGCAAGCTATTTCTCGCATTTAAACTAATTCCACCCCCAGGGAGCCACTGCTTTCAGTCCATCTCCATCTCGAGGTCAATCAGAAATTACCTTAAAAATGCTGACCGATCTGATAGATTTATTCTCTTAGTAGAAGCTTTCAAATTAATCGGCATTTTATGAACCGAGCGCTTAAATGAGACCTCCCTCCTTACCGTGCAGGAATGATAATGGTGTCGGTCAAAAGCTTTCGGACCTTTTGGAGTCCCTGGCTTAGTTAAAAAAAGACGTACGTATCTTGCCCCAAACCCACCTTGCCCTGGTAAACCGGTTTCGGTTACCGAATTACGTGTTATGTCGAGGCGACAGAATCGGCCGGCAAGGGGGCGGCATCATAGTGATCGCGGTGAGGACCTCTATAAGTCATTATTGTGTCGCTTTGTCGCAGCTTGTCAACTTAGACGCTGTTACACAAATATGTAAGGTATAAATTTTAACAAAAAATACGTTTTATGTAGTTAACAAAATTGTAAGGAACGGTCAATATAGTTTTGTTTAACTAATTATAAAATTTATAGTTATACTAAACATTGTTTACCCAGATTAAGCCTTTGTAAATTTATATACAAATCTTGAAGTCTTTTATATATTTCGTTTATTTAGTATTTTCTGAACATGTTTTCTAGGTTAGAATTTATGACCCAAGAATCACAAGTCATTTTTTCCAAATTTTCTCTTTAGACCTTAAAAATATCGTACATAGCTGTCGTATTTTGTTCTTTTCTTTGTTTTTATCAGAAACTGGAAAAACAAGAAGTAAAGAATAAAACTTTTTCTCATATATGACGCTGACACAGTAAGTACATCCTATTACTATAAGAGAAATTATCTTTGAAAGGTGAAACTAAAAAAGGAAAGTAAAGAATAAGCCAAAGAAAACACTCACAAAGTAGTATATGAGGGAATTCAAAATAAGTACATTTACTACTTAAGAAAGAGATGATAAACTTAGTACTAGTAATTCAAGGATACATATAAATAAAATAGATCAGACTAAAGTAGTTAGTTCAAATTAAAATGCTATTCAATATAACACGGCAAATGGTAGTTAAGTTTGAATCAGACTGGAGGATTCAGAGCATAGTGACAAAAGACATAGTGACATTAATATACTAGATGGTAGTTAAGTAAGTGTTGCAAAAAGGGAAGTAGAATAAAATTATCAAAGACAACGGAAAGAAGAAAGTTGAAAATCGAATAACAGATTCATAAATCTGCAACTATTTAAATAAAGGGATCACAAAACAGGCTAAGACATCCACTGAAATTCACTTTGGAGGAATCGTCTACAAGGCGGAAGGATGAGAAGATAAGACTGAAAAATAATTGTTCAACTAAGAACAGACTGAAAACAAGTATAATGTGGAACACCAAAGACCATACTCTAATAAATATTATATGCCATATACTCAAATTATTTTTAAAATCTGTTTAACATTCTACTCACAAAATGAAATTTTGAAAATGTATTTTCAAGTTAACAGTTTGAATTTTTACTTCCTTTGTATTTTCCAGACCATTTTAAATTTCTTGTTTATTGTAGCATGTTTATAATATATGTGTGTAGAGGAACTTTAGAAAGTTAATAATTATAAGTGGGTTGAAAAGAAATATTTATACTGCTTTTTTAAATACATTTATTTTATTTCTATAAGAACTTGTGAAATTAGATTCATGTTAGAGTGCCTTATGATTTACTGTTTTGCTTTGCCTATGACATAGGTTTCATCAGTATTGTATACTACAGTAACGTGATCTTCGTGATCGTAACAAACGTCCTAGCATTTACGTGAACATTTCAATACGTTATCACTTTCCAAATCAAGGACTATACAATTTTTTAAAGGGTGTAAAATTTAAGAATATGTATAAAAATCATCACCTACTTTAGCACAATCACAATTATTGCACAGTGACAATATATAAGGAGATACCAAATACGTTAATATAATATAATGTGTTCAGCAAACTTGTTTGTAAGTCATTAAGTCAAGAATTACTGTTTTTATTGTGAAAAAGAAACATTAAAAAGACAAACAATAATACTATATATGGTAATTTTGAAAATGCTTATACTTTCTACAAAAGACAAACCTAACAACATAAAAGATAATTTCTACAAAGTTCATTCCTGTACTGTTTACTCCTTGTTTAAGTACAAAAACTTACAGAATTACTGTATTATACTATTATCCGTACAGACGTAATGTTATCGATTGGTTTAGTTTGTTAACATATTAATTCGGCCTAACAATAATGTATAACTTAAGCATATATTGTTAAGGTAATAAGCCAAGAGCCAAGCCAGCTGAACTAATTTATTTGAGGCTCTCCGCCCCTACGTAACTTGCAGATACAACGATTTCCCAGTTTCACAAAATGGGAATTTTCAAGTCGCATTAGTATGTACTTTAGGTTTTATATGTTATAAAGTACCTGTAAAACGGCCTTCTGAGTGTTTATCCTTGAATCCAAATTTTAGTTTTCTTTCTCTTGGCTGCAGGTCTTGTAAATATTTATGTTTGTTTAAACAGAATGATCTGTGTCTGTACTATACTGTTTTATAACTTTAGTTTTTGCGAATTTGCCATTTTAAACAGTCTTGTGGCAAGATTTCAGTACCTCAAATTCTTTATCCGTATGGTTTAAGATTCCAGAGGGTATTAGATTATATTAGTAATGTAAGGCACACATGTGTGCAGGTAATCGTAGAAATAGACACATCTCGTAATAAGATATACGGTATTGTTAAAAACTGCACCACTCATTTCAACTGCTGTACCACTGTATTCTTCTCAGTTAACATAACGCTGACTCTCTCTACTCTGACTTTATTAGTGAGAATTTATTAGACCTTATTAAGCTGATCTTATCAAACACTGATCTGAGCATACTGTTGGAGCAGCTAGCGTAATCACTTGTCATACCTTAATATTATAATGTTTAAATTATGCTAATCTCGTAAATCGCATATATTTCACTGTAACTGTAATATTTAATTATTTCTTACTCCGATACCTTTTATATCACGGTGAAGAGAATGGTTGGGCTCAAATGATTTGGTCAATTATAAAGTCAATAAACGATAATACCAACTTGTCAGTTATTTAGTATGGTAAATAGGCCCAAATGCACGCCTACACACATCCACACACCCACACCTACACACACATACACACACACACACAGGAATATTTTTGTGTGCAAGTATAAAAACAATATTACTTCCCATACACAAAATCAATTTCTTTGTAATCGCTTCCCTACTAATGCTCAGATAGTCGATTGTTTATTTAAAATCTGTAATCTATTGAAAATTAAGTAACATTTTTGTATAAAAATTGATGGAATTAGTTCAGAAATTATTACGTCGATTATAAAGCAGTTACACTTTACTGCATAGGAAATTCTTCATACGCAAAAATTGACTGTTCTTAACGCGTATTATTACAGAATACGATTTTACACTTGAGTAAAAAGTAATTAGTTGTAGACTAACTACAAATTCTAGAAACTTGAATGTTACAAATTAATGTGAAATCACAAGTTCTTATGTGTGAATGTGTTTTGCGTGTTGTGTGTGTGTGTGTGTGTGCACGCGTGAGAGAGAGAGAGAGAGAGAGAGAGAGAGAGAGAGAGAGAGAGAGAGAGAGAGAGAGAGAGAGAGAGAGAGAGAGAGAGAGAGAGAGAGAGTTTAACAAAATGAAAAATGTGTTCAATTATAACAATTGACAATTAATGTAATAAGTGTCCTGCCTGAATTCTGTGTACCTTGACAAATCTCCTATAAAAAGATTCATTGCAGAATTCATCATTTTATAGAATCAAATATTTCGTTTCGTTTGAAATTTGACTAGTTTTGTGTATTCTAAATAAGTACATTTCACACGCGTATTCGGATATTTATCTTACCATTTTCTGATACTCTAAATACATGTATGCCAAATTATTTTACTTGATTTTGCCTTCTCAATTCTGTCTACGCTCCAACGGTCGTTATATCTTCTATATCCTTGTTACCTCTGGCTTAAGTAATCCTTTCTTACAGTTGTGAGTTGTATGTCTGCATTTAATAAACTAATAAACACTCTTTATTCGTTACACATTAGTGACACTACCATTTCTCTACCTCCTTGTTTCTTATTTAGTTCTTAAACAAAAAGAGATAAAAGATATTTGTACAATGTGAAAATTATTTTCAATGTATCATTATGAGACGAAAACGTGTCAGAAAGCTTGAAATACTTCAGAACAGCTACTGTACTCGAACATTACTAAATAAAATAAATTGTATAGGAGAGTAATATGTTAGAGACAATCACTCTATTAACAACAAAACATAGCTTACACAAAAAGGCTAAAGTAAGTGCAGCAATTTATAATTTTAAAAATTTTAATTATTTTTCTAAAATAGTAAATGTAATTTATATCACACTAAAATTTAAATAAAGGAATTACATCTTGTTTTATCAATAACGTAAAACGAACACATACTGCATTTTTAAGGGCATAATTTTTTCATTTAATACAATTACCACAACTCGTTTTTTATTTGCTACTTTCCAGCCTTGCTGACACAAACAAATGTCATCAGTGATGCATTTTTAAATTAATTCCAGCAATATTTTTAAATTTTTTCCAGTGAAGGGTTTGCGAGGATCTGTAAAAAAGTTTAAAACAAATCTTAAACTATTTGTGTCAACGTGTCGTCAATATTTATTGTCGTAGTCAGGACAATTGTTGCTGAGTTTTACCACGCCAAACACGCAACATTGTCGACATCAGTTGTGTATTTGGCGTCGTAACAACACAGCAACAATTGTACCAATGATGACAATAAATAATGTCGAAACGTCGACACAAATAATAATTTAAAATTTCTGTTATAAGAAAGTATTTGTAAACTTACCAGAAAATTTTAAGTATTATGATTCATATCAGTGATCGTACAGTGTTACTACTGATAATGGAATGCATACATTTTTTATTTACATAAAAATATATTATTAAACCAATTTATATTAGGAATATTACAATGTAGTTACAATTAAGAATTTACTATTTTCTCACGAGGATCTATTTTCTTTTAACTTCTGAAAAAGCAAGTTTTTAAAAGTAATTCAGATTTCTAACTTTGATATTTCTGTATTGTAAACAACATTAAAAGATTTTAATGTAATTAGATCTTCTTTTGATTAATAAAATTTCATAAATATTATTAATACGTATATCATGTTATTATTCGTTCTCAATTGTTTGATACAAGCACTGATGTAACAGACGTAAAATATTGGTACTCCCTATTTCCACACTAACTTTGAATTTTTAATTATTAAACAATAGGGTGTTTTATTTAATATAATTAGCATTCGTCAGGATAAAACACAAACACTCTTCTATTACTTTCATCAGGTTTTGTTGGGCAGTTACAAAGTATTTGCACCTTAAAAATAATGAAAACATTTTTATAATCTTAGAAGATTGTATTGTAGTTTTGTGGATTCGATCGTCACATTTATTAAGCTACCTAATTTTATAATTATGTCTCTCTCTTGATTAGGCCTACAAATTTTAAATCAAACATTCTGTTATTTCTTCTAAGACAATTAAAAATTAGAGTTTATTAGTCCATCCTTTCTGTGTAAATATTTTATTAAATAAAATATTTAACAATATTTCAGTAACGTAGAACATTTGGTGAAATTACATGCGTAATTTTGTTACTAGTACTATTTAAAATCGAACTATTGATTAAGAACTTTCACATTGTTACGACATTGCAGAACACGGTACGTGTTTCTCGGCTATTCCAGCGGAGCCTGGCTATAATGTGTGGGTGCGTACGTATGCTGCTACTTTGAGATGAATGACAATTACGTGACACTTGTCACGCGCCCGCAACGAGACTTTTGCAGACCATACCGGTTCGCGCGCGCTGTGTTCAAGGCCGCGATCAATTACTTTCTACAGTTTTCTAGTAGACGCCTATTATGGAACATTCTGGAACCTCAGCCGTGTATAAATACAAGACTTCAGCGAAGCTTAGTTCAGTTCGAGTTACGATTTATTTCAGTGCGGTTCAAAGTATTGTGGACTTTCTAAAGTTCCCCTACACACATACATTATAAACATGCTACAATAAACAAGAAATTTAAAATGGTCTGGAAAATACAAAGGAAGTAAAAATTCAAACTGTTAACTTGAAAATACATTTTCAAAATTTCATTTTGTGAGTAGAATGTTAAACAGATTTTAAAAATAATTTGAGTACATGGCATATAATATTTATTAGAGTATGGTCTTTGGTGTTCCACATTATACTTGTTTTCAGTCTGCTCTTAGTTGAACAATTATTTTTCAGTCTTATCTTCTCATCCTTCCGCCTTGTAGACGATTCCTCCAAAGTGAATTTCAGTGGATGTCTTAGCCTGTTTTGTGATCCCTTTATTTAAATAGTTGCAGATTTATGAATCTGTTATTCGATTTTCAACTTTCTTCTTTCCGTTGTCTTTGATAATTTTATTCTACTTCCCTTTTTGCAACCCTTACTTAACTACCATCTAGTATATTAATGTCACTATGTCTTTTGTCACTATGCTCTGAATCCTCCAGTCTGATTCAAACTTAACTACCATTTGCCGTGTTATATTGAATAGCATTTTAATTTGAACTAACTACTTTAGTCTGATCTATTTTATTTATATGTATCCTTGAATTACTAGTACTAAGTTTATCATCTCTTTCTTAAGTAGTAAATTTACTTATTTTGAATTCCCTCATATACTACTTTGTGAGTGTTTTCTTTGGCTTATTCTTTACTTTCCTTTTTTAGTTTCACCTTTCAAAGATCATTTCTCTTATAGTAATAGGATGTACTTACTGTGTCAGCGTCATATATGAGAAAAAGTTTTATTCTTTATTTCTTGTTTTTCCAGTTTCTGATAAAAACAAAGAAAAGAACAAAATACGACAGCTATGTACGATATTTTTAAGGTCTAAAGAGAAAATTTGGAAAAAATGACTTGTGATTCTTGGGTCATAAATTCTAACCTAGAAAACATGTTCAGAAAATACTAAATAAACGAAATGTATAAAAGACTTCAAGATTTGTATATAAATTTACAAAGGCTTAATCTGGGTAAACAATGTTTAGTATAACTATAAATTTTATAATTAGTTAAACAAAACTATATTGACCGTTCCTTACAATTTTGTTAACTACATAAAACGTAATTTTGTTCAAATTTATACCTTATATATTTGTGTAACAGCGTCTAAGTTGACAAGCTGCGACAAAGCGACACAATAATGACTTATAGAGGTCCTCACCGCGATCACTATGATGCCGCCCCCTTGCCGGCCGATTCTGTCGCCTCGACATAACACGTAATTCGGTAACCGAAACCGGTTTACCAGGGCAAGATGGGTTTGGGGCAAGATACGTACGTCTTTTTTAACTAAGTTAGGGACTCCAAAAGGTCCGAAAGCTTTTGACCGACACCATTATCATTCCTGCACGGTAAGGAGGGAGGTCTCATTTAAGCGCTCGGTTCATAAAATGCCGATTTATTTGAAAGCTTCTACTAAGAGAATAAATCTATCTGATCGGTCAGCATTTTTAAGGTAATTTCTGATTGACCTCGATATGGAGATGGACTGAAAGCAGTGGCTCCCTGGGGGTGGAATTAGTTTAAATGCGAGAAATAGCTTGCACCGGGAACCCCAGGTCGCGAAGCTTAAAAGGATATCTTGCAGATCAATATGCGCGTCAAAATCCCATCAAAACTATAGACTATATGTTTCACGTGCCTGGGTGAAAAGGTATAGTATTGAATAGAATTGGCTTGAAGGAAGCCTCGACTATATGATAATCATCAACTTTTTTGATGACAATGTTACCGTGTCACCACGCAATAACTTTAGGTCACATTGTCAGCAAACAGGCCGGGGTCCGCGATAACCTTCCAGTAAAAGGAGACAACATTCACCGCTTCATGGACAATATAGGCGATGAGCGGCCAGCAACAAAGGACATCTAGGTGACTCCCGATACACTCACAGAACCCGCACCGAATTGGTCCTGGGAAGGGAAAATATCAATGACCTAGACGTGGGATAATGTGGTTTTTCGGGAGTGGTTCTTTGGGTTGTTAGCGGGACGCCCACACGTCCCAACAGAAGGCCTCCGGCTCGTCAGTCGGCAGGAGGTCAAGTTTGGAACGAACATCATCCGTCTCCAAAGCTCGAGGAGACTCAAGCATGTCGCTCGTATACGGTACAAAAAGGGCGATCAACTTGTCGCTCGTAGGCGTCAGGCCTGAGGTACAAAAATTGGACGTTCAAGAAGTTCTGAAGACTATAGATGTCTTTGAAATCTTTGGAGGCACACTTTCACAATGACAGTAACTATCACTTGGCAACTGACGAGGAAGTAGAGTAGAACGAGGGCCAGAGCTGCAGATTTTCATTAGAGAAGTCAACTAATCTGGTAGAAAAATATTGAGGTATTCGACGCCATTTTGGAAACCGAAATAAACATCGATGCAATGATCTAGGAATGGGTTAGTACCATTACTGTATCACTACCTAATCTTAGCAGCCAAAAAACACAACCAGAAGACCCGAACTGCACAGTAACGCACAGTTGACAATTTGACTAATGTTATTCACTGCAAAGTTGTAAAAAACACATATTGAATACATTGTAATGATGGTTATAATGCTGATGAAGACTTAGTGCACAGAAAATTTATGAGAACAAAGTGTCGCAGTGCACCTGAGTAAATGCTGAAAGTATACGAAACCCACTGTAAGTAGGAGAAGTGACTGGCGATGAATAAACACTGTATACCAGAATTGAACATGGTATAATAAAGAGCCACTCTTTTTCCTTTAATCTACTGGTTGATCATTTTCCTGAAAATCACTTATGTCTTGTATCAGGAAAATGATCAACCAGTAGATTAAAGGAAAAAGAGTTGCGTCGACGGACAGAACAATCTTTGTTTACATTCATTCGCGGGTGTTTTTGATCTGTTTTCCAGCGCTACTGAAGGTGACCATTATGGGTACGGACGAAACGTCTGAAAGTGAAGATGGACAGTCTGCACCACGTCCTAATAACACGTGTTTGTTTATAAATAATATTATACTAAAACGTTTAAAAATGCTACAACATACAGTTACGTTAAACTTTATACAAATCTTAATGAGTATATAGGGCTAACACTAGTAATATTTCGAGAAGAAAAAGTTGTTGAATCTTCATATTTTACTCTTTTTTAATTAAGTTATTATTATACTCTACTGTTGTAGAGTAGTTACTCTCTAGAAATTTAAAGATAGTAACTACTTCAAATTTTTTGTAACATTTTATGTATTACTTCCTATTTTCCATCTGGCATAAAAAGTGATTGCTTTATATGACGTCGCTTTTGAAAAAAGCTTCAGTTGAAAATAAACACAGATCGTATTCATCTTCAAAGCACTTGCATGCTCTCTGCACTGAATTAGATGCACAGATGTAATATCAATTCTCACGCAGAGCAAAATATAGATAGACATACGCAAAAAACAGAGTAAAAGATAGACGTAGCTGTACGCCTGGGGTTTCTCTAGTTTAGCCACCAAATGCTTGTTGCAGACATTGTTGATGAAGTGATTCTTGGCACGGATATTATGAATGCCTACGGATTCGTTGTGGACTTAAGAGAGAATATCTTGAGGGTTGATCAAGAGAAGATAAAGCTTTGGATGGCTAAAATGCTAGGATCTGCCAACCATTCGATCAAGAAATTGGCGTAGGCCGAAAAAGAAGTCAACAGGTGTGACCAAGAGGAACTCTTCCTATTGCAAACGCACATGACGCACCGGGAGTGATTCCCGCAAAGCTAGTGGTTGAGCGGAAAACTCATATATCTGGGAACTTGATGTTCGGGTCAATCGAGACTGAATCCGAAGAAACGGAAAATTATCTTTCGCAAGTAGATCAGCTATGTAGATCGCCTGGCCAAGTATTCCTTCAGACATGGTGCGGTTCGAGGTATTTTTGGGAAGTGTTACGTGTTTTATAATTGTTCGAGACTCGTTGACATTATTGTTGCGTGTGAACAATTTTTATATTTGATTTGTTGTAAGAGACTATCTTGTTGATTACAAACTGATTAATTTTGACCATTAAAGCTGGTGATTAGTGACTTAATTGGTGTCTTGTATTTTGTTTTCCACTGTACCATACAACGATTAGTAGACTGTCGTAACAATATTTTTTGCATACTAATGGGGTAATAATTATAATATAATTCATGATTAGTAGTTCAATTTTAAATGGTAAGATAACTACCCATATATTGTCATCTATCATTCTACAAAGTTTAAATACACAATTTTAGTCAATATATATATAATACAGATAGACGAACATAGTAAGTCCTCCTAACAGAACAAATTTTAATAAATATCTAATTAAAACCAATTCAAAGGAAGGTCCTGAGACGAGCTAAACCGGGTCTATTAAATTAATCCAGGGAATATTTCCTTAATTTACTTTTAGGTAAGCGCGATGTTTAAGGATACTAGAGCTAATAAGCGTAACAAACATATTTTGATTGTCTTCAGTTTTAAAAATTGAAATACAATTTCTTGCAGATTACTTGATTAGCTTTTGCTGACACTTAATAAGTATGACATTTGTATGTTTTTTCAGTAATCGCAAAGTTACATACACGTCTGATTCAATTAGTGTTTCTGTAGACACATTTTAAACTAATTTAAAAATATCTGATTAAAGTTCTTATCATAAAATTGAATAACTATTAATAAGTAAAAAGCATAAACCGATAAATATGTACCTAGCCTGCTTCAAAAAGACAAACAAAATTTTATACTGTATATATAAGTGCGTGTGTGTATGATTCCTATATGCGCCGTTTCTAGAAAATATATTAATTTGAAAAATGTAATAACTACCTATGTGCGCCTTTATTAGTCGACTATAAATGTTTAAATTAGAAATGAGTCGTTTCAAAAATATTTCAGTTCTGTAGAAAGGAAGCATTTGTAGGACTCATTGCACGTACAGCTTAGTCGAAAAGTACGTCATGAAAGCAAAGCTGAAGGTCGTTAATAGTGTTACCTGTGCAGTTTTATTGTCAAAGAAAAAGGATTTACACGGGTACAACATTGAAAACACATAACCCTCGTATGTCACCAAGGCCAGACACGGATACAATTGTTTAAGGTATACAATTGTGACTTCGTGGCCTGATGTTAACAAATCGTGGCTTTGATTACGCATAAATCTGTGTGCTCCGGAATAACTCAATTACGTGATAACTGCCGCGATAACATTTCAGCCTTCTACGTTACCACCTTCCCACATTACATGATAGAAGCCTTTCATTACTGGAATGGAACCTTACATTACATGACAGTACACTGGCAGTAAATATAGCAGAAATACTTTTTCGGTATAACTACACACAGTTGGGTTATTACTTACACTTACTTATTGTGCAAGTATGTAACATTTTGATTCAACTTTACAGTTTATCAGTTAATTTATGCACCCGTAGGAATTAGTTTGTGACCTTATTCTACGTGAACCTGACATTTAACACATGTAAACTTATAGTCAACTTACAAAAACCTCTAGAACGAATTACAGGTACATAGCTTCACATTTTGGTGAAAGTAATTTAAAGATGTGCAAGGAGTAACGATTAAGTTATCAGTAACATTATTACAGGTATGAAAGTAAAATATATTATCCAGAAGCAATAACTGTTGGTACTATAAAAATGCTTTATTACGTCTTCTTATAAGCTTACTGTGTGGTCTTTGTATGTATTTAGTTAGCTTAGCGTTTCTAAGCCTCAAAAAGCAAGCAATACAACTCTGCATGAACGTACGGATATATTGCCACACGTTCGCTCGGCCGATAAATTCCTGCTCGTATTTTGTGTGACAGTTTTGCCTTATTCAAGGTAGTTGGGGGAGGGGGTGGACGGAAGTGTCAGTCCCTCCCGGAGCATTGTCAGACTCCAACAGGCTGTGTCTCTTGCGGTGCTAATTCTATAGCAACTTCTTCATGTATAGCAAAAACATGACGTAAATTATTGATCAGTAGTAGAGCAATCAGGAGACGGCCTTTAGTTCACAAAGGCAATAAATGAGGTAGCACGCAAAGCCATGGCTAGAAATCCTGAGCTGTTACTTCACACATAACGAGGACATACAGGAATTCCCGGTAAAACTGGACAGAGAGGAAGGTACCTTGCGGGAATGGGAAGGAACAATCACTGTAGCTGGTGAATTTAGTGCCAGAGGGTTTCAACGGGGTATGCCGAACACAGACTCAAGGCAAAAACATATGCACCTTTGTCAATTAGAGTGATCAATGTCGGAAATTTCACGTTTGGAATACTTTGGTATGCTGAGACATTCCAGGTCATACTATTACATCAATATTTGTTGGCTGGAAAGTCAGAGAAGATTATTCTGGTAACAATCACCATATATACTCATTAACCTTCAGGAAGGAAGAAGATACAATGGGGAAAAGGCCCAGAGAAGACCTAAGTGCAGTGTTGGGCTTACTACAGCTACTAGGTGAGGAAAGTAAAAGAAGCAGAGAATAGATGGGTAAATTTTGAAAACACGACAGGAAACGAGAACTCCGATATGGTTACGATGACGACTTTCTACTAACAACATGACGTAAATTATTCATTTATGTATCAAAACGTTTTTGTTATTGTGTGTGTGTGTGTGTGTGTGTGTGTGTGTGTGTGTGTGTGTGTGTGTGTGTGTGTGTGTGTGTGTGTGTGTGTGTGTGTGTGTGTGTGTGTGAGATGGGGGAGGGATGACGTTGCGGTAGAGTGTATAAGTACTTCAGGGGGTAAAGCGAGCCCCCCTGAGTACTTAGTGTGTTTATTTCATGTTTAATGAACACTAAAGATTTAGTACATCTTCATGAAACTAATGGTTTAAAAGGTGTTATATGTTTTCAGACTTTTAGAATAAAATTAAATTGTTTTAAAAGTATTATTTTTAAGAACAGTTAGTGGTATTTACAATCATGTCAATAGTTTTAATAATATTTTATAAACTTTATACGTGTCTTCCCAATATAATATACAAGATAGATTGTAGAAGCAAAATTATAATTTCTCTAAACATTCGGTAAAGCTGTACTAAAATTTAAATTACAGGCGTTATGATTACAAAATATCACAACTGAATTTAGTTTAGTTATCAACGCCTTTGGTTTCATTGCTGTGATTTGCATTCCCGTGTTTTCACACAGCCGTAAATATTTCAAGTAACATCGATATGGAAATTATTCAATTGGATAGATCAGTAAAAGCTAATTAACCAATCCCAATGAAGAAAGACTTTACCATATCTATCTCCAACAATATAAAATTTGCTACCGTCCAGTGTATAAGCATGTATCTATTATATTTAAAATATTGACATATATCATAAACATTATTTATAATCATATTATTAAACTGCGTACAAGATTAAATTAAAACAAACTAAATGGAATATATATTTCATATTTTATGACATTATAGAACATTTTTATAGTCTTAAGTCTATAGTTTTAAGAACGCACTGATATGTGACTTGAAGCTTTGCTTTTACTATGATGAATTATGATCATTGAGATAAGGAAAGTAATAAACTGGCAAACGCTAGATCAGTTTTGTGGAGCAGCAGGCTTACAGTGTTACCCTTGATTTACCTAGGACTAAAATAGTGTATGGCCTGGTTGAATTGTGTGGAGCTTTTATTGTGCTGCCGCAGAATAATAGTACTAAAATATAATGAATGAGATATGCCTGCCTACATACGGTTTGCATAGTTTAGGGCTATAAATTGTGTAAATTTTCTTTATGAGTTGGTAAAATCGTACGAGAACATTTTAAAAAATTATGTATTTTTATTCATAATCTGCGGCCATGTTTTTAATATTTATTTTTTTGCAAATTCAAAGAAATTCACTCAACAAGTTTGATGTAGATACATTTTCAGATTTATTAGTTGTATTGTCTTTGCCGTTGCCCACTTGACAGTTACACTGTAGCATACACTTACTAAGTTACAATCTTCTTTCTACTAATTACTGAAACTTTGTTTGTCTGTCTGTATCTCTCTCTCTCTCTCTCTCTCTCTCTCTCTCTCTCTCTCTCTCTCTCTCTCTCTCTCTCTCTCTCTCTCTCTCTCTCTCCCGCTCTATATCATATCTGTCTAGCTACCTATCTATCTGTCTATATCTCTATGTTTTCCCTCTCTCTTAAAAAACACACGCGATTGTAAAGTACAAGAAGAATGCTTAAAACTTAATTAGTTTTACTCAAAATACTAGAATGCATGCATCGTTAGTAAGAGTAAGAAATTATATCGTAAATATCAAAATAGTGTGAATTCTGTTGTTTGTTCAAACTAATGCGAATGGATCTAGAAATTACTCGAATCAAAATTTCTAAGAATTATGAGATGAAAATATCTCATTTTCCTATAACACAAATTGTAAAGTGTCCTATTACTACAGGAAACAAAGGTAAAGTAAAGATTAAAATATTACGTGTAAGTCAGACACGCAGACCTATTCCAGCGTATCAGGTACGTTCATCTTAATCTCTTTTTGTTGAAACCAAACTAATTACTAAAACCCAGATAACATTTCTTACCTTCTGCAGAAAAGTACGTGACTAAAATAAAAATATCCTCTATACACGTTAACTGCTTACAGATACGTATCTATATTATACAGAATCCTGAGAAGGGGCACGACTGTTTAGTTTATTCGCAAAAGCATACTAACATTTAATTTTGAATCTACAACTGTCTAGCGTCTACGAGCAATCACAAAAATAATGTGCCAACACAACATAGTACATAAAATTTATATTTTTAAAGCTGATTGAACTTTATTTATGGATTTGTGAACACATCACACTATCTGACACTTTTTATTCGTAAAATACACATTTTTTAAGTGATTTAAACAATACGCTTAGAAGTTACTACTTTTTTAAGGATATACAATTTACTGACAATAAAATTGTATGCCGACTTACTTTTCCTATGATTATTTAAGAGACTCTTTTCGTTTGTGCGTATACTATAATGTTTTTTAATCCCATACATAACATGTCATCATGAATGGTTTATAAATATTTCATTATAAATAGTCAGTCGTGCAACGAGCTGATACTTGTGCTGTAGTTGCTTTTCCTTGTAGATAAAAAGGATAAGGTAACTTCGAGTATTGTCTCGTTAACGAACACATCGAGAACTGATGTTGGGTGTTTTGCGCTTCCCGAACATAAAATACAAAGTAATTTCAAATGTACATAATAAAAAACATTAATATTCCAATTTATTTTTATAAGGTAGATTAAACCAACGATTAGTTTCTACGTTATATTCACGACGACTAAAGCGTATAACGCCAACAAAGTTGTTAGTACGATTTTGCTATATGCCAAAATGTGAATTCAAATACACAGGTTTGACCCTTTGCATATCATGTTAACTTCTCTGCGACTGCTTAGAACTTTGCGACTTACAAAAGCAGATTATATAGGCCACTCACGATGCTCTAAAATATTTATGTGATACACGTAAACCGGAGTATTCGTCTCTTTTCATATATTAATGCAGAGTATAACGTAAAATGTGTCCTCACTATGTATATTTGGATTCTATGCACCAGTATAAGAAAAAGGTTTCTATAAGCATAGGTTCCGAAACGTCTCGTTTTCCGTTTAAAAAATTAAATAGTTTTTATTACTAAAGGGTGTTGTGTAGCCATTTTAAGATGTCATGAATATCTGATACACTGACGCATTCATACAGTTACAAGTAGCAGAGGACTAGTTAAACTAAATATCTAATACTTCTGATGGTTTAAAATTAAACTTTACAATTGTATTTTGGTTCCGTTATATCTTTTTTGTTAAAGAAAACAAGTCGGTCATATATAAAAGGAGTTTTGTATCTTTACACTTGGCAAAACATAAAGTTCCTTCGTAACGCTTAAAGCGTTTGAACCCACTTGACTAAGATTTTTGAGCTTTAATACTGGCATTAATTTTGTCTTATCTTCCTAGTAAGTTTGGATTTATGAATGTTTGAGTAGATCTATGAGTGAAACTTATATTGAAACTTAACATATAATGTACAGAGTCCTCTTTTTGTTTTCAAAAGGATAATCATTCTTCACGTAGACATAGTATAGTTTTATTTTATTGTAACTTTTGTTCATAATTATGTGTATACATACACGTAAGTCAACAAAAATCAGTTTTGTCTTTAAGTTTAAAAATTAAATAAGTCAATAGTTTGAATAAAGCATTAACTCAGATCGTGTACAATTCCTGACAAGTGAGTTCCAATACGCCATTTTGGAACAATTCCTTCGGAAATATAAGCTGACGGGTAAACATGTAACTCCAGCTGTCTTTGAAATAATACTTTGTTTTGTTTATGGATTTTGATGATTATATTCTAATGGTTCTTCCTTTACTACCAACAAAACAATCCAATTTGTAAAAGTGGGTCGTATTTGGCCAGACCATAATAACTGGGATTCCATCGATAAAGTAGTCGCTTTGGGGATGAACAGCGGTTCCACGTCTCGCAGTACGCGTCCAGGTGAGAAATCTGGAAAAATGAATTGATTACTATAACGACAGTGAATTTTTCAGTAAAGGGTTAGTGAGGATCGGTCAAAAATAACACAAATTTTAACTTATTTGTATCATTTTCCTTCAACTTCTTCACATGAAATTATAATTTTTTCGTTTGCTTAAAGAAAACATTTGAAGATGTAAACAAATTATCTAAACTCCTTCACATATACAATGATACATTCGTACGCACGCACACGCTTGTGCGCACACACACTCACATACACGAACACGTTCACCCAAATCAATGTTCTGTTGTGTTTGACATTTCTTTTGTATTCATACACAGGTCCTTTCATGTAGCATTATTCAGGTATTCATATGGCAATAAACATTGTCGAAACGTCAACACAAATAAATTAAAATTTGTGTTATTTTTGACCGATCCTCACTAACCCTTCACTGAAACATTCACTGATTGACAGTCACTACGAATTTAAGAATATAACGACAGTAATATTTTATTGGCCAGAAGCCATTTCCTCGCCCCTTCAACTCGAGGTGGAAACCTATTTTGTTTTAGTAAGTACAACTAAAGACCTTGCACTTAAAACCTTATCTGTATTTTGCTACATAACATTATGCTCTTGCGGAAAATAAAAACTTGCGGAAAATCAAAATAATGCTCTTACACTATACCAGGACCAGCCCCAGCGCTTCTGCCGCGCTGTGCAATATTTATGAGTGCCGCCCCCTCCCTATTTTAACTCTGAACACATTCACGCACACTAGACCTACACAAAATATAAGGCGATTGCCTTCAACTGACGACTAGGAATGTCTGCATTGTTGTGTTTATCAAATAATTAGAACCTTTTCGTGTTTATGATGCGGCGAAAGGCTACAATATACGATAAAAATTTTAGAGACAATACAAGAAATCGTGAGACAATAAAAACGTATGCTTATGTGATGACTTAAAATAATGAATCTTATACGTTAGTTAAAAAATACTCGTCTAGCTTTTCCACTGGCAAACTCCGTTATGACTTCGTTGTAATCAAGTGATTCAGCTAACTGATGTTAGCTTTCAAAACTTAACATCCCGGAATCTGCGCCCTTTAAAATTTGCCGCCCTGGGCGGTGGCACGGTTCGCTCGTGCTTGGAGCCGGGCCTGCATTATACCCGAAGAGACAACCGAACCCCTTAACGCCTATTACATAGCAAGAGAAGGACTTATTGGGTCTTCTCTTACAAAGTTCATATTCATACAAAGTTTTTTCTTTTCATGGGGCTAGGCAACTACTCAACTTTCACTAACGTACATTCATCTTGGTCTAAACACTAGCCTGAAAATCGTTTCTTCGTGTTGTGACTTATTTCCTGATGTTGTCAACGATCTGATACAACCATGAACATTGGCAAACGTCTAAGTCACTTCTATCTTGATATTTCCTGCACTCTTCTAAATAAACTATTTAGTGCACGGGTGTTTAATAAAACGCAGATGCTTTTGCGATTTATCTTGTATTCCGGGATAACGAATAAAGTTACCTTTCAAAACTTGGTTGTAATCGGCAATCGATTTGTAAATGTTATTATGTTTGTGATTATTATTTATATCAGTTATTTGGTTATCGTTTACTATGTTGTTATTCAGTATTCGTTGATTAACAACGATTTTACGGGAGTGGGAATGTAGCGTGCCACCGTTCGTTTGAAAACGGCGCGTTAATAATATTTGTTCTGTAGTTGTTAAACAGATCGTGTTAACTAGATATCCTTGCGCCGACTACCAATTTTCTCTTCTGTCTCCTGTAATTAATGATCTTTATAATCACTTTACTGAAATAAAATAGAACTGATATGATTGACAAATTATATTTTTTATTCGTTCTCTCTTTAAAACATTGATCAAATTACCGTTCTATTAGTCGAACATTTACAGTTGGATAAGTTCATCCGCCGTGACAAGTAGTCCGCAACAACAAAAAATTCACTGTATATATTTTATATTTCTCAGGTAATGGGTACTTGGAGTTGCTAGGAAAGATAGGAGATATGCTTTACTTTCTATTTTATCAAAATCAAGCTTTTGTTTTTTGTCAAAATTGTTGATGTCAAATTAATAATGTTGTCAAAATTGTTCACTTTCAGAAGTTGCAACAGTGCTTACAGCGAAAGGTGACAATGAAACATGGCCGACTGCCTGATTCGTATTTCGGAAAAACATATTTTTTAAAATCCAATTAGAGTGTTTTAAATAAAGTTTTAGTTATAATAGTTTATAGTAATAGTTTGTATATAGCCTCCTTTATCTGGAACAGCTATGTTTTTTGGTGGAAATTGTGTTGTGATGTTATGTAGTGTTCTCCTGGGCTTAACCAAAAATTCCTCACCAATTGGTTGTATAATCAGAATGAACGCCTTGGGTAGAGTGACTATTTTCTTAAATTCTCATCAGTGTATTGGTTTTTCTTGGTTCTGGTGCCGCGTTATATGTTGTCGATATTTTCCGTGTTATGTTTTACTGGAAATGCCTCAACTGGAGTAAGTTTCCTTTCAGTTTATATTAATATTTTCTGCCAGCAATATGCTGTTGAAGTTTATGGTTTAATGTCTAACAATGAACTGTCCCTCAAAATATGTTTAAATTTTGTTGGTGTCCTGGCTTTTGGTGTTTTGTGATTGGTCTAAATTTCTGACCCCACGTTACGTGACTAAACTATTTTGAAAACTGGCGATTTCAATTCCGTCACCTCAGATTACGTTTCATTTATTTTGACTTAAATTTATCTTTAATTAGTACCATTTTATTGTTTATTAATATTAAATAGTTTTGATACTAATCTCGCCCCATTTTGGCCTCTTATCGGCTGTTTGACAGGTTTATAATTTTGTGTTTTGAGGCATTGACCTAATCTTATTTGACATTTCTATTGTATGTCTTACAGATCTAATATTTTCTAACATTGTTATTCTTACTACTAAACATAATTCTGAGTATTCCTACTTTACATACAATATCATTAATTTAAATTCCTATACCTATTTTTCTGACAATAATAATAATACTGAAGCCATGTCAGCTTAGTGGCTTAATAAACACTTTACAATTATGTTCCCTATCCATATTATGACAGTAGTGGATGGTTCATACATCTCCCTCCATTAACATCTTTCTATTTTATCAAAATCAAGCTTTTGTTTTTTGTTTTATTTAATTTGGTAATGTTTATCTAAATAATTCAATTTTGCTTGAGTCTGGCTCAATTCTTTGGGCCTATATGTCTAGCAGTTAGTTATTTCTGTACAATAGCTTTTTTATACAATTAGATCCTTCCCAATTACCTGATTAACATTTTTGAATAGTTTATGAACATCTTCACCAAACAAGTAACATTTTTTTAACAAAACTATTTATAACATTGAAATTAATGGTGCACACAGGCTCCCCATATTAACTACTTCTAACACAACTAAACATGGGTGTTTATTACCCTAACTCTTTTGTATATCACTATGCCTATTATCTAAATTATAGCATAACGAACAATAACTGTTTACTATTTTAAAATTATTAGGCATTCAACCTCTATGAATAAATAATTAGTCATGAAATAGAACATTGTAGTTTACAAAACACTTAACAAAAAACATTTTGTCATTATATTTTGGTTCTTACTTCCATATATGTGGTTAATAAGACCTTTATCACTTTAATTTACATCTGTAGTTCATGTTAGATTGGTTTATGTTGGATTTGTTCATGCCCCTTACCTACCATAACTATTGGGTTTTGTCACGTTATTAAAAATTGTTCTTTGTTTGTTTTCTTCTGAATTTCTTTTTATAACTACGGTTTCTTACAAAATATTTATTTAATCTTCTTTGATTACTTTTGTTGGATGTTGGAATTGATATTTTAATGTTTATTACATACTGCTTAATAAGTTTTTTTTTTCTTCATGGCTTGTGCTAGTACTTATTATTGATATCTTATTCTTATAATATATCTTATACATATGTGATGAAATGTACCATCACAACGTACATGAAAATTTATAGGACTATTGACTTTTTATTATTTATTCAGTATTTATTAATGTAGGCAGTGTACCTTTTATAACTGGGCAGATGCCCAGGGGCGCACGAAGTTTGGGGGCGCAAAGGAGGGAGAAATTTTAAATTAAATCTGTCGATCAAATACAGTAATACCAGAGATGAACCGACGAGATCGCAATGCTTGGTAAAAACGTGGGACAGAAAGAAAGTAGCGTCCACGACTGCCACCTTGCGGTCAGACAGTCGAAGCTTATCCCTTTAATTCAAATTTCAAGGCGCGAATGTCACGTTAGCTACAGCGTATATCCTACACGAAAAAATTAACTATTCTGCATTGCAATGTAAGCGCAGATTCGAACAAATCAATAAAAAATATATAAAAAGTAAAAAAGGTATGGAAGTATATTCATGTTCGATTCTGCGCTTACATTGCAATGCAGAATAGTTAATTTTTTGCATCATGTTAGTCAACTCAGTTGATGTCCAGTTTTGTGAGTGCTTGTGCGGTGAGGTTATGTTTAGTTTGCGGATGTTATTATTTGAACTTATAAAGTATGACCCGTGCGTGGTGCTGTGAAGATTGTAATATTATTATTATAGAATGCATTAAATTAAGGTAAGAATATATTTTGTTTCAACATGAATAAGAAACCTAGTGGAGCTGAAAACCGTAAACGGGCAGGTAAAAAATTACTTGAAGAAACTGTTTTAAAGAAAGTACCGACTACTAAGAATTTCTTTAATATTGTACCTGAACCTGAATCGTTCATTTCTGTTAAATCTAGTACTGACAGTAATGAAAAGTCCTCTTATTCCGGAAGTGATGTGCCCTCTATTGTTGAACTTGAGCTAAGTAATGACATACGTTTTGGTCAAAATTTAAATGCCTCCTTAGCTAAAACCAATGAGTTTGTTAAGGGTCCTTTAAAGACTCAGGGTGAGCAATACTACAAAGATGAATGCGTAATTTCTCAACCGTCAACGTCTAATAGTGTAGATGTAGGACCTGTTTTTCTTAACACAACTGATTGTTCTGCAAAATGTAATGACCCATTATTTTTAATTGAAGACCCTGCAACCTGGAATGTCAAAGATGAGAGCGTAATACAAAAAGTAATTCAGTCTGATATTAAACAGAACTTACAAGCTGATTTTTCTATGTATGAGCGTCAATATAGAGATGCAAAACGTTCACTGTCAGTGAAATTGTTTTCCTGTACGTTACCTAATGGAGACACGTTTAAAAAAGACTGGCTTCGTTACTCAAGTTCCAGAGGATGTTTATTTTGTGTTCCATGTCTGTTATTCCAACCTGAATCAAAATATACCTCTTTCTCAAAAGGATTTAACGATTGGAAACACGCCTTTGAACTTATTAAACAGCATGAACAGTCTGGTGACCACAGAATAAATGTCTTCACTGTTATTTCAAGAAAAAAGAATACAACAGTTGACTGCTTAGTTTTATCCCAACATGAACAAGAAGTTAAGTACTGGAGGGACGTTTTAACAAGAGTTGTTACTGTGATAAGATTTTTAGCTCTTATGGGTCTTCCTTTTAGGGGCAGTGACCAAAAATTAGGGTCATTATCAAATGGTCTATTTTTGGGCTGTCTTGAACTCATAAGCCAATTTGATCCGTTTATTGCCCAACACCTTTCCAAATATGGAAACCAGGGCAAAGGAAATACATCTTATATGTCTGCAGACGTCTGCGACGAGTTCATCAAGTCTATGGGTGGACTAGTGTTCAAACAAATCTTGAAAGAAGTAAGTGATGCAAGATATTTTTCAATAATCGTAGATTCCACCCCTGACATATCTAACATAGACCAACTGGCTTTCGTATTGAGGTACGTTTCGCTTTCGGATGCATGTCCCAAAGAGCGCCTTACTGCCAGCAGTTTCGCACAAGGCCGAGGATCTGTAAGAGACTGTTATGGACCTTTTAGAGGAAATGAAACTAAAAATTGAAAACTGCAGACGACAAAGCTATGACAATGCTTCAAATATGTCGGGTAAGTATACTGGCCTTCAAAGCAGGATAAAGGCGAAAAACCACCTTGCAGACTATGTACCGTGTTCGGCCCATTCACTAAATTTAGTTGGCTGTTATGCACCAGAAAAATCCTGCTCTGAGGTAACATTTTCCTTTTGATTTGTTCAAAGAATTTGTACCTTCTTTTCAGTCTCTACTTACAGATGGTGTCTTTTAAAAGATTCCATTAAGCAGGAAAGAGGTGAGACAAAAACCACCATGCTGAAATCATTAAGTGAGACAAGGTGGTCTGCGAGAGCTGATGCTCTTAGAAGTATGGTTTCAGGGTACAAGGAAATAGAAGGTGTTCTTGAAACTCTAATGCAAGACACTTCACAGAATCCTGAAACGCGATTAACAGCACAAGGGCTACACAAAAAGTTCGGGCAGTTGGAAACAGGTCTTCTCGCCTTGTTTTGGAATGACATCCTCCAGAGAATTGACAAAACTAGTAACAATCTTCAAAAAGATGAACTGGACTTGCTCGATGCCACAAAAGAGCTGGAACCTTTAGAAAGGTTTTTGGAGAGTAAAAGAGATTCGTTTGACGAGTATGAAAAGAAGGCATTGACCGTTACTAGCTTGCAAGAGGCCAACTACCAACGGAATAGAAAACGGACAGTGTTTGCAGATGAAAAAATGAGTATGCAAACAGAAGCAGATGCAGATCCTAGGAATAAATTCCGAACCAGTGTTTTACTTAAAATTGTAGACAATCTTACCGTCCAGCTCAACTAACGAAGAGAAAGCTACTCATCTCTTGGTACGAGGTTTGAAGTATTTCGAAATCTCCATGATAAAGAGCCCAGAAATATAACTGTTGAGGCCAAAAAACTAGCTCAATCATATAACCAAGATCTTGACCAAGATGCATTTGTGAACAAGTGCTTACACTTCCAGGCATACATGAAATTAGAGAAAATTAAAGGGCTTAGAGAGTGCTATGTTTACATTAAAAGTAACGGATTGGAAAGCACATTTCCAAACTTAGAAATCTCTCTGCGAATTTATTTGACAATTCCTGTCACAAGCTGCTCCACAGAGAGGGAGTTTTCTGTTTTAAAGCGTATAAAAAACGAAAAAAGATCGACCTTGGGTGAGGAAAAGCTCAACAACCTAATGCTTTTGTGCACAGCAAGTGACATAACCTTGAAGATTGACTTCAACAACTTGATTGACGACTTTGCCCGATCCAAACAAAGAAAAAAGGCATTGCTTTAATTAACTCATGAAGAAAAAGGTTTGCTAACCTGAAGTGTTTTTTCATTACTATGCTTCAATTTCTATTTATCTGTCTGTGCCATAACATTTTGAGAAGTAAGGAAGAAATTTAAAAAATTTTACATTAGTGTAAATATGTAAATATTTGTGAAAGTCATGAATTATAGGACTGTGGTGGGTGGGTGGTTTGTAATGCTGAAAAACACAATTCTAACATAAGTGAGCAATACTTAATTAGTACTAGCTCAACAGGTTTGAAATATTTTTGAAATGTGTTTTATCAGCTGCCGGTTTCCAGTCCGGGACACGGCGGGTCCATAGGTGGTGGATAATGGGACGGCTCTCCATTTGAAGGTTAAGGGAGATATCCCTCCCGAACCAAAACTGGAATTGGCACATTACCGTTCATTAATGAGTGGGGTGGGGGGGGGCGCTATTTCAAAGTCTGCCCAGGGCGTCATAAACCTTAAAAGCGTCCCTGAATGTAGGTACGGTGCAACGTATATGTTTGGCCCTTAACAGTCGTCAAAGCGGAATTTTCAGACTAGCTATTAATTTATTTTTATTGTAGTTTGTTTATATGAACAATATTAGTGATACTTAGATTTCTTCATTTCCTACCCATGATTAATATAAAATCTTAAAAATGTCAATATTGAATGACAGGTATAACGCTCCTTTCACAAAAAATAATAATAAATTAAGTCTTTCACAAAGCTTAAACAACGAATATTTAAATCTCTAGTTAACCGCCACAATTCATAGTTGTTTGATCTTTCCGATTCCGTTTCCGTTTGATATAACGCATAAATACAAAATAAAAGCAAATAATTCACAACATCCTTTAATTTAAATATTTTGAAAGTATATTAATTTAAACAATTCAGGCGTATCTAAGACCGGCAAAATTAATGTTTGCAAACGTTTATATATTTTAATATAAATATAACATATTATTAATACACGAACAAATAAAATCCAGAACATGACAAGTTATTGTGAAATCAATTTCCAGTAGCACAGACTAAATATTTTAATATAACATGTGTTATAAAATATGCGCATACATATACATTAACGCAATAAACAATAATAATAATAAGATGTAGATGATCAATATATAAAAAACAATACTATATAAATATTAATTGCATTGCAATTTTTCTACACCGATTATTGGTACAACGATAATCCACTCTACAATCGTTTACCGTTTCTTATTCTGTCTCTTGTTGTTTTTAATTCCTATCAGATACTGTATTTCCTCAGCTTGCCTTTTTCCAGTGCGCTATATGTAACAGTGTACCTAATGTAGAATAAGGTGAGATATTCTACTGACATATTTTTATTAGCGGTTGTGTTCTGCTCACAAAAATCTTTTCTTTGCCATAATTAACATTATAAAGCGTGACATAACTAATGTCGCTCAAGTTATAATGACTAAGCATGAAATATACATAAGCGGAAGCCAGTAA
Organism: Magicicada septendecula; assembly: GCA_034769895.1. Lineage (NCBI taxonomy): Eukaryota > Metazoa > Arthropoda > Insecta > Hemiptera > Cicadidae > Magicicada > Magicicada septendecula. Next base: position 570,900,352 of record CM068368.1, on the reverse strand, counting down.
ATAAATGAAATTGAAATAAGTAAATTTTGCAAAATAAAAAGTGTGTGTTTGTGTGTATGTGTGTATGTAAATAATGATATACTGTGTACACTTATATAAGATTATGTAAGCACATACAGTGTAAATAATAAATATTACATTATCCCTCGTTTTATTTGCTTTCCACCACGTTTTTTACTCCAAATTTCGGACGTTTTGGAGTCCTTACTTTATTTTTTGAAGCACTTTCAGCATTCGTTTTATATGCCCACATTAATTTAACCACATAGTCTTTCTTTTCGGTTATACTGTAGTTGATATTTATTGTTGGTATAACATTTTTTAAAATTTTTTTTCGATTTTAAAGCTACAGCATCTTCTCCAGTACTCCATCTTCGGTGTCTGTAAACTAATCGATTTGTCTATAATCTTCTGCACTACTTACACGTATGTGTCGAGACCTTTCTCTGTGTCTGTAAAGAGTTTCTTTTGCATTTGTACCATTTTTATCTAAACATCAGAATACAAACAATGGATGGCTTTTTAATCCAACAAACGATAATTTAATCCCTTGCCTGACACAAAAAAAAGTTTGTCCGTCATGGCTTTACGGTTGCTCTAGCTTCTAATCCTGTACACCCCGTTTCCTAAAATTATTGTATAATGTCTACTTAAATGTTCTTCGTCTATATTAATAAAATAAGATATATTAACTAAGATTCAGAAAAAAAATGAAAGAGAAGTAGATAGAAGCGAGGAACACCTTTTTAACATGGTCGAAAGCATTCAAAGCAATGACATTCAAAAATTATGTCAGTTCTCTGTGTTCTGAATAATTGTAAAATAAACATCAAATTTGATTCATGCCTATAATTCCCTAGCGTCTGCTTTTCCGCTTATTCCGACAACTTCTTTGTTGTAATTTTATTTTTGTAATATATGTATTTTACAGTTGTACTTAATTCTTCCAAAAAAGGAAAGGCATGGTCAGACAAATTCATATTTTAACTTTATGAAAGGAATAAACACGCCTTAAAAAGACATGTAAGTTGTGAATTGTGTGTGTATGTTTGAGTGGGGGAGGGGCAAGTATGAATTCAGTTTAGGAACATTTGTGTTCTTAAAAAAAAATGCGTGCGTGTTTAATATTACAAAACGACACTAAGTAACTGACGCTACGACCCACAGCGAATACGACTTCATGATCTCCATCTGTATAACGACTGTGAAACTTAGTAAAGTCTGATGAGTGGATCTCCGCATATCTCATATTGAGGATAGAAAAAGTAAATAAAATTCAACACATTTTAAGCCCTTTGGACGTGGCAACTAAAACAGTCAGACATGTGAAAAGCTTTGGAATTAGTAACTTTTAGTTTTGATTGTGATTCCATGCCTACCTCGTGCCTCAAGTAATGTGACAACGAATCACATCGTTTTCTGATAGTTCTAGTTCCTCTTGACAAAAATACTATAATTTTCATATTAGAATATTATTTCATATAGTGACAATGGTAATTATTCCGGTCAATTCTACAACTGTTTTTAAGAAGAAATTAATACAAAAATGTTCACGTGAGATAAAGAAACAGACCTACTATATGAAGTAATAAAGCAAAAATTCACCTTCCATTTACGTTTAAGAAAGAAAACGTTTTATTTAAGAAACTGTAATTGCATAAGGGTAGAGTACCATTTTTTACAGCTTCTCATACTGACATAACGAAAGAAGTATAATTTAGTACTGGTGTTATTACCTTAAAAGTAGTTTAAAACAAGTGAGAATAAATAATTATTACTTTACAGGAAATACTTTAATTGCTTAACACGAAGGTTTGCGATAAGGTAACATCCCAAGATTTTACATAAACAGTCAGTAATACACTACTTGTTACATTGCAATATTAGTACTTTCTTTAAAGTATGGGCGAATCTAAGGAGCCTCTTCGTGATCGTATACACTACACGTTACACTAATACACTACTTGTTATATTCAATGTTGGTACTATGTTTACAGTATAGGCGAATCTGAGGAGCCGTGATCGTATCCGGATACATGAGATAACTAGAAAAAATAACTAGACAAGGCTGATTCATTGAGATTAGTTCATCTGACACTAAATTTTAAAATTTATCATTTAATATCTAATTGCCTCCTCAGTTATTTGATTACTATTTAGGGAGGAGCAAATTTAACATTTGAGACTTCAATTATTCCCCAGTTCCACGATTCTATCAACTGATATAAGACATCAGACGTTTACTAATAAATATTCTGTTTTATATATTTATTCTATTGTTTCAATGTTAACTAGTATCTTTTAGCACAGTATTTGATTTAAATGTTTTTGACTATGTTTCAGGTTAATTAATTTTTCTTTGAATCTATAAGTTTTTATTGTGCCTCTTTGTGGTCTGCCAGTAACTCTGACTCTATTCTCTCTTTTTCACTCACACTCGCGGTCACACAGCTACAAACTCGGACACACACACACACACACACACACACACAAAGGTCTGTTAAAAGAGAAATATATATTTTTCTTTAAACCTTTGTTTAACATCAGACATAAAAATATGTTTGTACCTCACGAACTGGCAAACAATTAATCTTCACGCTTCGTGGCAATCGCTTTCCGTTTCAGGAAGAAACACGTTGTCAAACAGCGAAACAAAGAAATACAACAAAACGACATTGAATGGACCACTGTAATGGAAGATCAGAATTAACAGGCTAACTACAAACCAGTTGGGAGAAGAATTGAGGCAAGACTCTTGGAATGGTGGTTTCAGTGAAGAAAGAGCAGGCTATTAGCTTTTATACCATTACACATAGACGACAATAAAATATTGCTACAAGTAATGTCTGTTTTGCAAACGTTATCGATCCGCACCTTATTTACAGATCATTATATATTAAACTGTAATAACAAAAGAGCAATTCAATTTTTAACTAATTCTGATCTCCATAAAGTTAGCTCTAACAATCCGTACGAAAGTGTAGGGAAGCGACTAGCTTAATTATTTTCTGTTTTCGAATTTAGTTTTAAAGAAAATATTAGATTCTTATGTAATAAATATAATATATGTATATAATATTTCTTATATAATTTTTTATACATTTCTTATAGGCCTATAATAATTTGTATATATCTAGAAATAGCAAAAATTGAAATTATAACTAATTTACTTTGAAATTGTAAAAAATTTAATTTTTTTAACTACCATATTCTTTCAATTCAAATCAAATTGTTTTTTTAGTGCTGGGTTGACAACTAAGGTCTTAAGCCCTATTTCTCCTTTGAGCGGTACGCTGTTTATTATCTATATTAACGACATCTTTAAAGGCGTTGAGAGTGTGTAAGAAAATGTCTATGCAGTTCTTCAAAGGCAGCATGGAGAGTACTCTCCAGTGGAATATAAATGTTTGTGTCTCGCATTACTGTGAACTGAAAATGCTACTGACTTGACACATGACCATATGCCATCATCAGAGGATAGACATCAGAGGTTTCCGATCTGATTTGAACCCAATATTAGCGCTAGAGGGGGTATCGTTCTTAGGAATACCTATTTCGCTATGGAGATGCTCCTTTGTGATGCCTCTGCAAACAGTAACTATAAACGTATTTCAACCGCTGAAGATAACATATTCCTTACGTATATCTACTCGACGCCCAATCACAATTAGCACCAACCCCCTTCAAAACTCATTCTAAGATTTTGATGCTCACAGTGCCACTTGGTTACTCATAGTACGACTACGAACAGAGCCGGCTCTAGATTGGAAGAATTCCTATTTACGAATTCTTTGGTCCTTTTGAATACCGGTGACGGCAAGTATTTTAGCAGCCACAGTGGTAGATTCTTAGGCATTGCTCTACCCCTATGCAGCCTGGCCCTTGCTCCGCGCCTCCCGTAAAAGGTTCTTGCTGATTCCCATGGAAGTGACGACTTTCCTTTTGTTAATACGACGAAGACCTCAAAGAGGGAAGTGCGAGTGCCAAGGAAGCGGTGCACTGGAGTGGCCTTCAGTTTGCAAACTGGAGTGGCTTTGCCGGAGATTTAAGACCAGTCGATGTTGGTGGCGACGTGAAGCCGGACGTCTGTAGCGTCATGACCGTCATTATGGGAGTGGCTGAGAGTCGCATCCCGCGGACGGGGGGTTCTGTACTTAGGACACCAGTGCCGTGGTAGAATGCGGAAGTTAAGCAAGCGACCATAGAGAAGGAGAGAGATTTTATGAGACTTAAACGAGTACCGACTTTAGACAACCTGATCGTTTACAAACCCTTAGACCAGAAGCTCGACGGAAGATTTTGGCTGGGAAATTGTCCAGTTGGGAGACATTTGTATCCTCCATCACTTGATTGACCTCACCTGCGGATGTCTGGTAGCGGCTCTAGCAATTAGTGGTTTAATGGTGTATTAGGCTTTGACCGCCCTTAAACAGGACGGTCGAGGAGTGTAGTGAGGAGTGAAGATGAAGTTTTGAAAATATTGTCTACCCATTATGCCACGGTCAGTAGTTGTAATACCTATAAAGATTTCCTCAGGCGTAAAGATGAAGCAGGGCAAAATGTTCCAGACTTCGTGAACGCTGCAAACAGTTCGGACAATCGCCTGTTTAAAATGAGGGAAGTAAACTTTGCTATAAGCGCTGCTGGTAACTCCGCAGCAGGACCAGACAACATCCTATACAGCATTTTAAAATATCTGTAGGAGAAATGAAATCGATCTTATTAAACGTATACATTAACATGTAAACGGAAGAGGCTTGTTCACGAGCGTGGAAAGAAGCAATTGTTAATTGTTATTCCCCTTCTCGCCAAAGTTAAATCCGTACACTGCCAACGTACTTTTCGTACACCTGTGTGGAGCAGCAAATATCATTCGATGACTGACAAACTGGAACACTTGATAAACAAAGTATAATGTTGTTTCAAAGAACGAAAACACAGGCTTGACATTTAATACAGTATAAAGATACAATATATTCCAACTTGTCTACAGGTGGGGATTTTGGGAGAACTTAACGAAACTGAACGTCCTTTACGGGTCTACGACAGAGAAAACAACTCAACCCTGCGCGTGTTGGAGAGTGGTGTGCCCCATTGCTCGCCTCTGAGCAGTAAGCTCTTTATTATCTGTATTAACGGTATCTTTAAATTCGTTGAGCGGTATAAGAAAATGTGTATACGTCGATGGCCTTGCTTTATGTTACTCGGTATCGTCAACAGCGTTAATAAAATATACAAGGTGCAAAAAGCCATAAATAAGATTACAGTCTACGGCGAAAATGTAGGTTTTTGTTTCTTAGTAGCGAAGACAACCTGCGTTCATTTCTGTTTCAAACGAGCAAGATGCCTCAAAGCTTCTCTAAAAACAATCGATATTCAGTGTGAAAGGAAAGTTTACCTTCTGGGCCTTCTCTTATACAGACACTTAACACGGAAAAGGTATATTAAAGATCTGGCTGCTAGATGAAATTCGGCACTTGATGCTATTAGATGTGTCACCCATATCAACTATGAGCGGATTGTGAAATGCTGCTGTGCTTATACTTCATACTTCATATATACTTCTCTCCTATAGCCCTGGATTGCGCAGATACTTCATACACATTATTGGGGCTTTCTCGTCCCCCGTCTTCCCTTTAGATAGTCCCCCCTACTGTATCTATGAGGGAGGGGTGTTTGGAAACTATGATCTGCAGGCTTTCCACTACGGTTGGCGGTGGCTGCTATCGCGGCCGAAGGTAAGGATTGAGTTGTTCCAGCTGGGCCCTGTCGTTGTCTAGCTGCAGGCTGTTCGTTTATTATTCTGAGTCATTCAACGTGGTCATCACCGTGTAGCTTACAGTGAAATTACTTCAAATATATTTCAATAAATGCGGCTACGACTGGCACTAAGACCTAACTGGATGTTAAAAGTGTTGCTTTTGTCACTTGATTTTAATTCTGTGGTTGCCATTTTCTTAGTAGGCATCTCTAGAATGAGAAGAGTCCTATTTTCTATACAGTATATTTCATTAAGTGTTTTTACTTCTTGTATACGTACTTTTGCTTTGTACGTAGGGTAGTTTTCAGACCTAGATAAATGCTGCCCACTATAAATCACGCGTTTTGCTGCCTCATAGCAAGGTCCATCACCGTGGGTTGATTTTCTACATAGGTAAATCATGACCCCCGCACATCTAGCACACTGGAAGCATTGCATAAGTTGAGGTATGAAGGCCCTCACGTTCACGTTCTTTGGTTTTCTCTGGTAATTTTGTTCGGTTCAATGTCAAAACTCGTGAAACGGAAAAGTTTCTCCGTCCCTTCTCACTGTTAACCTCTGTCAAAATATGATGCCCTGAGAGAACCGTTCTGTAACTATCTCGTCCTCAGAGCAACTGAGTAGAGCAGTTTTCTTTATCTCTTTGACTTCAGAAGCAGTACTTGACGTTATAAATTTAGCGATGAGAAAAGGATACGAGATCCCCTTGTATTCTCTTTATAACCAGACACATATGCACTTGAATGGTTACAGACGGTGCTGAAAGGATTTCTCTATCAGTAATGTAGTCATTCCTTTGTCTTGTCACTCTCCAAAAAGGAGAATTTTTATACCGAGTGTTTTCAGAGGATCCCTCAACCCCAGGGTTATGATTACACGGGACTGACATTTAGGTCACACGAATACCGGGAAATGAACAGGCCACCTCGCAGAACCATCAAGGACCACAACTAGGACTAAATACAGCAGGGTGCGTCTGGTCCCTTAATCGATCGTTTGCTTAGTCATCAACGAAGTCATTCATCTATTAGCACGACCGGTTCCACCGTGGGATACGGTGTGTTTTAAGTGGTGCACTCAAGCTTGTCAAACACATCTACCAGAGCCCTGTTAGTCAACTAAAGAGTAACAGCTGTTGCTACGACACGATGTTGTAGACTAGGACGTAGGGTTAGATTTCTAGAGGTTCAAATCTCTTATTGCTATGCAATTCATTATTATTTACATTTCATGCAAGCAACATTTATTCATACTCACTATAAGAGTCTGTAAATTAATACTTTAAAGGATTAAAGTACTAATTTACAGCAGATACAGAAAGTCGGAATAAAAGGCAACCAATAACTTTTTGTATGCTTGAATAATGTATCTGTAAAACCTAGTCACATCGTACGCTGAATACGCTGAAGTCAGTACATAGTCAGTATGACGCGCAGTATTTCGTAGTCATTCATTACGCAGGGTCTAACCAGAAAACTTGTTGTTTACATCACTAACCTTACATATTACATATGTTTTCGTTTTTATACTTAAAGATTCTATATTATTCTAGAATGTCTAAAATAAATAACAATAATTTAGATAGTCATTATTTTAAGATTACCAACTAATCTATCTCTTTTTTCACGAGAATATTACGTACGTATTTACGTACCTATATTACGTGTATATTACGTTCTCTACGCATTTACGTATGTAAATGAACATTTTTAGTAGTTTCAATTATAACCGTATTTGTAGTTAAGCTTAAAAAACGTAGTTGTTACTCTAATTATTAAAACATATAACATAAATTTGCAAAAATAATTAAAAAAAAATCGGCCTTTGTATTTTTAGGTATGCCGTCACTATCGCTTGTTTCTATTTCAGTTAGAGTAAACGTTATGTAAAATGTTTCATACTATGGATAAACAGAAAGAAAGAAATAAGTAAATGAAAACTTTTTTTTACCCGAAATAGATAAGTTCCAGTATATTATCGACATATACACATATGTTCTCAAATATAAGTTATTATAACTTAGGACATAACTGCTAATAATGCTAAAAACTATTAAACAGCTTTAAAATCTCGTAAAGCTGTTTATGCATTAAAAGCCATTATTCAGTATAGCGTTTAAGAAAACTATTTTAGTAATTTATTGTTTATGTATCACCGAGATAGTGAATTAGCGGCTTGTCTGTGCTTTCATGTCAGAAGATTTGCCGGGAAAACTTTGACAATATCCTACTAATTGGTTAGTTGTTACATAGAAGTGGGTCAATCTAGATTTGCTCACAAATATTCCTAAATATTACGGCGAATTGTACCTCTTCTAACCTTACAGAGAATTGTCAGCCTGGGCTTTAAACTACTGTCTACAACAAACAACCATCTCTTTCCTTCTAGTGAATTAAACAAACAGTGGAATTTGTAAAATGAACTGAACTGTAACGCCCACGGTATGTCGAAAGATGCGAGTCTTGAATTATTCAGAGGATTTGTATTTGTCTTGGTCGGAGGGATAATGCCTCTAAGCAGGCTATGCAAATATTCTTATTTGTCTGAGACAGAGTGTAACACTTTTCCAATTTTCTATTTGTTTTACCGGTATAATTATTTAATGCATCTTATTGCTATGATTCCTACTGCAATAACGTTAAGATACTTAGTAAATTATTTTCAACATGGTTACTTAAGATTAACTCACACTGAGATGATGATTGCGACGCTTATTACAACACAGTCTTCTCAAACGGTCCTGTGAGATGGATAAAAGTAAATAAGGAGAGAGCCGAGTTGGCTGATAAAGAGAGAAAACACAAAGAAGAAAGGGGAGAGTGAACAGGGTAGTTAAAACTACAAAAATATTTATCATTCCTTAAAACAACATAAAAATTCATCTTAAAAAGAACTTAGTGTACAGAAACTGTTATGTTGGACTACACAAAAAAAATCAGACACCGTCAAACAGCTGACAATTGAAAGTTTTTGTTTGTGTACAAATTTCACCACATACAGAGTGTACGTAGATAATCGAGAAAGCGTTTAAATTAATATGGAATACTTTGCGGCATATCAATTGATAAATGATATTATTAGGCTTGCAACTTATCAATTGTATAATAATGCAAGCATATGAATTTACAAACTTGAATGTTTGAAATGATACACATGAAGCCGAATAAAATATTTATTAATTTGATATAAGACTTACATCGGTTTACCCAGCGACATCAAAAGGTTCGTAATTTTAGGAAACGGCTTTACCACTTTTTGAAACCCTTGACGTTTTACGGTATGGAACTCTAATTTAAAAAATCATAAATTTACACTGTAGAGTATGTGAGAAATTTTATTCAATAGTTAATATTATTAATTTAATATCTATCACCAAAAACTTCTCAAATCATTATTCATAATTTACTAGCATGATTACGTGCTGACTGAACGTACGTCTACTGTCATCAGATAATCAGATGATCAGGTACAAATGATAATTATTTACTTAAAATGAAATATTTAGTGCATAACATAGATACGATTACTACATAGAAGTACACATGTGTACCCTATGCACTTACTCTGATTGTTTAGCGTCACAAACGATCTTGCCTGAAATATTTTGAAATCCATGTCTGCGTAGTAAGTATTAAAGCTAGAAATTCCTTCTGGATGTGAATAATGGAATAGCATATGAATTACAAATCAATTCATCTTTATGCTTAATGTAGTTATATTCTTAGTCCTCAGTTATAAAATAATGATTGATGTTATTTAAAAGCTTTGAACATTTTGAAAGAATTTTTATTTATTGGTACACACTTAGTCATAAGTAATAAAATAAGATTCGTTTTTTAATCCGTTTCCTTGAAAACACTGGTCGACAGTGTATTTGTAACACAGATCAAAATATAATTTTTAGTATGCATTTGGCTTGCAAATAACGAATACATAATCAAAAAAGAGCCAGCACGTCACATTCTTATGTTATTGTATTGTATGTATTGTTCCTGTACAATATTTTTCTGTTTTCACAATAAGACGGTTGGCAGCATTGCAGAACAGTGGTGGGGGGAGTTGATTTGCTTTGTTGTCTCCGCTTACTCCTAATCGTTAGTGAGACAGTGCACAGTGAGGTTATGTGAGTTTACAAGTTTAGTTTTCTTTAAAAATGTCAAGTGTTCACCGCAGATTGTGTAAAAATTCACCAGATAAGTTTTGTTACGTTTGTGGACGTTATGAATTGAAGTCACAACATAGGCCTATAACAGAAAATGTGAAAAAAGCATGCTTTTTGTATTTTGGTTGCATGGTAGGGGACCAAGGTAAAAATTTGGCTCCTCATATTTGTTGTGTGAGTTGTTATGTAACTCTTATTCAGTGGGTAAGAGGTAACAGAAGTTCTATTCCATTTGCTGTACCTATGGCGTGAGCCAACCAACCATTTTAATGACTATTATTTTTGTCTAACCAATACTGCAGGATATCCAGAAAAGGAAAAAAATAAAATTAACTACCCAGCTGTGCCTTCTGCAATTAGACCTGTTCCTCACGGAAAAGGCTTACCAGTTCCAGCTCCACCATTAAATTTTTAAGATGTTGTCATTCCAGAGCTCCATGATGATGAAGGTCTACATACTGAAACTAAAGATTTATTGGAAAACAATGTTGATCCTACTTATTTGCCTCTTTCGAGCGACCCTCAATTCATTCAGCAAAATTAACTGAGTGACTTGGTCCGCCGTGACTTAAGGCTATCAAAACAGCAAGCTGAACGTCTTGGCTCAAGACTACAAGAGTGGAATCTTTTGACAAAAGCAACAACCATGAGCTCCTTCAGAAAAAGAAATGTTAACTTATCGGTGTTTTATAAACTGGAGGGTTCAATGTGTTTATGTTTCGACATTGTGGAGTTGATGGCTGAACTTGGAATACACCATATTACTACAGAATGGCACCTTTTTATTGATTCCTCTAAATCTAGACTTAAAGCTGTTTTACTTCATAATGGGAATACGAAGCCATCAATTCCATTAGCTTATTCACTTTTAATGAAGGAAACCTATGACAACATGCTTGCCATTCTAAAAGCAATTAAGTACGAAGAGTTTAAGTGGCAAATCTGTGGAGATTTGAAGGTAATTGCCATATTAATGGGTCTCACATGTGGATATACAAAGTTTTGCTGCTTCTTATGCTTATGGTATAGTAGAGATACTAAGAAACATTTTGTAAAGAAAGTTTGGCCAATGAGAACATCTTACGATCCAGGAGAGAAAAACGTCTTGTACGACCCGACCCCCCTTAGTAGATCCTAAGAAGGTACTTCTTCCACCCCTACACATCAAGTTGGGATTGATGAAGAATTTTGTCAAAGCCAAGGATAGAGAAGGAGAGAGTTTCAAGTATTTGACTGAACTTTTTCCTCAACTTAGTGAAGCTAAGATCAAAGAAAATATTTTTACTGGACCTGACATAAGGAAAGTAATTCATGACCCTGAATTTGAGAAAAAGCTAAACCAAAAAGAGCTAGCAGCATGGAAAGCATTTGTGAAAGTAGTAAAAGGATTTCTTGGAATCTTGGAAACAAAAAAGAAGAAAATTACAAAACGTTGGTTGAAAATCTTTTGAAGACGTACAAAGCAATGGGTTGCCGAATGTCGCTAAAAATACATTTCTTACATTCGCATATAGAGTTATTCCCCAAGAATTTAGGAGCAGTAAGTGATGAACAGGGAGAGAGGTTTCACCAGGATATTAAAACCATTGAGACATGATATTAAATTCGCTGGGATCCTGGTATGATGGGAGATTATTGCTGGTTTTTTGAAAAAAGAAGTTTTGACGCCACATAAGAAGAAAAAGTGAATAAAAATTAAACCAGACCTTAAAAAATGAAATAGATACATTTTTTCTTTGAAATAAAGTAAAGTAGATGTATGTAATAGATTTAGTTTTAGTAAATAATAAATATATTCATTGTATATTAATACATCTGGATTTGCACCATTTATTTTCAGCCCTTTCAACAAAATTTAGGAAATAACTCTAACAAAAAAACTGTACGTGATACTGTTTTGTTGTTGTGATTTTCGGATTCAGCAGTACAAAATACATAAGAAAAAGGATATTTTATTAGTGTTACTGAAAAAAAATATTTACTTGTATACCTGTGGAATCCGTGTAACAGACAACTAAGACAGTTGTTTAAGTAGAAAGTTTTTAGTTTTTTATACATTTGTTACACTTATAAGTTTTACTTAAATAAGACGATTGAGATTCTGAGATTATATAACATAGTGTTAAAGAAAGCCAGCAACTTGGATTGCGCCAGACAGCCTTACCTCTTAATCACTGATAACATTGCCATATACATGTAATGAGTAGCTTACTGGTTACCTTATTCATGCTTAAGCTTACTAGTTTTTCTTTATTTTTAGCTGTTAGTAAACTTGTATGCCTAATACCGTTTATTTTTGTGAAAATTCAGGCTATGTACTAGAAATTTGAAATGTTGGTTCATGTTAATGTTACATATTGAGGAATACCGTTTTTAGTTTTATTATTACAACATTCGTTAAAGCGGATACTAATAACAACCGATTAGATTGTAAATAGTATTTTTAAATTGTTTTTAGTAAATTTGCTACAAAACTACTTTTTCATATTACAATTATACCAATTCACTTATTCCACATTACACATAATAATTAACGAACACTGTCCCATTCCGTTCAAAAACACAAATAAACAAAGACGAAATATTTATACAAAGAATATACTTTTCCTATCGTTGCCGTAAAGTTGTCACACAATTTCATTATTGCATTTATTATAAAATAGTATTTACTTCTCTAAAAACAAGCAAGATTTGTTATTACCTTTTCTTATTAAGTTGTTTGCTTTCGTACATTCGTTAACGTCTCTACAGAGTTTCTAGTAGTATAGAGAAATAATGATGTTTACTTAGTATAAAAGGCTAAATTATACCGACACCGGTGTATACACACAGTTTGTAAAGCTTCTGTCTTTCTTTTGCTCTACATAAGCATTAAAAATTAAAAGCTTAATGAAAAAGCACTTCAATGCGTGAGTCAGTCAAGTTTGTATTTCTGCCTATATTGTAAAGGCAAAAAGCAAGCGCGCATGCACTTGTGTTATCATTACATATGATTATTACTTTCCTAATGTACTCTTACTTTTTTGGTGTACCACAAAGAGTCCAGACACTCATTCGAGCCACACATATGTAATATATAAAAAGATTAGTGGTTAGAGTTGATTCTGACATTTGGTTGCATTGTTTTATATAATAATATACATATTGCCAGCCATTTGTCATAGCAACAAACGAATGGATAGGTTGCGAACCGCTTATGAAATGACATCCAAAGCTCTGCGTGAATGCGTATAAGGTGTAGGTAGGCCTACTCTGCCAGTATTGGCAACCAAGGGAGTTTGTATCATTGTGTCAAAGTTTATTACGAAACGTAGATGACATAAAATATTTTATACTCAAAGGGTCGATCAATTTTAGTGTATGTCTTTCTGATATTTTTTGTGTTTTTCGCCTTTATTACCATTACTAAACACAATAGGGTGCGTCCTGGTGCCCTGGACCATCGTTTGCTACTCATTACCGTAGAATTATTCACCCCTTAGCACGATCGCTTCCTTCCGCACTGTAGCACACTGTGTACAGTGTATTTTAAGCGGTACACACAACTCTGTCAAACTCGCTTACCAGAGCTAAAGGGTACATGCACAGCGCGGAATACTAGTATAGAATACTCGCATACATGATCACACATACCATATCACACATTTATGACAGGTACAAACATAATCTTTTCTCATTACTAGTCAACAATAAAGAAAAATCAAACACACTAAAGAAAAATTGAGTTTATAAAATATACTGTGCAGAATGCGATGCTATTTATATCGGACAATGTGTCCGTGCTCTAAAACATCCCATTTCTGAACATAAGAAGGCAATTTTAACCAATAGACCCAATACATGTTTTGCAGATCATTGCTTACAACACAATCACTTTATAGATACAAAAAACATAACACTACTCCAAAACATACAAAAAGGTAAAAAAATGGATTTGTTAAAATTTCCAGAAATTAAAAAACCAATAAAAAATAACAAATGAACAAACTGAATTCTGTGTATCCCCTTTCTTAAAAGCTGTTATTTGGTTTAGATAATTTTATATTTTGCATTCATATTATATTTAGTTTTTACAGACACTTGACCTTCCCTTAGCTCCTGTAACCCTCCTCTCCACCGTCACACCTCACATATGTTTCGATACACGCCCTAAACAGATATCCACTACCCTCACATCCCCTGTTTAGGAGGAAGTCGAAACAGTTGTCAGAGTTAACTAAAAACCAGTGAAAACTATCAAGTATATTTTTATAAAACTTTTGTATTAAATATACAAATTTAAAAATATCTTATAATACAGATAATATAATTTTTAATCAAATAAAACCTCAAACTATATCCAATATTTACAATAAAAATGGAATATACAAAATAGAATATCCAGATAAAGTAAATTTTACGTAGGCTAGAAAACAAAATTACTCGATGGATTCTTTCAACACAGCAATGCATTTTAAAACCAAATATTAATAAATCTAATTTAGCTACAGATTGTCTGAATAATAACCACAAAATAATTACTAGGTATTGAAAATATAGAATCAATTATATACATACAAAAAGTCAAAAAATGAATATTTGAAAATATCTTAATATTTACAAACACCATAAAAATAATTTATTAATAATTAAAGAGCAAACTCAAATAAAAACAAAACACGATGATTTATTTAAAATTACAAATTTGTAAAAATAAATAAAAATAAAAATAATTAAAATATAAACATTAAATATTCCAACCGACAAAACAGCTGCTTAAGTAAATAAACATTAAAACAATCGTTAACTAATCAAATATCCGTTATTTTACATTAAAATCAAAACAAATTTGATTAATCGTTAGTTTCTATATTAACATAGAATAATTTAGATTGTTATTGATTGACTCACAAACCTCTGATGATGCTGATTCTTTTCAGTGAAACGTGCGTCAGGTATTGAAACAAGAAAACGCAACACACTACTTGCAGAAGAAACTATATTACACAGTATCACAATATTATATATTAAATTATACTGGACTATTTGTTTAACTTAATTAACCTTAAAAGGCCTGATTGGGAGAGCACGTTTGCAAGCCGAGTGTAGTTATCTTACTACTTCTTCATCTGTGTTGCTTCGCACCTAGCTACCATCTGGTTTATCTATTGGTGGATCTAATAGTGGCCTTTTTATCGTTTTGTAGCCTTTCACAAGAAATAATCAGTAGTTTATTAGGTGGCCGATTTTCTATATATTGCTGAATGTCTTCATTCTTCACACTGTTTAACAGCCGTTTTAGTTTTCTGACCTCGTTATTCCAGTTTATTTTGATGGTGAGTATGCTGCCAAATTTGTCAGCTGATTTCTCTTAGACAACCAGAGGAAGATTTTATGTTTTTATTGTATGGTGTAACGGGGGATGTAGCCTCCCAGACTGGTTTATGAAAAGCGCTGTTGAAATTATTTACAACCGAGTCCAATTCAGGAGGCGTGCAGCATCGGTATTAAGATTAGTGAGTGGTGGTAGACGTTCAAGGTGTAAATTTGTACTACTAATAGTGGCAATAATTGGAGTGTGACCAGACGACAGGTCAAATCAAGAGTCAACTTTGTAGTATTTACCAGTCAAGCTTCCTATTATATAGAAGTCAATGACATCTGGTAGTTTATTTCTATCATAAGCCCCACGTTGCTTGACCTGTGGACAGGAAGGTTAGAGATTCTTGTCTTATGCCTTTAAATACAATTTTAACTTGGGAATTGCTGGCCTTGAGCACCTTGCCACCTTGCTGGTGATTTGCTTTGAAGTCACCTCCTACCACAAATCGTGTACCAAGAGTTTTAAGAAAAGACCTGAAATAAGTATTCTTGATTCTACACTTCGGGGGACAGTAGACTACAGAAACAATTATAGGGGCTCTTTGATCTCAAATTGTATGTCCCCTCTATGTTAGCAGTTTTGAATTTAGAGAAGAGAAAACGCTTTATGTTGTTTCGGATCAACAAAACGTTACTTCCACGGGCTGCTCCGTCGGAGGTTGGTTATAAATAGTAAATCCTGGAATTATAATATGGCTACTTTGCTGCATCAGCTTACTGAGCACTGACTCATATTTTGTCAGGAAGTGTAAAAGTGAGAACGCCAAATTTGCTGTCTGTTTGGGATTGCGTCAGGGGGCGAGGATTCTGAGTGTTGCTGTAGTCCTGCAATTTTAACATATGTGGGAAAAGATACGTTACGTGTATTTATGTTCTATTCAGCACTCAGGGTTACAAAACATTGAAAGAGTTTTTCTGTTTACTGTATGGTCGTGGATGGTCATAGGAATGGCATTTTCTTGGTTGTAGGTTTTGATAAACTTTACAACATTTATAGTTAGCTGAATCCGGACCATCACATAATGAATACGTGCCTGATGTATTCTTAGGTTTGGAGCAAGTTGCAGAGTTGAATGCACCTTCGTAATTGACGCATTTCAAAGGTTTTCTAGAGTAAGTCTTACTGTGACCTCATGACTGGTAATAGGTGCACTGGATTATAAAATTTTACCCTAGATGATTCTACTGTAATTTACGTGTTACCTAAAGACTGTAAATATGCAAGTACAAACACAGGAGAATTGAGTGGTGTTTTTGTCTTGTCTGTGTCTAACGTTCATTACATTTCGAACCGTTAGTCCTTTTTCTTTTAATGCTTCTTTAATAAAGTCTACAAGGATGTTAGTGTGAATGTTTCTTCCGACAAATCGCTATGCTCACTGGTCTTTTATTTGATACGTATGGTAAATAATTTTTTCAACCTTGAGGTAAGGATTAATTTTCTGTACGAATCAAGTGTAAAAGTCTGGATTTTGACCGTATTACGAGGGGCGGCTGATAAGTTGCACTGTTGCATATAACGGAAAAACAAAACAATGTACATGCGAGCTCCCTTCTTGTGGAGACATCCTTATATAACAAACATCCCAAATATCGTTTACCAACTCCTCGTTTTCTATCAGTCTCTATTGTTATGGAATCGAGTACGCCAGCTATGTTGACTCGTCTAAACAACGTGCAGTGATTTAATATTGTAACAGCTGAAAAAGTGAACGCTAACGACATTCAGCGTCGTCTAAAAGCCGTTTATGGTAATGAAACTGTCGATCGAAGTACCGTGAGTAGGTGGGCAATACAACTGCGTGCATCCAAAGCTGGTAAAGCGAATATTGAGGATGAACCTCGCAGTGGTGGACAAGTTTCTGTGACTTACGAGAAGCTCCAAATGGAAGTGAATAAGTTGATTCAAAATGACCGTCGCATCACACAACAACGCATCGCCACCCGGGTAAGCATATCGAAAGAACGAGTAGGACACTATATTGCAGAACTGAGCTACCGTAAAATCTGTTCGGGGTGGGTGCCACGTAAACTCACAGAAGAGAACAAGTAACAACGAAATAAATGTCGTGAACTGCTTCTCAAACGTTATCGTGACGAAGGGACATTTAAAGATGAATATTAAGACTATTCATTTTCCACAGATGATGAAGTGACGCAGACGCAGTAACGCAGTGGGAAAGACGCAGTGAGGTCTTGGATCAAAAAAAGACAAACGGCATTCTTTACTGACGGGATGAGACTTCTAATTCACCTTTGGGAGAAATGTGCAGCTGTAAATGGTGACTGCGTGGAAAATAAATGTGTTTTTGTAGCAAATAAAATATACTTTTATTTCATATTTGTTTCATTTGACTACCCCTTTCCATTTGCGAGTTACATACGACTGTTCATTACTTATCAGCCGCGTCTCGTATCATCAAAAGATTGAGTAGGCCTACTGTACTGTTCAGATTATACACTTTTGTGAGGTTACCGATCATCCGGTGTAAGAAATATACGCGTACGTACTTTCCATTGAGCCAAGGCCTGTGCAGATTGAAGGTCATCCAGGTCGTCAGTACGCAACACCGTCATCTCGTATTTTATTCATTAAGTTAGGTATTTTTGCAGATTTTTTTTTAAGACTGGCGACTGTTTTTATTTTGTTTTCCACCACTTGCCAGCTGTGGGGTCCGTGTCGTGTAAAATCAACAATAACATTTCTGTTAACAAAATGTAACGGAAACTGACCAGGTCTAGTCTATCTGCTTGGGACTGGAACAAACCATTTTTATTTTTATTCTTGATGATGATGATGAACATTTCTCTCTGGCTGTTGACTGCTGTACGATTGAAGGGCACTTTGCGACACAGTACTGGAGGTAAAGTACACTGCATATTTAGGATATCTGTTGTTACGCGCGCCTTCTGTTACGCTTGTTTTCTGTTATGCTTGTTCTCAAGAAGCATAATAGAAAATAATTTTTTGCATCCTACATAGGCAACAACATCAAACCTTAAAGTTACGAGATAAAAAACGAAAATAATTTGGTATGAAATAATTGTCAACACACCGTTCCAGTGATAGACGCTTCCTTTCAGTGATACCAAACTTTCTAAATTTTATGTTAATAAAGTTCTCTTTTCTTAGCACCAAAATTCGACTGAGAACCACTGACGATGCCTCATGTCGAATTGCAGTGCATGTGTTTAATACTGGTGAAATGAGCTGATCAGTATTAATGGGCTCATTCCAATAGAATTACTGGTCTGAGAGAAATGCAGCGTGAAACGTATGACAAAAAACGATTTCTGTATCTTAATTGCTCACGGGTAAAGTTTACAGACTCTACAAGGCTTCCACAAGAAACCACGTGCAGTGCATTACTATCATGTGTGTGTGTGTGTGTGTGTGTGTGTGTGATATAGCCGCACTTAAGACGTTTATCACGGGGAACTGCACATTTGTTATGCTAAAAAAAACACAGAAAGAGTATGCTCGGATTGTAAGTCATACTTTGCTAGTGGTAATTTGCTTCAATGCAGTACAGAATATTGATTGCAACAATCCCATGGTGCTTTCAATAAATATAAGACAATATTCGTCATATTTTAGTTTAAAATGTATGCATAAGTAAATTTAGGACTATACGCAATATACCAATGTGTGTGTGTGTGTGTGTGTGTGTGTGTGTGTGTGTGTGTGTGTAATATTTACATTATGTTTGTAGTATGTCATGATGTTTACATTATAGAAAGAAGTACGATCTGAAACATTATTAAAAGACTCCATTGTTAACAATTATTTTACAGCTATGTCAGTTTTCATTGGTACTTAATTATAAAGATAATTATTTTTAATTAAAAGGTAAACAGTAAACAAACAGATTTTTTTAATTTAAGGAAAATTAGCCGGCATTTCATTTGAATCTCAACTTTCATTTATTTTAAAGTTCTGCTCTTCTGTAGTTTCGACAATCCAGCGAAAGAGAATAAAGTTGGTGCATGACAATATGGTAAATGCAGTAATGAGTAACTGACTGAGACTAACGTTTCTTGTACAAACCAGCCACATCATCAGTTACGAATATCTGATCTACATTTGACACAATCCCATTTGTCCTTTTTATTAAAAACTTTTTCTCTCTCCTCCTCCCTCCCTCTAACAGCAACCCCATCTCTCTCGCTCTGTCTCTCACTACCACTTATATCTTATCTGATTCCCTATGAAGTATTCATAAATTAATAATTGACAACTTTTTGCGTTTAGTTTTCACGTTAAAATTATATGTAGTTGGCCATTCCTAAGAACTGCTCTGGCATTAATATATCAAATATAACTATATTAACAGAAATATATTGTTTTACTTTTCAAAAAAAAAAAAATCAATGCTACTTCTTCTTCTTCTTCTTCTTCTTCTTCTTGTTTACTTCATGTTTTAGGCATTCTGCCTGTTACGGTTCCCACCTTTTCCTTGGTCTACCTAAATTTCTTCTTCCTCTGGCTTTGTATTTTCTAACTTTTACTGGAATCCTGTATTTTTGCATTCCTTCTAAATATTCCTGCCATTGTTTCTATTAAATTTTGTCTTTTCATTTAAGTTGAATACCTGACGTTCTTGTCTAATCGTTTTATTTCTTATTCTGTCTATTCGACGATAGCCCTTAACTCGTCTTAAGAATCTTATTTCCAGTGCCTGAATTATATTTTCTTGTGCCTTTGTTTTTACAAATGTTTCGTTGCCATATATACATGCGGGGACAGCCATTGTTGTATAAAATTTCAACATTGTCTCATTCCTGGCCTTATTTTTTAGGCATCGAATGATAGTTCCGCAAATACGGTTAAAAGTACTAATTTTTTGGTCAATATCTTTACTGTAATCGAAGGAAATATCACAACCTAGATATTTAAAATGTTTCATTTGATCCACTGTTTTATCGTTTAAGATGATTTTGGCTCTTATTGGCTCTTTTCCTGCAAATGCTATTATTTTTGTTTCAGGAATTGAAATTTATACATTGTATCCTTCGCTAATTTGCTGCAGTTTGTATAATCCTTTTTGCAATTCTTCCTCTTTTTTCCCAATTAGTGTGAGGTCATCAGCATAAAAATCAATGCTACTATTTGTGATAAATAATAATAGTGATATATAACAAAAATATATTAATGATACTGTTCCGTAGATTTACGAGAGAATAATGTATTTTGTGTTACAAGTATTCCTTGATTTCAAAAAACATTCAGGGTTTTCATTGGGCCAATTTGTTAGTAATTT
The DNA here is from genome assembly GCA_034769895.1 of Magicicada septendecula. Classification (NCBI taxonomy): domain Eukaryota; kingdom Metazoa; phylum Arthropoda; class Insecta; order Hemiptera; family Cicadidae; genus Magicicada; species Magicicada septendecula. Next base: position 570,879,807 of record CM068368.1, on the reverse strand, counting down.
TTAAGGCTTCTATAATTTACGTAATGAAAATTGACAATATTATCTTGAAACATTCTTCTGTGAAAATAAACAAGACGCACTAGATTAGTATATTTCAAAGATATCTCCAGACGTTTTATAAAATTCAATCAAAATATTGCATAAGTATGAATGGATAACATATATTTAAACTGTGTACATATGAACAACTTATACAAATGGATGTAACATATATGGGTCACAGGAATAAAAAAGAGGCAAAGTAGAGAAACAAAGAAGAAACATTTATATTGAAATAAATGTTACCCCGTCGCACAAAAAGAAGGCAATGAGGAGTCAAAAGAGTCTGTATGGAGCAAAGGAAAACTGTTGCCATTACAAACGGAAAATTTTTAGATAGCAACAGAAAAAAAACAAAGGTGTTTATTTTCCCTGTATGTGTTTATGATATGTTATCAACGATCACTTTCTCTAACACAGATTACATTTAATGTCACTGTGTTTATAATGTCTACCTGAAAAGTTGTTTATGTAATACTAAAAGTGATAAATAGCTTGAGTTTGTGTGTGTGTGTGTGTGTGTGTGTTTTTATTTTGTTTTCACCGAAGTAATCAAGGTAAGAGAGTTTAGAAAATCCTCTTATCTCCTATAACTTTTACTAACATTTTTAAATCTTATACCAACTTCATATTCACATAATTTTTCATGTTTCATGTTTCTTTCTAAATAGCTGCTTCTATTATGAGTAACCCTTGAAATTTGGTTGAAGAAGTAATATACGTTCGATATATGTGTAGCTTTCATAATCATATGTCAGTAATACATATGATGATCTGTAACTTGTTAATAAACTTATAATCTGTGCGTAATGTTAATTAAAAACTACATAAATTAAAAATGTATTTGAAGGGACAAGAAAATTTGAATCAAATTGTGAGAAATTTTGTATGGTACATTATGTGCAGACACACATTAGCAGTCTATCTCTTCTTATTTTCTATCTGCTTCTCTTTCGCTGACTCTTAATATTTGTCTTCTACTTAAATATAACACGCACGTACATCACCCTACGTACAGACACACTAATCGAATACCCGCACAAACACAAAGGTATTAATCACGTACCGTAAGAAAAAGGCAACTCCTCACTTTTTCTTACCATTAAAACCACATTCAGAAATCCTACAATTAATTCTGTTCTGCTGTATGTCAACAGCAGCAGACGTAAAATATTAAACAAGAGTCTATGTTGGATACACATGTCCGAGTGATATATGAGACGTTTCGCAGCTGAATGCCCTCGAAGCTTTGGCCAAATTTGTTATATTATCTCAACAGAAAAGGTTTTATTTCAAGAGAATTTCTCTTAATTCATAACTCTCTTAACTCACTAAATTTGTTAGTTCACACACGCATGCCAATTGTACAGAAAGGGAAGAAATTAGATTGAGCGATATACGTCTATAATACTTAGACTTTTCAAGTATGCTGGGATGTCATGCTTTAATGTTATATAGGCCTATTACTTACAATATGCCATTCTGTAAATAAGTAGAAAAATATTACTGTAATTGAGTCAGCTAAGTCTTAATTAAATTCTAAACTTTCAAATATTTTGCTATTTATCATAGTTTTTACTACCAATACGAATAATGCCGTTTCGTCTGCAAATACGCTGTTCCTTTCCATTTTTTGTGTTATTATCTTTGTAAATTAAGTACGTGACCTTCGATGCCATTTGACAATTAATTGTAGCAGTATCGTTCAAAATTCTAATATTATGTTAATTCAGTTAAGACTTCAACGTGTATCTACACACACCCTCACAGTTTAAAGCATTGTTTACAGATATTTACGCTATGTTACATCTTACAACTGCAGATGTACAAGTTTCACTTCGATGCAAACAAGCTTTTAAAACCATTATTTTTCTTTAACTTATGAACATAATGTGGAAGACTTAATAAAGAAAAGTATAAACCAATACAAATTGAGTGTTATGATACCATAATTGCATACATTGATGGAAAACTATTACAAGCGTAAGGTCTTGGTGGGGTTGGTGGTTTTTAATTTGATGAACATGATAATGATGATGGTTTTCGTGGTTGTGAAGATGATTACGAGTTAATGGCAGTTATTACTATTTCTATACATACACAAACAAACAAACAAACACACACACACACACACACACACACACACATAATAGTGTTTCGAAGTTACAGAACAATCTAAGTGTTTCTCGAATGTTCCAGTGGAATCCGGCTGTAATGTGTCTGCGTACGTGATTCTCAACGCGTTAGCTAGACCGTGGCGCGCGCTGTGTGCAAGGCAAGGCCGCAGTCAATTACGTTCTGGCCATTTTCTAGTAGCGTTCTTGACGCGCAGTATGGAATATTCTGGTATTTCGGTGGGTTATAAATACAAGTACTCAGAAACGCTCAGTTTTGAGTTGAAAGTTATTCTCAGGCGATTACACAGTGCGGTTCGAAATATTGTGGTGAAGTGTTATGTGTTTTATAATCGTGCGGGACAATTGTAATACAATTGTGTTTTATATTAGTTGACATTTTATTGCGTGTGAACAATTTTTATTTGATTTATTGTAAGAGGCTATTTTGTTGATTAAAAACTGTTTAACTGTGAAAATTAAAGCTGGATTAGTGACTTAATTCGTTTATTGTATTTTGTTTTCCACTGTACCATACGACGATCAAGGAGACCGTCGTAACATAGTTATTATTATTATAGGCCTACATACCCTATAGCGTATATACTCTCACTCTCTCTCTCTCTCTCTCTCTCTCTCTCTCTCTCACACACACACACACACACAATCTTATTTATAAATACAAATTTACGACTATAGAAACACATATTAAAGGAGACGTTTGTTTATACTCGTAGTTAGCGAGTATTAATATAATAGATTATTACAATATTAAAATAAATCATTATATATAATTAAAGCACATTTTGTCTTTTTAAGAACTCATAGTTTCTTTGCAGGATTCGTCTATAATGTATATTCTTTATGAAATTATTGTTAATTCCACAAGAAGAATGTTGTTATTTCTAAAGTATCGTCAGAGGTTTTTAAGTGAATTGTATTTTTAAATCAATACTTATTTATAATACTTTAATACACTATAATTGCATCAGTAACTAGAATTTGGAAAAGACATAATAATAGCATATAACTTGTTTTTAAACACCTGTTACTGGTTACCGTGGGATGGCGAAATGCGTGTGTGTATACAGTGTTTATGACGTGTGTGTGTGTGCGCGAGCGCGTGTGTGTGCTGCATCACCTGATCGAGGAAGGAGAAAAATAGTGTATTTGCGGACCAGTGTATTTAACATGTGTTAGTGTGCCAGTCCAAATAGGCAAACAATACAATTAACTTAATTTGCACGTTGACATTACATAAACAAAGTGAATTATTTCATTATAAGACGTGCAAAGTGACGCTTGTGTAGATACAATTCAAAGGTAACGGGTAAACGTATAACCGAACTAGGAACAAATTAATGAATTACTCCGATAAATAATATGTGACGATCAATTAATTAAAATCTAAATAAAAATGAAAATATTACAGATGGCGTGATTTCATTAGTTTGCACATGAACATTAATATTATAAGTGCAAAAATGAGTGGAAATTGTGATGTGTGGAAAACCGACGCGCTGACTCAAGGTGTACATTTTTGTCTGAAATGGTCGTAGACATTCTTCAACCTGTCGGCGTACCGTCAGTATAAAACCCCGTTCGATTCTGAACGAGGAAACAGACTCTAATAATTTGTTCACGGAGACACTATGTCCGATTGCTCAGCAACATAAGACAGACGCTAATCATTCTAAGGCGGGTGATACTCTGTTCAACGGACAACTGACAACAGACTCGGACACCCAGAACATCATCATCATCATCATCCGCTGCATCAAGGGACAACACTAACGCCACGGTATCGCAACAGTCAAAAACAGGTAAAAATTGACAATTATTTTTTATAAACAAATACAATAAAAAAATATAGTCATGGTATAACAAAAGAAAAAAATATATAATTTGTATATAGTGTAATTGCAAAAAAATTAAATAAATAATATAATTTAAGTATATAATTAAAATATCTGTTTTCAAATAATTTTTCTAGTTTGTTAAAATGGTTGCATAATAATTGATGCATATTGAAAAAAGTAAATATTATTTTTGATTAAAAGTCTAAAAATAAACTTTTAATTTTTATAAGAAATGTTTAATTGATATCAGATTTTTAATGGAAAATAATTACTTGAATTTTATATTGTAATGCCAGACACCCAATTATTTAAAACTATTTTTTAATTGTTTTTATATATGCGTTTTATGTTTGTCATTTACAAATTCATATCTGTGTTTATTTTGTTTGTTTACATATTATGTATGTGTAATTTATAATATGTATACTATGACTAATAAGTGTAAACAGCTTTTCTTCTTTTTTCAATTTTTAAAGAATTTATTGTTATTTATAAATCAATGTTTTATTAACATATTTTCTACGCCACACAATCTTTCTACTCTATTCTCAAACAAAATTTATTGTGCAACAAATGGGACTTAACGTATCGAACACAAAAATTCGACGACTTAGCTGCTAAGTTATTTGATAGTTACGTTGAGTACTTTTCAGATACACAAAATATACATAAAGTGTAACTATCAAATATTTAAAAAAATGTAATATTGTCTGTTTAAAATACAACGTTTTCTTGCCTTATTGGACATTTAATGATTTTTAGCATACTTATATATAATATAAAGTCAATGGTTAACTTAGTTGAGATTAGTTGTGAACACCTCTTAAAACATTTGTGTAAATAAATATTCAATTGTAGAACGCACCATCCAATTCCCTATTACTTTTGGATTGTAATTTCAAATAATAAATTGCAAAAGAGATGAACAGATGGAAACTCATAGCCCCTTTTCTTCACTGTAAGTACTGAGAAAATATAGGAAACTAAATTTTCTTATTAATACTTCCCTAATAAAAACGTACGGGTAGAACTTAATAAATATCTTTTCCGTTGGTTACAAAGTGATTGTCTCATCAACTTTCAGCTGATGTTAGTGAAATACTAAAAGCAGGGAAGCGTTGGTGCAGCTCTGATTAAATTTATTTCTTATGGGCGTATTCATTCACAATGTACTTCTTTCTACTGTACTACGTCCGTTTCTAAACATCCGGCTGACTCAGTCACTTGTTATTCCTTCGTCTTCATTTATTATTTACTTTTATTATTTATTTTCTCGTTCCTTTTCAATATTATTGTCGCCTTCTCCCTTGTAAATGTTGTTCTGTTGCTCCTACTTCATCTTTAATTTTAACGACCAAATATGTGGCTGAAAGTGTGTAAACATTGTACTAAATAAATTCATTAATTTTTGGATTTCGTTGTCCATAACGTGTCCGTTACTTAACTAAATATAATTACTTCACTACCGACTCGGAACATAAAGTTTTTTATAGGTGAAAACGTAAAAGTTTTACCTTATAGCCTTAACCGGTTTTAGCAAAAACCGGTTGAGGCTATAAGGTAAAACCTTTACTTTTTCACATATAAAAAACTTTGTGTTCCGAGTAATAAATATAAATATAAAGTAATTATATTTAATTCATTTTATAATTAATTTAATTTCGTTAAACAATCATCACACGAATAATATTATATTTCAAGAATTTTAGTTCCCAACACAAATAAGAGGTCATTAAAGTTTTTAAATTTGGTAAACGTGGGTTATGTTACAAAATGTACGATTTTTCTTTATACTTGTTTAGTACTGTGTTCTGCAATGACCAATTCGCTACACAAAATAATAAATATATTTTCTACTGTTTACAAAATTATTTCGTGTTTTCAGAGCTATATAAAAAAATTAATATATTTTGATTAAGCAGAAAAAGCTGGGTATATGTATTTCACTGGTCGTTATCTTTACCGGACAATAGGTCTGTGAACTAACGTATTAGGATACTCATATAAACGTTTATCAGACGCTTTTATTTACAAAATTAATTATCAGTACCAGCATTAAGTACCAGTATAAATTATCAGTTTACATCTATTACAGGCAATAAATATGGTGACGGATTTTGTTCAACAGTAAATAAATTATTTCTAGTAGAAAACTCGCATGTTTTTTTTTTTATATGAAAACATATTTTCATTAATTGGCTTGCCAGCCTTGCCTATAATTAGCAGGTTCAAATTTCTTGGGCGTTTCCTTTGTAGTGGTTATTGGTGTATCGGATAGAAAATAGTTGCGAAACACATTTTTGTCTCAAAACTGACAGATAAAAAAGTTTATATTACTTCATAGGCTTTATGTCCGTCAATTATTTTTACAACAAATAAAATAAAACAACAAATGCCTTAAGTATTGTTCATAACATAAAAGTATCAGGAGATAATAAAAATAACTAACAATGTAAAATGTTATAGTATTGAGGCAGTCTTTCAAGTTTGTTGGTTTAATGAACGACAACCTCAATATTACATTGCAGAAAAGAATTATTTAATTGTAAAGTGGGTAGGCTTGTTATTTTTCTCCCTACATCTACTAACTTAGTATTTAATTACTGCTCTAAATAATTTAGTATAATTTATTTAAATATGCACAGATTATAGTATTTTTAAGCGAGTGCACTTCAGAAATAAGACAGTGCTGCTGTTGGCTGTAGACACAAATATACCGCATCTGGTGGTTGTGATAAGACTAGGAGATAACATTGTTTCGAATAATTTGCCATCAATAACACTTCCTGTGTGCAAAAGTACTATCGAATTGGTGGATGTCTATTCAGAAAACTAGTGGATCATGTACAAACTTGCTTTTCATTTCTATTTGTTCAGTGACATTATAAATACATACAAAGTTATACTAATCTTCAGCACAATATTTCCTTCTTCACGTAAAGGTCGCCTATGCAACCAAGAACTCATGTCTCTAGCCACTATTCTCATTATACATCTTTCAGGTGTCAGCCTTCATTATAATCTCTAATTCGCCCAAGTATTTCGACTTGTTTGGGCCGATCTCTTCATCCCATAACCAAAAGATTTCCATTAAAATTAAATAATAGACTAATACATGTAACTTCACTAATATAATGTAAGGAGTGTTGTTATCGTGATTTTCGGTATACGAAGTTCAACACGGTACCAGACTATAATGTCGAATTAATTTACGAAGTACTCCTGTGCAGTTTATCAAGGACAGCAAACAGGGTCACTAGCGTTGGTGTTGGATTGGAGCCACTTGGCAGCCGTCCGCAGCAGAGTTATAAAGAATCTCGTGAACAGTGGCAGTCAACACTTCAAGATATTAGTCTCTATAGCGTAGCAATTTGAGCTTGTGAGGTGGGTGGTGGCATCGCTGCAAGCTTAATGTTCACCGTTTGCGGCTACTACTACTGCTACTACTGCTACTACTACTACTACTACTACTAATTCCTGTTGGTCTCTGTAGAGTCCGAAGCTATGCCAACGGACTTTACTTTGGGCAAGGACTCTGATCTCTCCAAAAGACTTCCCCTCCTTTTCTGCTTCCATCTCGAAAGTTCTCCTTCATGAGATTCCTGGTCTTCCTCGTGTCCTTCTTTCCTGAGAGTTCCAAAAAAGACAACGGATCCTTATTCAGCTAGAGCTTAACAGGAGCGGTATGCAGCGCTGCACTAAACGAGTGGTCGCTGCAATCATGATTGAGATGGTCAGCAAAGCAGACATTTTCGTAACCAAGCTAACGTAAAACGTCTGGGCAAGCATCGCCACGTGGTAAAAACGTGTTTGAAACAATCAAACAAAATGTTATTTAAATGGTTCTAATAACTGGTTTCTACAGTATACTTTCAAGAGGCCCAGTTTATCATGTATTAGTTGAATCCGCCTCAATGATTAGTCTCTAAATCTTGTCCAGGGAAGACAGTAAATAATGCTTTCATAAAAACGTTTTATGTTCTTTGTAATACTGTTTTAACAAATTATGAATGACCGTGTATGTGTGTGTGTGTGTGTGTGTGTGTGTGTGTGTGTGTGTGTGCGTGCTTATTGTGTCCGAGTGGGTTTTGTACAGTTTGATGCGCTGTTCTACTGATATTGACATACGTTTTCCAAAGTAACCCCATTTGAATAACAAAAAAAAAAAACATTCAGAATACTGCTATTTCTGTAAAATACCCCATTTGTTCTTTGTGTTATGTAACATCTACTCGATTGCTTTCCACGAAACTCGAGTTGCAGGAAATTATTCAAATGGATTAAAACGATTCATTATCTATACGATGTGTGTATGTTTCAAACTATATAACAAATTGTTTTCTGAAAGACAAATAAAATTATATCGCAAAGAACATTTGTTTACTGGCGGTCTGTTTAATTCCTTCGAGAGTTATTTGGATCACGTGATACTGCATTCCCATTTATCTCCACTTTAAGATACCAATTGCAAAAACGGATCTACATAATATATTGAAGAGAATTTGTTCGCGTTTCTGTATGTATGCATGCGTGTGTGTTTGTGTGAGTGCGTGCGTGTTCCAGCGTTTGAATTGACTTTCTAAGGAAAATTCGGGTGAGATGCCTCACCGGTAGGGATGCCCCACAAGCTGTATTTCGCGAAACGTTCGACAGAGCGCTCCATCTGCGACACTGTACGGTCACTTGAGTTGGATATTGTGTGTAGTGAAAGCGTTGTTTTGTTTGTCTCGTATTTACTACACAAATTCTTCACTTAAAAGTAAGTTTCCGTCATTTTTTATGCCGTATCTAATTCACTATGTTAGACAAGTCTACAGCAAATGTAGTGGGCAATCGTTTTTGTTATGTAATTCACTTATGTATATTGAAATAGAAGTAAACGTCTATTCTGTTGCTAACAACGGCCATTTTTGTTTCGTGTCAGTCAGTTATTGCCAAGGGCATCTCTCCCGGACAAAAAGGAGAGATGCCCCATCTTATGACGGGACAGACACGCCCCACCTGCCAATTGTCTGGGTGAGATACCCCGACAATTTTTACAATAATTATATAGTAAAATTAGTTCTCTGATGTAATAATCTTGAGTATTGGTTATAGCGCTTACACGAAACATAAAGTTTACCTTACCTCTTCAAATTTATAGTAATTCAAACTATGATAATAGGCCTAAATCAATTTTCTTTAATGCCATACAGACAAGGTCTTGGTCGTCATGTTTATATTTTAACAAAAATAATTATTAAACAATGCAATTGCAACATTTGGACTGTCCAAAATAAGTATTTAATATTATTTACAAAAATATACTACAATTATTTTCTGTTTAAAAGTGCAAAATACCTCCGGATTTAAGGTAACTGTCGTTAATAAATATTAAATGCTAGTCACTTAATATGACATTCATAGTAATTATTGACGACTTCCTTACCTGTAATACAAAATATGTATTAAACAATTCATTGCGAAAAAGTTAACAATATTCTCTTGTGTGTTTGTTTTGTTAGAAAATATGCCAACTGAATACAAAAGGGAGCCCGGATCAACTCGTGGTAACTGGAGTGAGCAAATCTTAAAAGAATCTATTACCAGAATAGAAGCTGGGGAAATCGGCGTAAACGAGGCAGCCAGGTATTATGGTATACAGTCTAGGACACTTCCCCGAAGGAAAATATCAGGTAACCACAATAAACATCCTCTTGGACCTTAAGGTGTGCTGGGTATAGGCAACGAAAAACGTATGGTATGGCATATACAACGGCTGGAACAATCTGGGTTCACTCCAAACAGAGACACTGTTCGTTCTTTAGCATACAAGTTTGCAGAAAAACTAGGACTGGGTCACACATTTAATCAAGAAACTCAAATGGCTGGGTAAGATTGGCTGAACAGTTTTTTTAAGAAGAATCCAGAATTAACAATTCGACAGGCTGAGGGCCTGCCAGTTGCTAGAGCTAATGGAATGAACCGAGAAGAGGTGACCAGATTCTTTGATCTCCTAAACGAAGTATTTGAAGACAATCAGCTTTTTAGCAGCCTAGGCAATATTTTTAACTTGGATGAAACGGGTTGCCAATTAAATAATTCCTGTGGTAAAGTAGTGGCTTCAAAAGGTAGTAAGGACGTACACACATTGACTTCTGGCGAGAAAGGTGGGAATGTTTCGGTCATTGCTTGTCGTAATGCTGAAGGTGTATTTCTTCCTCTTGTTCTTATATTCAAAGGCGTTTGAGAAAACGAAAACTTCAGCAGAGGCTTGCCACCAGGTTCAAAGGTATTTTTAAACTCCAAGTGTTCATACATAACCTCCGATCTGTTGTACAGATGGCTGCGGGAGCATTTTGTTCCTCGGAAACCACCTGGCAAAACTGTTCTTATTCTGGATGGACACTCTTCTCATACTAATTGTTATGAGATGTTAAACTTTGCTGACAGTAATGACATTATTGTTTTATGCCTGCCAAGCCATACAACCCAGGCTCTTCAACCGCTGGATAGAACTTTTTTCAAACCTTTTAAACAATATTTCAAACAGGAAGCACAAAAAGATTTGGTCCAAAATGAAAGAAAGGAGATTCAAAAGATTCATGCTGGCGAATTAATAGGAAAAGCGTGGAATAGAGCGGCATCTGTAAGCATCGCCGTTAATGGTTTTCGAACTACCGGCATATTTCCTCTAGACCCTGATGCAGTGTCAAACCATTTCTTTCAAATTTCAGATGGATCTCGACCACAAGAGTCATCATCGACCCTTCCAGATCTCACTTCAAATACACCTACTAACTTAGAGAGAGAAAATTAGGAAGTTATGTCTTCTCATAAGTTAATCGATTTGCCTGTTTCTTCAAAAACGACTTCCCTTCCCGAGCTATCTGTTCCAGATGACTCCTACGAAGCCTTACTCAATCTCCCAAGCACATCTAAAGAAACGCCTACTAAAACCCTCATGAAGCTGAGCCCAATTCCCCGATTACCTAAACCGAAAGTACATATTTGCAGAAGAAAGCAGTCAGCTAAGATATTAAACCTATCAGCAAATAATGGAAAAAGGCAACTTGTTTTAGAAGACACTTACAATCAGGAGAAAAATGTAAGAAATCATCCAAAGAAAACAAAAAATTAACGGGTAAGAGATAATGTAGCTACTGCTGCTAACCCTTCTGTTTCCATAGACACAGACAACCCAAACGATAACTGCATTGAATGTTTGGAAAACTACTGGCAAACTACGTCAAAAGTGCCGTGGGTTCAGTGCGTTATTTGCAAAAAGAACTGCACTATGTACGGTGTCATGTGCAACTTGTGTGGACGCGAAGAAAAAAGGAAAACTGATTGAACTTAAAAATAAGAAACATTAAGTTAGGCTTAGTTTGAAAATTATTATTCTATTTTAATTTTATTAAAATAATCATATTCTTTATTAATAATCACTTTCTTAATTAATTTAAATGTTTGTATTCTCTTCCTAGAAATATTTGTTTTAAGTTGTAGTCTAAAACGTTTAAACAAAGGTGCTAACTTTAAATAGTTTAATGTTTTTACTGTAAAATATTATTAACATACGTAATACCAATTAATACATTTTATTATATTGATCACTAAACAACTTCATACATCTTAATAATCGTATAAAGTTTATATAATGTTTTTAAAAGTGTATTACAAAGGTTTTATTTAAAAATGTTATTCAGTTCTCATATTTTATGTGCTTATTTCTTGTTTTTCCATCCGAGGCATCTATCCCAGTTGGAATGGGCATCTCACCTGGACCGTCGGGAGAGATGGCCAAATGCAAGGGTTTTGTTTTTCGGCAAACGTTTATTTAATTTTTAAATTAAGGGACACCGCTTATTTTTTTATTAAATCTACATAAGTTTATCATCAAAGTCCATACAAAGTTGTGGTTCTTTTCTTGTTCGTTAAATAAATAAAAAAATTTTTTTCCTTAGGTGGGGCATCACTCCCGGACTTAATATTTTAAACATCTGTTACTAGCTTTCCAGTATGATCGAGTCTATGAAGTATTTTATCTTGGAATTCTTTGCAGTAATATTTGTAATATTCCCTACATGGTGTCTACATTAAAGTTAAAGAAAATGTTTATTTTCTCTCTCTCAGGGGGTTGTTCCTACCACCTACTTCAGTAGATGGAAAGTAAAAATATATAAATAACTCTTAAAGTCGATATACTTTGAAATTCTAAGATAGAAAATTGGTGTGCATTTTTATAGAAGCCAATGGTTTTTGACTTATTGAGAGTTAGAAGTTGTGAATTTCATCTCTCTGACCGTTATTCGTAAATTCTTTGTTAAAATATCTTGCAAAATATTAAATCCACTTAAAATTGTAGAGACTCAAAATTAAGTCTATTGTACTTGAAACAAGCTGAGGTTTTTTAATTCCTGTAGATTTTTGGGGATGTCTCGAAACTTTGGGAAATATGATTGTTTAAAAACAGTTCCTCGATTTGTTTTCCGCTAAAATAATGTTTGACTCTCAAAACCAAAAGACTATAGCTTTTAAGAAAAACGGCTATAAATTAAATTAAAGCACATTAAATTACCTTTAAAATTAATTTTATTTTATTATACTATTGGTACAAATAACAACGTTATGATTAAGATTTGTTTGTATTTTTCATTTTCATGGAAGCGTTTGGACGTTTTTCTACTGTAATCTGCTACTGTGTAAAATTAAATATATGCCTGTTGCATATCATTATTCAACATTACTCTGTATGTTCAGTTTTAACGATTTTTCAAGCTACTCGTTTTGATACTATCGGATTCTTAATTTTAGTCCTATTTAGCAAATGTATCAACTGGAAAGACATATTATAAACAACACAAAAACATTAAAAAGCAAAGACGGTATGTAAATAAAGATTTTGGTACATTCAACAATCTGTGCACAAATGCATTAAACGGCGCTATTTTTTGTGTGTAAGGATGATACGAGTGTTCGTGTATAGTCAAACCCGTGGTAGTTGGCTTCCTGTGTATTTATATGTAAAAGAGCGATTCTGTTTTCGTACAGATTAGTCAAGGAAGTTCATATATTCATTATTTTCCATTTCCATGGTGAATTTAATTTACTTGTTTATGCTGTTCATGTATTTGAGTATCACGTTGATTTGCCTACATTATCAAATACATAGCCGTGAAAAATGGTTACAAAAGTGACACGATTGATAATTTCATACGTAAACATAGGTACAAGCAGAACAAGAAGAAAACTGACAAGGATAAAATTCAACTTGCCTCAGCTGAATATACTAATGTGCTCCTTGACGTAATAAAAAATGAGTTTAAGAAATTAAGCATTAATGTTTCATTCAGATATATCAATAATCTAAAAAATATATTTAGGTTAAGGTCTCCAAAAATAACAGAACATTTCTCAGGCTTATACAGGATGCAATGTGATGATTGTGATAAGTTTCACATCGGTCAAACGGGAAGGAGATTTATTGACCGATTTAAAGAACATATACAAAAAAAGGATATCAGATCGGCCAAATCGAATTTTGGATTGAATTTGATAAATGAAAACTATAATTACACTTGATTCGCGAAAAATATGATACCCATACACGTTAGCAACAAAGGCCGTTTCATGGATGCGTTTGAGGAAATTGAAATTTACAGAGCATCCAAAATTCATAAACAATGCTTGCTTAACGGCCAGGTTTCGTTTAAATAAAATACGCTGTATGGCATCATATTGAAGATAAACTGCGAACTTTGTAATCAGTCCAGTTGAAATTTGACAGTCGAGCAATGCGCACTGTTTTCGATACCTGTGTAGTTATAACGGTTTTAATTATGTTATTTGTAGCAGTTGCGGTTGTGTTGTTTATTTGTGTGTGTGTGTGTGTGTGACATTTTCGCCGATGAAATAGGAGGATAAAAAATTCTTCACTTGAAGATGGGAATTTATTCCCGAAACGTGTAGTGTACAAAATAACTACAAGATCGCAAGACGGATTACGAAAAGGGAATATTATAAATTTTAAATTAAACGGCCGGGGTCAATGTTATAAAAATTATTTTTTTCCGGTCTATTTGGCCGTGGTCCAATACTGTTCATTCTAAGAGACGTTTCAGCCGGGCCTTTGCCGGCCATCTTCAGTGATGCAAGTCGAGCTAAGAAAACACTAACACAGTACTAACCGTGACACCTGTTACGGCAAAGGTCCGGCTGAAACGCCTCATGGAATAAACTGCATTGACTCACGGCCAAACAGCCGGGAAGAAAATAATTTTAATAACATAAAGTAGTGAGTAGTGTATTAATCTAAATTTGATTTGAATAATATTATTAGTGGAAGGTATTATTGAACTCTGTTTTCACGTGTAAGAATGCTATCCAACAAAACAGTCCTGACAAAAATGGTGACTTATACCGACGGAAATCGGCAAATAGACATACCGTAAGAGAGGTTACTCTGAACTGGGTAACCAATAAGCAAGCGATCTAGGCAAGTGTATGTTATAAGCTAACCGAGCTACAAAGCAAGTCTCAAAAATGCAACTATATCTGAAAGAGTAAAATGTGGATAACAGATTATAGTAGGTCTAGGTCTATTATGTAGTTTGCTGACTAAACAAGTGTAAAGTGATTACGATATATTATGTGAGGTTAAAATGTCCGTTTCAACAAGATTATGAAATTTAGAAACGTTACTGAAAGCATCAGGGGAACATTACAACAATGTCAATTAAACAATGAATACAGAAGAAACACAGCCTTGTACTTCGAAACACATACTCGAATAATAATAATAATATACAGGCTTATTTATGTTTAAGTTTTTATTATTGTATATAGTTTGTAGGTATTTTGGATTTTTCAGAATCTTATGTTTTATGAAAATGCGTGAGAAATAGCTAAGGTCTGTAAAGCTATTCTTATTAAATCTGGTTCATATTAAAATTAATTTTATTTTTAATTTAATATAAAAATACTACTGGACTTAAAAGTTATTTTATTCTGGAAGAACAAGAATAAACTTTTTTTAATTTTAGCATTTGGCACAACCGTTACCGTTGTGTAAAATTACAGTATTGTAAATGATAATGCTTGCTGAAACTCAGATTTTTTAAATTATGGATTAGAAATTTGTATAAGTCCTAACGAATAAGTTGCCATCGAAACATTTTCAACGGAACGTTGTTGAACCCATATCAGATTCCAGATACCAGAATAGTGTTATATGTAACGTAATGTGCGAGGAACTGTCGTTAAAGACACAGTTTTTCCATGCGGTGTAACTTTAATTTTCTTATGTAAGTTATATTAGATTTTGTATAAACATTGCTGCACATAAATAGAGCAAATAGATTGACATCAGTTTCTATTCTTGTTTTTAGAATTTCTATATTCTAAAATAATTTGTACTTATTTAGGCAATATCGTTGTCTCTACCAATTTACAAATAAAATATTGTATTATACTCAGTTTCTTACACCCATGTGGACCGACACTATTACACTGTATACAGAAAAGTGATATTCAGATTATTCCGTATTTTCAAAGTAAAGTACAGCGGAACATCGTAGATGTTCATCCGTTCATCTAAAATTCTTCACACATAAAGATGAACCTGCTTATAAAGAGGAGGTAAGAAACGTAAGAGAGAAATATAGAACATGAGAAACACGATAAGGATTTGATAAGGATGAGCCAATTGAGGTGAAAGAGGTGTTTTAAGATTTGGGCCAAAGGGTGGTGAAAATCAAGTTTACCGCTGAATAAGGAAAAGTCTAAACAAGTGGGATATTAGTTAAATATATAGTAGTAATTCATTTCTAAGGATACCGATAAGAGGTGTTGGGCTAAATAATAACTTCTGTAGGATAAGTAAATATTATTAAAACCTTAGATTTAATTAAATTTAATAATTAGTCTGGTACTGGTTACTGTATTAATAAACCATCTCTACTCTTTTATTAGTAGACCTATAATAGTTTGGGAGAACACTTAAGTAAGACAAATACTATAGAAATAAAAGACCAATTACATTTTAATCCATATTAATTTATTTTCTAATCTAATATCGCAACTAAATTAATTTTCAATTTCGGAAGGTACAGAGCGGTTAAATTAACATTCGCTTATGTGAAATTGAATTGAGGGTAAGTGTTGCAAACACTGGTGTTCTGAAAGCGGACAAGCAATATCCTTGTCAGCCGCACGGCATAAGTATAATAACGTGTGTTTCCCCTCAAATTTAATAAACGCTTGTTATTCTAGCTGTTCTAAATACAGGGTGTCCCGTGAGGAATGAGACATATTTCAGGAGTGCATTCTACGGGCTAAAATAAAGAAGAAATTTCATATCAACATAGATACGAAAAAGCTTTGTTCTCGATTTATGGCTTGCAAAACATTTCACCCCGATTTCTGTCCCAATATTACAATTAAGCTTTACTAAAACTTGAAACTCAAATTAAAGTGTACATTTGATGGTTTTATATGGCTTTTGACCTGGAAAATTGAAAAACGATGGTTCCAGAACTGTAACACGTTTTGTTGTATGGGGACGTTTCGTGAATAATAACGTGGAGTTAAAAACACACTGTTTTACGTTTTATGTGAATATACTTGTTTAAATTGCCAATAAATAAACGTAAATTTGTAACACATTTTGTAAAGAATTTAATTCTGAGATAGTTGATGTATGAATAGTTAATCTTAAGCAAATGAATAGTGTAGCATGACAGATTATCCACATTATTATGAACGAAATAATGATCATAAATAAATTAAAATTAAAATGAAATCAAAGAAAAATACAATAAAAGACCATTAAAGACCACAGTAAGGTGCACTCATAGTTTGAAGAAATAAAAATAAATTTAAAACAACTATACAATATAAATGAGTAATAAAAATAAAACAAAAACCTAAGATAAAGTAAGAAGGTACCCAGGTAGGATAGTAGTATGTAAGGCAATACCCAGAACAAACCAACATTCCTAATAACAGGACTGAAATTGGAAGAAACAACGTAGTAGAATAAAATAAAGTAGGGAAATACCCAAAGCAAACCCAGTAATAAGAAAAAACGAAACCCCAAAAGAGAATATATGTAACTAATGAAAGTATAACACCAAAAAATAAAAAATAATGTAAAGTAGATATAAACAAAAGTGTCTAAAAGTAGAATTAAAAGTGAACCAGTGAAAATTATTTATATAATAGAAAAAACAAATCTTCATAATCCTCTATAAACAAAATTCTTAATCTTATAAGACTATAAAACTGATTAGAGATAAGATAAAAGAATAACAGGGGACAAGTGCAAGTTATTTTATTATGTTAAATAGAAGTCAAGTGTCAATGTGTAAATTCATAAACTAAGTAAATTTGTGCCTTTATACCACTTTAAAGTTTTGTATTGAATACAGAAATGATATTTTGTAGAATATTATTATGAAAATAGACTACAAATGTTTCTAAGTGAGTGCCACTCTTTATCTAACAACATTTATTAAAATGACTAAAGATAAAAATGAGCAGGCATTAAATAAGTGAAGTGACCAAGGGTACATTCCCAAAATAAACAAAAACAGCCAAGACTGCACAAAATTAGTTTTAAGAAATACTTTAAGTAATGAAGGGACAGATGTGTTTTATTTATATTAAGGTCAATAAACTGTATAACTAAATGTTTGAAATAGAGTGTAATGTGTTTTAATTATTCTAAAATATTTATTGTGTTTAATAATATTAATCAAGGCTGAAATGTCTGAGTTTGGATACTATTCTTTTATTATAAGATATTTATTATGTGTGACTAGTGTTAATCAAGACTGAAATGTCTGAATTTGGGTACAACTCTTTTGTTTTCAAATATTTGTTAGGTATTGATAGTACTAATTCAATACTAAATTTTAATTTAGCTAAGTATAGGAATTTTAATTAATGTTTCGGTCATTGCTTGTCGTAATGCTGAAGGTGTATTTCTTCCTCTTGTTCTTATATTCAAAGGCGTTTGAGAAAACGAAAACTTCAGCAGAGGCTTGCCACCAGGTTCAAAGGTATTTTTAAACTCCAAGTGTTCATACATAACCTCCGATCTGTTGTACAGATGGCTGCGGGAGCATTTTGTTCCTCGGAAACCACCTGGCAAAACTGTTCTTATTCTGGATGGACACTCTTCTCATACTAATTGTTATGAGATGTTAAACTTTGCTGACAGTAATGACATTATTGTTTTATGCCTGCCAAGCCATACAACCCAGGCTCTTCAACCGCTGGATAGAACTTTTTTCAAACCTTTTAAACAATATTTCAAACAGGAAGCACAAAAAGATTTGGTCCAAAATGAAAGAAAGGAGATTCAAAAGATTCATGCTGGCGAATTAATAGGAAAAGCGTGGAATAGAGCGGCATCTGTAAGCATCGCCGTTAATGGTTTTCGAACTACCGGCATATTTCCTCTAGACCCTGATGCAGTGTCAAACCATTTCTTTCAAATTTCAGATGGATCTCGACCACAAGAGTCATCATCGACCCTTCCAGATCTCACTTCAAATACACCTACTAACTTAGAGAGAGAAAATTAGGAAGTTATGTCTTCTCATAAGTTAATCGATTTGCCTGTTTCTTCAAAAACGACTTCCCTTCCCGAGCTATCTGTTCCAGATGACTCCTACGAAGCCTTACTCAATCTCCCAAGCACATCTAAAGAAACGCCTACTAAAACCCTCATGAAGCTGAGCCCAATTCCCCGATTACCTAAACCGAAAGTACATATTTGCAGAAGAAAGCAGTCAGCTAAGATATTAAACCTATCAGCAAATAATGGAAAAAGGCAACTTGTTTTAGAAGACACTTACAATCAGGAGAAAAATGTAAGAAATCATCCAAAGAAAACAAAAAATTAACGGGTAAGAGATAATGTAGCTACTGCTGCTAACCCTTCTGTTTCCATAGACACAGACAACCCAAACGATAACTGCATTGAATGTTTGGAAAACTACTGGCAAACTACGTCAAAAGTGCCGTGGGTTCAGTGCGTTATTTGCAAAAAGAACTGCACTATGTACGGTGTCATGTGCAACTTGTGTGGACGCGAAGAAAAAAGGAAAACTGATTGAACTTAAAAATAAGAAACATTAAGTTAGGCTTAGTTTGAAAATTATTATTCTATTTTAATTTTATTAAAATAATCATATTCTTTATTAATAATCACTTTCTTAATTAATTTAAATGTTTGTATTCTCTTCCTAGAAATATTTGTTTTAAGTTGTAGTCTAAAACGTTTAAACAAAGGTGCTAACTTTAAATAGTTTAATGTTTTTACTGTAAAATATTATTAACATACGTAATACCAATTAATACATTTTATTATATTGATCACTAAACAACTT
Organism: Magicicada septendecula; assembly: GCA_034769895.1. Lineage (NCBI taxonomy): Eukaryota > Metazoa > Arthropoda > Insecta > Hemiptera > Cicadidae > Magicicada > Magicicada septendecula. The sequence continues at coordinate 570,860,418 of CM068368.1, read as the reverse complement.
CATACATCTTAATAATCGTATAAAGTTTATATAATGTTTTTAAAAGTGTATTACAAAGGTTTTATTTAAAAATGTTATTCAGTTCTCATATTTTATGTGCTTATTTCTTGTTTTTCCATCCGAGGCATCTATCCCAGTTGGAATGGGCATCTCACCTGGACCGTCGGGAGAGATGGCCAAATGCAAGGGTTTTGTTTTTCGGCAAACGTTTATTTAATTTTTAAATTAAGGGACACCGCTTATTTTTTTATTAAATCTACATAAGTTTATCATCAAAGTCCATACAAAGTTGTGGTTCTTTTCTTGTTCGTTAAATAAATAAAAAAATTTTTTTCCTTAGGTGGGGCATCACTCCCGGACTTAATATTTTAAACATCTGTTACTAGCTTTCCAGTATGATCGAGTCTATGAAGTATTTTATCTTGGAATTCTTTGCAGTAATATTTGTAATATTCCCTACATGGTGTCTACATTAAAGTTAAAGAAAATGTTTATTTTCTCTCTCTCAGGGGGTTGTTCCTACCACCTACTTCAGTAGATGGAAAGTAAAAATATATAAATAACTCTTAAAGTCGATATACTTTGAAATTCTAAGATAGAAAATTGGTGTGCATTTTTATAGAAGCCAATGGTTTTTGACTTATTGAGAGTTAGAAGTTGTGAATTTCATCTCTCTGACCGTTATTCGTAAATTCTTTGTTAAAATATCTTGCAAAATATTAAATCCACTTAAAATTGTAGAGACTCAAAATTAAGTCTATTGTACTTGAAACAAGCTGAGGTTTTTTAATTCCTGTAGATTTTTGGGGATGTCTCGAAACTTTGGGAAATATGATTGTTTAAAAACAGTTCCTCGATTTGTTTTCCGCTAAAATAATGTTTGACTCTCAAAACCAAAAGACTATAGCTTTTAAGAAAAACGGCTATAAATTAAATTAAAGCACATTAAATTACCTTTAAAATTAATTTTATTTTATTATACTATTGGTACAAATAACAACGTTATGATTAAGATTTGTTTGTATTTTTCATTTTCATGGAAGCGTTTGGACGTTTTTCTACTGTAATCTGCTACTGTGTAAAATTAAATATATGCCTGTTGCATATCATTATTCAACATTACTCTGTATGTTCAGTTTTAACGATTTTTCAAGCTACTCGTTTTGATACTATCGGATTCTTAATTTTAGTCCTATTTAGCAAATGTATCAACTGGAAAGACATATTATAAACAACACAAAAACATTAAAAAGCAAAGACGGTATGTAAATAAAGATTTTGGTACATTCAACAATCTGTGCACAAATGCATTAAACGGCGCTATTTTTTGTGTGTAAGGATGATACGAGTGTTCGTGTATAGTCAAACCCGTGGTAGTTGGCTTCCTGTGTATTTATATGTAAAAGAGCGATTCTGTTTTCGTACAGATTAGTCAAGGAAGTTCATATATTCATTATTTTCCATTTCCATGGTGAATTTAATTTACTTGTTTATGCTGTTCATGTATTTGAGTATCACGTTGATTTGCCTACATTATCAAATACATAGCCGTGAAAAATGGTTACAAAAGTGACACGATTGATAATTTCATACGTAAACATAGGTACAAGCAGAACAAGAAGAAAACTGACAAGGATAAAATTCAACTTGCCTCAGCTGAATATACTAATGTGCTCCTTGACGTAATAAAAAATGAGTTTAAGAAATTAAGCATTAATGTTTCATTCAGATATATCAATAATCTAAAAAATATATTTAGGTTAAGGTCTCCAAAAATAACAGAACATTTCTCAGGCTTATACAGGATGCAATGTGATGATTGTGATAAGTTTCACATCGGTCAAACGGGAAGGAGATTTATTGACCGATTTAAAGAACATATACAAAAAAAGGATATCAGATCGGCCAAATCGAATTTTGGATTGAATTTGATAAATGAAAACTATAATTACACTTGATTCGCGAAAAATATGATACCCATACACGTTAGCAACAAAGGCCGTTTCATGGATGCGTTTGAGGAAATTGAAATTTACAGAGCATCCAAAATTCATAAACAATGCTTGCTTAACGGCCAGGTTTCGTTTAAATAAAATACGCTGTATGGCATCATATTGAAGATAAACTGCGAACTTTGTAATCAGTCCAGTTGAAATTTGACAGTCGAGCAATGCGCACTGTTTTCGATACCTGTGTAGTTATAACGGTTTTAATTATGTTATTTGTAGCAGTTGCGGTTGTGTTGTTTATTTGTGTGTGTGTGTGTGTGTGACATTTTCGCCGATGAAATAGGAGGATAAAAAATTCTTCACTTGAAGATGGGAATTTATTCCCGAAACGTGTAGTGTACAAAATAACTACAAGATCGCAAGACGGATTACGAAAAGGGAATATTATAAATTTTAAATTAAACGGCCGGGGTCAATGTTATAAAAATTATTTTTTTCCGGTCTATTTGGCCGTGGTCCAATACTGTTCATTCTAAGAGACGTTTCAGCCGGGCCTTTGCCGGCCATCTTCAGTGATGCAAGTCGAGCTAAGAAAACACTAACACAGTACTAACCGTGACACCTGTTACGGCAAAGGTCCGGCTGAAACGCCTCATGGAATAAACTGCATTGACTCACGGCCAAACAGCCGGGAAGAAAATAATTTTAATAACATAAAGTAGTGAGTAGTGTATTAATCTAAATTTGATTTGAATAATATTATTAGTGGAAGGTATTATTGAACTCTGTTTTCACGTGTAAGAATGCTATCCAACAAAACAGTCCTGACAAAAATGGTGACTTATACCGACGGAAATCGGCAAATAGACATACCGTAAGAGAGGTTACTCTGAACTGGGTAACCAATAAGCAAGCGATCTAGGCAAGTGTATGTTATAAGCTAACCGAGCTACAAAGCAAGTCTCAAAAATGCAACTATATCTGAAAGAGTAAAATGTGGATAACAGATTATAGTAGGTCTAGGTCTATTATGTAGTTTGCTGACTAAACAAGTGTAAAGTGATTACGATATATTATGTGAGGTTAAAATGTCCGTTTCAACAAGATTATGAAATTTAGAAACGTTACTGAAAGCATCAGGGGAACATTACAACAATGTCAATTAAACAATGAATACAGAAGAAACACAGCCTTGTACTTCGAAACACATACTCGAATAATAATAATAATATACAGGCTTATTTATGTTTAAGTTTTTATTATTGTATATAGTTTGTAGGTATTTTGGATTTTTCAGAATCTTATGTTTTATGAAAATGCGTGAGAAATAGCTAAGGTCTGTAAAGCTATTCTTATTAAATCTGGTTCATATTAAAATTAATTTTATTTTTAATTTAATATAAAAATACTACTGGACTTAAAAGTTATTTTATTCTGGAAGAACAAGAATAAACTTTTTTTAATTTTAGCATTTGGCACAACCGTTACCGTTGTGTAAAATTACAGTATTGTAAATGATAATGCTTGCTGAAACTCAGATTTTTTAAATTATGGATTAGAAATTTGTATAAGTCCTAACGAATAAGTTGCCATCGAAACATTTTCAACGGAACGTTGTTGAACCCATATCAGATTCCAGATACCAGAATAGTGTTATATGTAACGTAATGTGCGAGGAACTGTCGTTAAAGACACAGTTTTTCCATGCGGTGTAACTTTAATTTTCTTATGTAAGTTATATTAGATTTTGTATAAACATTGCTGCACATAAATAGAGCAAATAGATTGACATCAGTTTCTATTCTTGTTTTTAGAATTTCTATATTCTAAAATAATTTGTACTTATTTAGGCAATATCGTTGTCTCTACCAATTTACAAATAAAATATTGTATTATACTCAGTTTCTTACACCCATGTGGACCGACACTATTACACTGTATACAGAAAAGTGATATTCAGATTATTCCGTATTTTCAAAGTAAAGTACAGCGGAACATCGTAGATGTTCATCCGTTCATCTAAAATTCTTCACACATAAAGATGAACCTGCTTATAAAGAGGAGGTAAGAAACGTAAGAGAGAAATATAGAACATGAGAAACACGATAAGGATTTGATAAGGATGAGCCAATTGAGGTGAAAGAGGTGTTTTAAGATTTGGGCCAAAGGGTGGTGAAAATCAAGTTTACCGCTGAATAAGGAAAAGTCTAAACAAGTGGGATATTAGTTAAATATATAGTAGTAATTCATTTCTAAGGATACCGATAAGAGGTGTTGGGCTAAATAATAACTTCTGTAGGATAAGTAAATATTATTAAAACCTTAGATTTAATTAAATTTAATAATTAGTCTGGTACTGGTTACTGTATTAATAAACCATCTCTACTCTTTTATTAGTAGACCTATAATAGTTTGGGAGAACACTTAAGTAAGACAAATACTATAGAAATAAAAGACCAATTACATTTTAATCCATATTAATTTATTTTCTAATCTAATATCGCAACTAAATTAATTTTCAATTTCGGAAGGTACAGAGCGGTTAAATTAACATTCGCTTATGTGAAATTGAATTGAGGGTAAGTGTTGCAAACACTGGTGTTCTGAAAGCGGACAAGCAATATCCTTGTCAGCCGCACGGCATAAGTATAATAACGTGTGTTTCCCCTCAAATTTAATAAACGCTTGTTATTCTAGCTGTTCTAAATACAGGGTGTCCCGTGAGGAATGAGACATATTTCAGGAGTGCATTCTACGGGCTAAAATAAAGAAGAAATTTCATATCAACATAGATACGAAAAAGCTTTGTTCTCGATTTATGGCTTGCAAAACATTTCACCCCGATTTCTGTCCCAATATTACAATTAAGCTTTACTAAAACTTGAAACTCAAATTAAAGTGTACATTTGATGGTTTTATATGGCTTTTGACCTGGAAAATTGAAAAACGATGGTTCCAGAACTGTAACACGTTTTGTTGTATGGGGACGTTTCGTGAATAATAACGTGGAGTTAAAAACACACTGTTTTACGTTTTATGTGAATATACTTGTTTAAATTGCCAATAAATAAACGTAAATTTGTAACACATTTTGTAAAGAATTTAATTCTGAGATAGTTGATGTATGAATAGTTAATCTTAAGCAAATGAATAGTGTAGCATGACAGATTATCCACATTATTATGAACGAAATAATGATCATAAATAAATTAAAATTAAAATGAAATCAAAGAAAAATACAATAAAAGACCATTAAAGACCACAGTAAGGTGCACTCATAGTTTGAAGAAATAAAAATAAATTTAAAACAACTATACAATATAAATGAGTAATAAAAATAAAACAAAAACCTAAGATAAAGTAAGAAGGTACCCAGGTAGGATAGTAGTATGTAAGGCAATACCCAGAACAAACCAACATTCCTAATAACAGGACTGAAATTGGAAGAAACAACGTAGTAGAATAAAATAAAGTAGGGAAATACCCAAAGCAAACCCAGTAATAAGAAAAAACGAAACCCCAAAAGAGAATATATGTAACTAATGAAAGTATAACACCAAAAAATAAAAAATAATGTAAAGTAGATATAAACAAAAGTGTCTAAAAGTAGAATTAAAAGTGAACCAGTGAAAATTATTTATATAATAGAAAAAACAAATCTTCATAATCCTCTATAAACAAAATTCTTAATCTTATAAGACTATAAAACTGATTAGAGATAAGATAAAAGAATAACAGGGGACAAGTGCAAGTTATTTTATTATGTTAAATAGAAGTCAAGTGTCAATGTGTAAATTCATAAACTAAGTAAATTTGTGCCTTTATACCACTTTAAAGTTTTGTATTGAATACAGAAATGATATTTTGTAGAATATTATTATGAAAATAGACTACAAATGTTTCTAAGTGAGTGCCACTCTTTATCTAACAACATTTATTAAAATGACTAAAGATAAAAATGAGCAGGCATTAAATAAGTGAAGTGACCAAGGGTACATTCCCAAAATAAACAAAAACAGCCAAGACTGCACAAAATTAGTTTTAAGAAATACTTTAAGTAATGAAGGGACAGATGTGTTTTATTTATATTAAGGTCAATAAACTGTATAACTAAATGTTTGAAATAGAGTGTAATGTGTTTTAATTATTCTAAAATATTTATTATGTTTAATAATATTAATCAAGGCTGAAATGTCTGAGTTTGGATACTATTCTTTTATTATAAGATATTTATTATGTGTGACTAGTGTTAATCAAGACTGAAATGTCTGAATTTGGGTACAACTCTTTTGTTTTCAAATATTTGTTAGGTATTGATAGTACTAATTCAATACTAAATTTTAATTTAGCTAAGTATAGGAATTTTAATTAAGATTGTATAAAAAATAAAAGTCAGAAGGGGTATAAGCAAGCTATAATAGTCATAAAACATTATATGTGAACAAAACTAAAATCTGGACAAATGGTAAATCTCAACAACCTTATCAATGAAAAATAAGTAAAATAAAATAAGTAAATTGATGAAATTTATATAATGTAAATCAATCACAGTGTATTCTAACAGTACCAATACTTTATAAAGATATTGAAGAAATGTATAATAGATTATTAGAAAAAATGCAAGTGTAATAACACTATAACCTAAGGGGAAGATTTAAATTAAAGATATAATTTAAAGAACATAACTAATTCACAAAATGTCAAGGAATTAAGGAAAATTAAACATTTTATTTCAATCAAGGATCTTGTCCAATAATAATTAGAGCTTCATAAAGATGGTAAACCACTTAATGTGACAGGAAGTAAAATTTTAGGCCTACATGTAAAAATACTGTAAATAAGGCATTTTGAGATGGAAAAACATTGTAAAAGTATCATATTTTGGTATTAAAGCACGTAGAATTAACTAAAAAAAGAGAATATGTGTTAGGTATTTAATAAAATTAAATAATAGTAAAAATGTATTCATTTATATAATGTAAATGTCAACCATGTAAGCGGAAATGATAGAGATTTTAAAACAATGTCTTTTTAATATTAAATTGGCTAAGACGTTTCGAATAAAGAAGAAAGTGAAACAGTTGATTATTAGACGTTTGAATAGTTTACATCAGAACGAGAGCTCGCGAAATATTCACTTAAAGCGAAGGAAGAAGAAAGATGGCGAATATCAACCAATCCTATTCTATGTAAAATCGCGAAGTTTGACAAAACCTTAAATAACTACTAAATTCAGTGAATTAAACCAGTATAATTATAAAAGTTAACCAATATTGAACAGTAAAAGGTGCAATAACCGAATTAACCCACATAAACTATAATTCCGAATATTAAGACAAAATCTGCCATTATCGACCTTATGGTATGAAGTGAAATAAAAACATTATTCAACACAAATTACCGAAACAAATCACTGAACACTGATCCAGGACAACTACACTATCACCAGAGGGATTAATCACTATTGCTGGGACGAGGAAATCTTGGAAAAGCAACATTTATTTGAAGAGAATTCTTTGATATGCAGCCTTCGACAACATATGCAGCACGAAGCAGCCATCTTTGAAATCCATGATCCTCTGCAGTCCACCGCTAGCTTCGTCATCACAACGATTCGTTCGAACATCTTACTTTACTAACCATTATGTATTAAATAATATCTTTTATTTTTAGATCATTAAGCCTGTAATTGTAAGTGTTATACTTTCTATACTTTGCCCTTTCTCTGACTATTCTAACGTAACAGTTTAAAGAACCTGAGAATTTATATTAATAATTTGTATAAAAGAATTCGCTCGCCCTGAGAGAGTCGATTCATCAATCGATATAAAATCGATTATTTTATATTTTGTCAATAAAAACTATTGAATGTTATAATGTTGAATTCTATTTACTTCTAAGCTTATAAATAGAATAATATAAAATAATATTTGATACATAACTACCAGAACAGCTGAAATTAACAACTTTAAATGAGGACACACTTCGGATAAAGAAAGATCACAAATCGTTTGTCCCTGGAGACAATCCATTTAACGCAGAATCATAATTCCAATTACACAAAGTGATATAAATTTATAAAAAATTAAATAAACGAATTAAAATTTATACGAATACAATACAAAAATTAATTAATAAATAAAGAAAAAAAATAATAATATATATTTTTTAAATTAATCATATTTTATTTTTTTTTACAAAATTACGTTTTATTACAATAGTATACAAAAATTAAATTAGATTTAAGAGCCGTCTAACTTTATGTGATTAAGGAGGTGGTGCACTGTTATTTTGAAAAAAAAAAAATTGCAGCCTTTTTTCAAGATGTCTGTATTCTAACAGGATGGACACATAATTTTGCAAACGTCTTTGTACTCAACACCAGTAAGACAAAGTTAATAACTGCTTAAATTAACTGGTCCCCACACTATACATTTAACGATAACCAGGTCTGAAAGTTGGAAAATATTATTTCACGTGGGTTTTCAGGTGTCCGCTTGTGACAGGTGGAATGCAGTCCATTTTTCAAATGTTTTCCATTTGTCACAAAAATAGATTCAGCAATGATAAAACACAATTAACAATACTTAAATTGTCTTGTACATATTGACAAATCTTCAATCTTAACTCACAGTCGCCTTGTTGAAGATGTTGAATAGTATGTAATGATAAGTATAAAAATTCTTTTTCTTTAGTGTTTTACAGACTTTACACGAGGTATACCTATTCGATGTGAAATCGTTCTGAAGTTGAGTTCCAGACTGGCTTGTATTATTTGAATGATATTTTCTTATTCAGATACAGGCTGTTCTTCTACAAGGAGGTCAACAGAACAAGTAACCATAGGACACAACCCGTTAGTTCGTAAATTATGAATGACCATGAACATTTTTTTGTTCTAAGGAACCCTCCTGTTTGAAAATCTTTGTTGGTGTTTATGGTTTGCAGCCCAGGAATATTCATTACTAAAACTGTACACGAAAACAATATCTGCACACTCATGATTTGAAAATTGCAATGGCATCTCGAAATTAGGTAACAAAAATACATACTACAAATAACAAAATACATGTTAGTTATGATAAATAATTATTCTACTATGTTATAATATTAATTGTTACATTTGAATTATTCAATTTTGAGTTTGACAGTACAGCATCTCCCATCATGGTTTTTATTAATAAAACTTATTAAAACAAGTTAGTTAATCCTGTTGAAATTATTTTTTTAATTATTCTATCAATATTAACTAAAATTAACGTTTTCATAAACTGAATAAACTGCTGTTATTAATACATTTTTATTAATAACAAATAAATAAATAAATATGCGGTATATTAGCAGAAGAAGAAATTTTTGTGCGTGTCTTTTCTTCAACAAAATTTGATGTTTATCAACTAATTTTGTTTTTTATTAACTTATACAGCAGATTTCACAAAATCAAATTCTTTAGAAACTGTATTACAAATTTTATTTATTTTTTGGCAATTTAAACAAGTAAATTTACATAAAACTAAAAAAATTTTCTTTTTTGACACCAGTTTTTTGAGATTTACAAAACGTTTTTATACAACTACTCATGATACAGATCTGGAACCTTCTTTTTTAATTTTTTCAGGTCAAAAACCAAATAAAATCATTAAAATTGTCCTTTAATTTATGTTTCAGGAATTTCAGTAGGACTTAATTGTAGCCTCGGAATAGAAATCAAAGTGAACTTTTTCGTAGCACACAAATCAAAAACAATACGTTTTCAGACCTATGTTGATATGAAATTTGTCATGTATTTCAGTCTGTAGAATGCATCCCTGAATGCGTTCTTCATGGGACATTCTGTATACTGTATTGTGTAGAACAGAACGTTGTTTCCTTGGAGACTATAAATACTTATTTTATACTGATGACTATTATACTTTATTCATTTTTTTTTTCGTTAAATATATTTTAACGTTTCTATCCTACATCTTTCTGATTATTCAACATTTTCTGTCACTTTTACTTCTGATGTACATGTCTCATATTAATATCTTTAACCTTTTAGATATTGTGGTATCTGTGTTCTTCTCAAAAACGTTTGGTTGTACGGTTCAGTTAGTCACCTTACTCCCACTAAAGATCAACAAGGGGATGTTTAGTCAGTTTTCCTTAATGTACACTACTCGTTGTTTGATAAAACGAACTCAGTAACTATACTTTACATCTGAACGTCTCCAACAAACCTGCTAAGCTATTAGACATTACACTTACAGTAAATTATTATAAGACAAGTTGTGTAGACACATGTATCCGGTTGAACTGCCACTTGTTAAAGACAAAGAGCCTATGGTTTTTTTATGCTAATAAATCAAATTTTGTGGATTATTTTCTTAGTAAATTTCTGTCTGTGAAAAACCCGGCTATGAAAATAGTAAGCGCATGTAATTACTATTGTGATATTTTCATTATGTACAGATTATATGGAGACCATATTATAATGACATCTAATTCAATACATAATTTTAACGTCTTTAATCCATACAGATTGTTGCAAAACCCTTTCGGACCAAAGTGTAATAAAACCCTAGACAAATCTATATAAATATATTGTAATACAACGCAATTAATTATGACATTCTACAATTAATGAAATAAGTAACTCACTGCACTGCAACTTTTTAATTCTGACTTTAGCACAGAACACCTTCTCTCTCTGCACAATCTGTATGCGCGTGTGTGTAAACTAGTACCCAGTACAGAGAGTTAAAAGAGGGAAAAAACTTGTAGACAAGTAAGTAAGGTACAGGCCGAAAATTTAATTCAAATATATAATAAATACAAACATGTATTCTCCAATGCTCCAGGTAAAGTAAAAGTATATCAGTGTGTGATAAATTTTAAAGAACCAGTGAACTTTCGCAGAAAATCATACCCAATTGCTTATTCCATAAAAAGCGAAGTACGGGACGAGATTAATCGTATGATTCAAGATGACATAATAGAATATAGTCAATCACCATATACCAGTCCCATAGTGGCAGTCCCGAAAAAGAACGCAAAGGTGAGAATTTGCCTGGACGCTAGGGAAATAAATAAAATGATCATCAACGATAGGACTTCACCAGGCGAAATAGAAGAAATTTTAAAGAAATTCCACGGCATTAAATACATCAGTACTTGGGATACGGTATGCGGTTACTGGCAGGTCGAACTACATCCAGATAGTAGAAAATACATGGCGTTCCTTTTTGACGGAAGGAACTATCAATTTAAAAGGCTACCTTTCGGACTAATTAATTCTGTTGCAATATTTGTAAAATGTATGGACCAAGTATTGGGACAAGAAACACTGCAGTTCACTACGGTCTATGTAGATGACCTACTTATAACTTCTTCACATTGGGATGAACATTGCGAGCGGGTGGAACAGGGCCTGAGAAAATTATCCGAAAACAACATGACACTCAAGCTGAATAAATCTAAATTTATCGCCAATCAAGTAAAGTTCTTAGGTTTTAATTTGTCTGAGGAGGGTATCACACCTTCAACAAAAAAAGTAGAAGCAATTCAACTGTTCCCTACTCCAAAAAATAGAAAACAGCTACAATCCTTTCTTGGAATTTGTAACTATTACCAAAAATTCCAAGATAACTATTCGGAAGTAACTGCCAAGTTTCAGAAACAATTATCATCCAAAGACAAATGGGCATGGGGACCAGAACAAGACAAAATTCTGCAATTAATTAAGAAGAAATTTTTAGAAACAGTTATGTTGTACCACCCTGATTTTAACAAACGCTTTTATTTAAATTGTGATGCGAGCAATGTTAGCTTAGGAGCTACCCTATATCAAGAAGATAAAGAAGGACATCATATGGTAATCAGCTTCGCCAGCAGAGTGCTTAACAACTGCGAACGCAATTATAACGTTACCGAGAAGGAGCTGCTAAGTGTAGTGTACGCATGCAATAAATTTAGAACTTACATACTCGGATACCCAGTGACCGTAAGAAGTGACCATAAATCAATTTCATTTCTAAAAAGATGTAAACTTAGTCATGGCCGGCTAACTAGATGGGTACTTGCATTGCAAGAGTATTGCATCGATTGGGAATATATACCTAGAAGAAAGAACGTAGCAGCCGATATCTTGTCCCGAATAAACTTACAAGACCAATCGTTCGAAGGAGAAAAGGAAGAGATTGCAAAAGTGTACCATGTCATTAAGAGTCGGAGGGATTTGGAAATTATTACAAATGAAATTAATCAACACCAAAAATCGGATCCCAAATTAATAAACATACGCCAGAAGGTACAAAGTGATGATGAAGTTATTACTAAATATTACTGTATACATGATGATCGATTATTTATTAAGATCACCCCTAAACAAATAAACTGGAAACTAGTAATTCCCACCGCTGTGGAAAACAAATTGATATTGGATTACCATGAACGATATGGACACATGGGAGCCATGAAAATCGTCAAAGCCCTGGAAGAACAAGTGTACATAAAAAATATAACCAGAAAAGTACAAAAATCCATACAAGCATGTCACATCTGCCAGATGGTTAAACATAATAATGAGAAGAAGGAGGGCGTCATGATCCCTATCACATCCAAATATAAGCTGGAGAAAGTATTTCTGGATATATGTGGACCATTCCCACGCAGTGGAGGAAACCATAGATATAAATTCATAATAATTATTTTTGATCACTTTTCCAAATACACTAAACTCTACGCTATTAGCAGAGCCACGACCAAGAAAATTCTGGAAATAGTCATTGGACGTTACATAACAGAGATTGGTAAACCGTCATCTATTATCACCGATCATGGTACGCAATTCAAGGGCTGTAAATGGAGAAATAATCTTTTAAAACACAACATTAGAACATATAAGACTTCAGTATACCACCCCAGCAGTAATCCGGCAGAACGTGTATTGAGGGAAGTTGGCAGAATACTCCGAACTTACTGTCATGACCAACAGAGAAGGTGGTACGAATACTTGTCACTAACCGAAGAGTTCTTAAATATATCTTACCATCAGTCCATTGAAAATACCCCTTATACTGTTATGTTTGAAAGGCTGCCACCTAGAGAAATCCAGGATATTATAAACTTTCCAAATAACCCAGAATATCAATTTGAAACCGTTAAATTTTATAACCGAGTAATGGAAAAGGCAGAAATGAAGAAAAGAAAATATGAAAAGAATAATCCAAAACCAATTAAGTACCAAGTGGGTGAGAAAATATTAATAAGAAACAGGGAGCTACCAAGCACTCTAGAGGGAATAACTAAAAAATTATTATTATTATATACTGGGCCATATGTGATAACAAAAAATAATAATAACAATACATATGAAATAATGAACCCTATCACAAAAAGGATTAAGGGAACATACAATCAGGAGTCCATAAACAAATATTATGAATAAATTCTAAAATACAATAAGAATAACTTATTACCAGTTTTAAAGAGAAAATAATTGGAATTTAAAAAGAATTTGAATTTGAATACAACCACTAAATTCTAAAATACAATAAGAACCACTTATTATCGATTTTGAAGAAAAAACACTTGTAAATAAAAGAGAATTTGTTGAACAATAAAATAAATAGAAAAAAAAAATGTCATTCAAAATGAAGTAAGTCTGAATTAAAATATAGTTATGAACAAGATTACAGAAGAAAAATAGAATTATTACTAAACGTTTACAAAGAAACAGTGTCAATAATGAATAATGAAACCCCAAGATTACAGAAGGAAGCGAGAATTATTACTAAATGTCTACAAAGAAATAGGGTGAATAATGAATAATGAAATCCCAAGATAAAAGGTTTTTACCTCAAATCTACCTATGCAAAATAAAGAAAGAGAAAAATCATATGACCTAAAATACATACCACATTGCCAAATGAAGGAAACAACTTCAGTAAACGATTGAATGTAACCAATGTAATATTAAAGAAAACAAGAAAGAAAGAGTATTTATGAACATAATTCATTGAAAAATAAACAGCCAAAATAATGAAATACTATAAGAAAAATAATAGTTGAGCTAAGGACTGTATTTAGTCAGAAACACAGTTATAATGATAATCACACAATGACTATTTAGAAAATATTGTGATCAGGAAAAACAAATGAAGAAGATGCTTAGCATTATAATCACAACAAAAATGAAAAACAAAAATAATTACAAATGATAACTGTCAGATTTAATATCAAAGAATGTTTAAGGAAACTAAAATGGAATCACAAAGTATGGAGGATAGTAACGAAGAAATATAAAAGCAACAAAGAAAAAAAATTTTTTCCCAAATATTTATTATTAAGTAATTAAAGAGATTATTAGGAGATTATTATATTTTATAGCTGACTGTAGATGAATTCCAGCAGTACTATATTAAGGTGTGGTGTGGGCAGCAGAGTATGAAGCCAAACAGTGACTCTCTGAACTGTACCAACGCACATATTAGGGATTGTTAGGGAAATTAAATATTTAAGGAATATTAGAATAGTTGCAAGAATGACCTCAGTTTCCAAAAGAGTAGGACAAAGAAAACAGAAAGAAATTAGATGACAGAAGGATAATTGAGAAATACTGTGATTCCAGTAATTATAAGTAGAAGAGATGTGAACCTAAAGTATCATTGAATATTGTAGCCAACTATCAACAAATACTGTTTACAGAAAATAAAAATGATCAAGAATGTTAATTAAAATGATGAAATGTTATTAAATAAAGAATTATTAATACTAGTCTAATGAAGTTACATTGAGAATCCCATTGCCAACCATTAATATTGAGATGACGAAAAGGCATGTGAAAAAGACAAGTTTATTTGACCTAAACTTCATTCAGGTAAACTAAACTTTTTTAGGAGGGGAGCATATGTAACGCAACAGAAATGCTGGCATCCATGTTACATAAAAATTAGGTTAACAAAATAATAAACAAGTCAATATCTAACCCCATGATAAAACAAAAATCTAATAATTACATTTATAATTATAGATAAAGATAAATAAGGATGCAAGGTAGAATTAACGAGGATAAACAAACCTGTAAGTTAGACAATAGTTAATGATCTATGTACAGTGAAAAGTAAACAAAAATGAAACAATAATTTACTTTATAGCAATAGCAAGTTAGGATTTTGAGTTAAATGATATTATTTTGTGACAAAAAATGTTATGATAAAGTTTATGTTATGTTATACCAATTATGTGTTGAGTTAATGAAGGGTAATGAAACAAGATGTATTATTCAATTACTGTTGTAGAATGAAGTGTGAAGCAGCTAGTTAGCGTTAATTAATAGATTTGAATTTTCTTATATGTGATCCATAGGTCAAGATAAAATTGTCATTAGATATGGAAAAAATAATTGTTTATGTAAATATTAATAGTTAAGATTTGATTATATGTATGAATTTATGTAAATGGGCTATAGATGTTTACCAGTTGTAAACACATGTAGATCCGTTTACAATAAAAGGCCTAACAGCCAAAAACACTATATAACCACTCATAACATAAAGGTTAGGTACATAAATTAATAATAATTAATGAATACGGTTTGAAGAGCTAGAAAAAAACATTAAATTAGTAATGATATATAATAAACCATATCAATTTATACAAATTATGATAATGCCATAATGCCATGATATCGATTGATAACGTTTAATATCGAAAAGGTAGTAAATATAAAAGAAACAGGCTCATATTAAAAAACCAGCAGAATATGTGTAGAAAATAATAAACCAACTATCGGTAAAGTTATATTCCGATATGATAGCAAATTGATAAGAAATAGACAAAAAATATATGAAATAAACACTATATACAAAACATGTGGAAGGAAGAAAAATCATGTGTTGCTATGGACTACAGAAAATGAAGAAGTTGTTGATTTTCAATTATTGCTTTTGATGATCTGAATGTGATGAGATTAAAAAAATCTAGTAACTATCTCATATAATCGGGATATTCTAAAATATTTGACACAATTATAATAAACAAAATACTAAAGATAATATTCTTGAATCTTGCCAGTACACTTTAACCAAACAAGACTATAGTGTGAAATCACAATAGCAAATAAATAACTGGGTTCTACAAGGAAGGACTTGAATTGTCCCATATCCGAAAGGAATTGATGATATATTAAACCAAATAGAAAGAGTTAACTGTATCACAATTAATAATATACACTACACGAGAACTTATAACCTTTCAAATACACGGAACATCACTAATTTCTTCAACCGAGAGAAGAACGTATTTGGATCCAGGAATCGCAGAAGAAGCATCAATCGGGCTGTAAATCAATCCAAAAAGCTGTATTTCCGAGGTGGACAGGACAAGAATTCCATTTTATTAAACCGAAGAAAGAATATTGTACGGCATAATCGTCCAGATCAGTAAATTTATCAATCAACCGCCTACACGATTTGCTTCGTTCTAGTCTGGTAAATTATTATTATATCAATCATATTAACTACACAACACTTCAAATTTGTAAATCTTGCATTCTTATCTATGTATTTTTAATCTTACCCACAGTTACAAGAACCTTCATACCCTGAATTAAGTTAATTACAAATTAAAACACACTATATAACTGAATCTAAATAAAGGATCGGACTAATCAATAATCGATTCACGTAATCTATAGCCCATGTGTATGTTAGTTAGAACATATCTTATTCAATGTTAAATAAGTAAACAAATAAAGAACCTTTATATAGTTGCAAAATCTTGTCATTTGGAGTATGATTTAATGAGTTGGGAATAAAAAAATAACTGACTAAGTATAGAATAATTGGTTAACATAAACAGTGAAATAACCTCTAAGTTTCGTTGCTCCGGTACTACAGCGCTTATAGCGGAATTCTCCGAAAACAAAGAGAGAGCGTAAAAATACAAAATTATACTTAATTCTCTTCAAGGTATAATAGGGTTGAACGAAATTACAGTATAACACATTAATTAGTTAAGTTTCAAGTACACTAACACTGATATTTTTTAGAGAGCTAAGTTAATATTAATTAATTACATCAATATATCCAACAACTCCAAATATCTCAGATATTTAAATAATTAAGTAAATTAAAACGACCTAAGAGAGTAAGACAGGGGAACATACCCGTTCATAGCAACGAATAGGCTTACATTGCGTGACACATTATAAGACGCAAGTCGTCTTATAACAATATATATATTGCGACGTATCAAAACAAACCTTTATTTACAACAATCCCAATGACGTCATGCAATGATGACGTCATACAGCGTGACGGTAAATGAAATGTTGCAGAAAGTTTCAAACGATGTCCAGCTAAAAGACATTATCATGTCAAAATGTTGCCGCTTGTATGTGAATTTTCAATTACATTAATTTTCCTTTCGTATCTTTAACAGTTTATTAAGCCTGCGTAAAATTTTGGTTGCACACTAGCGAAGATCTCCATGTTCCAAACTGTTGGAACTGTGAAAGTGTATCTTTTTTCTTCTCTACAAAAATATCTCCAATTTCAATTAGTAGCACTGAATAATTATTAGTATTGGTGGAACTTTCACTCTTAAACTTACTTGTTGTTTTCACTCATACGTCGTTCCGGAGTGGTGTGCTCCTTCGTCAGTGGGTTTTTTGGATACGGAATGTACAAGCTGTCGGTAATTCTATGTATAACGGTATTGGTTAACAGGTTGTGAGTGGGTGGAGGTGGAGGGGACTTGCGCAGGAGTTTGAATTGTTGTAGGTGTTATTTATTACTGTGTCGAATAGTGTTTGATTTAAATTGTAATTGGTCATTGAGTATGTTGTTGGGTTGTGTTTTGTTGTGTTTGTATATTTCAAATGGTTCTGTGGTGTTAAGTTTGCGACTTTTGGGTAGGAAGTGTAAAATATTAGGTTGATTTTTATATTTGTGTAGCTGTGGTTTTCTGTCTGGATATGTGTGGCAAATATGGATTGTATGTAATTATTGGTTAGTGCTTTGGTGTGTACATAAAATCTGGATGAAAAAGATCTTCCTGTCTGGCCTATGTAGAACTTGTTGCAATCATTGCATGTTAATTTATAAACTCCTGTTTTGTTGTATATGTCTGTGTTTTTGTTTGTGCTATTCACGTACCTTTTGATGGTGCTGTTGGTTCTGTATGCTATTTTTTAGTTGTAATTTCTGAATGTGTTTTCAGTTCTGTGGTATGTGAGTGTGATGTGTTTGTATTGTTGTGTGTTGTTTTTATTTTATGGTTTGTTGTTTTTTTTTTGATCTGTCTATGTAATTTGTTTACTAAATCCTGGCTGTAGCCATTTTTTAGGGCTATGTATTTTATGTTGTTAAGTTCATCTTTATAGTCTTGTTTATTCATTGGTATTTTAGTGAGTCATTGTAGCATGTGGTTGAAGGCTGCATGTTTATGTTGTGTTGGAAGATTTGATGTACTGTGGATGACCATGTCGGTTGTGGTTGGTTTTCTGTATACTTTATATGTGTGTGTATTGATTGTTTTGGTGATAGTTAGGTCTAGAAAGTTTATGCACTTGTCTTTTTCTATTTCTATGGTAAATTTGAGTTTGGGGTGTATTGTGTTGATGTATTTGTGGAATGTTTCTACTTGTCTTTTATTACCACTGTATAATAATGTTATGTCATCTACATATCTATGCCAATATATGATTTTTTTTGGTATATTTGTTGTTATGTATGAGATGGGGAGCCCATAGGGAGCCCATCTGTTTGAGTGTATATCTTGTTATTATATGTGAAGTAATTGTGATCTGTGATTATTTTAGCGAGTGTGATGATTTCTTGTATGTGTGTTTCAGGTGTGTTAATTTGTCTGAGTAGGTATTCAAAGAAACCATCCAAACACTTGAATACCTACTCAGACAAAACAACACACCTGAAAAACACATAAAAGAAATCATCACACCCACTAAAATAATCACAGATCAAAATTACTTCACATACAACAACACGATATACACTCAAACAGATGGGCTCCCCCATCTCGTGTATACTAGCAGAAATATTTACCCACCATATAGAACAAGAACATCTCACACATAACAACAAATATACCAAAGAAATCATATATTGGCATAGATAGGTAGATGACATAACATTATTATACAGAGGTAATAAAAGACAAGCAGAAACATTCCACAAAAACATCAACACAATACATCTCAAACTCAAATTTACCATAGAAATAAAAAAAAGACAATTGCATAAACTTTCTAGACCTAACTATCGCCAAAACAAACAATACACATTCATATAAAGTATACAGAAAACCAACCACAACCGACATGGTCATCCACAATACATCAAATCTTCCAACACAACATAAACATGCAGCCTTCAACCACATGCTACAATGACTCACTAAAATACCAATGAATAAACAAGACTATAAAGATGAACTTAACACTATAAAATACATAGTCCTAAAAAATGCCTACAGCCAGGATTTAATAAACAAATTTCATATACAGATCCAAAAAAAAAAAAACAACAAACCACAAAATAAAAACAACACACAACAATACAAACACACCACACTCACATACCACAACTATAACACACTCAGAATTGGCAACACATTCAGAAAGTATAACTACAAAATACCATACAGAACCAACAGCACCATCAAAAGGTACGTGAACAGCACAAACAAAAACACAGACATATACAACAAAACAGGAGTTTATAAATTAACATGCAATGATTGCAACAAGTTCTACATAGGCCAGACAGGAAGATATTTTCATCCAGATTTTATGAACACACCAAAGCACTAACCAATAATTACATACAATCCACATTTGCCACACATATCCAGACAGAAAACCACAGCTACACCAATATAAAAAACAACCTTAAAATTTTACACTTCCTACCCAAAAGTCGTAAACTTAACACCACAGAACAATTTGAAATATACAAACACAACAAAACACAACCCAACAACATACTCAATGACCAATTACAATTTAAATCAAACACTATTCGGCACAGTAATAAACAACACCTACAACATTTCAAACTCGTGCGCCAGGACCCTCCACCTCCGCTCACACCATAACCTCTTAACCAATACCGTTATATATAGAATTACCGACAGCTTGTACATTCCGTATCCAAAAAACCCACTGACGAAGGAGCACACCACTCCGAAACGACGTATTAGTGAAAACAACAAGTAAGTTTACAAGTGAAAGTTCCACCAATACTAATAATTTATTATTAAGTGCTGTAAACAAAGAAGAGATGGACATTCAAAACAGTAGCACTGAAGTTTCACATAAAATATTTCCCATGTAGGTTTCAGCATCCAATACAGAGTCTAGTAAATATAATTCTATCAGATTAAGTGATTGATTTAAAGCTACAAACATGTAAAATTCTTATGTCAAAATAACATTTAAGTTATTTGTTACTTAAACTATTAAACTCCGTAAGTTGCACAATTCACATACTATTATGAATAATATACGTTTATTGTTAGACAATTTCAATATAAGATAATTTTCCACTTATGAGAAAAATTACGAAACACCGAGTACTTTATTATTTTTTTTGTAAAATAACAATTTTGAAAGAGACAATCATGCAATAAACTCTAAAATTTTCGAAACTTTTGTATTCAATGTTTAGTTAAATTTATAATCATTGTACATAAATGATAAATAACTCAGTGCTACTTATTAATTTTATGTATACTTCATTACACAGCTATGGGTCTATACATAACACTTTTCAATCCTATGATCACTCATAACAATAGATAACGTTTTCTGTCAACGTAGATTAGACATTATTGAAGGCAATCGAAAATTAAGAGATATTAATTCTGTCAAATGATTAAAGGTACGAAGACGAAGTTTGTGTTTTCAATAGTATTCCTTCTAACTTGATCCTCCCCCCCCCCGCTATTACGTTTATAATGTTCTTAAGGTTTTTAGTTTTATTTTTATTCCGTGGTTCCCGTAAAGTTAAAACTGTTTATAAAAAATCCTAAATTTTTATTATGGTTAAAGTTCCTTTTAACGTGGAACACAGGTAGATTTACTGTTTTCAAAATTTTAATTTATTTTTCAAGTCCATTTTAAAATTTCCTCATCTATACACTACTTCTGATTTTGGTTAATATTATCATCAATTTGATTCTTTATATGAATTTTTAATATCTTACCAAATTTTGACCAACTTATTAGAACCTGGAGTCCCATAAGTTTGAAAAAACCGTAATTCTACGTACTAACAATTTTACCTCTTGCCAAAGATTTTTAGGGAATCTAAAAATACTTTTAAGTATGGACACGCGTTGTCACGTTTCTCAACAATCGGTCGATGAGTTCAAAAGTTGTCGTCAACGCAAACCACAAACAGACAGACAGACAAATGCCAAACTGTCAAGTTAAAACTGAGAAATAGCTTTGCCTGTTCAAATAATGAAAACCAGAACCGTTTTGTAGTGTGCCTAGTTACATATATTTTATGTACGATTTTTCGTATATGGTTTTTCTTAAATCATGCATACTAGGCAATCAGATCGTGTATAAAATTCAATTTTCTGCAGAAAATCTTAGGTTATGATGTAGTAAGCAGATACGTTCTATAAAATATTACAAATACATTTTAATGTTAATTTAAATATTTGGTTTGTAACGACTGTAATGATAAAACACGCAAGAAATTATGTTTTACGGCGTAAAATAATTATGCTGTCGTAAACTAATTTTGATAATATAGCCGTAACCATGAGCATAATTTTTTTGGGGAAACAGACCTCATGACCCCCAAATTAAGAAATTAAGTAGTGAAGGACAAAAATGTTATTTTTATTGATTATTGTGAAGTAATTAAGGAACCGTGGTATTTTTAATATCTGCTTTTCAGTAATTTACATTGTGAAATGTTGCAGTCAGTTAATTTTTTAAAGCAGTGATTACTTACTTTACATTTTATTTATGAATTTAATTGTTATTATGTATAAATCTAAAGGGGCAGCTAAATGTTGGTAAAGGGTCTTGGGGGCTGTGTAGACTGCTGATGTCTATACAGTAACTAAACACTGAGAAATGCCCACTGATTCCTGACGAACGAGTCGGGGGTTCGAAAAATCGAATTCAGCTCTGCCAACAAATCCTACTCTCACGTCCTCGTAGAGATACACGTATCTCCCGTAGCTGCTGGGTACATGGCATACAATGGGTGTGTGTTATGTAGCAGACGAGAAAGGGTGAAGGGCGAGTCTCTGGCGTCCTACAAATATCTGGAGCATATCAGCTAAGGGAGAAAACCCCTACAGGAAATCCCGGCCCTGCAAGTCTGAAGGTTGAATCGACGTGCCAGCGACTCGTCATTCGTAAAAAAACCATAAAGTTCTAAAAGTTTCGACAAATCGCCTCGAAATAAGGATGGATATAAACGTTTACGACCTATGCTGAACAGGAATTTGGTAAAGCATGAGAGATCGAGCTATTGAAGACGATGACTGGAAAGATAGGGAGAAATAGGGATCGAAATGAATGATGCGGCATAGACTGTAGGACCCCCGCTAATAATAATAATAAAATAAATCTAAAGTTATTGAAAATGTAATAAGCACAAAGTATTATTCTAATAGATTTTCGTAAAACCATATGTTTTTAATAGCCTTCCATAGACTGATAGGTTTTAAAGACATTTTTATCCGACTTTCTAACATATTTTAAATTTATATTTTGCTACAAGCACTAACGTTTAAGACATATTTAATAATCATGATTTTTTCAAATTATATTAAAATTTATATTGCAAATGGTACAGCCACCGAAGGAAAAACGACCAAATTTAATGGGGTATAAATGGGCATTGTGTGCATAGCGTTATGTAGAAGGGTAAGAATGGATTTAAAATAAGTTTGCAAACATTCTGTCACAGGATTTTGAAACAAGGGAGGGAAGGATACAAAAATGTATTTTCGTAATAATCTCAGAAAATAACAAAGTTACAAAAACATCAAAATGAAAGAACACAAGATTATCTACAACAAAGGTATTCATTGATGTTTTTGTTAGTCCAATAGTTTTGGAGTTAAATTTAGTCAAAAGTTTGAAAAAGTGGACATGCGCAGCCCTCGCGGACTCCCAAAAAGACTCATTTATTTAGACGTTCCCAGATTTCTAACGTTTATTATCCTTCTAAATCTGTCTCAAGTATATGTTTTTTGTGAAACCAATAATCTGCCGTGCTATATAGCCTATATGAGAGATTTATTATGTAAACCTCAAAGTCACGGCCATGACCAGTATTCTTGGATTCACACGATGTTATCAGGACAGCCTCATATATGTCAGAATGATTTCTGCCACTAGTTATTCGTGACACAGGGGTCAACACGACATACGTAGAAACTATATAGCGACTGACTACAGTTTGTGAGCAATGAAGGGTAGCAAGTCTGTCAGTATACCCTACCTACAATTAATGCAGTGGTAATGTGGCAGTGGTGTGGTAATGCAGTAAACCATGAAATTGTGTAGGAGAATTCTCAACGTTTTAGGCGGTAGCCACGTTAGGTAATAGATATATTACATATGCAAGGAAAATTATAATTCTGTATTTTGAAACCCGACGCATAGCAGAATAAACGTGCTAAGCTCCAGTTTCTTAGTAAAATGCTTTAGAAATTATCAAGTTCAAACCATGTGAGAAACTTAATAGAGGATATTTTGTGCCTGTATCTCATTTCTTTCTTCATTAAAAATTCTGTCATGAAAATTTAATACGTCCATTACCAGTTTTTTGAATGTCATGTGCTCACTGAAACAGACAGTATTAATAGTTATAAAGTTCTATGCAAGCTTTTATGTTGTATCGTTTTGACAACTTAAAATAGACTCTGCATGACACACTAATGTATGTATTTCAATTTTATATGCAACGTGTCTTAATCCGTGGTGAAACAGTCAAATGTTTTAATAATTTTATAAAACATTCAGCCCAATCATATGTAACCTGTATGTGTGTAGACATGTGTGTGTGTGTGTTTATACATATATGTAACGTCACAGAACGTTCCATAAAGGAAATCATTTGCATAGAAATTTATCATAAGAGGAAGGTGAAGTGAACAGTATCGAACCCAAGTAGTCGTAAAAATTTTGTAATATTGTCTAATAATTAATACCATTAACAGGAAAAAACGACCAGACTATGACTAAGACTTAAACCCCATATATATTATTCAAGTGAAGAACAGTGTAAAACCAGTATAATAGAGACAAATAATATCAGTAACAACCGAAATGAGGTCATTAATTATTAAGTTTTGTAACTCTGAATAGGGTATAAAAAACTATTTATTGTGAATTAATGGGCAAGATCCATTATTATATTTTGTAATGTAAATAAAATAAATGTATTAAATGATTTGAATACATTATTAGAAAGGATCTAAGTTAAAATAAAAAATATATAAATGTTATGACAAAAAAATATTAAAGTGTTGGATTTGAGACCAATCACTCAGATTTCATGTAAAAATTAATTATTATCAAATCGAGATAAAAACTATATGTAATTCTCAAGTAGACAAAGATGAACAATTTATCATAATAAAGAAAGCTGTCAAATGAATAAAAATCAGTTAAAATAGCCAAAAACCGTATTAACTGAAAACATGTAGTAGACCTATAATATTGTAATATTTATGGATTTAATGTTGACAAAATGCAACCAAATTGCATTAGAAAGTTGAAATATAATATAATGTGACTATACTAATATATTTGACTAACTTAAACACTTTAGTAGTCGAGTTAGCAAACTATTTACCTATACCATATATGGCTAAGGCCAAGCAACCATCACAAAAAATAGTCATATTTGACTAAATGTTTGCAAAATATTAACAAAAATAAAAGAAAAGGGTACAATACTGTAGTGTACCATGAAAACAAACATACTCAGTTGAAAATAAGCTCAATTATTAAAGAATTTGGCTTATGAGAGTGAAATTTGTCACACAAAGAAAAAGGACCACTTAGGCAAACCAATATAATGCTAAGTAGGCTTACAATAAAAATAATATGTATCAGGATAAACCAGGTATCACAAAAGATAGACAATATAATACACTCTCAGTGTATACTAGAAAAATCCCATATATATTAAGGGAAAAAGACTAATTATTGTATTCTAACAGTGACAACAACGTAGGCCATAGGCATGGACCATGTAAAACTGAAATTATTTGTATATTATATGTGTTAAACTTTATTTATTTTGTTATAGAAAGATGATAATATTATGTGTTAATGTTGTAGAAGAAACTAAACAGCTTCACAACAATTTTTTAGTTAAAAAATTGAATTCTTATGGAAACATTCCAAGGTAAGAGTTGTATGTTGTGTTATTTTATTATAGTTAATTTATTCAAAAACCAATCGTAATTAGTATCATTAGATTCAGTTGAAAGCAGAGAATCCAAATATAACAAGGGCATGCAGATTGTAAGTATTTATGTAAAATTGTTTGACAAATACCAGAATAATTTTTGTAATATCCTTAGTGTGAAGAATAAGAAATTTTTGTTCTAAAGCTTCTACGGAAGTTAAATTTGTTCCATGAGGTTCCATTTCATTATTCTCGAACGTTCTAGAAGGAATTTTTACACAAATACACGAAGATCATGTCAAAAAGCTAAAACAATGAGCCTTACAGAGTATAAAAGGAAGACCAAATTCGATCGAAAAAAAACTTCATGCTTTGAATCCAGAAGAGACGGATCACCCACGACACTGATCACCACAACCGAGGTGAAACCGAAGACGAGAAGTCGACACAAGAACGAAGAAAGGCTTTTCCCGTACATTGACAATAGACTGACTTAACCTACAAGAGTATACGCCAATGTGTTGCTGAAATAGGGCAGCAACACGGCACATTTAATAGAACACACGCAGCCAGAATATCAGCGGCCCAGGAGGGACCAAAAGTTTAATAGAGAATCAATTCTGCTGTATTCGCTAAGACAAACTGACTTTGACGAAAACTTCCAATAACGTAACGTACACAAAGCCTTTTCGCCAACTGCAGGAAGAGTATCAGCGCTGTGGCGGCTAATTTGAGAAACAACGCGGACAGCTGATCGTCGGCGGCGCGATTCAAGCATAAATTCACTGCCAAACTGTTTTTACGAAAGTGCGGAAGTTTTAAAAATCGTATTTTGACTTTAAATAAATTCAGTGCACAAGGAACGTCAACACGAAGAGGCGAGATTGAAAACTACCCGAGAGAAGTGTCCAGTGCGAGAATAATTACCCATCGGAAAGTGAGTTGTTCAAAGTTAAAGTCATTTTTACCTGGTTACATTTGTCAAACAGTTGTACTACACATGCCACACACCTTCAAATCACTTAATTTTTGTAAAGCATCTTATTGATCTGTCTTGGTAGTTCAAAGGAGTCACGTCCTGAGTATAAAGATTTTTCATACATTAAACTCATGCTTTTCAACTGAGTAAAATAAAATATTTGTTAGCCGATACTTGATTGGAGAAAAAACTTGTCAATTATAATAATTTATATTTTTGTAACTCTGCAATTTTATTTTTTCACGAATGTTAGTCCTTCAGACGATTTTTTAAGATTCATTAAAACATACTTTATTTTTTCAAACTCAAACTGTCTTGTTCCATTTTTTCATAGAATTAAACTAACTGCTACGAATTCAAAATTTTAATTTTAATAACCTTTTCTTGGAACAAAAGATTCCAAGTGGCGCCCACAAACACATAGTAGCTTAAGTTGTTTTGCAGGACGACATCATCGCAGAGGATCCAGTCATCAGTAAGTAATAAAAAGTGCGCGGAGTGTAACGCCCGATATAACACGACAACACAAACGGCAAATACGACATACACTTTTTTTTTATTATAAATTGGCAGCCCAACTAGTGAGGCTTGAAAAAAAGGAACAAGCCCGGCAACTACCAACAAATCAAGATGCCGCAACCAAAGGGAAAAAAGGTGAAGAAGAATGTAGAACCCGAATTAAGTGTGGCAGACGGAGAGGCAGTACAAATCGAGGAAACGGAATTAGAACCGCCCACACTAGAAATGGAAAGACCAATACAAACGGGAGATGAATTAGAAGAACAAACGGGAGAAGAACCCATACAAATGGTTGACCAAACAGAGAAACCCGAACCAGAAAAAATAACAGGGAGCGTTGACGTGAATGTAATAAGGATGATGTTCCAAACGCTAAACGAATGTATGAATAAAAATAGACAGGAAGATAAGGCGGAAATAAAAGGAATAATAGAATCTCTGAATAAAAACAGACGGGAAGATAAGGAGGAGAATAATAAAAACCGACTGGAAGATAAGGAGAAATTAGACAAAAAGATAGAATCTTTAGGGGAGTATATAACCGAGAAAGCTAGAGCTATTTCAGGAGGAGAATAAAAAATGTATAGAGTCCCTGAAAAAAGAAATTAGCATAAATTACGAAACAATAAACAAAAGGATCGATTATAGTAAAATCGACAGTGATAGGAAGGTCGAGAATATGGAGAAACAATTAGAAAGATTACAGGAGGGAAATAATACCCGTTTTGAAAATATAGAGGAGCAAACCGTAGAGACCAAACAAGATGTTAGAACTCTCGAAAACAAGGTAATGCAGAACCAAGACGAAATCATGCAGGAGGTGGGAGAAGTCCGGAAAGACGTTAGCGAGAGGATACAGAGAACGTATGACATAGCTAACAGGCTGGACGAGCAAATAAAAACTAACAGAAATAACATACAGGAAATAGATCAGAGAGAGAAAAACCTGCAGGAAAGATTAGAAGCGCTGAGGGACACACCTATATTGAATACTCATTCGTGTCATAGTGAGAACAGGGAAGTAATCAACTTCCAAAACTATCGTCGAAACCCGATGGAATTTTTAGAGAGAATGGAAGAGTTTATTGAAAGAAATAGAGAAACAAGGTGGGACAGAATAAGGGAAATGTTAGACGAGACGTTTCGAAACACGAGGGATAACTGGTGGATAGCGGTACGACCCGAAATCACGAATTTAGCCGAGTTTAAACGCCAATTCAAAGAGAAATATTGGTCGGAAACTGCGCAAAACAGAGTACGAATGGACATATTCTACGGGAAATACGACGCGTCTAACGGACAATCCCCAACGTCTTATTTCCTGGGAAAGATATGTTTGGCACGAAAGTTGATACCGCCGATCCCGGAAGAATGTTTGGTGAGACAGTTAGCTGGACACTACAGCTATGGTATCAAAGATGCCCAATTGTACCAACAACTCAGTAAAATAACCGATTTAGCTAAATTATTAGAAAATTGTGAATCCGCTGGAAGGTTCCAGGATTACCAACCCCCAGTCGTAAAGTAGACTATAATAACAGCAATAATAACGGACCAAACTGGAATGGAGGTGGAAACGGTAATAACGTTAACCCAAATAGCCAGAACAATAGCACCCCACCAAATAGCCGAAATGATAACAATCAAGGTCCAAATAACCGCAACTATCCGGGACCAAACCGAAATAGTTACCCCGAAAGTAATTACGGCAGGAACTATAATCAGGGAAATAGTTATCGCGGAAATAACTATAGGGGAAATAATTATGGTCAGCGTAATAATTATCGAAACGGAGGTAATCAAGGAGGAGGTGATAGGAGGCATCAGGAATATAGACCCCAGGTGAACTATACAATGGCCAATAGTCAACGGCCATATCCACCCAATTTACCTACTTACATGTATTACCCACAACAGACGCAAGGTAACGAGGGTAATACAACGAATAGCCAACCTATTAGTGGTAATCCCGAGGTCAGGCAGGAACCACAGACAGGTCAGCAACCCAATGTTCCGGGAGACCGGGCCAATGAGACAGGGGCTCATTGAAACTAAACGCGGCAGTGAAAAAGGAAAACGGCCCTTCACTGAACCAATATTATGGGGTGACTAAATAAAAAAATAGACAGGACAAAGACAGGACAATGACACTAAGAATAAACAATTATCTTAGAGATATCAGGGAGGAATTATTAGAAGAGAGTGACAATATAGTTAAAAATCATAATAAAGGGAATAATGGTATAGTACAAATCAAGGCAAATATCAACGGCGTAGAAGCAATATTACTCATTGACACGGGGTCAAACGTATCGCTTATCGATAGTGTGGAGTTGGAGAGAATTAAACATAACAGTAATTTACCCATACCCACTCTGCCTATAAATAACATTATTCTAGTCGGAGCAACGTGGAGGCAGAATAAATCGATAAAGTAACAGGTGTCATTAGAGATGACTAGTAATGGTGTAACGTTACCAATAGAGTTATTAGTGGCGAATAATTTACCCATGAGTATCCTAATAGGCTGCGATATACTTAGGCCATATAATGCAATAATAGATTTAGAAGGTAAGATTATAACTTTAAAAACAAATGAGGGAGTTTGGACCAATAATTTAATTGATGCCCAAGGAGACAGTACAAACAACACACCTTATCAAGCGATAGTGAACCACTATTATTGTGCCGATCGACCATTAAGCATGCCCTTATATCAGGAGGAAAACCCAGAGTTGTGGTTAGAAAAATTAGAAGAAATACGGGATTTTCAAAGGACGAAAGCAAGGGGTCAGATCAGCGAAGCACAGGCGGAACAATTAATTACGGTATATAATAATTACAAACATATATTCTCAAACGCTCCAGGTAAAGCCAGAGATTATCAGTGTACCATAAAATTTAAAACACCGGTTGAATTTAACAGAAAATCGTACCCGATCGCCTACTCGCTAAAGAACGAAGTTAGGGAGGAATTGAACAGGATGATAGAGGACGACATAATTGAGTATAGTCATTCGCCCTTTGCTAGCCCAATCATAGCTGTGCCGAAAAAGAATGGACAGGCACGTATATGCCTCGATGCTAGGGAGATTAACAAGATGATTGTTAACGACCGCACATCCCCTGGGGAGATAGAAGAAATATTGAAAAAATTTCACGGGACAAAGTATATAAGTTCATGGGATACAGTATGCGGCTACTGGCAGGTAGAACTCCACCCTGATAGTAGGAAATATATGGCATTCATATTCGAAGGCAGAAACTATCAGTTTAAACGATTACCCTTTGGTTTGATAAATTCTGTGGCGGTGTTTGTAAAGATAATGAATAGAATATTGGGGCAGGAAGTGCTGAAGTTTACGACAGTACATGTCGACGATTTACTGGTAACTTCAGCGAATTGGGATGACCATTGTAATAGGGTTGAACAGGTGTTAGAGAAACTATCAGAGAATAATATCACCCTCAAATTAGACAAATCCCAATTTATTGCAAATGAGGTGAAATTTTTAGGTTTTAATCTAACCGAGCAAGGAATTACTCCATCCAAAGAGACAGTAGAGGGTATACAGAAATTTCCCACCCCAAAAAACAGGAAACAGCTTCAATCATTTTTAGGAATCTGTAACTATTAGAGGGAAGTTTCGGTCCAATTATTCAGAACTAACTGCCAGGTTCCAAAAGCAGTTATCAGCTAAAGACAAATGGACTTGGGGACCAGAGCAAGATGGAGTGCTCAATCTAATAAAGGCAAAATTGTTTGAAGCAGTAATGTTACATCACCCCGACTTTACAAAACCATTTTTTCTAAATTGCGATGCCAGTAACGTAAGTTTAGGTGCAGCCTTATATCAGGAAGATCAGGATGGGAACCATTTAGTAATTAGCTTCGGCAGCCGCGTGCTGAACAGTTGCGAACGAAACTACAATACTACCGAAAAAGAATTGTTGAGTGTAGTTTTCGCATGCGGTAAATTTCGGACGTATATATTAGGGTACCCCATCACGGTTAGGAGTGACCACAAATCAATATCATTTTTAAAGCATTGTAAGCTGAACCACGGAAGGCTGACGAGATGGGATTTGGCCCTCCAAGAATATAATATCACGTGGGAATATATACCCGGCAAACAGAACGTAGCAGCCGACGTCCTATCTCGCGTCAATATGCCAGACCAAACCTTTGACGGCGAAACGGAACAATTAGTAAAGGGATACCATATTATAAAGAGCAGGGGAGATTTAAAAAATAGATTAAACAATGTAAAGGCACAACAAGAGGCCGACCCAAAATTAGGAAATATTAGAAAAAGGGTACTGGAAGGCGATGAGATGATAAATAGATATTACTGTATACACAAGGACACTTTGTTTATAAGGAATACCCCGCACCAGGAGAATTGGAAGTTAGTAATTCCACCAGCGATAGAGAGACCACTAATAATCGACTATCACGATAGGTACGGACACATGGGTGCCCTCAAGGTAACGAAAGCATTGGAAGAGCAAACATACATCAAAGGAATGAATAAAAAGGTGCAACTGGCGATACAGTCATGCGATATTTGTCAGAACGTAAAATGTAATAACGAGAGAAAGGAAGGGGATCATGATACCCATAACATCCACCGAAAAATTGGAAAAGGTGTTTCTCGATATCTGTGGACCATTTCCACGCAGCGGTGGGAGACACAGATATAAATTTATCGTAATCATCTTTGACCATTTTAGCAAATATACCAAGCTATATCCAATAACTAGGGCTACGACCTGGAAAATTATAGACATCATAATAGAACGGTATATAATGGAGGTAGGCAGACCGTATTCTATAATTACAGACCACGGTACCCAGTTTAAGGGACAATTATGGAAAGCAAACCTTGGAGAACACGGGATAAAAACGTATAAGACATCCGTATATCACCCGAATAGTAACCCAGCCGAGAGATTGTTGAGGGAAGTAGGACGGTTGCTGAGAACATACTGCCATAACGAACAGAAAAGATGGCATGAATACGTAGCATCAACCGAGGATTTTCTCAATTTCTCATATCACAATACCATAGAGGTGTCACCATACACAGTTATGTTCGAAAGACCCCCACCACGAGAGATAAAAGAGATTATTAGTTTTCCCGACGAACCCGAATACCAATTTGAAAGAACCAAATTTTATAACAAGGTGTTAGAAAAAACGGAACAGCAACGGAAAAAATATATCAAATCCCAGCCCAAGGCAATTAAATATAAAGTAGGAGTAAAGGTGTTACTCAGAAATAGAGAAATGCCCAGTGCTATACAAGGCATAACGAGGAAATTGTTACTTTTATATACAGGGCCTTTCACAATCACAAAAGACAATGAAAATAATACATACGAGGTAACCGACACTGTTAGTATCAAAGTAAAGGGTACGTATAACCAAACGTCATTGAAAAAGTACCATGAATAAAAACCCAAGTTAAATACAGCATCATTGAGAAGGTACCATGAATAAAAACATGTCAACGTAAATTTTCCAACTTACCCATAATTAGAAAGGGAATAGAGATTATTAATAAAATATAAATAAAAATACGAGAAAGACACCTTACACCAAAGGCAAAAAGATATATATAAGGTATAGATTTATTTCCAATAGCCAAGTCAACGTATATTTACCAACTTACCCGTACTTATAGGATGAGAAAAAGGAAAGAAGGAAAGGACATAATTAGTTAAATAAATTATTAATCAATCAAATAACAATTGATATTACTAAGGGGGAGAAAAGGAGGAGAAATACTGTCATATAATTGATACTAAAAGGAAATGATAAATGAAAAAAAAAAGAAAAAGGGAAACAGTGTGTTACATAAGGAGGTAATGATGAATATAAATATAGCTATTACCAATTGAATGATTTTAAAAGATAATTTTACCTGCGGAGAACGATATATTAACATAATTGAGAAATAATGAGAAGAGTTTAAGAAAGGGAATTTATGTGTAGGAGCCTACGATCTTTGAATATTGTATTTTTTTTATTATTACTATTTGTTGCGAAAGTGCAATTATTATTTTCTGCACAGAGATGTGTTGCCTCTGATTTCAGTAGTTATAGTTAGGGAAGGGCGGAGAATGTATGCCATAGCGAGCCACTCTGACTTCCAACCCACTATAAAAGTTAGGGAATTGTTAGGGAATTATATCAAAGATTAAATAATTAACATCAAGGTAAAA
Organism: Magicicada septendecula; assembly: GCA_034769895.1. Classification (NCBI taxonomy): domain Eukaryota; kingdom Metazoa; phylum Arthropoda; class Insecta; order Hemiptera; family Cicadidae; genus Magicicada; species Magicicada septendecula. The sequence goes on along the minus strand of CM068368.1, from coordinate 570,827,344 downwards.
AGGAAAGGAAAAGGAAATACGACAAAGAACGAAATATGAATATTGAGATGGATTAATATATTAAAGGAGTAGTACAGGAATTTAATTATAAGATAAAAGAATTAGATATAAAGAAGCTAATAAAAGGTTAATATAGAAATGATAATTTCATCAAAACCGAAGAAATGTTTTTCCCAAATTATCAATTTAAACGGAGAGGCATATGTAACGTCACAGAACGTTTCATAAAGGAAATGATTTACATAGAAATTTATCATAAGAGGAAAGTGAGGTGAACAGTATCGAACCAAAGTAGTCCTAAAAAATGTTGTAATATTGTCTAATAATTAATACCATTAACAGGAAAAAACGACCAGACTATGACTAAGACTTAAACCCCATATATATTATTCAAGTGAAGAACAGTGTAAAACCAATAATATACTATAATAGAACAAATAATATCAGTAACAACCGAAATGAGGTCATTTATTATTAAGTTTTGTAACTCTGAATAGGGTATAAAAAATTATTTATTGTGAATTAATGGGCAAGATCCATTATTATATTTTGTAATGTAAATAAAATAAATGTATTAAATGATTTGAATACATTATTAGAAAGGATCTAAGTTAAAATAAAAAATATAAAATGTTATGACAAAAAAATATTAAGGTGTTGGATTTGAGACCAATCACTCAGATTTCATGTAAAAATTAATTATTATCAAATCGAGATAAAAACTATATGTTATTGTCGAATAGACAAAGATGAACAATTTATCTTAAATAAAGAAAGCTGTAAAATGTATAAAAATCAGTTAAAATAGCCAAAAACAGTATTAACTGAAAACATGTAGTAGACCTATAATATTGTAATATTTATGGATTTAATGTTGACAAAATGCAACCAAATTGCATTGAAAAGTTGAAATATAATATAATGTGACTACACTAATATATTTGACTAACTTAAACACTTTAATAGTCGAGTTAGCAAACTATTTACCTATACCATATATGGCTAAGGCCAAGCAACCATCACAAAAAATAGTCATATTTGACTAAATGTTTGCAAAATATTAACAAAAATATAAGAAAAGGGTACAATACTGTAGTGTACCATGAAAACAAACATACTCAGTTGAAAATAAGCTCAATTATTAAAGAATTTGACTTATGAGGGTGAAATTTGTCACACAAAGAAAAAGGACCACTTAGGCAAACCAATATAATGCTAAGTAGGCTTACAATAAAAATAATATGTATCAGGATAAACCAGGTATCACAAAAGATAGACAATATAATAAACTCTCAGTGTATACTAGAAAAATCCCATATATATTAAGGAAAAAAGACTAATTATTGTATTCTAACAATGACAACAACGTAGGCCATAGGCATGGACCATGTAAAACTGAACTTATTTGTATATTATATGTGTTAAACTTTATTTATTTTGTTATAGAAAGTAGTAATATTATGTGTTAATGTTGTAGAAGAAACCAAACAGCTTCACAACAATTTTTTAGTTAAACAATTGAATTCTAATGGAAACATTCCAAGGTAAGAGTTGTATGTTGTGTTATTTTATTATAGTTAATTTATTCAAAAACCAATCGTAATTAGTATCATTAGATTCAGTTGAAAGCAGAGAATCCAAATATAACAAGGGCATGCAGATTGTAAGTATTTATGTAAAATTGTTTGACAAATACCAGAATAATTTTTGTAATATCCTTAGTGTGAAGAATAAGAAATTTTTGTTCTAAAGCTTCTACGGAAGTTAAATTTGTTCCATGAGGTTCCATTTCATTATTCTCGAACGCTCTAGAAGGAATTTTTACACAAATACACCGGAAGTTTATGTCAAAAAGCTAAAACAATGAGCCTTACAGAGTATAAAAGGAAGACCAAATTCGACCGAGAAACACTTCATGCTTTGAATCCAGAAGAGACGCATCACCCACGACAGTGATCGCCACAACCGAGGCGAAACCGAAGACGAGAAGTCGACACAAGAACGAAGAAAGGCTTTTCCCGTACATTGACAATAGACTGACTTAACCTACAAGAGTATACGCCAATGTGTTGCTGAAATAGGGCAGCAACACGGCACATTTAATAGAACACACGCAGCCAGAATATCAGCGGCCCAGGAGGGGCCAAAAGTTTAATAGAGAATCAATTCTGCTGTGTTCGCTAAGACAAACTGACTTTGACAAAAACTCCCAATAACGTAACGTACACAAAGCCTTTTCGCCAACTGCAGGAAGAGTATCAGCGCTGTGGCGGCTAATTTGAGACACAACGCGGACAGCTGATCGTCGGCGGCGCGATTCAAGCATAAATTCACTGCCAAACTGTTTTTACGAAAGTGCGGAAGTTTTAAAAATCGTATTTTGACTTTAAATAAATTCAGTGCACAAGGAACGTCAACACGAAGAGGCGAGATTGAAAACTACCCGAGAGAAGTGTCCAGTGCGAGAATAATTACCCATCGGAACGTGAGTTGTTCAAAGTTAAAGTCATTTTTACCTGGTTACATTTGTCACACAGTTGTACTACACATGCCACACACCTTCAAATCACTTAATTTTTGTAAAGCATCTTATTGATCTGTCTTGGTAGTTCAAAGGAGTCACGTCCTGAGTATAAATTTTTATAAGATTGATTATATGATTTTTCATACATTAAACTCATGCTTTTCAACTGAGTAAAATAAAATATTTGTTAGCCGATACTTGATTGGAGAAAAAACTTGTCAATAAGAGCAATTTTATTTTTTCACGAATGTTAGTCCTTCAGAAGATTTTTTAAGATTCATTAAAACATACTTTATTTTTTCAAACTCAAACTGTCTTGTTCACATTTTTTCATAGAATTAAACTAACTGCTAAGAATTCAAAATTTTAATTTTAATAACCTTTTCTTGGAACAAAAGATTCCAAGTGGTGCCCACAAACACATAGTAGCTTAAGTTGTTTTGCAGGACGACATCATCGCAGAGGATCTAGTCATCAGTAAGTAATAAAAAGTGCGCGGAGTGAAACGCCCGATATAACACGACAACACAAACGGCAAATACGACATACACTTTTTTTTATTATAATATACATATATATATATATATATATATATATATATATATATAGAGAGAGAGAGAGAGAGAGAGAGAGAGAGAGAGAGAGGCCTAGGCCTATATATAATATTATGTATAAAATTAATATGTAGATCTATACAATTAATTATTAAAGAAAAAGAAGAATCTAATACTCAAAAAGTAAATACAATAATCCTAAGAAAATCCTTACCAAACATTTAATTGATTCAAACTTTGTGTTTCGTTAAAACGGTGTTTTTGTGGTGCCCAAAGTTCTGTAGGTTTTACCAATAATATATATGTTACCGGCAAAGTACAAAATCAGGCATTTTATAGAATGCCTAGGAATTTTATACAATGCCGAAATCCAGCCAGCAATGTATGAAATAAAACACATTTCATACATTTCACACATTCCACTTAGTAGTATAACAAAAAGAAATAGTGAGTGTAATGTGTTGTAAAATGTCGGGCGTTACCTTCGCGCACTTTTGTTACTTACTGTTGACTGGATCCTCTGCGGTGACGTAGTCCTGTAACACAACTTAGTACTATGTTTTTTATGGGCGCCACTTGGAATCGTTTGTTCCAAGAAATAAATGTGATTATTAAAGTAATTAAAATTTTTAAATCTTACTTCTATGAAAAAGTATAAACAAGTCAGTTTAGCTTGGAAAAATCAGGTAAGTTTAATGATTCTTAAAAAACGAACAAATCGTCTGAAGGACTAATATTCATAAAACATTATACAATTGCAGAGTTAATAAAAAATTCACAAGTTATTATTATTATTATTTACAATTTTATTTATCCAATCAAGTATCGGCTAGTGTTTTAAAATTTTTTTTACTCAGTTGAAAAGCATGAGTTTAATATGTGAAAAAATCTTTACTCTCAGGACGTGACTCCTTTGAACTACCAAGACATATCAATAAGATGCCTTACAAGAAAAACTAAGTGATTTGAAGGTGTGTGGCATGTGTAGTACAACTGTGTGATAAATGTAATCAGGTAAAAAAAAATTGACTTTAATTTCGGTAACTCACGTTCCAATGGTTAATTAATCTCGCACTGGACACTCCTCTCGGGTAGTTTTTCAATCTCGCCTCTTCACGTGTGCACTGAATCTATTTTAAGTCAAAATTGCGATCATTTACTATTTCCGCACTTTTTGTAAAAACGTTTGGCAGTAGATTATCGTTCAAACGCCGCCACCACGAAACATCTGTTTCGCGTTGATTCAGAAATTGGCCGCCGTAGCGCTGATTCCCATGCAGTGTCGAGAAAGGCTTTGTGTATTGTTTGTTTACGTTAAGGGGATTATTGTCAAGTTAGTCAGTCTATGGGAACACAGCAGAATTCGTTCTCTATTTAAAGTTTTGGTCCCTCCTGGGCCCTTGACGTTCTGGCTGCGTGATTTCTATTAAAATTTGCCGTGTCGCTGCTCTATTTCAGCAACACTTTGGCGTAGATTCTTGTAGAGGTTATGTCAGTCTGTTTGTCAATGTACGGGCAAAGCTTTTCTTCGTCTTGTCGATTTCTCGCCTCTCGGTTTCGCCTTAGCTGCGTTGATCAGTGTCGTGGATGATGCATCAGTTCTGGAGTTCAAGTTTCAAGTGTTTTTGGGTCGAATTTGGTCTCTCTTTTATACTAATTCAGGCTGACTGTTTTCATCGACTTCCGGTATATTTGTGTAAAACTTATTTCTAGATTGTTCGAGAATAAACGAAATGGAATGTCATGGAACAATTTTCACTTCCGTAGAAGCTTTTAGAACGAATTTCTTATTCTTCATAATAAGGATATTTCAAAAATTACACTGGTATTTATCAAACAGTTTTACATTAGTACTCACAATTTGTATGCCATTATTACATTTAGATTCTCTGTTTTCAACTGAATCTAGCGATACTAATTATGATTGGTTTTTAATTAAATTAAGTCTAATAAGTAACACAATATACAACTCCCACCTTGGGTTGTTGTCATGAAAATTCAATTTTTATAACAAAAAATTGTTGTGAAAGTAATATGGCTCTTCCACAATCTGAACATCCAACATTACTACCTTCATATAACAAAACAAACAAATTTTAACATAGGTAATACATATATAATTACAATTTTATATGGCCTCTGTCATGGCCTAGATTTTTTGTTAATGTTATAACACAATAATTAGTCTCTTTCTTTAATATATGTAGTATTTCACTAGTGTACAGTCAGAGTTTATTATATTGTCTATCCTTTGTGATACCTGGTTACTCTTTACATATATTATTATCATTACAGAATGACATAGCATCATTGATTGGTCTTGAGATGTCCTTTTTCATAGTGTGACAAATCTCACTCTTATAAGTTAAATTCTTTTATAATCGACTTTATTTTCAACTGAGTTTGTTCATTTTTAAGGTATACAGAAGTATTGTACCATTCTATTTTATTTTTGTTAGCATTTTGTAAATATTTAGCCAGATATGATGATTTTTGTACTGGTTGATTGGCTCCAGCCATATATGGTATAGGTAAATATGTTGCTAACTCGACTATTACAATGTTAAAGTTAGTCAGATACATTAGTATAGTCGCTTTATATCATATTTCAACTTTCTAATGCAATTTGGTTGCATTTTGGCAACATAAAATAATTAAATTATACAATATTATGTGCCTACCACATGTTTTTAGTTAGTACAGTTTTTGGCTATTTTGACTGCTTTTTATTCTTTTGACAGCTTTCTTTATTTAAGATAAATTGTTCACATTTGTCTGCTTGACAATTACACATAGTATCTATTTCAATCTGATAATAATTAATTTTTTCATGAAATCTGGGTGTATGGTCTCAAATCCAACACATTAATATTTTTTGTCATAACAAATATATAATTTTTATTTTAACTTAAACTCTTTATAATAATGTATTTAAGTCATTTAATACATTTATTTTATTTACATTACATAATATAATAATGGATCATGTCCATTCATTCACAAAAAATATTTCTTAATACTCTATTCAGAGTTATAAAACTTAATAATTAATGACTTTATTTTGTTTGATTCTGACATTATTTCTCTCTCTTATAGTGTCTTATGGTTTTTTCACTGTTATTCACATGAATAATATATATGGGGTTTGTGTATTAGTCAAAGTCTGGTCGTTTTTTTCATGTTAGTAGAAATAATTATTAGACAAAATTACACAATTTTTTAGGACTACTTGGGTTCGATACTGTTCACCTCACTTTGCTCTTATGATAATTTTCTATGTAAATGGTTTCCTTTATGGAACGTTCTGTGACGTTACAGTAGGTATTCAAAGAAACCATCCAAACACTTGAATACCTACTCAGACAAAATAACACACCTGAAACACACATACAAGAAATCATCACACCCACTAAAATAATCACAGATCAAAATTACTTCACATACAGTAACACGATATACACTCAAACAGATGGGCTCCCTATGGGCTCCCCCATCTCGGGTATACTAGCAGAAATATTTACCCACCATATAGAACAAGAACATCTCATACGTAACAACAAATATACCAAAGAAATCATATATTGGCATAGATAGGTAGATGACATAACATTATTATACAGAGGTAATAAAAGACAAGTAGAAACATTCCACAAATACATCAACACAATACATCTCAAACTCAAATTTACCATAGAAATAAAAAAAAGACAATTGCATAAACTTTCTAGACCTAACTATCGCCAAAACAAACAATACACACACATATAAAGTATACAGAAAACCAACCACAACAGACATGGTCATCCACAATACATCAAATCATCCAACACAACATAAACATGCAGCCTTCAACCACATGCTACAATGACTCACTAAAATACCAATGAATAAACAAGACTATAAAGATGAACTTAACACCATAAAATACATAGTCATAAAAAATGGCTACAGCCAGGATTTAATAAACAAATTACATATACAGATCAAAAAAAAAAAAAAAAACCACAAAACAAAAACAACACACAACAATACAAACACATCACACTCACATACCACAACTATAACACACTCAGAATTGGCAACACATTCAGAAAGTATAACTACAAAATACCATACAGAACCAACAGCACCATCAAAAGGTACGTGAACAGCACAAACAAAAACACAGACATATACAACAAAACAGGAGTTTATAAATTAACATGCAATGATTGCAACAATTTCTACATAGGCCAGACAGGAAGATATTTTCATCCAGATTTTATGAACACACCAAAGCACTAACCAATAATTACATACAATCCACATTTGCCACACATATCCAGACAGAAAACCACAGCTACACCAATATAAAAAACAACCTTAAAATTTTACACTTCCTACCCAAAAGTCGTAAACTTAACACCACAGAACAATTTGAAATATACAAACACAACAAAACACAACCCAACAACATACTCAATGACCAATTACAATTTAAATCAAACACTATTCGGCACAGTAATAAACAACACCTACAACATTTCAAACTCGTGCGCCAGGACCCTCCACCTCCGCTCACACCATAACCTCTTAACCAATACCGTTATACATAGAATTACCGACAGCTTGTACATTCCGTATCCAAAAAACCCACTGACGAAGGAGCACACCACTCCGAAACGACGGATGAGTGAAAAGAACAAGTAAGTTTACAAGTGAAAGTTCCACCAATACTAATAATTTATTATTAAGTGCTGTAAACAAAGAAGAGATGGACAGTCAAAACAGTAGCACTGAAGTTTCACATAAAATATTTCCCATGTAGGTTTCAGCATCCAATACAGAGTCTAGTAAATATAATTCTATCAGATTAAGTGATTGATTTAAAGCTACAAACATGTAAAATTCTTATGTCAAAATAACATTTAAGTTATTTGTTACTTAAACTATTAAACTCCGTAAGTTGCACAATTCACATACTATTATGAATAATATACGTTTATTGTTAGACAAATTTCAATATAAGATAATTTTCCACTTATGAGAAAAATTACGAAACACCGAGTACTTTATTATTTTTTTTGTAAAATAACAATTTTGAAAGAGACAATCATGCAATAAACTCTAAAATTTCGAAACTTTTGTATTCAATTTTTAGTTAAATTTATAATCATTGTACATAAATGATAAATAACTCAGTGCTACTTATTAATTTTATGTATACTTCATTACACAGCTATGGGTCTATACATAACACTTTTCAATCCTATGATCACTCATAACAATAGATAACGTTTTCTGTCAACGTAGATTAGACATTATTGAAGGCAATCGAAAATTAAGAGATATTAATTCTGTCAAATGATTAAAGGTACGAAGACGAAGTTTGTGTTTTCAATAGTATTCCTTCTAACTTGATCCTCCCCCCCCCGCTATTACGTTTATAATGTTCTTAAGGTTTTTAGTTTTATTTTTATTCCGTGGTTCCCGTAAAGTTAAAACTGTTTATAAAAAATCCTAAATTTTTATTATGGTTAAAGTTCCTTTTAACGTGGAACACAGGTAGATTTACTGTTTTCAAAATTTTAATTTATTTTTCAAGTCCATTTTAAAATCTCCTCATCTATACACTACATTCTGATGTTGGTTAATATTATCATTAATTTGATCCTCTATATGGATTTTTAATATCTTACCAAATTTTGACCAACTTATTAGAACCTGGCGTCCCATAAGTTTGGAAAAACCGTAATTCTACGTCCTAACAATTTTACCTTTTGCCAAAGATTTTTAGGGAATCTAAAAATACTTTTAATTATGGACACGCGTTGTCACGTTCCTCAACAATCGGTCGATGAGTTCAAAAGTTGTCGTCAACGCAAACCACAAACAGACAGACAGACAAATGCCAAACTGTCAAGTTAAAACTGAGAAATAGCTTTGCCTGTTCAAATAATGAAAACCAGAACCGTTTTGTAGTGTCCCTAGTTACATATATTTTATGTACGGTCATTCGTATATGGTTTTTCTTAAATCATGCATACTAGGCAATCAGATCGTGTATAGACGTCAATTTTTTGCAGAAAAGCTTAGGTTATGATGTAGTAAGCAGATACGTTCTATAAAATATTACAAATACATTTTAATGTTAATTAAAATATTTGGTTTGTAACGACTGTAATGATAAAGCACGCAAGAAATTATGTTTTACGGCGTAAAATAATTATGCTGTCGTAAACTAATTTTGATAATATAGCCGTAACCATGAGCATAATTTTTTTTAGGGAAACAGACCTCATGAACCCCCAAATTAAGAAATTAAGTAGTGAAGCATAAAAATGTTATTTTTATTGATTATTGTGCAGTAATTAAGGAACCGTGGTATTTTTAATATCTGCTTTTCAGTAATTTACATTGTGAAATGTTGCAGTCAGTTAATTTTTTAAAGCAGTGATTACTTACTTTACATTTTATTTATGGATTTAATTGTTATTATGTATAAATCTAAAGGGGCAGCTAAATGTTGGTAAAGGGTCTTGGGGGCTGTGTAGACTGCTGATGTCTATACAGTAACTAAACACTGAGAAATGCCCACTGATTCCTGACGAACGAGTCGGGGGTTCGAAAAATCGAATTCAGCTCTGCCAACAAATCCTACTCTCACGTCCTCGTAGAGATACACGTATCTCCCGTAGCTGCTGGGTACATGGCATACAATGGGTGTGTGTTATGTAGCAGACGAGAAAGGGTGAAGGGCGAGTCTCTGGCGTCCTACAAATATCTGGAGCATATCAGCTAAGGGAGAAAACCCCTACAGGAAATCCCGGCCCTGCAAGTCTGAAGGTTGAATCGACGTGCCAGCGACTCGTCATTCGTAAAAAAACCATAAAGTTCTAAAAGTTTCGACAAATCGCCTCGAAATAAGGATGGATATAAACGTTTACGACCTATGCTGAACAGGAATTTGGTAAAGCATGAGAGATCGAGCTATTGAAGACGATGACTGGAAAGATAGGGAGAAATAGGGATCGAAATGAATGATGCGGCATAGACTGTAGGACCCCCGCTAATAATAATAATAAAATAAATCTAAAGTTATTGAAAATGTAATAAGCACAAAGTATTATTCTAATAGATTTTCGTAAAACCATATGTTTTTAATAGCCTTCCATAGACTGATAGGTTTTAAAGACATTTTTATCCGACTTTCTAACATATTTTAAATTTATATTTTGCTACAAGCACTAACGTTTAAGACATATTTAATAATCATGATTTTTTCAAATTATATTAAAATTTATATTGCAAATGGTACAGCCACCGAAGGAAAAACGACCAAATTTAATGGGGTATATGGGCATTGTGTGCATAGCGTTATGTAGAAGGGTAAGAATGGATTTAAAATAAGTTTGCAAACATTCTGTCACAGGATTTTGAAACAAGGGAGGGAAGGATACAAAAATGTATTTTCGTAATAATCTCAGAAAATAACAAAGTTACAAAAACATCAAAATGAAAGAACACAAGATTATCTACAACAAAGGTATTCATTGATGTTTTTGTTAGTCCAATAGTTTTGGAGTTAAATTTAGTCAAAAGTTTGAAAAAGTGGACATGCGCAGCCCTCGCGGACTCCCAAAAAGACTCATTTATTTAGACGTTCCCAGATTTCTAACGTTTATTATCCTTCTAAATCTGTCTCAAGTATATGTTTTTTGTGAAACCAATAATCTGCCGTGCTATATAGCCTATATGAGAGATTTATTATGTAAACCTCAAAGTCACGGCCATGACCAGTATTCTTGGATTCACACGATGTTATCAGGACAGCCTCATATATGTCAGAATGATTTCTGCCACTAGTTATTCGTGACACAGGGGTCAACACGACATACGTAGAAACTATATAGCGACTGACTACAGTTTGTGAGCAATGAAGGGTAGCAAGTCTGTCAGTATACCCTACCTACAATTAATGCAGTGGTAATGTGGCAGTGGTGTGGTAATGCAGTAAACCATGAAATTGTGTAGGAGAATTCTCAACGTTTTAGGCGGTAGCCACGTTAGGTAATAGATATATTACATATGCAAGGAAAATTATAATTCTGTATTTTGAAACCCGACGCATAGCAGAATAAACGTGCTAAGCTCCAGTTTCTTAGTAAAATGCTTTAGAAATTATCAAGTTCAAGCCATGTGAGAAACTTAAGAGAGGATATTTTGTGCCTGTATCTCATTTCTTTCTTCATTAAAAATTCTGTCATGAAAATTTAATACGTCCATTACCAGTTTTTTGAATGTCATGTGCTCACTGAAACAGACAGTATTAATAGTTATAAAGTTCTATGCAAGCTTTTATGTTGTATCGTTTTGACAACTTAAAATAGACTTTGCATGACAGACTAATGTATGTATTTCAATTTTATATGCAACGTGTTTTAATCCGTGGTGAAACAGTCAAATGTTTTAATAATTTTATAAAACATTCAACCCAATCATATGTAATCTGTATGTGTGTAGACATGTGAGTGTGTGTTTATACATATATATATATATATATTATAATCAAAAGAAAAAAAGGTGTACCTTCTTCAACAGCTTCTCGCTGGAGTCGTCAATTTATAACAAATAATAAAAGTGTAAGTGTTTGTTCGTGTTGTAAAATGTCGGGCGTTACCTCCGCGCACTTTTTGTTACTTACCGGTGATCGGATCCTCTGCGGTGATGTAGTCCTGTAACACAACTTAATACTATGTTTTTTGTGGGCGCCACTTGAAATCGTTTGTTCCAAGAAAGAAATGTGATTATTAAAGAAATTAAAAATTTTTAAATCTTACTTCTATGAAAAAATGTAAACAAGTCAGTTTAGTTTGAAAAAATAAGGTAAGTTTAATGATTCTTCAAAAACAAATCGTCTGAAGGACTAACATTCATGAACAATTATAAAATTGCAGAGTTACAAAAGAAAAAAAAATTCATAAGTTATTATTATTATTGACAATTTTATTTCTCCAATCAAGTATCGGCTAGTATTTTCAATTTTTTACTCAGCTGAAAAGCATGAGTTTAATACGTGAAATAATCTTTACTCTCAGGACGTGACTCTTTTGAACTACCAAGACATATCAATAAGACGCTTTACAAGAAAAATTAAGTGATTTGAAGGTGTTTGTGGCATGTGTAGTACAACTGTGTGACAAATGTAACCAGGTAAAAAAATGACTTTAATTTTGGTAACTCACGTTCCAATGGTTAATTAATCTCGCACTGGACACTCCTCTCGGGTAGTTTTTCAATCTCGCCTCTTCATGTTTGCACTGAATTTATTTTAAGTCAAAATTGCGATCATTTACAATTTCCGCACTTTTTGTGAAACAGTTTGGCAGTAGAATTTCGCTCAAACCCCGCCGCTACAAATCAGCTGCTTCGCGTTGATTCCCAAATTGGCCGCCACAGCGCTGATTCCCATGTAGTCGAGAGAAAGGCTTTGCGTTTGTTTGTTTACGTTAAGGGAGTTATTGTCAAGTTAGTTTGTCTTTGCGAACACAGCAGAATTGGTTCTCTATTTAAAATTTCGGTCCCTCCTGGGCCGTTGACGTTCTGGCTGCGTGATTTCTATTGAAACTTGCCGTGTTGCTGCCCTATTTCAGCAACACATTGGCGTAGACTCTTGCAGAGGTTAAGTCAGTCTGTTTGTCAATGTACGGGAAAAGCCTTTCTTCGGGTCTTGTGTCGATTTCTCGCCTTCGGTTTCGCCTTGATTGCGTTGATCAGTGTCGTGGGTGATGCATCTGTTCTGGAGTTCAAGCTTCAAATGTTTTTGGGTCGAATTTGGTCTCTCTTTTATACTAATTCAGGCTGATTGTTTTCATTGACTTCCGGTATATTTGTATAAAAATTCCTTCTAGATTGTTCGAGAAATAAGAAATGGAACATCATGGAACAAATTTAATTTCCGTCGAAGCTTTTAGAACAAATTTCTTATTCTTCACACTAAGGATATTTCAAAAATTACTCTGGTATTTGTCAAACAGTTTTACATTAGTACTCACAATTTGCATGCCATTATTACATTTAGATTCTCTGTTTTCAACTGAATCTAGTGATACTATTTATGATTGGTTTTTAAATAAATTAACTCTAATAAGTAACACAATATACAACTCTCACCTTGGGTTGTTGTCAATGAAATTCAATTTTTTAGAACAAAAAATTGTTGTGAAACTATTATGTTTCTTCCATAACATGAACACATAACATTACTATCTTCCTATAACAAAACAAACAAATTTTAACATATATAACACATAGATAATTTTAATTTTACATGGCCCATGCCCATGGCCTATGTTGTTGTCAATGTTATGACACAATAATTAGTCTCTTTCTTTAACGTATATAGTATTTCACTAGTGTACACTCAGAGTTTATTATACTGTCTGTCTTTTGTGATACCTGGTTACTCTTTACACATATTATCTTTATTACAGGATAACATAGCATCATATTGGTTGGTCTGAGATGTCCTTTTTTCATATTGTGACAAATCTCAAACTTATAAGTTAAATTCTTTCATAATTGATCTTATTTTCAACTGAGTTTGTTCATTTTTAAGGTATACTGAAGTATTGTACCATTCTCTTTTATTTTTGCCAACATTTTGTAAATATTTAGCCAGATATGACTATTTTTTGTACTGGTTGATTGGCCCCAGCCATACATGGTATAGGTAAATATTTTGGTAACTCGACTATTACAATGTTAAAGTTAGTCAAATATATTAGTATAGTTGCTTTATATTATATTTCAACTTTTTAATGCAATTTGGTTGCATTTTGGCAACATTAAATCCATAAATCATAAATATTATATGCCTACCACATGTTTTTAGTTAACACTGTTTTTGGCTATTTTGACTGACTTTTATTCATTTGACAGCTTTCTTTATCTACGATAAATTGTTCATTTTTGTCTGCTTGATAATTACATATAGTTTTTATTTCAATTTGATAATAATTCATTTTTACATGAAATCTGAGTGTTTTGTCTCAAATCCAACGCATTAATATTTTTTGTCATAACAATTATATAATTTTTATTTTAACTTAGATTACTTCTAATAATGTATTTAAGCCATTTAATACATTTATTTTATTTACATTACATAATATAATACTGGATTTTGTCCATTCATTCACAATAAATAGTTCTTTATACTCTATTCAGACTTAATAATTAATGACCTCATTTTGGTTGATCCTGATATTATTTGTCTCTCTCATGGTATCTTATGGTTTTTTCACTGTTATTCACTTTAATAATATATATGGGGTTTGTGTTTTAGTCAAAGTCTGGTCGTTTTTCATGTTAGTAGTAATAATTATTAGACAATATTAAAAAATGTTAGGGCTACTTGGGTTCGATACTGTCCACCTCACTCTCCTCTTATGATAAATTGCTATGTAAATGGTTTCCTTTATGTAACGTTCTGTGACGTTACATATGCCTCTCCGTTAAAGTTGATAATTTTTGAAAAACATATCTTTGGTTTTGATGAAATTATCATCTCTATATTAACCTTTTATTAGCTTCTTTATATTTCATTCTTTTATCTTATAATTAAATTCCTGTACTACTCCTTTAATATATTAATCCAACTCAATATTCCTAGTTCGTTCTTTGTCGTATCACCTATTCCTTTCCTTTTTACCTTGATGTTAATTATTTAATCTTTGATATAATTCCCTATCAATTCCCTAACTTTCATAGAGGGTTGCGAGTCAGAGTGGCTCGCTATGGCATACATTCTCTGCCCTTCCCTATCTATAACTACTGAAATCAGAGGCAACACATCCCTGTCCAGAAAATAATAATTGCACCTTTGCAACAAATAATAATAATAATAATAAAAAAATACAATATTCAAAGATCATAGGCTCCTACACATAAATTCCCTTTCTTAAACTCTTCTGATTATTTCACAATTATATTAATATATCGTTCCCCCAGGTAAAATTATCGTTTAAAATCATTCAATGTTAATAGCTATATTAATATTCATCATTACCTCCTTATGTAACACTGTTTTCCCTTTTTTTTTTTTCATTTATCATCTCCATTTAATATCAAATATATGACAGTATTTCTCCTTTACTAAGTACGGGTAAGCTGGTAAATATACGTTGACATGGCTATTGGAAATAAATCTTGCCTATGGTGGAATGTGTCCATCTCGTAATATTTATTAATAATAATCTCTCTCCTTCTATAAGTACGGGTAAGCTGGTAAATATACGCTTAATATTTACTTGTATAATAATTTTTATATTTATTTAATAATCTCTACCTCCTTTCTAATTATGGGTAAGTTAGAAAATTCACGTTAACATGTTTAGTCAAGGTACCTTCTCAATGATGATGTATTTTACTTGGGTTTTTGGTCATGGTACTTGCTCACTGATTGAGTATTTGACTTGTGATTTTTAATCATGGTACTTTTTCAATGATGTTTGGTTATACGTGCCTTTTACTTTGTTACTAACCGTGTCAGTTACCTCGTAGGTATTGTTTTTATTGTCTCTGGTTATCATGAAAGGTCCTGTATATAAAAGTAGCAATTTCCTCGTTATGCCTTGTATAGCACTGGGCAATTCTTTATTTTTAACTAAAACCTTTTCTCCTACCTCATATTTAATTGCCTTGGTCTGCGATTTGACATATTTTTTCCGCTGCTGTTCCGTTTTTTCTAACACCTTGTTACAAAATTTATTTCTTTCAAATTGGTATGCGGGTTCGTCGGGAAAATTAATAATCTCTTTTATCTCTCGTGGTGGGGGTCTTTCGAACATAACTGTGTATGGCGAAAACTCGATGGTATTGTGATGTGAGAAACTGAGAAAATCCTCGGTTGATGCTACGTATTCATGCCATATTTTCTGCTCGTTATGGCAGTAGGTTCTCAGCAACCGTCCTACTTCCCTTAACATTCTCTCGGCTGGGTTACTATTCGGGTGATATACGGACGTTTTGTACGTTTTTATTCCGTGTTCTCCAAGGTTTTCCTTCCAAAGTTTTCCCCTAAACTGGGTACCGTGGTCCGTAATTATCGAATACGGTCTGCCTACCTCCATTATATATCGCTCTATTATAATGTCTATTATTTTCCTGGTCGTTGCCCTAGTTATTGGGTATAGCTTGGTATATTTGCTAAAATGGTCGAAGATGATTACGATAAATTTATATCGGTGTCTCCCACCGCTGCGTGGAAATGGTCCACAGATATCGAGAAACACCTTATCCAATTTTTCGGTGGATGTTATGGGTATCATTACCCCATCTTTTCTCTCGTTATCACACTTTACTTTTTGACAAATATCGCACGACCGTATCGCTAGTTGCACCTTCTTATTAATCCCTTTGATGTATGTTTGCTCTTCCAATGCCTTCCTTACTTTGAGGGCACCCATATGTCCGTACCTATCGTGATAGTCGATTATTAGTGGTCTCTCTATTGCTGGTGGGATTACTAACTTCCAGTTCTCTTGGTGCGGGGTATTCCTTAAAACAAAGTGTCGTTGTGTATACAGTAATATCTATTTATGACCTCATCGCCTTCCTGTACCCGTTTTCTAATATCTCCTAATCTTGTATCGGCCTCTTGTTGTGACTTTATATTGTTTAAAATATTTTTTAAATCTTCCCTGCTCTTTATAATATTGTATACCTTTACTAATTGTTCCGTTTCGCCGTCAAAGGTTTGGTCTGGCATATTGACGCGAGATAGGACGTCGGCTGCTAGGTTCTGTTTGCCGGGTATATATTCCCATGTGATATTATACTCTTGCAAGGCCAAAACCCATCTCGTTAGCCTTCCGTGGTTCAGCTTACAATGCTTTCAAAATGATATAGATTTGTGGTCGCTTCTAACTGTTATGGGGTACCCTAATATATATGTCCTAAATTTACCGCATGCGAAAACTACACTCAACAATTCATTTTCGGTAGTATTGTAGTTTCGTTCGCAACTGTTCAGCACGCGGCTAGCGAAGCTAATTACTAAATGGTTACCATCCTGATCTTCCTGATATAGGGCTGCACCTAAACTCACGTTACTGGCATCGCAGTTTAGAAAAAATGGTTTTGTAAAGTCGGGATGATGCAACATTACTGCTTCTAAAAACTTTTCCTTTATGAGATTGAGCACTCCATCTTTCTCTGGTCCCCAAGTCCATTTGTCTTCAGCTGATAACTGCTTTTGGAACCTGGCAGTTAGTTCTGAGTAATTGGACCGAAACTGTCTGTAATAGTTACAGATTCCTAAAAATGACTGCAGCTGTTTCCTATTCTTTGGGGTGGGGAATTTCTGTATGGCCTCTACCTTCTCTTTGGATGGAGTAATCCCTTGTTCTGTTAGGTTAAAGCCTAAAAATTTCACCTTATTTGCAATGAATTGGGACTTGTCTAATTTGAGGGTGATATGATTCTCTGATAGTTTCTCTAACACCTGTTCAACCCTATTACAATGGTCGTCCCAATTCGCTGAAGTTACCAGTAGATCGTCGACTTATACTGTCGTAAACTTCAGTACTTCCTGCCCCAATATTCTGTCCATTATCTTCACAAACACCGCCACAGAATTTATTAAACCAAAGGGTAACCGCTTAAACTGATAGTTTCTGCCTCGAATATGAATGCCATATATTTCCTACTATCAGGGTGGAGTTCTACCTGCCAGTAACCGCATACGGTATCCCATGAGCTTATATACTTTGTTCCGTGAAACTTTTTCAATATCTCCTGTATCTCCCCAGGTGATGTGCGGTCGTTAACAATCATCTTGTTGATCTCCCTAGCATCGAGACATATTCGTACCTTTCCGTTCTTTTTTGGCACAGCTATGATTGGGCTGGTAAAGGGCAAATGACTATACTCGATTATGTCGTCCTCTATCATCCTGTTCAATTCTTCCCTGACTTCGTTCTTTAGCGAGTAGGCGATCGCGTACGATTCCCTGTTAAATTCCACCGGAGTTTTGAATTTTATGGTGCATTGATAATCTCTGGCTTTACCTGGAGCGTTTGAGAATATGTTTGTATTTGTTGTATACCTTAATCAATTGTTCCGCCTGTTTTTCGCTGATCAGATCCCTTGCTTTCGTCCTTCGGAAATCCCGTATATCTTCTAATTTTTCTAACCACAACTCTGGGTTTTCCTCCTGATATAAAGGCATGTTTATAGGTCGATCGGCACAATAATAATGGTTCACTATCGCTTGATAAGGTGTGTTGTCTGTACCATCTCCTTGGTCATTGATTAAATTATTGGTCCAAATTCCCTTGTTAGTTTTTTAATTTATCATCTTACCTTCTAAATCTATTACTGCATTATATGGCCTAAGTATATCGCAGCCTATTAGGATAATCATGGGTAAATTATTCGCCACTAATAACCCTACTGGTATCGTTACCCCATTACTAGTCATCTCTAATGACACCTGTTTCTTTATCGATTTATTTTGCCTCCCCGTTGTTCCGACTAGAATGATGTTATTTATAGGCAGAGTGGGTATTGGTAAATTACTATTTTGTTTGATCCGCTCTAACTCTACACTATCGATAAGCGATACATTCGACCCCGTGTCAATGAGTAATATTGCTTCTATGCCATTGATATTTGCCTTGATTTGTACGATACCATTATTCCCTTTGTTATGGTTTTTAACGATATTGTTACTCTCTTCTAATAACTCCCCTCTAATATACTTAAGATAATTATTTATTCTTAATGTCATAGTCCCGTCATTGTCCTGTCTCTGTTTGTAACTAGTCACCCCATAATATTGGTTCAGTGAAGGGCGGTTTTCCTTTTCCACTGCCGCGTTTAGTTTAAATGAGCCACGGTCTCATTGGCCCGGTCTCCCGGAACATTGGGTTGCTGACCCGTCTGTGTTTCCTGCCTGACCTCGGGATTACCATTAATAGGTTGGCTATTCGTCGTATTGCCCTGGCTACCTGGCGCCTGTTGTGCGTAAAACATGTAAGTGGGTACACTGGGTGGATATGGCCGTCGGTTATCGGCCATTGTATAGTTTACCTGGGGCCTATATTCTGGATTTCTCCTATCGCCTCCTCCTTTGTCGCCCCCGTTACGATAATTATTACGTTGACCGTAATTATTTCCCCTATAGTTATTCCCGCGATAACTGTTTTCCTGGTGGTAATTTCTACCGTAATTATTCCCGGTGTAACTACCTCTGTTTGGTCCCGGATAGTTGCGGTTATTTGGACCCTGAGTGTTATCACTTCGGCCATTTGGTGGGGTATTATTATTCTGACTATTTGTGTTAAGGTTGTTACCGTTTCCACCTCCATTCCGGTTTGGTCCGTTATTATTGCTATTGTATTCTACCTTACGATTGGGGGGTTGGTAATCCTGGAACCTTCCAGTGGATTCACAATTTTCTAGTAATTTGGCTAGATCGGCTATTTTACTGAGCTGTTGGTACAATTGGGCGTCTTTGATACCATAGCTGTAGTGTCCAGCTAACTGCCTTACCAAATATTCCTCCGGGATTGGCGGTATCAACTTTCGTGCCAAACATACCTTTCCTAGGAAATAAGACGTCGGGGACTGTCAATTGGACGCGTCATATTTGCCATATAATATCCTTACCCTGTTTTGTGCAGTTTCCGACCAATACTTTTCCTTGAACTGGCGTTTAAACTCGGCTAAATTCGTGATTTCGGGTCGTACCGCTATCCACCAGTTATCCCTAGTGTTTTTAAACGTCTCGTCTAGCATCTCCCGTATCCTGTCCCACCTTGTTTCTCTATTTCTCCCAATAAACTCTTCCATTCTTTCTAAAAATTCCATTGGGTTTCGACGATAGTTTTGGAAGTTGATTACTTCCCTGTTTTCACTGTGACACGTATGAGCATTCAGTATGGGTGTGTCTCTCAGCGCCTCTAATCTTTCCTGCAGGTTTTTCTCTCTCTGGTCTATTTCCTGTATGCTATTTTTGTTAGTTTTTATTTGTTCGTCCAGCCTGTTAGCGATGTCATATGTTCGCTGTATCCTCTCGCTAATGTCTTTCTGGACTTCTCCCACCTCCTGCATGATGGCGTCTTGGTTCTGCCTTACTTTGTTTTCGAGATTTCTAACACCTTGTTTGGTCTCTACTATTTGTTCCTCTATATTTTCGAAACGGGTATTATTTCCCTCCTGTAATCTTTCCAACTGTTTCTCCATGTTTTCGACCTTCCTGTCACTATCGATTTTATTATCATCGATCTTTTTGTTTACTGTTTCGTACTTTATGCTAATTTCTTTTTTCAGGGACTCTATACATTTTTTATTCTCCTCCTGAAATATCTCCAGTTTTTTCCCGTTGTCATTTATTTTCTCGGTTATATCCTTCCTTAAAGATTCTATGTTTTTGTCTAATTTTATTATTTCCTCCTTATCTTCCCGTCTGTTTTTATTATTCTCCTCCTTCAGGGATTCTGTATTTTTGTTCATATCCTCCTTCAGGGATTCTGTATTTTTGTTCATTTTTTCGTCCATTCTTTGGAGCATCGCCATCATCATTATTATATTCGTGTCAACGCTCCCTGTTATTTTTTCTGGTTCGGGTTTCTCTGTTTGTTCTACCATTTGTATGGGTTCTTCTCCCGTTTGCTCCTCTAATTCGTCTGCCGTTTGTACCGGTCCTTCCCTTTCTAGTGTGGGCGGTTCTAACTCTATTTCCTCCATTTGTACTGCCTCTCCATCTTCCACACTTAACTCAGGTTCCACATTCTTCTTCACCTTTTTTCCCTTAGGTTGCGGCATTTTGATCTGTTGGTAGTTGCCGGGCTTGTTCCTTTTTTTTTTCAAGCCTCACTAGTTGGGCTGCCAATTTATAATAAAAAGAAAAAAAGGTGTACCTTCTTCAACAGCCTCTCGTTGGAGTCGTCAATTTATAACAAATAATAAAAGTGTAAGTGTTTGTTCGTGTTGTAAAATGTCGGGCGTTACCTCCGCGCACTTTTTGTTACTTACCGGTGATCGGATCCTCTGCGGTGATGTAGTCCTGTAACACAACTTAATACTATGTTTTTTGTGGGCGCCACTTGGAATCGTTTGTTCCAAGAAAGAAATGTGATTATTAAAGAAATTAAAAATTTTTAAATCTTACTTCTATGAAAAAATGTAAACACGTCAGTTTAGTTTGAAAAAATAAGGTAAGTTTAATGATTCTTCAAAAACAAATCGTCTGAAGGACTAACATTCATGAACAATTATAAAATTGCCGAGTTACAAAAGAAAAAAATAATTCATAAGTTATTATTATTATTGACAATTTTATTTCTCCAGTCAAGTATCGGCTAGTATTTTCAATTTTTTACTCAGCTGAAAAGCATGAGTTTAATACGTAAAATAATCTTTACTCTCAGGACGTGACTCCTTTGAACTACCAAGACATATCAATAAGACGCTTTACAAGAAAAATTAAGTGATTTGAAGGTGTGTGTGGCATGTGTAGTACAACTGTGTGACAAATGTAACCAGGTAAAAAAATGACTTTAATTTTGGTAACTCACGTTCCAATGGTTAATTAATCTCGCACTGGACACTCCTCTCGGGTAGTTTTTCAATCTCGCCTCTTCATGTGTGCACTGAATTTATTTTAAGTCAAAATTGCGATCATTTACAATTTCCGCACTTTTTGTGAAACAGTTTGGCAGTAGAATTTCGCTCAAACCCCGCCGCTACAAATCAGCTGCTTCGCGTTGATTCCCAAATTGGCCGCCACAGCGCTGATTCCCATGTAGTCGAGAGAAAGGCTTTGTGTTTGTTTGTTTACGTTAAGGGAGTTATTGTCAAGTTAGTTTGTCTTTGCGAACACAGCAGAATTGGTTCTCTATTTAAAATTTCGGTCCCTCCTGGGCCGTTGACGTTCTGGCTGCGTGATTTCTATTGAAATTTGCCGTGTTGCTGCTCTATTTCAGCAACACATTGGCGTAGACTCTTATAGAGGTTAAGTCAGTCTGTTAGTCAATGTACGGGAAAAGCCTTTCTTCGGGTCTTGTGTCGATTTCTCGCCTTCGGTTTCGCCTTGATTGCGTTGATCAGTGTCGTGGGTGATGCATCTGTTCTGGAGTTCAAGCTTCAAGTGTTTTTGTGTCGAATTTGGTCTCTCTTGGTCTAATTCAGGCTGATTGTTTTCATTGACTTCCGGTATATTTGTGTAAAAATTCCTTCTAGATTGTTCGAGAAATGAGAAATGGAACATCATGGAACAAATTTAATTTCCGTCGAAGCTTTTAGAACAAATTTCTTATTCTTCACACTAAGGATATTTCAAAAATTACTCTGGTATTTGTCAAACAGTTTTACATTAGTACTCACAATTTGCATGCCATTATTACATTTAGATTCTCTGTTTTCAACTGAATCTAGTGATACTATTTATGATTGGTTTTTAAATAAGTAACACAATATACAACTCTCACCTTGGGTTGTTGTCATTGAAATTCAATTTTTTAGAACAAAAAATTATTGTGAAACTATTATGTTTCTTCCATAACATGAACACATAACATTACTATCCTCCTATAACAAAACAAACAAATTTTAACATATATAATACATAGATAATTTCAATTTTACATGGCCCATGCCCATGGCCTATGTTGTTGTCAATGTTATGACACAACAATTAGTCTCTGTCTTTAACATATATAGTTTTTCACTAGTGTACACTCACAGTTTATTATATTGTCTGTCTTTTGTGATACCTGGTTACTCTTTACACATATTATCTTTATTACAGGATAACATAGCATCATATTGGTTGGTCTGAGATGTCCTTTTTTCATATTGTGACAAATCTCAAACTTATAAGTTAAATTCTTTCATAATTGATCTTATTTTCAACTGAGTTTGTTCATTTTTAAGGTATACTGAAGTATTGTACCATTCTCTTTTATTTTTGCCAACATTTTGTAAATATTTAGCCAGATATGACTATTTTTTGTACTGGTTGATTGGCCCCAGCCATACATGGTATAGGTAAATATTTTGGTAACTCGACTATTACAATGTTAAAGTTAGTCAAATATATTAGTATAGTTGCTTTATATTATATTTCAACTTTTTAATGCAATTTGGTTGCATTTTGGCAACATTAAATCCATAAATCATAAATATTATATGCCTACCACATGTTTTTAGTTAACACTGTTTTTGGCTATTTTGACTGACTTTTATTCATTTGACAGCTTTCTTTATCTACGATAAATTGTTCATTTTTGTCTGCTTGATAATTACATATAGTTTTTATTTCAATTTGATAATAATTAATTTTTACATGAAATCTGAGTGTTTGGTCTCAAATCCAACACATTAATATTTTTTGTCATAACAATTATATAATTTTTATTTTAACTTAGATTCCTTCTAATAATGTATTTAAGCCATTCAATACATTTATTTTATTTACATTACATAATATAATACTGGATCATGTCCATTCATTCACAATAAATAGTTCTTTATACTCTATTCAGACTTAATAATTAATGACCTCATTTTGGTTGATCCTGATATTATTTGTCTCTCTCATGGTATCTTATGGTTTTTTCACTGTTATTCACTTTAATAATATATATGGGGTTTGTGTTTTAGTCAAAGTCTGGTCGTTTTTCATGTTAGTAGTAATAATTATTAGACAATATTAAAAAATTGTTAGGGCTACTTGGGTTCGATACTGTCCACCTCACTCTCCTCTTATGATAAATTGCTATGTAAATGGTTTCCTTTACAATATATATATAGATAGAGAGAGAGAGAGAGGGCTAGGCCTATATATAATATTATGTATAAAATTAATATGTAGATCTATACAATTAATTATTAAAGAAAAAGAAGAATCTAATACTCAAATAGTAAATACAATAATCCTAAGAAAATCCTTACCAAACATTTAATTAATTCAAACTTTGTGTTTCGTTAAAACGGTGTATTTGTGGTGCCCAAAGTTCTGTAGGTTTTACCTATAATATATATGTTACCGGCAAAGTACAAAATCAGGCATTTTATAGAATGCCTAGGAATTTTATACAATGCCTGAATCCACCCGGCAATGTATGAAATAAAACACATGTCATACATTGCCTAGGCATTGTACAAAGTGGCTAACGTCTTTTAGGTAATATATAGGAGGTAACGTGTGCGCTATGGTTTCATGTCAGTCCATGAATCTCCCTCCCTCACAACGTACCACTGTAAGCGACTACCTCTTGCTGACCTTCAGTAACGTTCGAAATGTCGCAACCACGTGCTGAGTTAAATGCTAATGACCGCGTTGCTTTAATTCGAGTTTGATTGACGCTGACATATCTCACCTTCGAAGTTCTAGTGCTAAAAACGTTGTTTTTGTCAGTGATGGTGAAAAATCCTAAGCTACTGTTAGAAGTGCATGCTGCTAAGAAGAAAGAAAAAAAGGACCCACGGGATTACTGGCTACTGAATAGGTACGATGTTATGCTTGTTGAAAATGAAACCAAACTAATTCATCCCCTCAAGCAATGTGATAGTGCTATTCAGTTTTAAGTAAGTGATACGGAATCGTTTGGTGTACAGCATGAAGGTGTCTTGATTTTGTTTCCACTGTACCTACGACGATCAAGTAGACCGACGTAACAGTATTCTATTTTATACTTTGCCAAAAGACTCCAGGCATGTATGAAATCCCTGCGAATTCTATAAAATGCCTGGAGTACATACTTTGCCAGTTACATATAAGTTGTACATTTTTTTACTTTAGAGACCCTTTTGCTAGTCAATAAACAATTAAATATTAAGAGTGTATTATTATAATGTCACACATATTTCGAAAAAGTATACAGTTTACTGGATACAGTAATAGTAGTAGTAGTAGTATTAGTAGTAGTAGTAGTAGTAGTAGTAGTAGTAGTAGTGTAGGCCTGTATTAAATGAAAACAACACTTAACACTAACGCTCGCATCAATTGGACAAAATGAAAATGAATAATAATTAAAAAATTGATTTCGATTATTGATTTACGTCTTTTTTATTGCAGACATAACTCGTATTGTGCACGACACGACAAATGTTAATCGTGATATACTTCAGATTGTTATACTTTGTGTTACGTTGTGTATTACGGATCTAATCATTTCAACAATCCCACTGTTTGTTTAGTCTAATGTCAACAAATTAGATAACTGGTTGCTGTGCTAAGTAGTTAAAACCCAAGATTTGCAGTTCGCAGTTGGATTATAAGTGGTACAAGCACGAGGGATTTAGGAATTCTAACCTGCTCTCAACACTACAGAACACTGGTGCTGTAAAGTGAAGACTTTGTTCAAGTATACTTTACAGAGACCCATGGCAGTCATTTTACATGGAGTCCTGTCGTAAGCTGTTAATTCTCTATCTTCATAGACACATAATTAATTTAATTGCTATTTTAGACAAAATAAAAAAATAAGAACGGATTCAAAATTTAAACGTACAGAATTTAATCTTTTCAGTATCTATAAGGAATATACTTTATATTAAGATTTTATTAATAGTAAGTTAAAATACTTTAATATAGAATCAGCAATATTTGAAGAATATTTGTTTTTCTTTAAGACATCAAAAATGTTGTATTACATTTATTTTTATTTTAGAGAAGTGAAACGTGTTCTTCAGTTTTATCATCTTTATTTTCAGCTACAAGCATAAATGTAATTATATAATTAGAAATGTAATACATGTAACAAGAATAATTACATATACAATTCAAGGACAGAAACGTTACCTAGCTACGTAAATACGTTTAGAAACAACATATAAAATATATTTTATTATATATTGAGCTAAATACGTTTAGGTAGTCATTGTTTGGGCCATGTGTTAATCAATTACTTAATATTAGTAACATCGTGTATGGCTATTTGTTCGTACTTTGAATTAACTTAAAAGAAATTTAATTTCTATCTACCATTTCCCTTGTAAAATGTACTTTTGTCTCGGTAGTGGAGCTTAGTGCTCATAACCCTTACTGACAACAATATCTTTTGTTGACAACCATGGTTTGTGGTATTACTATCAACACCAAACTCTTCGGCCACACTATGATATGGAACCTAGGATGATTAAAACGTGCAAAATTGTTACTCTTATTCCTACTGTTAATTAACCCTTTTTGTCACACCCGCCAAACTGTAGTTTATAAAAGCCCTTATAACGTATATTAAAAACGTGTTGTTACTTTCTGTGTTGTTAGTATTGCCACAAATTCCTTCTGCCACAAGAATGAAAGAATGTGTAAACTTTGTAACGTGATATATCTTTTATATTTTACGAGTATTTGTTATTTAAAACCGTGTTTTCTTTGTTTAATACTAACTGTAATCTCTATGATATTTTTCTACAGTGTATTAACTTGTATGTTACCGGTAGTTATTTAATTTACTTTGCACGGCGTTTGTTACAGTAACGTAATGTTTACGAGAAAAACACAAAACTCCGATTTCTTAGTAGCGTCTTCTCAAGTTACTAATTTATTATCAGCGTTTGGAAATAATATTTATGAAACGATTTTGACTTGAAATTTGTTCAGAAGAGATACACAGAATAAGCGTAATTTTTTCCAACAAGAAAACATCATAAAGTTTACAGAACAAAAGAAAAAGGAAACCTTACCCTTGAAATCCGCTAAGCATAATCGGGAAGCAAAACACTCACAATGGTCCGTAGAAAGAGCAGCATTAGGTCACGCCAATTGGAACTTCAATTTCTTTACAAAATCTTAGAGGCATTTTGCTAGGTTGGCTGACACACGCATAAATTACAGCCTCAAAAGACGACTATATTATTTTATTCTTATTCTTATTAATTTCCAATCCAACGGTATCATATTGGCCCGACAGTTTCCTACCCAACGTTTATAAATCACCCGAAATATTTTCGGTTTTTACGTATATATTTTTATCTATTATCAGTTATAATAAAGATTATTTACATTTTTAATTTCATTTTGTAGCTGTTTTTCTATTGTCTAAATCGTTTAAGTGACACTTCACGTATATAAAACTTTTATATATTTTATAAAACTGAAACATTTTTCGAATAATGTTTGGTTAGTCGGATGAGAAGTATGTAATATTAAACTCTTGAAACTTTATTAACTTTAGCCGATATCGTGTTGTCCAAATTCCTACTGAAACCCGTATGTTGTAGTTCACATCATGTACATTTTTTATTCTTTATCATATTTTAAACAATGTCAGCCCATTAATTAATAGCTAGTATAGCTAAAATTACATTTGCTTAAACATTCCATAAAAACAAACTTCTGTTAGATCATACATTCAATCCGGTTTTGGATACACAGGTTTTGGATTCACAAATAGCACAGGAAAACAAAACTCAACACCCTATAGCCTGCTCTGCTATCGCTAACGATTTCTATGTGGACGGTCTCATGACCGGCTCAGA
Organism: Magicicada septendecula; assembly: GCA_034769895.1. Classification (NCBI taxonomy): domain Eukaryota; kingdom Metazoa; phylum Arthropoda; class Insecta; order Hemiptera; family Cicadidae; genus Magicicada; species Magicicada septendecula. The sequence continues at coordinate 570,799,792 of CM068368.1, read as the reverse complement.
TAACCCACACATTTTATCACAAATGAAGTCCGACATTACAAATTTATTAAGTGAATACGGGTTTACTTTGCACAAGTGGTTTTCCAATGATCAAACCATTATAACTTCACACGCCAACTCTTCCCTTGACTTTAACAAGAATCAAACTATACGTAACATTTGGTACAAGCAAATAACACACACAAGCAAATAATAATGATATTTTAAATCGCAACCAAATAAGAAATTTTTGATTAAATCCTTTTTAAATTATTTTAAACCATATTACACTGTGTTATTATTATTACGATTACACCTGTCATAATTTTATAGCGTAAGTAATGTTGCAAAATTGAGTAGCTCACAAGAAGTTGGGGGCTCAGCAACAACAAATAACGTTGTAAATTAAATGGCTTTCAAGAACGTGGGGCTCACATTTATTTAATGTTTTAAAGTAAATGTCGCCCAAAAACGTGGTGCGCGACCATGCCATTTAACTATTTAAAAAAATTTTTAAGTTAATTGTATTCTCTAAAAAAAAGTGTATTCAATGGAAGAAATATATTATATGTAATAGCTAATATTATATTAAATATTATTTGAATGTTATTTCAGTTTGTTGTGTATTATAATAGCACAACTGGCGCTCAACAGGTAATTATTGTAAATGAAAGTGTAATCGTAATAGTAATATTATAATAATAACAGTAATAATACAAAACAAAATAATAAATAAAACATAGTATAACCGGGATCACCAATAATAATGATTTTAAAAATAAAAATAAATAAAAAGAATTCAACATGGCAGAACCAGGAAGGTTAAATCTGGAGGCATTTCAAAATATGATGCGAGCCATGAATGACGAGTTAAGTATAAAACAAGCTGAGAAAATAGAAGAATTGAAGCAAGATAGTGTACAATTAAGGGAAGAATTAAAACAAGATGTCATAGATAGTACTAGACAGTTGGCAGATAAATTTATGGACAGAATACGCTCATAGGTACACTAGAAAATAAAGTTAAGCAAGCCCTGCATGAACAGTCTGTTAGGTTAGAGAATAAGCATAAAGAGTTACGCGTAGAATGGAGGAAAGATTTAAAGGACATTCATAAACTAATGACAGTGTAAATGAGAAACTAAAGAGAATAAAGCATGAACAGTAAAATACAGGATGTTCAAGATCTGCTTCAAGCGAACACTAGTAAAACGAATGAGGCAGAATCACCCACAATTGTAATAGAGAATAAGATAGAAGAAACATCCAAGACTGCGAAAGATTATTCTGGAGAGATGTCCAATATGAAGGATCAAGTGAAGAGTGAAATGGATCAACTCGTGAGGAGCTACGTAGACGTCCAGCGCCGATAATGATGTATCCAGCACCAGTAGAAGAAAGAGTTAAATTATCTTTTGCAGGAAATAAATGGGACAACAGCATGGAGTTTTTATCCAACTGCGAGAAGGAAATGGGAAAGATTGGTGGTACCATTGACGATAACGAAAAAATAAATTTTGTGACTTGACATATCAAAGATTCAGCAGCACAATGGTATACTATAATACTTGATAATGTCACAAATTATCAACAATTCCGAGACTCGTTTGAAAATAGATATTGGAATATCCATACACAACGTCAAATACGTGATCAACTAGAATATGGTAAATATAATATTCATGGTCGTCAGAGTATGGAACAGTATACAATAGCGCAAATTGAACGCGTGAAACATCTTAAACCTAAGTTTTCTTAGGTAACTGTCTTACCATTTTCAGAAAAATATCCAACTCGCTGTTTACACACAAGGCATTAAAAATTTGAAGAATTTTTAATAATTGTAACACAATCTGAGAACATCATTCGCGGTGAGAACACACAACACAATTATCAACCGCATGTTAATTATCACCATAATCACAGTCGTGATAATTATAAGCCAGCAATGCCACACACGTTAAATAGATCACATATAAACAACGCGCACAAGCTAAGAACCCAAAACGTGGAATGCAGTCGTCAAGAGAGGGAGCACAGCGATCAGAGTGATAGTAGAGGGGCGAAGGGTGGATACGTCTGGCCAAACATAACGAAATGATTTCCGAAGCCATATGAACGAACGGTTCACGCGGTAAAAACGCACAATAGCTCAAAGAAGGAATGCACAACGGATACGCCTAGTGCACCATCAACGTCTAAACAATGACTCGAGACGCGGAAGCAGCAGTACGTACACAATATATAATATAGATCTTGTCGACATACGCAGCGAATTGCTTAGTGCAGACCAGGATGTAAACCAAGCGGAGCACGCACACACAGTTTGCCCCATTGTGAATGTTTAAATCAGCAATTGTCTAATTAAAATTTTGGTGGACAGAGGTAGTCAACTGTCAGTTTTAAACGCTACTTGGGTGCAACGAAATACAAATTATTTTAAAAATACAGCGATATTACCTGTGAATAATATGAACATCACAACCTCTACTAATAAGCGAGAAAAGGTTAAAAAACAGGCCTACGTAACAATGACATATGAAAATTTAAAAATAGAATGTCCAAAGTTTATTATGAAAAAGTTGATATATAAGTTGCTAGATGCAAAGATTTATATCAGTAATAATAAGGTAACATGTACCTGTAATTATTAAGGGTATTATAAGGGTGTTCAACATAGCATAAATATGAATGAAGAAGAGAGACAGTATAAGGTAAGTGAGACACCTATTGTCTTAACTAAACCAAAGGTTCAATATGCACCAACTCGTTGTACAAGTCAGACAACCGACAAGATTTCTAGACAGGAAGAAAAGTGGCTTCAAGAGGTAATAAAAAATATGAAGATGTATTCAATGAGACCCGACGCAGACGACAGTCTACAATCATACTATAACTGTAACAGACCCAACAAAATTCGTCAGGAGGAGATACCCTATTCCAATGCGCTACGAGGAAGAAGTAGAAACGGAAATACGTCGCATGCTGGATAATAACGTGATAGAACGGTCCAACAGCAACTTCTTAAATCCTCTTTTAGTAGTAAAGAAGGAAAGCGGGGATATTCGTCTATGCCTGGACATGCGGGAGCTGAACAGTATTATAATGAAAGAGTATGACTGCGTGCCTAATGCGGACGAGCTGTTTACAAAATATAAAGGAGCACGCTACTTGACTAAACTAGATCTAACATTCAAGTTTTTGGCAGATTCCAATCCGAGAAGAGGATAGAAGATTTACCGCTTTCCTGTACAAGAACAAGTGTTACCAACATAAGGTAGTACCATTTGGATTAAGCACGAGTTTGGCAGCTATTGTAAAATGTCTGGAAAGAACATTAGGCCCAGCAGTGGAACCTTATACGATGATCTTCGTACATGATATTTTAGTGATATCTAAAACATTCGATGAACACATCAGAAATCTACGTATAATATTCCATAAGTTTAGGCAAGCAAACATGTCCCTTAACCTAGACAAATGTGAATTCATAAAAACTTCCATCTAATTCCTAGGACACATCATCTCATCCTCAGGTATACAACCAGATCCTACCAAGATAAGCAGTATAACCAATTTTCCTATATCCAGAAATGTTAAAGGCTTACGTGCATTTTTGGGTTTAACTGGATATTACAGGAGGTTTACACCATTGTATGCTGAAAGGAATCAACCTTTGTTAGAATTTACAAAGGAAGAATGAAAATGGAAATAGGAGAAGAAGCATCAAGAAGCCTTCGACCAAGTGAAGAAGTTATTCGTAGAAAACATCATACTACATCATCTTCAACGAGAAGGGACATTTGTGATTTATTCTGATGCTAGTGATTACGCCGTGGGAAGTGTACTATACCAGAAGCACCCCGAAGGAAAACTAAGGGTCATCGCCTACGCGAGCAGAGTTTTGAAAGGACCAGAGCGGCACTACTCAACATCAGAGAAGGAGATACTTGCAATTGTCTACGCTCTTAAGCAGTTTCGATATTATATTTGTGGTACTCATTTTGAAATACATACTGACCATCAAGCATTGTCATTTCTACTTAAATGTAAAGTCAAGAACTCTCGTTTACTGATACGGATTTTAGCCATTGGGGAGTACTCATTCACTATCAAGTACTGCAAGGGAATAGATAATAGCGTTGCAGATATTTTAAGTCGTTATGTTACAGAAGAATGTGAGGAGATCTAAAATACAGAAGATAACGCACTACGTCTATTACCTATTCGATATGAAGCTAGCAACGAAGTAAGAAGAATGCTACAAAATCTAGCAGACAAAGAGGATGAAGATATTACCTTACGAAATTTAAAACTTCAACCTCACCTACCAGTAGAATATAAGCTACATGACAACATTCTTTCCAAATTAATAAGACATGATTGGAAACTTGTGTTGACAAACGAAATGTTGTTTAAACTGATAACACCAAGTCATGAGAGCTTAGCTCATGCATCGTCATTAAAATGTTATTTATCCATCAGAGAAGATTTTACTATCAACAACATGTTAAAACAATTAAAAATGAATTGAAGAAATGTTATGATTGCCAGACTGATAAGCAACCTAATCTTCACACATATGTGGAAATGCAAAGGATACAGAAGGAGGCGGAAGGGGAGTTAATTGCAGTGGACTTCTTAGGCACATTACCACGATTAAGTTGGGGGGTTAAACACATACTAGTCTGTATAGACGTGTTTTCGAAGGCAGTTTATCTGTATCCTATTATGCGACCCACAACGAAAGCTGTCCTAAAAATTCTGTTATAAAAATATATTCCAATACATGGTAAGTTGAAGAGGATTCTTATTGATCAAGGAGTGCAATTTCAAAGTGAGGTATGGAATAGAATATTAAGAGAAAATGGAATCCAACCCACACTCACATCTATCAGACATCTACAGGGAAATTTCGCCGAGAGAGTGAACAAAGAATTGGGTAAGTACCTACGTATGTACTGCCATAACCAACACAATAAAGGGCAGAATATTTACCATTCTTTGAGAAAGCCATTAATGAGAATTATAGCGAAGCAACGAGCTACACACCAATAGAGATTGAACAAGACCGTCAGCCAGACTGGTTTTGGAAACCTGCTAATCAGAACTTACCGATACCGTTAAGCATTAAGATTGCACATGCGAAAAAAAGAATAATGGAAAAAGGTAATAAGAGAACAGAACGATTCAACAGAACTCACAAGTTGCAGAAGTCTAATGTTGGAGAGAAAATATTATTAAAAACCAACCCATTGGGAAAACGTATTGATAATACTGCGAAAATCAAATTATATGATAGATCTTACACTTTGCTAAGACAAATTGGCAAACAGACTTTCATTGTAAATGATGACACAAGACAGACAGAATTGGGCAAGTATCATGCCAGCTCTTTATGGAAATTCTATGAATGAATAACTAGGTCACTGTGACAAACTAAAGGAGAACGTGTATTAAAGCAGAGACTGCGAAGCGGGTACCAAGTCAACATGCATGGGAGGAGAATAATTGTTCAGCCCACCACGTATAAGGGTAAATTGAATAATAGTTTATTCATTATTATGAGCATAATGTAAATAAATATTGTATTGTAAAAATGTACTATACTATTTGCCTAATGTAAACAGGCAAAAATTTAATAAACCTGTTTATTAAATTTTTATATTAAGCAGGGAAATAATGCAACAGTACAACTGGATAGGATACTGTGCATTGCACAAAGTAATTAAAATAATTAATTAAAGTAAATAAATAATTCTTATTGTTAGCAATAATAATTCAGCTTTCAATCTGAACTGTAAAAGGAACGGCCAACTTTCATGGCGGGGTAGGTTGATCACGCCACTCCGCTATGTCTGTGTGTAAACGTGTATGGTACATGTGTGTGTGAGACCTGTCAATTCCTGAAGAGCGTTACCCTTAATGAATGCTATTATTATATGAATTTATTTATTTTGTAAAGAATATCTTGTAAAGATGCACATGTGTATAAAAATGGGTGTGAAAAGAATAAAAAGTGCGACTGTAGTAAAAATAAATATAAATAAAACGTATGGTTATTAAGATAAAGAAAAGCGGTTTGTACACAATGGACACAAAAATTACCGACAAAATGAATATCGGGTAATGTGCAAAAGATTTCGCATATCGCGAAGACAAGCGAATTAATTGTGAAAAAAATCGTGTTTAAAAAGGGCCGCCAACGACAGATTCTGACATGCAGAATATTGTCGAAACATGATTTTTGCGCCCTAGGGTATAATTACACGAGACGCGCTAACTTAATTCTCTTTCTCGTACAACTACCGTGGCAGCCAAAGGCTCTGCCCAGAGACAACAACTCTTTCTCGATCAACCACAGCAGCAGCGGGAGGTTCTTCACGACTACTCATCACTTTCGTGAAAACACCCGCAACCTGAGGCCATGACAGGATACGAGGGAGCAGCCAAATACACGTAATAGGATCCAGCGTACGGGACGAGGCGACGGACGAGGAGAGGATCCGAAGGACGAGGATCAAGGACTCCAGGACTACACGACTACAGAGGAGCATCCAGGATTGAGTACCTAGGACCGAAGAGGACACGCTGCCGATTTACCACGACAATAAGGTGAAAAACAATCATGTATTTTTAAAACAAAGACTCACATAAAGACAATATAATTAACGATGTAAAAAGAGAAACAATCTAATTCAAAGATGAATTAATACTTTTGAAAATGTAAATCATTATTTGTATAGTAATTAGAGTAATGTTTTAAAAATGTTTTTAATTATGATTTTGAATCAATAACTTAGTCATCGATATTTAAATTAATATAAAAGTAATTAGTTAATTTTTATTAGAAAACAAAGCTATGCATATGCAGTATATTCAAAAGCAATTAGATCATTAGAAAGAGATTAGATAATCTAATAGTTATTACACTAATGAGCAAGCTGAGAGCAATATTGAATAATTATAAATGTTTATTAAAGTACAAGATTTTACATTATGTCTATGTGTAATATGAAATTATCACTTATATATAATAATTAGATGTGTGCTACGACTACACACACAAGCAAATAATAATGATATATATATATTACTATAATACTTATAACTAATTTACCTCAAGATATATTGTTTCCTTTAGGAACATGTTTCGGGAGATCCTGTTCTCCCATCTTCAGCCTTCGCCATCTTGCTTCTGGTGCAGTATTTGTGTGTTGGCTTCTGGATGTTATTAAGGTGGTTTGTTGGTCTTTGGTCCTTCAATGTTGCATTATTGTGTGTGGTTGTGGTATCTGTTTTTGTATTTTGTGTATTTTCGATGTTGAGTGCTTTGAATATTTTGTCATGTTTTGTATTGATTTGTATTTGTTCTGGTATTAATTTGTTTTGTGTTTTATGTTTGTAAATCTGTAAATTTTCCCAAATGTTCATTATGGTGCCTTTGTGTGGTATATGTTTTATTAGTGTTACATTGGTTATGTCTGGGAATTCATGTCCTGTGTTTATTGCATGTGTGGCTAAATTGGATTTATATATATTTGGTTTTTTGTATGCATTTAGGTGTTCAAAATAACGTTTTTTCAGCTGTTTTTTTGTTTGTCCTATATAACATTTATTGCAATTTTGGCATTCAATTTTGTATATACCGTTGGTTGTTGTATTATCTTTGTTGTGTGAGCTATTTAGATTTCGTTTTGCAAATTGTTGCACATATGTTGATTCTTCTGCCATTAGCGGAGGTGATTCGATCGGTGTATTCCTGTACTGAAATTAACATAAGCACAACATTTATACAGTATTTACTAGCAGTTGTAGTGTGCTAATAATATGCGAGAATATTTCTGGCGAGAATCATTAGATTCAAATTCTCTCTCTGGTTCTGGTACCAACCGTCGCTGTCGCTCACCTAAGCTGTAAATCTGTTCTTTTAAAATAATGGTCAACACTTTAATTTATTCGTGAAATAATAGTTATTTATTTAACTCAATTTGAATGATTGTTATTACAATTAGGTTATTTATTTTCTTTTTAAAAACAATTAAATTAGAGTATGGACTCTTAAAATTATTAAACTCTCAGGGTGGTCAGACTGCGTCTGAAAATCGACTATGTCTGTTTGTAAATAATTTGGTTATTATGCTTTATAAAATTAGCAGGTTCTTTGAGTCTGCAAGATACACTTCAACAAAAAATGCACTACTGTGATAATGAGTAGGCGGAGAATAAAAATATTACTTGTTGCTTTAACATAACACAAAATATGAACGATTGTTCATTGCTTATAATTGAGGTTAATTACGGTTCATTGTAACCTTACTTATTTGAGATTAATTAATTGATGATTCCATGAAGTCATTACTTATTTTGTACAACAGTGTTATGAATTAAATTCAGTGATATTTTATGAATGATCTCCAAAAAGTGGATATAAACTAAAACAGGTAATCCAAATTAATATACTACGGGTTCACTCATGTGTTACACTGAGTTAATGTTTTACAATTGAATATAATAATAGCTTAAAATTATTAATTGTTAGGGTTAATTGTTCCCTCATTGATTATTCAATGTCTCTTCCTAAACTATTACAATTAAATTTAATCTAGAAAGTTAAAATTGTCATTAGCAAAAGCTTTCATTGATTATTGTATATGTAATTTTTCAAAGTCCCTTTCCTTATAGAAATCGGGTTATTTTTGATTTAATTTAAATAAATCAAATCCGCTATTAGCGTTCTTTAATTGATTAATGATTCTGGATATACAATATAATGATCATTTGCACTGATACTTGCGTATACTGTTGGGTCGAAGTACCACTAACACAACACTTTTTTAAATTTCAATAATTAATTTATATTTTAATTAATTTTTATTAATTCACTTCACACACTTCCTATATGCATGAACTCCGTTATAGAACACTGTTAAAATATACTTCACTGTCCTTTTTGGTCCGACCTAACCTCAACTCAAAGTTTCGAGGTTAGCGTGCATTATCAGCTGTCGGCTGTCAATTCAATGTTATGATGGCCGCTCCGCTCACGTGGAGTCTGTCTCGATTGCTGGTGATGAACTGTTTTTGTTACCTGTGTTGGGATTCGGCACTTCGTACTTTTTAATGAGCTCTGATTGGCTAATTGTCTTTATTTCGTGTACTCTTGGCGAGGTTCGTCAAAATAGAAGCGCAAACTAGCGTTTAATTTGTTCTCATTTATATTATCTTTCTTTGGTGTTTGACCTGATTATGTTTTCTTCTTATTTGCACTGATTCCTTCCTCACTCTTAGTAAATTTCTTCTTGATCTTGTTGTCACTGGTTTCTTTCTCACTGTTTGATCTATTGGGTAATTAGGTATGTTGTCTCGTCGTTAGTCTTGTCTTCTTTTCTTCAGTTGTACATTTACTTGTAATGCATAATTTATTATTCCCCTATTTTGGCTTATAATACTTCCTCTATTCATGATCGTAGGTTCAACTTTGTAGATAAATTTCATTTATAGTAGCTTTTAATTATTTTGTAACATGTTGGTGTTGGATGTGTTATATGTACCATTACAATATATATCCTTTAAAATGAGATGACTAAATCATAAAACGTTTTATAACAAGTCTATAAGAGGCTTTCAATACACAGCAAACTGCAAAAGCAAATATCTAAGTTGAGTAGCAATTTTTTAAAAATTTTAATCGAGAGGAAAAGTCAAGAAAAAATGTCTACTTATTCGAAGGATATACCATTCATTCTCATAGCGCATACACATAACACATATTAACGAATACTGACTAGAAGACCGTTAAATTAAAGCGTGTTACAAATGTCAAACACTTTTTCAAGAAACAGTGTGCGATGTCAACAAGCGTTATTAGGTGGATTATAATAATGTTGTCAGCAGCCGTGTCGGAATTACCTGTGTGTAGATAACGTAACCCTTGTAACCTTCTACTACATGGTCATAAGTAATGTTCAGACAGCAAAGCGGATTAGGGAAGACAAGCATATAATTAAGATTGATATTATATTTTGTTTACTAGATATCATAGTACTTGGAACTGATATCAATGCCAATTAGATGCGTATTATGGCATACAAGTCTTTTATTATGAGACAGTAATTTGATTTACTTGATTAATTCGAAACAGCATTTAAGTAAAAATGTATTTAATACAAAATTAAAATGTTATAGCTAAGCGGTATAACTGGTTGCACCATATAATTAGAAATTTATCTCATTTCTGTCAAAGTTAAGTAAAAGAGAATCGTGAAGTGACTCAACATTAAAACTGTCATAATTTAGTTAATTCTATGAGGTGTGTTAAATTCCGTAGTAACCTAATATACTCTACTACCTTTTAGAGGGACACGTCATTTTGTTTTGGAAAAGAGTAAGTAAGCCATGTTAATTTTAATTAATAAAAAGTGTTCACGCCTTAAATAAATTAAATTTATTTTAGATATAGAAAATTAAAAAGCAAATAACTTATTAAACACGCTAATGCTGAAAACCCGGTACCACCGCGTCATCCGTTTGATAATATGGAAGATATGTACTACTCAATCAGCGTAGATTTCGGACGACGTCTATTAGGCCAATAAATATCTACCCCTATTCCCCTATTGGCCTATTTATCAGCAACCAACTTTTAAGTGTGCAATTTCAACGTTAAATTTGGTTTAATATCTATAACTATCCTACATACCTACGCGAGGGTTCGCGCACACACATACATACAAACTAGTTTTTATATTTTATAAATTATTGTCATTATTTGTGATTACGATCAATATGTATTAACTCATATGATAAATGCTTTGGGAATACAACGATATAAATTTTATTTAATGTTAGTAGGTACTTCGTATCTGCAATTAATATATAGTATCAAGTAATATTAGATATGCTAATACTTAAGTATTATTATTTTAAATTATAATAATGCATATTATATTAATTATATCGTGCTTTAATTTTTTTTTAAATTACTTACCGCTTTTTAAAGAGGAAATAATATTATGTCTATTACAAAAGTTCGTTTATCCTAGTGTATAAAGCCAAATTTTGTATTATATTGCTTTGTGCACAACTAATTGTGTTTTTATTAACTTAAAATTATTTTGAACTCTTAAATGTTGCATATTTCCATTTTAAAATTGTAATTTAGTGTAGTCTCTTAACCTTGTTTTTACAATCCGGTAAACTTTACATAGAACATTTGGTGTGAGTTTATTATATATTCTGCTCCAGTTCCTGAAATATGTGCCATTAGGGGTCACTTGCATGACCCGTTTTGTTTTCATTACGCTCCCGACCTTATGTTATTTGATTAAGGTAAAATCTAACAATGAGTTTCATTTCATGAGATTTTCATCAAATCACTTTCTGGTTCCTACTATATTTAATCGGTACTGCGATTACCAGTGTTCGAGTTCTGCACGAAACCTAGAAACACTCACATATTATTAGCAATTGCTGTCCAACCGTAAATAGTATACGGTTGTAGTAAAACCATTAGGCGTATTTTTTAACCAAAAAAATACTATGTTTTATTTTATCAGGTTAGTAGTTTGAAGTAGCATGTTGAAGTAGTTTGTATAATCACAAAACAACGTTGAGCTGTCTATATAATTTCAGATCTTTTGGAAACAATTATTTATATATTCTAACATATTTATTTATTTAATAAATTTGGAATTTCGGAATTATATTTTGAATGTTTAATTTCATTTAATATTTTTCAGTTTTCATTTAGTTTTTTTAATCAATTTAGCATTTTTAGTTGAACATATACTTCTAAATCGTAAGTCGTATACCAGGTAATTGTAAAATAACCTTAACTCTAATGGGTAAATCATGTTAATATATATTACGGTGTCACTATTCTGAAATGAATGGATATAGAATTCTAACAACTCAACATTAATGTTCTGAAAGGAGACACATGATGTCCTTGTCAGCTGCATAAAGGTAAGGAATCTTTAGGATGTCATCAATAGGTTCCTACTGCCTACAGCACATGCATGCTAATGCGCATGCTAATGTTCTACACATTTATAGGTTTATAAATGTGTAGAATATGGAATAGATTGTGTAATACATCATCATCATCATCATCATCATCACCATCATCATCATCATCATCATCACCATCATCATCATCTTCATCAAAGTTTATACCAACATTTGTTTGTTCCGGTTGCAAGCAGACAGACAAGACCTGGAAACTCCAATACTCCTTCGAACGCCCCTGCTCTACGTGCTTTTGGGTTTTCATTCAGTAGTTCATTAGGGTTGCGACAGTTGTCCGTTCGGTTAAGATGTTCCAACAATTTTAGCCGATATTGGGCAGTCTTATCAAGTCTACTCATAATGTCCAATGTCAGCCGTAAAGCGTCATTTCTTTTGCGATCTTAAAGAGTAAACCCTGCTACGTGGAGGGGAAGTCTCATTTCGGCCAGATATTCAAAATTACTGACCTGCTCCAAAACAGTGCCATCTACAACAATTTTTGCTCGTATGGGATAAGCTCCAAGATAAAGTTTCATATGTGGTATAGGATATTACGTTTGTTTAAAGAACATGCTTGTAGATAAACTCTTAAACAAAAAAGCTGATAAACTGTTTAAGTGTTGTGCATTGCGACTTGTGCAGTTCACCATTATTGAATATAGTTTCAACGTGTGTCAACGTGTCAATTTGTCCTGAGTCGTCGAAACGTGAGAGCATCCGTGATGGCCATCATACATGTAAGTTGCGTCCGTCACATTCCAGCGCGTTGTGTATCGTCGTTATGTCATTACCGTTTATTAAAAAAAGAAGAGTTCGCCTAACATTTGGTGTGACCAAAGTGTTGTATGCTCTAAGCTGGGTACCCGTGGAGACACATTTTTGTGTGTGTGTGTGTGTGTGTGTGTGTGTGTGTGTGTGTGTGTGTGTGTGATAATACCAGCATTCTTTTATTTTAAGCCCTGTAGCGTACACATCACTTTGGTCTTCAATGAGAAAATCTGTAACCGGATTCGACTCAATGAGTGTACAGCCATCTGCAAACTGCTTTCGGAGTTTGACACGATAGCTTGGTTATCATCAAATAACAACGTATCAACTGCAGAGATACAAATGTTCTGGAAGATTCATCTGTCGTTTATGTATAACTTCGTCTATATATAAATTAAAAACAGAAAGTGGCAATTGGCACTCTTGTCGTACTCCACAATTGATCACGCCAACATTAGGAGGTCTGTCCGTCTTCCTGTCACAATTAAAATTTTTTTTCCACATAAAGGCTTTGTGTAACTCTAATGAGATGTTGCGGGACCCCTTTGTTTACGTGATTTGTGATGTTTTAGATAAGAATAAACGAGCGATTAGATGATAAACGGGGGGGAAGGGGTACAACAATTTTTGTAGTGAAGGACCTGAAAAAGTTCAGGATGACAAACGGAACGGGCTACCATCTTTAGTGAATGACGATATGGTGCGGGTAGTTAAAGAGAATATTACAGACGATAGACGATTCACAAAGACGTCGTCTTCTATGCATTTTTTAGAAACGTCTCCTCACTTCTTTACAAAGTTGTGTATGAAAAACTAAACTTCCTGAAATGACGTTCATGCAGGGATTTAAATTGGATACGGAAAAGCACAAAATAAAGTGACAGGCTTTTTCCCACTTTTCAGAGGCGAAAGGGGATGACTTCCTGCGCCGTATAGTCACCGAGGGGGGGCGCACTGGAAAAATACTTTATTTCTCGCAGAGTAAACACTTAAGTCCAGGTTTTCCTCTCTGAAATCATGTGCACCCTCTTTTGGGAAGGTTTTTTCTTATAAGCTCCTCGCCTCAAGACGCCACAATCTACTAGGATGTCTACTGAAGACGCCTACGATATCGTGTCGTGCGATCCACAGTCAGCGACGTAGGATGCTTACCAAGTGCGTTGTGCTGATTCATGTCAATGCTCGCTCTTGCAGTGCCACTACAACGCAGCGCACCTGCTCACAACATTCGGCTGGGAACAGTTTGTACATCCGCCGTACAGGCCAGATGTCCCACCAAGTGGTTATCACTTTTTCAAGCATCTGAAATTCTTGCTTGGATCCCAGAAGTACCACAACTACGACAATGTCAAAGAAGTTGTTTATACGTGGGTAATACGTAATTTAAAATACAGGTGGGAAATGTCTGCACAAAGGTATACTACGTGTAGTAAACCGCTATGAAAAGAGTTTCAACAATGACGCAAACTATGTAGACAAATAGTTTAAGGCGTGTATTTTAAACAACAATAAAACCGTTTTGTAAATACAATGATTGTTTTTCATAACCTCTTAGGACTATCTTTCTGGGTAGCTCTAGTCTAATTGACTTCTATTCAGTTAAGGTATGTCGAAAGCAGAAATAGATATCAAAGCAAAATAATCAATATGTTCTATAAAAATGTTTGTCTGTCATGAAGGGTTGTGTTAATAATAACTCCCAAAGTGAAACTGAAAAGGTAAGTAACAACATCAAGATAAACCTACGTAACTATAAATTATTGAACACCAAAGAAATCGGCAAAGTTATTCCTAACAATTTCAGAGGAGAATTATACTTTTGTATAAATATATACATATGGTACAGTATAAATAAAGTACAGACAACAATGCAATCACTAATTACCAGCTTTGATGAGTCAGAAATAACAATTGGTTATCAACAAGGTAGACTCGTACAAAAATTCAAGTTAAATTTGTCCACACGTAATGATAATGTCAAGCAATAGAGTTCCGCACTAAGTATAACACAGTAATCACTTCCCACAACCACTCCATCCGCTCTAAAGGAATCGCTCACTGTACGCTGACTGGCAAAGCCAGCCGCTCTTGCTTATATAGGTCGCGCTGATGTTCCAGAATAACTTTCCATCCTTACTGCGGCGTGCCAGCACAATGTGTCTCTCAAGTGCTCTCCAGAACAATCTAGAAGCCACTTTCGTGCGCCCTTGATTGAGACGCTACATCTGCTCGACTACCAAAGAATCGGGTTATAGGACGCTCTCGACTCTTCGATAACGTTCCGTCGTTACAATAAATTATATATATATATATATATACATATTGTCACGACCGTCTAATCGATCGTCGTAGGTACAGTGGAAACGAAATAAGTACAAGACAGTAATTAAGTCACTAATCACACCTTTAATTGTTACAGTAAAACAGTTCGTACTTAACAACACAGTCTCTACAACAAATCAAATGAAAATTGTACACACGCAATAAAATGTCCACTAATATTAAAACTCAATTGTATTACAAATATACTGTCCGATTATAAAACGCAACACTTCACTAATAACTACTTGAACGTACACAGTAATAACTCGAACCGCTCTGGAAATATATACTGTCGCACATCGCACTAATACTCGCGAACCACAGGGTCAAAAATTCGCCTAATACTAAACTGAACGTCGTTGAGAACCGGTATTTATAGCCAGTCGAATATCTAGACGATTCCTAATTGCATTGTAGTGTGCGTATGAACTATGTAATTAACTACGGCATTGACACAGTCCGAGCGCCATAGCGAAGCCCGGCACAGTCGAGAAGATTCTCGCAAAATGCGTCTGCAATAACGTACGCCACACGCTTACATTCTGAATCTCTCTGGAACGTTCGATAAACACGTAGATTGTTCTGTGACGTCGTAACAATATATATGTATATATATAGCGATATACAAAATGTCCTATAGAATAAGTAGTCGGTGCTCAAATACTGGAATGTTTCAGATTTATTCTATATTTGTTTGCAGTAATACTTTATTATTGTTTATGATAACAAATAAAATGAATTAACTATTTCTGTTGACCTATTTTTTAAATTAGTATAATTTTCTCCTATATTTTAATTACATAAAATTGTACTTTACACAAGTTGTTTTTGCCTTTAAGTTTATCACTGTTTTAATAAAGTTTATATAAATAATTTCACCTTCCTTTTCGATGGACGATGCGATGACGATTCTCTGGTCCTTTCAAGCGGCGAAAGTTGTTCCTCATAGATAGATGAGGATCTCCTCATGTTTTCAAGCATCCAGGGTCGTTCTCGGGTTGGGTCCTTCTAGAATTTGTAGAGAACTAATATTTATTTTATATTAATTATTTAGTAATTAATATATATTGTATGTAGAGATTTATACTGTGTATAAAACTACACAATTATCCAGCAACCTGAAGTGTTCTTTTAATATCTACGCGGACAATCTTGTATCTACCGAATTAACACTCGATGTCTAATTTACTCGCAAACTTCGTGAGTTGTGCTCGTATGCTTTTGGTAGATCTATCGTCATAAACGCGTTATTGAGTTCAGACCAAGACTGAATTGTATCACATGAAGAACAAACTCAACTATTGTTTTAGCCAATTTCATCGGCCGAAATATTCCCTCACCTTTAGTGCTTCAGTAAAGGTAAATTTCTTCCTGCAAAAGACTACCTACGGGCATATCTAAACTTGCAAATGAAACCTGTCTAATTTTATTTTTCACTTTTTTCACTAGATTGGTCTTTACTTTATGCATAGCCTGGTGTAAGTCTCATGTCAGAAATTTTATTTTCACAAAAGTTATTTAATGTTTTGTAACATGCACACTCGCCATATGCCTACGCATATTTTCACACTACTTCAAAAGAATCATTTTTTTGTTTATTGTCAAAAATTAACTTAAACTAAACATTTTTACGTTTATCTTATTGTCTATTGTACAATGTCTGGAAATTCAGTCCTTACTTAAACAAATTTTCAGTAATATACAACATATTATCTGATATGCAACATGCTATCACACGCTACGAGTTAAACTATTACGTTATATGCAATATATTGCAATAGATGAGATTTCCATATATAAAATAATAATTTCACTCTTGACATATAATAGCATGTTTCAATGAGAATTACTTAAAGTAAAAGTTGCGTGTTAGAACATTGTAGTATAGACAATAAGAATCATGTCAAAATTGTTAGATTAAGTTGATTTTTGGCTGTACAAAAAATGTGCGTTATGAAGTATTGCAAACATATGCATA
This sequence comes from Magicicada septendecula, assembly GCA_034769895.1. Taxonomy (NCBI): domain Eukaryota; kingdom Metazoa; phylum Arthropoda; class Insecta; order Hemiptera; family Cicadidae; genus Magicicada; species Magicicada septendecula. The sequence goes on along the minus strand of CM068368.1, from coordinate 570,782,736 downwards.
GGCATATGGCGAGTGCGTGTGTGAATAACTGTGTTACGAAAAAACAATAAAAACGAATTAAATTAAACAACTTTTATGTAAATCACATGCCCGACATAAGACTTAACCAGGATGTGCATAAAATAAAGACCTATCTGGTAGTCATATTTGTTAATAATATAAATAACGAAATATATGAGTTTTTTTTATAAAAAAGGTTTTATCACCCACAAGGAAAGTAATAAAATTATACTGGTTATATTTACACGTTTTATATTGTGAATATACAATTTCTTGCAAGTAGAATATTATCTAGACTGTAGTCGTAAGAGTGAGAGAACGTTTTGACTAATGAAATTGGCTAATACATCAGGTGATTTGATCCGTGATGGGATGCAAATCAGTCTAGCTTAGAACTCAGAAGAAGCAGTCCCATTACTCTATAAAGTGTAATCGTTAACTCTGATTCAGTATTAGGTCTGTCAGGATTTACGAACACTAGTAATAAAATGCGCGACTGAATAATCTCCAGTGCTAGTTCGGTAAAGTTCAAGATCGTCCGTGTAGGCATTTATGAACACATGAACAAATCAAGTTTGCCTGAGGCATATAAATCAGTAGTAAATAGTAATTCAACACTATTCATAGACATTGTACCCAACCCGTAAACGACCCTGAGAGCTGGAAAGCAGGGAACCTCAGGAGGAGCGGCGGTATCCTGACGTCTACCTGAAAGGAATATCTGTCGACACTTATCACCAAATCATTCATCAAACCAGGGAGGTGAAACCGTTCATATAAACTAAATCAATCAATAAAATAATTATAAACTGAAAGATACAGCAAAACTTGTAGTATTTAAGATTTAGTTAATTATAGAATTATGCTAAGTATAAAGAGAAGGACAACAGAGACGGTCAATTCATTTTATTTTGTAGAAGAAACTGTTAATTAATTTTATTTAACACAGAAGTAGTAATTTATTTATTTGAACAGAATGAATGATTTTATTTTGCATTAGAAACAGTCTATTATTTTTGTGTGTTATCATAAACTCCAGTAAAATGCTGTCTAATCTAAAAATTAAGGGACATCTTAATAAAAGCTAAACGATTCCATTATCTAATATCAACTACTTATTCTAAGCGACCTTGTACATCGAAATATATATATGTATATATATATATATATATATATTGCAACGTTACAATTATTTCAAAAATACTCAAATACATTACCATGTACTCTAAGCAACTATGAAGTGTATTACACCGGCCAGGTTTTTTTTTTATTCTCGTTGCGTCAAGTATATGTAGTTGCATAATAATAAACTAATTTTCAAAGTGAAGTGAGATGTTGTTGCCATGAAATAATTAATTAAAACCGTTTCAAATTAATCATTCTATGATTTATTAATATTAATAGAAAATATGCAAATATTGAAATTTTGAATTATAAAATAAAAAAATATTCTCTTTTATAAGTTTACAAAAATACAATATAACCTTCTATTCTGTTCATGACATAAAAATAAACAACCATATAATATTACTAGCTAAACAGACATGTTAAACAAATTATCTAAACACTTTTTATTTCAGTGTGTGTGACATTGACTGAAATTTTAAATAATAATAGCAACTCATTTACAAACAAAAATAATATTAACTCTCAAGAATAAAACTAATTGTTGCTTTAAACAAAATAAAAAAATAACATTTACTTCCAACCTATTATTTATTTCTACTGACACACCAAAATGTTAACATAAAACAGAAGATTAGTATTTTAAAATTTTCTTGTTAAATTAAATTGTTTACTTTAACTACAATTTAAATTCTGTACAATTATTATATTTAAAACTTTAAGTCTTTACTGTTCATATATAAGTTTCTTTTTAAGAGTTCTTTTCACAAACAAAAATTATAATTATTCATTCATCACCTGCGTACTGCCAACGTTACAGTTCCGTGTGTGTGTGTGTGTGTGTGTGTGTGTGTGTGTGTCCTGAATCCTGAGAATTTGATGATGATGATTATGCTGATGCGGTGTTCTCTGTCTCTACGGTTTGTTGTTGGTGGTGGTCCAGAGTTCGTCCATAAGTCTTGGTGTGTGTGGTAAAGATGTTCGTTCGGTCGGCAGACGAGCATAGTGACGTTGTGTGAAGATATGTTGAGTCTGGGACCACCCCAAAATTGCCGGTGGTATTTATACTGGACGGCAATCTGATAAGTCCAGGACTGTTTTCGACCTGTTAGATATTGTCACATCGTGCAAAACGTCCTTTTAATTACAAATCACTTTCTTGGCTTATTTCGCGATTTTGTATACATACTCGTAGCATAAGCGATATCACTGTTTACGTAATTTTTTCTGGTCACTCACATATAACACACTTATTAATTACTATTTAATTACAATATTAATTAACACTAAATTACCTAGCGTCTTTATTATTGCACATTCCTGCAATATTTTTACATCAGTATATTCGTTAAAAATTCCTTAATATAATGGTGTCTTTATAATAGGGGTAAGTCTTTGTTCACAGGTTTAAAACGTATTAATTAGTTGATTTTTATCCGGTTAAAATCTGATTACAGACGTACGCATCACCCAATGGTAGGCTTTTTCCTGTCGTAGCTTGCGTTCACACACACAAACACACAAACACACAAGCACACAAGCGCTGTATTCACTCGCGGGGAAGGTGTACACTTTCTGACAATTCTTAGCCTGCATAATATTGTTAAAAACTGTTTATCATATATTTTCTATGCTAAATATTTACAAACATACCGCCCTGGGCAAATATGCAAATATGTGTATTGTTGCTATACATATATATATATATATATATATATATATATATATATATATATATAGATATATATATAGACTTAGCGCCGCATAATTTCTTCATCACACCCCAATTTTTACCCAGGGTATCTAAAACAAATTTGAGGAACTTGTATAAGTACATCTTTAGGTGAAGAAGTTATTTTGCCCAAGTTATGGTGTGTCAGCGTACGAAAAACTTATACAAATTTTTATACATCGTATTTTTGCTGTACGCTGAAGCCAGACAACCTGTTCGATATATACAAATGTATATAATGAAATATGGGTAGTTAGTCGGCCATATTGGCATTCGTAATAATTATTCTATAAAATTTGTAACATGTGTAAAAAAGACAGACACTACAGAGGGAAGTGTGTTTTTATTCTGTTTAGTTGGTATAACGAAATATTGCGACCTGCCATATTTATTCTGTTTAGTCGTCTCGTTGTGCGGTAATTCGTTGAGTTTGCTAACGTGTGTGGGACAGAATTTTGTAATTCGTATGAAGTGTTTGTGATTGCAAGTCGAAGTAAAAATATGTTGGAGGCGCTAGGAATAATAATGAAAGGTAAGATGATCATTTATTTAGTGTATGTTGTCCGTTGTTTGTAGGAAATTAGCTGTTAGGTTATGTAAGAATGTCTCGATTACTTTGGGTTGTACACTAGGCCTACCGGTTGTTATAGACCCAACTATACATAATATCACTGTGTTCTGTCCAAAATTTAATAATGGAGCAAATTAGCATTCTAATTTAATTAATACAATATACCTAGGCTAACGCCATGCGTTCTTATGGGAGTAAAAATTTAATTTTTTGTCTCCGTAAATAGGTTCGACCGCCGTTTAAAATTATTTTTCTCGTGTTTATATAACATAGAAGAATATAATAAAAATATATCAGCGCAATATCAGCATTGATGAGAATCTTCATAATTACCCAAGGGGTAATTAACTAATTTTTAAAAAAAGTCCCTGTAAGGCACTGAAGCAATTTAATTAAATAAAGTTTCTTTGTTATAGATACTCCTGTAAGTCTGACAATTATTTTGTCTACTCTAGCCTACCTATATATGTGTAATGTATCCAATTTGTAAATCATTTTATTCGTAAAATGTGGTCCTACCTAACACAAGATGGTACGCCTTACTATAATATATTTAATTTGAACTCTGCTCGTATTTAACTAGTTACAAATTTTATTTAATTCTTCAGTCCAGCTATATTACTCTAAATATACTTTCAAATTCAGCATTTTTCATAAAATTCATAAAAGAAATACGGTAGGTTATGTTTCATGTCTAGATTACTTTGTCGAACACGTATCTGTTATAGAACCAGCTATGCCTAATAGCACTGTGTTCTGCCCAAAATTTAATAATTGAGCAAGTTAGCATTCTAATTTAATTAATACAATTTTATTTTTTCATTATTAGCGGGCCAGTTTATACAAAAACAAAAATTCTGGAGTTTTGTATTGTAGTGTTTTAGGGTAAATAGAATTGCCATAATAAATTTAATACAGTAGGCGTATTGTTTTGACTGTGAAACAAAAATCATTTGTTTGATGTTTTAATTCATTTCACTTATCCCCAATAAGTAAAAACCTTTACAAAGGTGCATAAGGTATTATCATTTGCTTTAAAAAATTGAATTCCAAAATAATACAAAGACTATTTAAATTAGATTTGTTCCTTTACTGCATTAATAAAACCTGTCATATACGCGTCACCTTATGCTACATAAATATCAAACACACTTAGTGTTCCGAGTTGTTAATACAATAGTGATATAAATATCAGGTTACTAAACCTTTACACAGAATAATTTTATTAGATGCATTGTTGTAAAACTTTAATATTGTAATTCCTGCTTTGAAAAGTGCAGGGTAAAACAGAAAAATGAAAATATCAGAATAATAATATTTGAATAGAAATCATAGATTCTTTGTGGTATACAAGAACATGAGTATTTATTGTATTGTATGCAAGTTGGATGTCATAACATGAAATTATCAGTTAAGGATAGTTCAGTGTTTAGATAAGACTTTGATTCTATAACCCTAGGACTAGAATAAACTTCCAGTTAGTTTTGTGCTGATGTATTATTAACAACAGCAAAGTTCCTGTGATAATAGAACTGATTTCGCTGAAAGATTAATTATGTTAACAACACTTGCAAACTAGCAGGGCATTAGCGGATTAACTTACAGCGGAATAGCCTGTAAACCTAACCTAACTCTGAAATAAAATGAATTACTTTTAGGAAAAAATCAAAATTTGTTTGTGTTATGTAGGCTTGGGTGTTAAGTATAATAGGCTAAGTTCTTTATCACAGTAAATTGTCTCTAGCTCCAGATACTTGCATGTCTACAGCAATTGTCATATTTTACTTTTCAGATGACTGTGAAAGTAGGCCTAGGAGACGTACAGGAAAAAAAGGTACATATAGTTTTAATTGTTATTTATATTCAGTGTATAAAAGCACCCCTTAACTCTAATCAACTAAAAATATAAAATTAATTAACCCATTTTTGAAAAAGACCCTGTGAGGGAACTGACTCCAGTTAAATGAAATATGTATTCTGTATTAAATGCTTATTCTGTATAAATATCAAGTTACTGATACCTTTACACAGAATAATTTTATTTAGATTAAGTCTGGCCTATGATAATATAACTGATTTAGCTAAACTTACTGCGGATTAGCCTGTAAGCCTAACCTAACTCTGAAATAAAATTAATAATTTTTAGAAAAAGATCAAAAGTTTATAGGCCTGGGTGTTAAGTATAATAGACTAAGTTCTGTATCACAGTTGAATTATCTTTAGCTCCAGAACTTACACCAATAGTGCATGTCTACATATATTTTCATACTTTACTTTCATATTTGACTGGGAACGTAGTAAGTTCAGTGTTAATTTATTCATGTTACCTTATATTTGGTGTATAAAATCACCCCTTAAACTCTAGTTAACTTAAAACTAAGATTAATTAACTGATTTTTAAAAAAAGTCCATGTGAGGGCACTGACTGCAATATAATTAAATATTTTTTCTTTATTATAGATACTCCTGTAAGTCTGACAATTATTTTGTCTACTCTAAAAAAATTCCATTTATTACTTTTATGGTGATTCATGTATGAACATTACATAATTTTAATTTTCTTACAGATGTAAGGCTGTTTCCGGAAAATGTATGCGATCGAATTTCACAAGATTTAGGACACACACAAGTGTCTGATCAAGTAAGTTTGAGTGGTAGATTAGGCCTGAAATTTATGCTAAATTTTGTTCGTAAATTCTGCCTAAATTTTTTGCCAGTAATTTAATCTATGGCTTTGATATGAAGTATAAAATGTCTGAAGACAAGTACTAAGCCTTGAGTTCCTACTGAGTACACCCATTAGCCTATAGAAATATTAGCTTAACTGCGTACGTTTTCAATTGTAAAAATGAAATAGGCCTACCTATATTTGGTTAATGTATCCAATTTGTAAGTCATTTTATTCGTAAAATGAGGTCCTACCTAACACAAGATGGTAGGCCTTACCATAATATATTTAATTTGTACTCTGCTCGTATTTAACTAGTTAACATATTTTATTTTATTCTTCAGTCCCACTATATTACTCTAAATATACTTTCAAATTCAGGATTTTTCAGAGAAACGTAATTAATTAAATAAGATATGACTTAATAAGTTAAGGTTAATTTTAACACCTAATATAACAAAATTTATAATATAGGCCTATGGCTACTGTAATACGGAAGCAAACTGTTGTAAAATTTGGACACATAGTTACTTTCATAACATCAAGTCCATTAAATTGTAATTTATTTGACATAAAAATTTTATTTTAACACAGCTCTGCTTTAAAAATTAAGGACTAACATTTGTCAGGTAAAAGAAAAAGTGAAAAGAGAATTTGAACTGTGACTTCTTTAATTTTTGAGTTAAAAAGATTTTTAATCTCGATTAAATTTTTTAATAAAATTGTGCTGTTTTTAAATTTTATAATATTAACTTGCAGACAGAAAAGGTTTTGCTGGTGACTAAAGAAAGCATCGTTCTTTTATCTTATGTAAAATTTATTATTGCATGCAAGTCTGATTAAAGCTCACTAAACTAAAATTATCACTGCTTACAGCAGCAGGTTCTTAAATCCGATAATTGATGTAGGCCTATAGTGTTATTTTTATTTAATTTCTTATTATCTGTATTTATAATCTGTAACTTAATGTGTAGAATTGTATTTATATTGTTTAACCTCCTAAATGATACTCAACTAATATCACATGAAATTTTAAAAAATTAGTATCTTAATATTCTAAATTTTATGGGGTGTGTTATACTTAATAGTAGATTTAAATGATACGGAGTATGGATGAATTATCCGTAATGTATTTGCTAGTTATAATACCGTTATAATCAGGATTATATTATTCAATGTTAATCATTTGAACAGTTTTTTTTTTCGAGTTTGTGTGATTATATTAGAAATCTTTTTCAGGAATGTTCAGTGCAGGGATGTAACCAAGCAATAGTGACTTGAGTTCATTTAAATTAAAATAGATTACTATAAAATAACTACTAGATTATGCTGTAAATTTAATTTTTTTTAGAAATTTACACAAAATCCATTAACTTTTTGTAAATTCATAGTGCTAAGCTACAAATATTGTGCTAGGTTAAGAAAATAAATTATTCTCTTAATTATTAGCTTAATATTATTATAATTATTAACTTAGTGAAAAATGATGTATGAGTTTTGTAATGATCTTTCAGGTTCCTCCTGAACTTTCCAGAATTGACTGGGAAAAAATGACTATTATTGCACCATCAGTAGTATCGACATCAGATGATATTGATGTGGAAAACATATGCAGTGGAGAAGGTAATATAATCAAAGCAATTTAGCCTATAGATAATTTAAAATTTTTTTTTTATGTTTGTGAATTTTGTAACATTAGCATATTTGATTTAATGTTTGTTTCATATGTAGTGTTAGGTTTACCTAAATTATCTTTACTTGAGAAACTAGACTTGTATAGGTACTTTAAATCAATTAAGAAAATCAGCTTTGAATGTAGCACAATTAATTCATACCATATTTCATTAATGTTTTGTTTTCAAAGCATTTTTTTGTTTGGGTGTTAGCCTATTTAATTTGTGTTATGGCAAAGTTAATTTTCTGCATCAGGAATGTCCTATTTCATTGAGCAAGCTTTATAGGAGATTTTGAAGTTTGTGATAAAATAGCCATTAATGATTGTTTTGTCTTGTTAATGACAACAATATAAAGTTATTAACAGTCCTATTTACATTTTAAATGAGAAAATTTAGTAACATAGTAGTTGGAATCATTTTTAATTAGTAGTATTATGTGTCAATGCTTTCAAATCAGGGGCTTCCTTTGGAAAGTATAATCATATGATAATTTTAAGATAAGTATTGTTAGAAGCTCTAAATAAGTTTGTTTATATTATTTTTTATATAAAGAGTTTTGGAAGCTGCTGGAAAACAAAAGTTCTTAATAAAGTACATAATTAGTTTAATAACATTATTTCCCATAAAATTGCAATTATTTCATTTAGTAATTTGCACTTTTGTTGATACTGGCAATGATAATTATTTTTCTCTGTTAGCTAAAATTCTTTCTTTGTTACAGAGTCCATTGTTGTAGAAGCTCTTATATCGCCAGATGATTGTGCAAAATTTATAAGTTTGGAGGTAAATTTCTCCTTATAGAATTGCTGTATTCTTATATAGTTATCTCTCTCTGACCTCTATTTTGCACTATGAGGTGTACACTTATTTCCATTCTTATTTGGTATTCTTTTATCTCTTTCTACTATTATTTAGTTACAATAGTTTAATCATAGTAGTCTCTTTATAATTGGTTTAGTGTTTTTTGTACACTGGTCTGTCCCTTAGTGTATATCATTGACTAACATTACATAATGTGGTGTCCCATGACAGGTGTTCTTAATTAAGATTATAATACATTATGTCCTTTCTTATAATATTCTTATACTATTACAATAGTGGCATTACACCTTACTTGTGGTATAGACATTAACCTTTTACTTCTATTTGGTATTATAAAGTGGTTTTGTTCACGTTTTACTTAGTGAATCCCCTTTTGGTCGGTTTTGGTTCACTTTATTTACTTAAATTCTTATTTAAAATCCATTTTGGGTATCTTATATTGGTACCTGTAGAAAGCTTATCAGTTCTTCTTGGTTTAAGGCACAAAACATTTTGGTTTAGGTAGGCTTTTCCTACTGATAGATGTGAATTTAGGTGAAATTTGTACCAACAATGTGTATGTTAGGTTGATACAAATTTACATTCTTTTAACCTTATTTTCTCAAGTTTGGTTTTATTAATGATAACTAATAACTCTTTAGTTATTGCCTTTTCTTATCTTACATGATTGTTTGACTATTTGAGTAATATTTGTTATTATTATGAGACAATTTTAATACTTCTTTATGTTACATGGGTGCTATGCATAACATGTTACTATGCTTTTATTCACAGCTTCTATTCAGTTAACAGTATAGTTACTTTCATTCTTTTATAACATATCTTGTCCTATACATTTATAATATAATCTGTTGTATATTGTACAGGAATGGGTTTCCTCTCCTTAAAACCCCACTGTTGTGTTTGTCAATTTGTACATACACTTATGCCAATGTGTTTTGAATTATTTTAATTATGTAAATCTCGGAGATATTTGGAGTTGTGGGATGTACTGATGTAAGTAATTAATTATTAACTTAGCTCTCTAAAAACTATCAGTGTTTGTGTACCTGTAACTTAAATAATTAATGAGTTATTGTATAATTCCGTTCAACCCTATTATACCTTGAAGAGAATTCTGTCTAATTTTGTATTTTTACTCTCTCTCTTTGGTGTCAGATAATTCCGCTATAAGCGCCGTAGTATCGGCTCATCGAAACTTATAGGTTATTTCAATGTTTATGTTAACCAATTATTCTATACTTATTCAGTTACTTTTTTATTCCAAGCTCATTAAACCATACTCCAAATAACAAGATTTTGCCAATATATAAAGGTTCTTTATTTGTTTACTTCTTTAACATTGAATAATATATGTTCTAATTAACATATGCTTGAGCTATAGATTGTATGAATCGATTGTTGATTATTCTGATACTTTATTTAAATTTAGTTATATAGTGTGTTTTAATTTGTAATTAATTTAATTCAGGGTGTGAAGGTTCTTGTAACTGTGGGGAAGATTAAAAATACATAGATAAGAATGCAAGATTTACAAATTTAAAGTGTTGTGTAGTTAGTATGATTAATATAATAATAATTTACCAGACTCGAACGAAGCCAATCGTGTAGGCGGTTGATTGATAAATTTACTGTTCTGGACAATTATGCCGTACGATTTTCTTTCTTCGATTTAATAGAATGGAATTCTTCTCCTGTCCACTTCGGAATTACAGCTTTCTAGATTGGTTTACAGCCCGATTGATGCTTCTTCTGCAACGCCAGGATCCAAATACGTTCTTCTCTTGGTTGAAGCAATTAGTGTTGTTCCGTGTTTTTGAAAGGTTATAACTTCTGGTGTAGTGAATATTATTAATTGTGATACTGTTAATTCTTTCTATTTGGTTTAATATATCATCAATTCCCTTCGGATATGGGACAGTTCAAGTTCTTCCTTGTATAATCCAGTTATTTATTCTCTATTGTGATTTCATACTGTAGTGTTATTTGGATTAAACTGTACTGGTGATAGTCATAAACATTGTCATTAGGATTTTGTGTTTTATAATCGTGTCTGATGATTTAAAATATTCCGATTAAATAGATAATTCTTGGGTTTTTTAATCTCATCACATTCAGATCATCAAAGCAATTATTGTCAAATTAACAACTTCCTCTTCTTCTGTCGTCCCTAGCAACACACGACTTCTTCCTTCCACATGTTTTGAATATAGTGTTTATTTCATATATTTTTTGTCTATTCCTTATCAAATTGCTATCCTATCGGAATGTAACTTTACCGATAGTTGGTTTATTATTTTCTACACATATTGTGCTGGTTTTTTGATATAAGCTGGTTTTTTTCCTTTTTTTATATTTAATCCACTTTCGATATTAAATGTTATTAATCGATATCATGGCATTATGGTATTATCATAATTTGTATAAATTTTATTATATATCATTATTAATTTAATGTTTTTTCTAGCTCTTCAAATCGTATTCATTAATTATTATTAATTGATGTACCTAACCTTTATGTTATGAGTGGTTATATAGTGGTTTTGGCTGTTAGGCCTTTTATTGTAAACAGATCTACCTGTGTTTATAACTGGTACACATCTATAGCCCCTTTTACATAAATTCATACATATAATTAAATCTTAACTATTAACATTTACATAAACAATTATTTTTTTCATATCTAATAACAATTTTATCTTGACCTATGGATCACATATAAGAAAATTCAAATCTATTAACGTTAATTAGCTGCTTCACACTTCATTCTACAACAGTCATTGAATAATACATCTTGTTTCATTATCTTTCATTAACTCAACACATATTTGGTATAACATAACATAAACTTTATCATAACATTTGTTGTCACAAAATAATACCTCTTAACTCAAAATTCTTATTTGCTATTAGTAAATTATTGTTTCATTTTTTGTTTGTTTTTCATTAAACATCTATCATCAACTATTGTCTAACTTACAGGTTCGGTTATTCTTGTTAATATTACCTTGCATCCTTATTTACCTTTATCTATGATTATAAATATAATTATTAGATCTTTGTTCTATCATGGGGTTAAATATTGACTTGTTTATTATTCTCTGAACCTTGTTTTTATGTAACTTGAGTGCTAGCATTTCTGTTGCGTTACAATATTGGTCATCTCAGTTAGTCAGTTCTTGTCCATCTCTTCAATCTGTAAATTGTTCAGTCATTGCATATACGGGTAAGATGTTCTATAGTTGACTGGCTCTTGGAATCTATATTTTATGCCATGGTTGTTAGGTGTCTTTCTCGTAGTATGTTTCTTCCTTGTCTTCATTGGTTCCTTACTGACCGAAAACTATTGGGTTGTTGGTTCCTGTGGTACAACCATTGTTCGGTGCATCTTCTTTTTCTTATAATGTTATTTCACTTGTTAGTTACCATTAGTTTTATTAACTCTTATTGTTGTGAGTTTATCCTTGGTGATGAGTAGCTCATGTAGTTTCATGCTTGGCCTTTTAGAAGAAACACTTGGTTTGTCTCTTTCACTCAATTATTGACATGTGTTAATATTTTGGGTTACTGAAATATTTGGGCTCATATGTCTCGTTACAATATTAACTGGTTGTAGGCATATAAACTTATACACTGTTGTGAGAATTGTACAAAAGTACCTTTAAGCTAATTTCAAAACACAACATTTCAGAATTAATCACATTTTTTTCACTTTATAGGCTATGTCACACCAAAAGAAAATGTACAGGTCACTTTCAACAACAGTTGACAACAGCTGACTGAATATTATCCGATGACAAAATACTAAACAGATGGGAGATAGTCACACCAACCAACCATTTTGTATATAGTCTTTAAAATGAGATTTTTTGCTTGTACACGGAAAACCTTTATCACTGTATTAAGATATATATTTTAGATATGTAGGTCAATTTATGAATTTTGAGCTATTAATTTAGCTAGTGCTAAGCTTTAAAACACAGTTATTTGTATGAAAGAAAAGTACAATTTTGTAGGCCAAGTAATAAATCCAACTATGATTCTGAAAAATTGTCACGGGTAGGAAAATAAAAATAATAATAATTCACCGATCTGAATGACGTTTTACAGAATCGTGATAAACATAAAATTACTTTTGATAGTGATCCCATGCTCATCCCAAGTTGAAACTTTCAGAATATGTAGAGGAAAACAATATCTTTCACATATATTTTTTTGAGAATTTTAAAAATACAGTTTTTCAAAACTCAGTAAATGCAGTAATGATGTGTTTATAAAAAAAATATATATTTTCAACTAATTATGTTTTATATCATATGAAATCCCTTTAAAAGAGCTTTCAAATGAACTCGATGTCATTGTTCTAGCTTAATTAGAACACAAGTTGTGAACAAATCAATACTGTTGCGCAAGTCAAAAATTTTATTTATTTTTTTCATTTTTGAGCACCCATTACTCAGTAACCTTTCGTCAGAAAAATGTGAAAAAATTGATTTGTGTTACTATTTATGAATACTACATGCATACTTAATTTCAAATAAATCTAAGAGGGTCAGGTTGTAGCACTTGTTGATTTGACACGGAATATCTCTTAAATGTAACTTGAAGTTTTCATTTTGTTGTAAACATACCAGTCTAGTTTTTCTATTTATAGTTTATGCTTTTTTTTTTTAATAATTTCAACTAATTGAACCCCTAATCAATCCTACACTCCCTCGCAGAAAAACCTATATTTAGTTCATTTATATTGTCATCTGAGTTTAGTTATGTTTGATGTAATAAATAAAATGTTTATTTCATCAAAGGTGTTTTCACTTTTTGTAATTATGTTCTTGTAAATAAATATTCTATGTACTTTATTATTCTAATCTTATAGTTACTGATAAAGTAACAAAGCCCAAATGTCTGTGTGGTATTTTTGTTGTAATAATATTTGTCTGATATGTATTATTTTTGCAATGTTTTTATGTATCTTCTATGAAGAAATAATTTGTTCATTATCCTTAATAATTATTAATTATTGATACCTTAGAATTGAAACTGTTTTGTATAAATTTTGTAATAAAAATCAATGTACTTGTAAGTCTTTTTTTATCAATAACCTATTGAAAATAACACATTCCTTGTGCAATGCAAGTAGGCCTACCAAATACCTACCAAAAATGTATATCCCCAATTTTTGATAGAATATATGATTTTTGTTGCCATCAGAATTTTACTTTGATCTTACTTTCATGTTCCATAAGGAAATGGAAGTATGGTGATGGCAAAAAAATCGTGTTAGAGATTTTTGCAGATTCTGATTATACTACCCTCAAAACATGAAAAAAAGTAATTTATCGAAAAGTGTCTGTGTGTCTGTCTAGATTTTTTATGGCAAACGATAAGAGCCGCAAATTCAAACAGAATCAAATAATTTTTTGCATACAGCCCTGAATTGTAGAGTATTCAAGACCTATTGTTTTTTGTGAAGATCGGTTTAGATAAAGGGGTAGTTTACCTGGAATATTTTATGTTGTAACAAGAGAAATTTTTTCATTACGAACGATAACTGCCGTAAATTCAAACAGAATCAGATATTTTTTTACATATGTGCCCGAGTTATAGAGGACTCAAGGCCTATTGATTTTGGTGAAGATCGGTTACGGGGGGTAGTTTACCTGAAACATTTTTTTGTTGTAACGTAATAGTTTACCTGATAATTTTTTGTATATATGTACTACGTTATTGACAACAAAGAAGCAGTTTGTTTTTAAAATTCCTTCCCGGCCTGTTTGGCCGTAGACCAATGTTTTCTGCAAAACCAGACGTTTCGCCAGTGCCATCGACTTCCATCATCAGTGAAAATCAAGTGCGATAACGTGAGGTGGTATACGTTAGTGCCCACAGTAAGTGGCTGAAGCAGTAAGTAGAAAGAAGTAGTTTCAATGGAAATATTTCATTTCGAAAATGATTTTAAATATAAATCTTAGAACATGGAAGTCGTGTATGATTCTCCATACCAATATTTTGTTCTTAAGTGTGCTATTAAGTATTAGGAATCTTCTCCATGTCAAGGTATAGGATTACAGCCTGTTTTGCCTTCACTGAAGGCATCTCTTTTCCTTGCCCTACCTATATCTCGTCTTCCCTGAGGTCTGTATCTTATTACTTGTTTAGGTAGTCCCATGTTTTCCATTCTCTTGATATCCTGCCTCTATTTTATTTGTCCTTCCCTTATTCTGCCGGGTATAGAATATACATTTTACTTGGTACTTATATTTTCATTTCATATTTGATATCTAAGGGTTTGCATTATGAATACTCGACACAATATTTTTCTTGTTAGATTCGAAGTTTTAAGTAATTTTCTCTTAAAAAGTGTGTATGAACATTTTAGCACGACGAGATTGTCTGTTTTATTATTATTCTTAACGTTTTGGTTTTTATTATTAATTTTTGGTTTATTGATTTATTCTACCCAATTCAATCTATTATTGAATCCGATATGAATAAATCGGTTTACTTACTCTTTGACATCGTTTATTAATTTTGTTTAAATAGTTTAGAATGTTTTTTGTTCCATTTCATGAGTTCGATTCTGAAGAAGTTGCGTTGACTCTTCTATTATTAGCTGCGGTGAGTTGCTCTGTACTTTCCTGTATAGACACTAACATAAACACAACATGTACATGATACTTACTATTATACTAACATTAATAGTTAATAACATTTTATTATGGCCTATGCATACTGCATTGGTCATTGTCACTTCTGATAGTGTCCTTTTTCTTCATCTTGTGGTTTTATTACCTTAACTATAGTTTGTTAAGTGAGTTTACTATACTTTAGGAAGTTACCTTTTTATATGGATTGTAATCCTATCAAATTATTCTCGTTATTGCTTGAATATCTCTTATCATTGTTTTGATAGCACTGTTATTATTGTGCAGTAGTTCATTCTGCATTTATACTGAAAATTGCTTTGGTTTAAAGTAACCAAGATTAAGTAATCTTGCTATGCATCTAGCTGTCAACATGGTTTATTTATTATTATTGTTATTATTAGTATTTGGGTGGCTATAATCCTTGAATTTACTTATTCGAATAGTATTCTGCCTCATTCAATGTTGTTGGTTTAGTTCCTACTCTTTTATGATAAGTTTACAAGATAATTTTGTTCATCATGCATCCATTCTATGGCAAGCATATAGTTATAATATACAACAATGGATTATTGTCGGTTTTGTGTTTCTGTATTACATTTGATTTATTTGACTTTATGTAGTACTGGTATATCCATTGGTTATTATTAGATTGCATTTTGTTTATCTTTTACAGTCTTTACTATTGGTAATTAGTGGTTATTTCTAATATCAATTCCACTTTACAATTGGTCATTGGTGTTTGGGACATAGCCCGCTTTTCATGTCTACACATAATTTAGCTAAGAACTTATTATTATTCATTCTCTTTCTTACTTTTTATGTTCAATAATTCATTCTTATTGATTATTGTTTGTATTACATTGTCAAGGAAGGTATTCACTTAATAAGTTTTGGTCAGTGTCAATTTGTTTTGCAGCTTAGGGGTTTAATATCATGTAGGGGATTAATATAAACAATCATGTTGTTTATTCCATTTATTCTTTCTTTTTTTATAATAATTCTTTTATTGCCATATGTTAGTTCATTATAATTCATGTTATCTCCCTTTTTTGTGTTTGATCTGGATATTTTCTTCTTCTCTTCACCGATTCCTTCCTCCCTCTTAATAAGTTTCTTCATGGCGTTGTTTTCACTGGTTTCCTTCTCAAGGTTAATAGGTTTCTTCTTGATTTTGTCTTTAATGGGTTTCCTTCTCACTGTTTGATCTATTGGGTAATTATGTATGTCGTCTCGTCGTTAGTCTTGCTTTATCTTCTTTAGTTGCACATTTACTGGTAATTCCTTCTTCATTTTAATTCACTTGGTTTTGGCTTATGATACTTCCTTTTTTATCCATGATCGTATGCTTGACCTTGTAGGTATTCTTAATTGTAGTGGCTTTCAACTTATTTGTGGTACGCTGGTGTTGGTAGTGTTATATGTACCATTACAACATACAAAAATTTGACAGATATTTTTGTCACAAAAAACTTTTATGATATATTGTGTATAAATACACATATAAAGGTATTTTTGCCACAAAAAACGTTTATGATATATTGTGTATAAATACACATATAAAGGTATACAATACATTTGATTTGTTTAACAGTCGTTATAAGACAGTATTACCATATAGGGGAGAGCAGAGAGACATAAGTTGATACTTTGTACTTCTTCAAGTGTCCCTTAGTCGCAGCACCTCTGCAACTGTATAACGTTTTTGTTATAGCTTGTAGTACATGCTCCTCCAGTCTGATTATAGCAGTGTACAGTAAAATGAGTCTTTGTTCCCTTTTGTATTTTAGAACGTGTAAAGCAACCTTTTTGTCACTAATTTGCTATGGGTGTTTACAGCTACGTACTTTGTTGGATCCATGGTAAGTGTACAATTGATTCATACTAATACAAAAGCAATGTGGCAACATGAGGGCAAGTTATGTTTCTCTATAACTTTTAAAAGAAAATTAATTCATAACCTAACAGATCTCAGAATTAATTATGTGTCAGTTACTTGTGATCCTATAATGAACATTACGTGTTTATTAAATCTTAAAAAACTAAAATTTTTAAAATGATAATAGTAATAATGGCTCCTTTTTATGCCGCCTAGGAAATTTAGGAGGTAGAATAGGTTGCCTAAAGTGAGTGTTCGACACACGCACTAAAGGTAGAGTGGCCAGCAGCACTACACTTCAGCCACTAATTTTAAAATCAAAGGTGTACCTTCAATTTCACCAGAAGGAAAGTGGTATGTTGGTACAATGTAAGTAAAACATTTTGTTCTGTTTTCTTTTTTTCATATTTGGTTCAAACGTACAAGTGAAAAACTTTCTGGGGCGATGTAGCTCACAAACCCTACAAAGACTCGGCGTTTTCCACAACTTGTATTTAGGAAAGAACAAAAAGAAAAATCAGATTTCTGTGTTATGATCTGCACTATTCTGTTAGTTATTATGGTTTGTACCCTAAGAATATTTGTATGTTAGCCTCCGAATACGTGTTTGCAAATAATGTCGATTTTCTGGTGAACTGGGCCGGTAAAAGATTGTTTTACTGGCTTCATGCAGCGACATTCAAGGTTGTCTTTTAGAGAGGCTGAAGCAACAAGTTTTGCAATAGCATTTAGTTTTAATAAACATAACATAAAACTTTCTTCAATATTGGAATTCTGTGATAAGTCGCCTTCATTTTTACTGTCACAATATTTGGAATGTGAAGGAAACCAGGCAGCATAACGACAGTGCACTGTCCTAACAAAGTTGTCAGTTTGAAGGGAAATAAACAAGTCAGCAGGGTTACCCCTTTGGAAAAGGGTGAAACCAGTGGTATTTTCATAGATGGCAGCTGGAAACCACCACTTATCGTTATATCCACAGAGTGTTATGTAGATATCACTTTGATTATTTATGGACCAGCAGGTTGTATTGGAGTAGCACATCCATCAAGATAAATTACAGCCTCTCTTTTTTTACTATTTATGAAACAGTTTATACCTCATACCCGTTACAATCTGACTTCAGCCATTAGACAAGTGTTTATATGGCCTGTTTCGGTGCAGCCGCTGAGAGCTGGATGACAATAAACCCAGGTAAAACCATGACATACCTGGGCTAGCAAAAGATGCTCTTTCAAAGGCAGCTACACCATCTAACTGACAGCAGGTTTTAGTTCAACTGGAATTTGGCCATTAAATGAAAATATATTCAGTATCGAAGAGTTTCTGTGTTCACCTGTAATTGACAGAGAGATAGGAGACAAAAGTAATTATGAAGGAAGATTAACACCAACAAAAGATTGTCAAGAGACCACAGTAGCCGGACCTCCCACGTCGGAAATAAACGAGACATCTGCTAATACCTTATCACAATTGACACCAGAATAAATTCGCCCTTATCCGAAAGCGACTGCAAAAATAAAATAGAAATGCGCCAAGAAGAAAAAGTCAAGTATTCTCACTGACTCCTATTAAAAAAGCAATTCGTATTGAAGAGGAGGCATGACAAAAGAAAGAGCGATCAAAACGGAAACTAATCATGAACGGTAAAACGAAGGCGATTTGTGGACTGTATAGAAACGGTCAATCAAACTCTCCAAGACTTAAGAAATTGTAACAAATTAGTGGGTAGCGTAACATTTGTTATTTCAGAGGATTCTCGCTAGAGATTACCGGTAACTGCAAGAGGAACCCGCGCTGATATTGTCTCAGTGTGTTTAAAGTCCTCGGCGATGTGGAATGCTATTCAGACTAAATTTGCAAAGCAATATGAGAGCCCATTTAGGAGGAGGAGGAGATGGTGATTTTTCTACAAACTTACTGCACCTCGGTGACGGTAGTGTTCCTAATGACGATAGCTTCACAGAAATTGACGAAAAACTGGGACATAGTAAATAGTACAACTGTATTAATTGCTAAATTCTGTGCAAAACGTCAAGTGTTTACTTGATAAAAATTACAAGTGGTTATTCCCAAAGAATCGAATCTGTGAAGGAAAATAATGATACAAGTTTGGAAAAATTTTCTGGGGATAATAAAAAGTCCGAAGAATCTATTAACACCGTATTTAATATTGAAAATATAGTGTACTATCTCCAAGAATTTTTGAATTCTTTAAATCAATCTTGCATTCCGCCACAACGGTTCATTCTAAAGGTTGGCACTCCAACAATGTTGTTGAAAAATTTACATCCTCCGAACGTTTGCATAATACAAAATGCAGGTGACACGGGAATTTCTGTGTCAAGTAGGTAATAGCGTTATTATCGACTCAAAAGCCCTCTTCACACACACATTCGAATCAGTAGGCTACTGGTTGTTAGCATTACCTGGTGTAATTACCAACTTATAAATTGTAACATTCTTTACTTTAGTACACACTTGAAGGAAATTAACAGTTTCGAAATTACATCCGTTCCATTTACATAATTTTCATTAAACCTACTTAATATGTAGTAGTGAACGATAAGCTTTTCCAGGTTTTACTAGTACTTGACCTACAACGGTCTGATCTCCTACACTCAGTGCCTCTGTCTTTAATGATCACTGCTTTTTTTTACATAATAATTTTCCCATTCCTGCATAGAATTTACCCGCTCGTACAGAAGGCAACAGAATTTAGTGAATCCAAGCTGCAATCGAAGTATAACTACGTTACTTTCACATCTCCGTAGGTATGCCACGAATATCCGTCATACTGAATTCTGCTCAATAAAAGTTTCATACTATCACATGACTCCGACATGTAAGCAGTAAGTTATAAACTGAAGGGATTGGTGAATTATTAAAAATGGAGTAAAATCAATAGGTTAAAAAAAGTTCGTAGAAGTCTTGAGAGGAGGGAACGTTAGCAAACTGTTTATGTTATGAATGCTTAAGCCTACAAATTGTGATAGTTGTTATTATTATTATATTATTACTATAAAACAACATTTGTATTATTTTAATACAGACAGGAGTGAATACAGCCTTCGAATGAATTAGTAGTACGAACGCGTCAGCCTGCCAACACACATTAGATCTGTATATTTGTGTCGTGACAACGGTAGTAATTTTTGTAAACAAAGACTGTTGTGTCATTACGACATTAAGAATGTTGTTGGCGTGAATTTAATGCGACAGATTTTTTTTACCTCTGCCCATGTTTCTCTCTTTCAGTCCTCTCACTCACTCACTCACTCACTCACTCTCTCTCTCGCGCGCGCACACGCACGCGCGCCAATTCGTACAGTTTCTTCTTTTTCTTGTCAACAATTTCAGTGTTACACACAATCCTTCACTGTTTGTTTGTGCGTGTTTGTTTAATCATTCATTGTGTTCGTATAAACTACACATTCAAACTTGAGTAATCTGTTTGTAGCAGTGTAACATTTCAACAAACACTTAAAGAGGCGCGCTTTGGGTGCAGTCGCAGAAGGACCTGCCGTGGTAACTTAATGAAAATAAAAGGAAATTAATAGTGAGGTAGTCATGTTTAATTAAAGGTAGTAGTGAGGTTTGTCCCTATTAGTGAGGTAGATGGGGAAAATTGACAGAGAAAGAGTGAGGGGGAGAAGAGAGACGGGGGAGAGAGAATTACGAATTTTTAATTATTCTCATTCATACCGAATATCATTTGTAAGAATATAGTTATGCAGTTATTGGTATACAGTAGTACCGAAGCAACATGTTTCAAGTTGACTCCCATCCGTTGGAAATTTATTCACGATTCTGATTAATAAAAATTTCTACAAGTACCAATAATATAAATAACAACCTGCAGAAGCAGAAGAGTTTATATCTTACAGAGTTGAAGAGTTGTAATGTTACATTAATTATATTTTTGCTTTTCGTATATCACAGTGAGCAGTAATCTAATTTTTTTGAAATAATACGTGAAGGTTTATATATTAAGAATTAATTTTTTTTTATAGTTTCCGTAACTTGCTTGTAAAATAATTAGGTATCCAAAAGGTAAGTTACATATTTTAATAGCAACTTATAAGTTCCTCATCCTCGGTTTTTTCCTTTCTTCAAAATGTACCACTTCTAATTGCGAATAAATTATTTAACGTAATATCGTTTCACCAAAGGCTGTTTGGATCCTGTTAATAAAACTCTTGAGTCTGCTGCACATAATCCTCGCTTTTGGTCATGTTTCGTTAACTTTCTACATTACAATAAGTTTAATTATTTTCAAGTTCCTTATAAGTAGCCAACTGTAGTAAACATCATGTACTTTGACCTCTCTCTCACTCTCTCTCTCTTTCTTTCTGTTACTCTTGTTCTTCTCAATAACTGTATCTCAGGAAGTCTGAACGTAACAGGTTCTTAAGTAAACTTCATATGACTTAACGTGCAAAATCTTAAACATCATTTAGGCTTCAGTTATGTTATAACTTTGTAAGAAAGCTTTACAAAATACTTTTTACACTGCTTCTGTATACGAAACTAGGTGCAGGTATGTAATCAAATTTTTAAGTAGGCCTATTTATTCTAACACTGTTACAGTTTCTTGAAAACGCCGTATGTAAACAAACATTAAAACTTATTAATAAGGTTTATCAAACTACTATTTTTCTTGGACGCATTAACGCAAATCAGTAATCTAGAGACCAATTTTATATTGAAAAATCGATGTCTAATAAACGGAATTTGATATGCAAAAATCCATCGGTTAAGAAAATAAAGTAAACTTGGTTAGTAACAAATAATTTTGGCAAAAATTTTTAATTTCATATAGGCTATAATTGATTCCAATTTTATTACAATCTGAGAAATGAAGCCAAATAGATTTTCATAAACGTTGGTCTAGTAACAAAAAAAGTTTCATTCTTAAGCGCACAATATTATAATTTCCCTTTCATCCCGGAAAAAAGACTGTATTAAGCTACTATCATACTTGTCTAGTCTACACTATTTAATGGGTATATTATAGGTTTCACAAAAATTGATTATCTTACACATGGTTTTAATATATCACTAAACTTTGTGAAAAGTCTGAGTGAAAAGAATTATATACACAACGGTTGATGTTAATACAGGTCTTAATTCGTTTCAAAATTTATAGATAAATAAAAATTAAAATTATCACATATATTGTGTGGTGTATAAAATAAATTGTAATAATCCTTTCTAATATGATTACTTAAGCCATAATATCCGAAGTTGGACCGTTCCTTTATTCTTCTGTAGCCTCCTACATTCTTGCGTATCTGCTGTCATATTCGCGTCTCACAGTCATAGTAGACAGTAGGCTATAATATTATACCTTTTTTTGCGTTGTCTGAGACTTGTCTCAGAGGATAAGACTCAGGCTGATCTGGGGCAAGCACCCTTCCGCCGATTGGAGATTTAGAGGGGTCGCACGCCAGCGCAGCGCGGACCGGTGGCGAAGTAGGTGGAGGCATTCAGGATAGAGTGTAGTGTATGGATGTGTATTTGTGTGTTTACGTAGTGTGCAGAGCCAAATGGGTGATGGTAGAGCCATAATAAAAGTATAAGTCAAACGACAGCCAAGACGAGGTCGAGTAACGCAGGACGCCAAAGCTGGAGGGAGGTGTCAGAGAGGCGTCAAGGTAAGGCGGGGAGGCACAAAGGAGAGGGATAAAGACCGGATAGGTAGATAGGAAAATTTAAGATGTTAAGTTATCAATAAGGAAGCCAGGTGTAGTAAGTATGACGAAGAGACTTAATTATTTCTATTTCTCCGTTGGCGGGGGTTTCTGGGAGGAGGTCCATCGGGAATGGTGAGGAGACGGTTTATGACAAAGGAAGGTCTGCGGTAGTTACAGGTAGTATTAATATTATACAATACCTCCTTCACATTTAAGTTGAGGAATTCCAATCAGCCTTCCGTTGCGTTACTTCTCTCTTGAGCCCTTGATATAATTCGTTGCCTGCTCTTTATTGCAGCTGTAATATCTCCTTCGTTTTATAATTCGTAACGTTAAATATTCTTCCTCACCCTGGAATTTTCCATTCTCTTTTACTAATTTCTTTTCACTTCATAAGACTTTTCTATACAAAAGCAAGTATATAAAAAAGTTATAAGGTCGGGGATTAGCAACCAAACGGCATTGTTTAAAAACATTTATCTACAAGTTTCTTTTCTATAGTTCATCGTACACACCCTTGCGAGATAAAAATAACTACACGGTAGTTTCTTTCGCAATTTTTCGCATTATTTAGAGACAATCGACTGGTGATTTAGAGATAAATACTTAATATTAATGGGGTCTCATACATTTTATATTATATCTGTTTTCTATCCTACTGATAGAATTAGAAAAACGGTAGCTATCTCTCTTTTCCTTTTAAAAGCACAATACATATTAATTTACCAAGTAGCAGTTTCCTTCTTCATTTAAAATTTCTATCAAATCTACTGTATATTGGACAAAACAGAAGGGGAAACATACGTGCTTACAAGGTAGTGTAAACATCCTGTAATGCTGTCAAATCAAAATACAAAGGAAGGGGAAGTGAATACTGTAATGAGTAGCCCCTACATTCATATTTATGCAGGTGTAGGTGATGATTAAGGCCCGGATTTTTATGTAATTACATATTTGAATGCTGAGTGCACATTTACACGGAAAAGCCAGATATCGGCGAATCACACCAATAGGTGTCTTATCCGCGAGTTTAATTTTACATATTTTGTTCATATTACATATTTCACTCCATCTTACATATTTCTACATATTTTAGCTATTTTACTATACTTTACTTCAATTTAAAAATTGAAATGGCAAAAAATAGTTAGCCCTATAACAACATTACTCAGATGCGCAAATGTGCAATTAATCAGGATCAGGTCCAATTAAATTTATTACAAGAAAAGGCAAAATATTGCATCTGTTGCAATTGCACACATAGATTCTACTTTCAAGAAGTAAAATTTTTTACGAGCTCAAGCGACAAGTAAGGCATTTTGCACGGGATGTTAGATGAGAATGGTATGCGCGGCCCCACTCCTTATTTACGTTTCGTTCGCACGTTCAGCAGGCTCGATGGGGAAAGAACGTGCTGTCCGCGGTAAATAAATACTCTTCGCAGATCTTGCAATTCTCGCAACGGATTCCATCTACCTAAACAAACAAATATCTATATAACTCTATGCTATTGTAGGGCACAATGTGATTTTTGACGCCAGTATTATCGACGCTCTCGGAGTGTAAGCCTACACGTAAATAACAATCTGGTGTGCAGTGTGGTGTGTTGAAGTTATTGTCAAGTCAGTGTTTTGTCTTTCGCCTACACTTCTGCGCTTGCTTGTTTCTTGCCTTGGCGGATTCTCGTTGTTGGACAAAAGACGTCTTAAATAATATATTGTGCGGTATTGTTCAACGCAAGTTCTTAAGAGTTTTAAATACAAATATCCTTGTTTTATCATGGCACCGACCGCATCATCTTTGTCATCTAAGTTAAAATCATGGGTACAGATTGACAGTGCTTTTACAACTGACGATAAAGCTGTATTTTGCCAAGTTTGTTATGGCCAAATGGTGTTAAAGAAGAGAAGGTACTGCTGTTGTATACAGATGCAGCAGCATACATGTTAAAAGCAGGTAATTCTCTAAAGGTGTTTTACCCCAACCTACTACATGTTACATGCCTGGCTCATGGATTGCATCGAGTAGCTGAAACTGTCAGAGACCTTTTCCCCGAAGTAAATACATTAATATCAGCAACAAAAAAGGTGTTCTTGAAAGCTCCTTACCGTATCCAGTGCTACAAACAAAGGCTACCTGACACACCTCTGCCTCCAGAACCCGTAATTACAAGATGGGGAACCTGGATCGAAGCCGTAAATTTCTACAGTGACAACTTTGAAGCTGTGAAGTATGTGGTGGAAACATTATCTCCCGATTCTGCAGTGTCAGCGAGCGAATCCTTGTCTGCATTCAACAACTCTAAGGTGATATGTTCAGTTTCGTACATCAAAACGCATTTCAGTTGTATCAAGAAACTGGAGACTGCAGGTCTGACTCTCCAAGAGGCCATAGGAATAGTTGAAGAAGCAGTTAACAAGTTAAATGCTGTGCAGGGTGAAGTCGGTGACAAAGTTTCTACTAAATTAAATGCTGTGCTGAATAGAAACCCTGGTTACTCAACTTTACATACCATTTATCGCATATGTAACGGCGAAACTGTAGAATCGATTGAGAATATTCTTCCAAGTACGATTCCTCTATATAAACATGCGCCGGTGACGACACGTGATGTCGAGAGATCCTTTTCTATATATAAAAACATACTCTCAGACCGAAGACAGTCCATGTCAACAGACAATATAGAAAAGTATTTAATAATTAATTGTGCAACTAAACAGTGGAAAAAAAACTTACATGGACACTTTATTCTTATGCAGAGTTATAGTAGAGTTATATATATATATATGTACAATATAGATTTTCAAGTCAAAAATCTACCTTTAATTTTATAGTAATTTCAACTCTCCTAGTAAAATACTTTGTTAAATAGTTAATAATTCTCAATTTTTTACTTTATACTCATGTCCTATACTACAGAAATCCATAGGTAAAATACATTGTTGTTGTTAATTTTATAATATCAAGGTTTCTTTTTTAATACTGTTTTCTAAAATATGTTTTCATAAATTTTCGAAAGTACAATAAACAATTGAAAAGTAATTCATTTCTTATGCATGCTGTCTTATTGTAAACTCTTCAACAAAGAGTTGAACTTTCAGATACTGTGTATTCTGAGGGTTAACTTATTTTCTGTAACAGAAGTGGTAATCTAACTGGTGATTAGTGTCAGCCCCGAACTTGATTAGTATTTTATGGATTACATTGACTTTGCTCAAAATATATTTGCATGTTTTGAAAGTGATTTTAAAAAGTTTAAAATGAAGCACCTATTATTTTCAAAACCTTTCAAAGAGGGCACTGTTATGTTCTCGTAAAATGTAAATTATATTGTTGATGTGAAAGTATTTCAATACTACATATTTCTTAAATATTACATATTTAGCTACATATTTTCCTTATTTTTCCTACATATTTATGTACATAAAGGGAGACTGTGCGCTGCGCCGTACGCTAGACAGAAAGGGTATAATAAGCAACTATCTCACTCTAATTTCGTCAGTCAAACTCGCCGACGGATGAGTAAATTTTATTCAATTCATTTTTGCAGTTCAACCTGCGATAACTTCAAAACCAATAAATATACAGCAATTCTGAAAACTGCATTGTGTTCAGTAATTAAATCTCTATAAGTAGCCAAAATCTCAATTAATATAATTAACAATTACAGAAGATACACAGAAGAAGAACGTGTTTTTTTAGACGTTTCTATTGGTTTAGCATTTCCATTTGTACACTGTACTCTTTAAAATACAAAAAGTAAAATTGGTTAAAAAGTTTTACTTACAGTACGCCTACATCAGTTTTTGAAAACGTTTGTGATTCGGCTGCTTCATACAATGCACACGTTTTTTGGAAGCCATGAAGCCAAAGTGAGTCGACCTAACGCCGCTGCCCCAGACTCAGTTGCCCCAAATAAAGTATTTCAATTGTAAAAACTTAAATATTCAAAAATAGTGAACCATATCGCAGAATGACGTAAGTGTAGTGAAGAAAAAGTCGTGATCAGCCAAAACATCAAGAGTAGTATCTTTACATCCCTAACCATTCGCTAACCAAAATTGCAAAAATTAGTTTGGAGATACGTCCGGATATGGGAAGTTCCGGATATCACAGGTCCGGATGTGACAGGTTGTACTGTATTTACCTTATAACAATTCCCCCTAAATAAAAGGGAAATCCCCAAATTCATATTTCGAAGCCACCTGTTGTAGATAAAACGGTATTTATCTTGGATACATACGTTTAATCTCATACAAACGTTTTTATGTGTGTTCCCATCAGCACCGACACACCTGTACAGGCTTCTCCATATTTTTCTACACCTGTCCAAATATGACTATACTGATTACAATAGTAATTTCTTCTACGGTTTGTTTATGACCATAAGATATGTCTTTATAGCTCCTTTTAAATACCATTATTTTCTGCTCATTCGTACAAAACTTTTAATTGTTGAATGTGCCAATTCTGATAATCTTTGCCAAACCCAAATTTTAATGTTATACGGCGTCACCTTATTATGTAGCAAACAAAATTAGAACAAATCACTGTTATTTTAGCAGTAGCTTTTTTAAGGAGCCCAGAGTAGGCCTATACCTACCC
Organism: Magicicada septendecula; assembly: GCA_034769895.1. Taxonomy (NCBI): domain Eukaryota; kingdom Metazoa; phylum Arthropoda; class Insecta; order Hemiptera; family Cicadidae; genus Magicicada; species Magicicada septendecula. The sequence goes on along the minus strand of CM068368.1, from coordinate 570,755,318 downwards.
GACACGCACACATTTGAAGGATCAGTATTTTGTCTTGGAGTTCACTCTCCCAGCTGAGATACCCATGTTTTTAGGGACCAGGAACTCGCATTTGAACTTCTATCATCAGCTACATAATGTAAATCCTAGATAAATGTACAAGCCTATGCTCTAAAAGCCTAAGCTATGATACCCACAATCATCTACGTTTTACTAAAATAATGGTTACAAGTTAAATTTTTTGATTCATGTTGATGCTTTTGTCTCGAAGAAACCAGGTAAATTAATCTGCTTTTCGTATCCGGCCGACGATGGTGTGCTCCCACTTACGAACAGTGGCACTTGCAACTCGTTTCACTTGCGAACACTCAAGTAGATAAGACACGTAATTAATTTTTGATACGTGAGAGTACCTCCCACTTGCGAACACACAAACAACGATGTATGTACATCCACCCTGTATTGTGTTTATGTTTTTATAATTCGTTAAATGTATTTTTTGTTACCAACTACGTTTACCAAGTTACAATTTTTATAAAACGCACACACACACACACACTTGCATAGCCGCTCTCTCTCTCTCTCTCTCTCTCTCTCTCTCTCTCTCTCTCTCTCTCTCTCTCTCTCTCTCTCTCTCTCTCTCTCTCTCTCTCTCTCTCTAAATTAAAAAGGAAGGTTATTTTTTATTTATTTTTATTAGTCAACTTGTAGAACGGACGACGTGATCTTGAGAAACATCCCAACTTCAGAATCTTTTTCATATCTTTTAGTTTATCCAATTCAGTATACTTTTTCGTCCTTTTCTTAGCTTAAAAATTTCACTCCATCGTTACATCGTGTTCTGAATACATTTCTCTGCCTCAGATTATAAACATTTGATAATGTTTTTTATTCTTGGATGTGGTCTTCCAACGTGGCTGTTTAGTTTCTGATGCGTGCTTGTACGGTATTATTCATTGTATGACGTCGGAAGTAGCAGTTCCGTAACTCCTGTGGCACTAATCATTGTCTAGCTATTGTTCTACGAAACAATTAAAGAATTAATCGAGTTTCTCTTCCTCTGGAACTTGACCATGGATATACTACCAGCCACATTCTACATCTTTTCGAAGGAAAGCAAGTGTAGCACACATTAGGATTTTTGTGCTCCCTAAGTCATTTGAATGTGTATACTCGTGCAAAGTGACTACTGCAGCTTTTGAATTTTCCATTCATGAAAAATTACTTTTAATCTTTCAAACTCTCTTTTTTATTGATTTAACCAAAAATCGGGAGCTTAGCTTGCACAACGTCTTCGCCCGGACGGAAACTACTCTCGTCAATTTTCAAACCGGGACAATTGACAAACTGGCCGGGACCCCGGGATCAGGTCGTCAAACCGGGACAATCCCGGTCAAACCGGGACGTATGGTAAGCCTATTTATACATGTATTTGTCGGTTTTCAATATTGATGTGAGCATTGTACTGTAGAATTAGGAAGCGATTGTATTGAACGAATCACGATTATCAAATGATATACGGTATTCCTTTTAGTTCAACAATTCCGTCATCTCGTCTCCGGTACTTTGGAAAACCATTGTTATTTTCAATAGTTTAACGTAAAATGTTGCTCGGTTATTATGTGTACATATTCCATCAATCATGCAAGGAACATTAGGATTACGAGCTCTACAAGATCCATGTATCATTCGAGATAACAATTTTATGAATCCTTGGAAAAGTGATACGGCACAAAACTTAGGATAAGCAAGAGGTAGTGTATTAACTTTTTAAATTGTATATTATTATTATTTTTATTATGTTTTTACTATAAAATATTCATATTATTTTAATATGATTTTCTGGAACACGTTTGGTGGAAACGTAAAACCGGCCAGCTGATAAATAAGAGGTTGCGAGTTCAGACGTAGATGTGTATACATGTGTCAGCCAAAACAGTGTTTTGTAAACGTACACGTCTGTCATTACAACATTAAGAATGTTATTTGACCTTGAGTAGGTACTCATGTTGACGGGAATGAGAAATCTTGTGGTGTTAGCGCTGAATAGACACAACACAGGGGGGGCCATTCCGGCTTCCCGCGCTAACCTAGCGATCAGCTGTTTTTGCCGCGTGACGTCGACTGGTGGAAGAAATACGCGCGAGTCTTGATTTACCATGCAATCTTACCTGAGACAATGTCCTACTTAGCATCTCTCTGCTGTTTACACGAAATATTAACAATAATTGTAATGAGCTATTCATATAGAAAAAGGATTAAACAACAAGATTAAATGGTTTGCGGCAAAAAATAATGGTAAAATCTATTTCTACATTTAATAGAAAAGTAAGCAAGTCTGTCCACATATAACATTGACAAAATGGCACAAGATATAAAATTAAGTCGGAATTTTTTATTATTCGTATTTTTATATTAATAGAATTATTTCGATTGTTATTAATTTACTTAGAAACCTCAGATGATACTGATATTTTTCAGTGAAACGTGCGTCAGGTGTTAAAAAGAATATACGAAATTATACTACTTGCAGAAGAAACAAATTGAAAACATCACAAATTTTATATATATATATATATAATATGCCTGCGTGGGTGGGTGCGAGTACGTACACACGCGTGCGCGCATGAGTGCGTGTATAAACATTTCTATGTAGTATAATATATTTGAAACAAGCTTCCAATTATTATAATTATAATCAATATCATAATCATTTTCTTTATCTACATTTTCTACATTCTACATTATCTACATTGAAATTTATTGACATTTAAAAGATACATTAAATATACTGTATTGAAAGGGACACTGTGCGCTGCGCCGTACGCTAGACAGAAAGGGTATAATAAGCAACTATCTCGCTCTAACTTCGTTGTCAAACACGCGGCCGCATGAGTAAGTTTTATTCAATCCATTTTTACAGTTCAACCTGCGATAACTTCAAAACCAATAAATATACAGCAATTCTGAAAACTGCATTGTGTTCAGTAATTAAATCTCTATAAGTAGTCAAAATCTCAATTAATATAATTAACAATTACAGAAGATACACAGAAGAAGAACGTGTTTTTTTAGACGTTTCTATTGGTTTAGCATTTGCATTTGTACACTGTACTCTTTAAAATACAAAAAGTAAAATTGGTTAAAAAGTTTTACTTACAGTACGCCTACATCAGTTTTTGAAAAAGTTTGTGATTCGGCTGCTTCATACAATGCACACGTTTTTTGGAAGCCATGAAGCCAAAGTGAGTCGACCTAACGCCGCTGCCCCAGACTCAGTTGCCCCAAATAAAGTATTTCAATTGTAAAAACTTAAATATTCAAAATTAGTGAACCATATCGCAGAATGACGTAAGTGTTGTGAAGAAAAAGGGGTGATCAGCCAAAACATCAAGAGTAGTATCTTTACATCCCTAACCATTCGCTAACCAAAATTGCAAAAATTAGTTTGGAGATACGTCCGGATATGGGAGGTTCCGGATATCACAGGGCAAGATGTGACAGGTTGTACTGTACTTTTTAACTACATATTGTACTAATGTACAATGAAGATATACTTATTATATCTTTATTTAGTATATAGTTATTTACGTGTCAAGAAAAGAACGTGTGAATAAAGTGATCACAACATTTTATACCTTATATGTTTTCTGTCATTGAATGATTAACCCACTTTTTAATAACAGCGTTGAAAAATAGTTGATTACGTCTTTCAAAGATTATTTTTACTACGGTACTGAAATTAAAAATAACTAAGATCGTATACAGGAATTAAACGTAGGCGACTGGAAGCAGTAATATAAACAGCCAAGACACAGCAGCTGCAGGAATTGCTTACGTTCAGTAGACTTGGCAACGTTGTGACCTTCGTGACTTTATATACATTTTGTGGCAACACTGTGCATATTTTTCATCACTAAAAGCTAAACCGATATCCGTGATAAAATAGTAATGCATTTTTTTAAACCTGTGAGTGGTTTGTAACGATAAAGTTAACAGGGTAATTATTATTCAACTTTTTTCAACAAACTATCTTGGAACGGATATATATTTTTACGGTTTTTTATGCTGATTACGAATATGTAAGAATAAAATGTCTAAGCTTACTCGTAACTTTTATATATAGGGTCTCAAAAAGATGAACTTCTCTGGTCAGAACTTGCATGTTTAGCTAATGATGGATAAACGTGATTATATATATATATATATTTATATATATTGCAACAGAACACAGGATATGAAGTTCATATAATTGGAATACTAATGCTGTAACACATTTTCTGACATGTTAAAAATTGATTTTGTTCTTTTCTTTGTAAAGTAGTCACATAAGATTTGAACCAAGCAATATTTAAAAAAGTATGTATGTCAAAATGCTCATAATTTTGTACTCTTTTATGTCATGTGAAATATTTGTGTGTAAGTGCGCGGGTGATTTACATTTTATTTAATAACTTCGTTGAAAATTAACATTTCGTTCTGAAACTTGGACAGGGTATTCTCATGGTTATAAACTACATTTTCCATATACTCAATTCTCCACAACTAAAATTGTTATATGGTTTTTTAAATGAAATCTTTCTCCTTTTATTTTCGTTATCTTTTAGAAAGTAATAAAATTTGTAGATTAAATCTAGACAGCCCTTTGCAGAATCGGACAGAGTTTCAACTTGAGTTTGGTCTATCAGTATGAATATCTATGATGTTGCTAGATTTTCCTCCAATCAGAAGGTCTGAAAATGATTTGAGTCTGTCGCTGACAGCGTACGGATGGTTCAGTTTGTTTTGAAGCCTTGCCATAGAAAGACGTACGGGCTGTCACGAGATTTTCGTGACAAGACTAGTCGATTTCCATAAGGCTTAGACGTTGGTTTACGGTTCGAGTTCTTCGTTACCACTGCCACTTTAAAGAACTCAGATAATTTTAAATAGATTATTTCTAGTGCTTTTTCGCGTAGAGTGAAAGATTTCCGATAGGGGCTAAATATCTACAGTGTACCGTGATATTTTGATTATTAACGCGACAACACTTCAAGAAGCTGGAATTTGTGTAAGCATAATACACTCTTTATTTTGTATCTCTAAAACTGATCAATACCCAGTTTTGATCCCTGAGAGTAAGATTATTCAAGTTATAAACAATAACAGTTTCATATCAGTGCGTGTGTTTGCCAAGACGTAGATAGCCTATTCAACGGGGTGATCGTCGGTCGGTCGACGTGCAGACGAGAAGCAAGCGGAGCGCCTGGTGCTTACGCAAACAGTTGGAATTCTACGTCCAAGTAATTTATATCTAAAACAAACCAATAGACTCACTTGTTGAAAAACAATTCTATATTAAACAATTTTTTATTATAAAGCCATAAGAAAATAGTAATTTTTAATGTGTTAATAACTAAAATTTTCCTACCTCCAGATATAGACTCTGTTGTAATTTCAAAATAACGTATCTATGCAGTCATAATTTGTATCGTTGCAATATATTATGTGACGTGATGGTTCCCTCCACATAAAAATGGTTAAAAAAAACACTGCAGTACAAAACAATAAAAGACTATGAGCCTAAAAAACCTACACATGATTAGTAGGTAAAAGAGAACAATTTTAAAAAGTTGTGTTAGATCCTATTATATAATGTAATAGATAGTGTTTTGAGTATGTTATAAGTATTATAAGTGTTTATGATGGATAATCTACTGTATAATGTAAAAAAGAAAGAATGTATTGGCTGTGACAAAGTAAAAACTTACATCTACATAGGAAGGTAGAAAGAGTCATTACAATATACTAAACATGTTTTAAACCATAAAATGTATAATAATAGATAGTGTGGTTCATTAGGCTTAATTGCCAAATGTTAAATTGTAATAGAAATAAGAATTTTTGTTTGAAATTTTGTGTGATAAAAGGAGTTTTAACTTAAGGAACACTAGGCATTTTAATGCCTATAGTGTAATCAAGAGCTTTTGAAAAAATTAATGCTCTTATTAGTAACCACTAGTGTCTAAATGTATTATGTTAAAATAAATTTATTTGTACAACCACAGTAATAAGTTAGGTATCAAAAAAGATTACTGTAAACCTAATTTATTTAAGTAGGCAAATTTTTAAAAATGTAACTTTTGAATTACTGAATAGAAACTGGTCATGTAAGATTTTAAAATAATCAGTAGGAAAAAGCTGTTTACTGGTACTAATAGGTGTATCTTCAAGATAGTACTTAGTACAAGAAAATTTTGTCAATTTTAATAAATTTTAATCCTAAAAGGTGATGACATCAATAACAATGTTATAAATTTCCACCAATGGGAATTTTACACTTTTTGTATTTTGACGACCAAACATTTAAACGAAAAGAGTTAGTTCTTTGTTGGGTTTCAGACAGTACATTTCAAAAAATCTGTAATACGTAAGTAAAGAAAGTGAACCGAGAATCGAAACGAAGATCAGGTTAGGTGAAGGAAGACCTAACAGGAAGAATTATTGAAGAAGAAAAATTATGTTAAATAATTTTAAAAGAGAAGAAAAGTGTTAGAGTGATTAAATAAGTGTATAAAACAAATAAAAAGGAAAGTATAGTGATTAGGTAATAAATTATAAAAACGATTTATTAACAATTACCAATAATTCACTTTAACAGTTTCCACAAATTTAAGAATTATTAATTACACTATCACTAAACTGATACACTAATATATTTATAATTATTTCAATTTTGAACTATTATTTCCTTGTTTTTAGAATTATTAAAGGAGAATAACCTTTTAAAAAATAGATAACCTATAAACCGACACTGTTCAGATTACGAACTACTTGTAATACAATATTTAATTTACTGTATTTTTATATTATAATTGACTTTGTGTTTGTGATGTTTTGTACTTCACAAAGGGTATTTTCGTTAACATATTTGTAGTCAAAAGGATCCACACGAATATAAAAATAAATAATTTCTCTATCAGACTGATGCCTGAATTCAAGAAGGAATGCCACCCACTGAGTGAAAAACGTTTACTAGCCTGGAGAGATATACTTAAGATGAAAGTTATTTAATTTGATTTAAAGGAAAATATAATGAATTTAGAGAAAAAATAAAAGAGTATTGATGAATATAATTTGTATATATAATTATGTTTGGTAAATTAACGTTTTTTTTTGTATATTCGAATGTTTTTCTTTAACCATAGAAGAGAAGTTGGCAATACCTATTTTTTGGTACCAAGTTTGATTTGAATAATTTAACGAAGTAAGTTAATTTAAATAAAATAAAAGAAGAAATATATTATTTAATTTTTAAATTGTTTATTTTATTAAACAATTTGGCGCACAACAACTTGGAAAGTATTTATCAATTTATAATAAAAAATGTTACAGATTGGCGTCTACAACGAGAGGCCTACATTCAGTACATTTATAAATATTATAAGTTTGTAATTATATTACAGATTGGCGCCAACAACTTAGGGCAAATATAATTTCTATATTTGTAATAGAATGTTACAAATTGGCGTACAAAGTGAGGAGTAAAGGTAATCCAACACGAGATTTTCATATAACTTATTTAATATTTAAAATATTAAATTGGTAACCAGTACGTTACAATATATATATATATATATATATATACACACATATATACATACATACATACATACATACATAGATGAACGTTTAGCAATGAAAGATTTAACGAAGGTCGATCAATAAATATGACAATACTTTTATACTATTTTTGTCGACGTTTCGACAATATTTATTGCCGTCATCATGACCTGTGTACGGACAATAGAGAAATAGTATTTGCTTCTTTCTCTGTTGTTTTCACGCAGGTCTTGATGATGACAATAAATACCATCGAAACGTCGGCACAAATAATGTAATATTTATTAACCGATCCTCGCTATTCAGCACGTTTCGATGGCTGCCTTTCATCGCTTAACTTTTATTGATCAACGGCCACCAGTACTAATGTAATGATTATATGCATGTGTGTGTGTGTGTGTGTGTGTGTGTGTGTGTGTGTGTGTGTGTGTGTGTGTGTGTGTGTGTGTGTGTGTGTGTGTGTGCATATTTAACATAAATATTTTATCATAAACCCATCATATTTTATAAAACTACCTTGAATAACGCAAGTAAATAATTTCAAGGTCCATGTAATTGACCAACACGAAGAAAATGAGATTGAAAAACCTTCATCTGAAGAGCAGCGCGTATTTTACTGAAACAATTGTAATCCAAATATATAATATTAAAGAAAGTCTGAGAAAAGACTGATATTAGACTAAATTTGTGTCATAGTAGTAGTCATTTACAAACCACAAACAATGTACATGTTCAAAATAATGACAATCGGCTTCTCGATAACAAAACTGATGCCTCCAGAATAATTTCCCTTTATTTTGTAATGCTTCATTCAGCAAAACGTTCATGCAGTAAAAGTAAAAGTGCTCCTCATGCAGCGGCATTATCCCTATCCTCTCTGTGTCTTCCAGTTCTTCCTATCCTGAGCTAACTTTGAGCAAATTTTTTCATAACCCATATCCTCAAAATCGGATACTTCAATGTCTAGCTTCACCTGCAGTTCTACCCATTTACTCCTTACTCCGTGACTAAAGTCATTAATCCAGAATGCCCTGATATCCTGAATGCCTCAATGAAACCCTGATAACCTGTGTAGTTTCTCCTTCTGGTCCTCCTTTATCCAGGACCTAATAACTTGTTTCTTTGTCTACCTAGTGTTTACAACTCAATTCACTGTACATTTGTGATCACTTCACAATTTCTTTGTTTAAAGTAAATGCACTATACCATAATGTATTTAAAATGTTTTGTGGATATAGTGACACTTTCGTCAGACTGACAGCGTGATCAATATTAGTGTTTCCGTTTCACTCTAATTTCCAATTTATTAAATTAGCAATTTTGACGGATCTTTTACTTATAACAGATAATGTATAACCTGTTGTATTATTTGGTAACAATATTTGCTAAGCCTTTGCGTTAAAATATTTAGTAAAACTTGCTAAACACGCTGCCTGTAGTGTAAATCGTTTCAGTGTAAAAGTGTGATATTTTTGTAACATTGCACTCTAAACATTTTATGAACTCGTTTTGCCGACGGAATGAGAATATAAATCAGGGAATATGTTAAATGACATTTTTGGAATATAATTTTTTTAGATAAGTGGAGAAGGCATTATAGAGAATGGTGAAATTATAAGTAAATGATAATTTCTTGCCTAATGCCCAACTGCAGGAATGAAATAAAGATATATAATTAAAGTTGTACATACCGTACAAGCTTGCTACTTCCCGCCATTGCACTGGAGTAAGTACTTTCCTGCAATTTACCTCATCATCATATTAATCACACCGTTTTCAAAAGCCATCGGTGGATTTCAGAGTGATCTGATGATGAGCGTGACTGGGTGTCACTGGAAAGTAACAAAGGATGTCGTAGATGTTATAGCCTCTATGTTGTTGTACGTTCTGAAGATATTGTAGCATCTGTAGACGTTATGTGTTTTAAGCCTGTTGATGTCCTGTATTACTAAGGAACCAGTGTAAGTGAAAATTTAAAATTATTGACAGAGTGATTTAGATCTAACTGTAGTATTGATGTTTTTAAATAAGAATTTTTTATCCGCAAACCCACAGTAGACAATTATGTGGGTTGTGCTGACAATGGACACACAACCCACTCATCTCTTCAAAGAAAATCCAACTCCCTTCTAGTCATTTATTATCATATAATTAAGTAAATAATTTAACAAACACACACACACACACACACATGTATATATTTATACATACATACACAAATTTAAATACATAAACCCATGCGTCCTTCTTCTCACCGTCATCATTGTCAAATATTACTCCCATTGAGTAGTCGTAGTACTGTCATGCTACTTTATAATAATTGTAAATATAAGACTACCATATGAGAATTAGTTTATCAGCCAGAGTAGTTACTTTCCGTTAGTATAAAGGGCAGCTGTGAAAAAACTCGACAGTTGAGAACAATTTTCTGTATCTTGAATTTATTTCGGACTTGACAGACATTTTCCAACTCTGGAACTACCGATGGCAACGCAAAAGTTTTTGTTGTGCTAGGTATTACAAAACTTGTTATCTGACTAGATGTTTTCAGTTTGCTTGTGACAGTTGTCAAAATATATTTCGTATAAAATATTGCAGATTTCTGTGGTTCGAATATACAGTTCCAAACATACTAATTTAAAACATATAAAAACTGTTTTCCTTTAGTAAGAAAAACAGGCCTTCATTTTTCTTAAAGTATAAATACTAAGTTTGGAAGTGATCTCTGAAACACTGTTGTAGATCTATTTTAAAGTTTTATCCTACGACCAATTTAAATTGAATGACATAACTTTTGTATCAAACAAAGTTAGTTGTGAAAGTTTCCCTTACTATCGTGGATTAAATCTGTAGACCTATACTAATCTGAGGCAGTAAATGACAAAACTTCAGCACACAAAATACGCTGAAACCAAACCACTAACTTCTAGGGTAGTGTACTGTAATTTGTAAATATATGGTAAATACTGAGTACGCCACACAAGGCTTTGTAACTTTATAGTGTACTGTAGTAGAAACGAAATAATACTTGAATTATTATCGGCTACACAATAAGTAGTTTATATGTTATGTAGTGATTATATGTAATTTCCTGTTGTTTGCGTTATAATTGGGTTTATGATTCTCAGAACGATGATTGAACGACATTTGATTATATGCCAAGTCTTAATATGAAATTTTACGGCGATTTTAATATTTCTTTTTAAGGGCAATTTTAACCGGCTATGTTTACCACGTTAAATTCACCAATTTAAGACCCATTATTTCAGAACTTGTAAAAGATATAAGTCTGAAATTTTAGCAAGCAGGTTAGCATACTACACTCATCAAAAGCTAATAGAATTATAAAGATACCTTAATTTCGTGATTTTTTAAATAATTTGTTATATTTTCCTCTAAATATTTGCATACAAAAAGCATACTTATATTTTTTTACGTTTTTAATTTCAGTGAAACTACTGTACATTGTTCTAGAAGTGTAGTTACGTCTCTACTAACCCAATATACACAAAAAATTCGGCTTGATAATTTTCTTGGTTTTTGAAATATTGGGTCGTTTATTTAAAAAAGTAGATTTTGAGAAAAACGCGTTTAATATTTTAAAGCAGATTTTTATTGTTTTATCTGATTTAAAATAGTCCAGCCCAAGTCCAAGTCAAGTTTTTCATTACTTCAAACATATTTTATCCTGGTTTGATCCGTAATTTTTGTCAGACTTGACACTTGCTTATACTACCTTCACTGAAGGTCAACACAGCATCATGTACACCCAAAACCAAAGTATCCAGTCCGACAAATTTATTTTTGGTAATCAGTTCCCATCAAATGGTTTAGTGAATCGTTTTAATTCTGTGTACTACCACAAGGCAATATTTTAACAAATTAGCATAACTCAGATCAGCAAATATTGACTTGTAACCATTTGTGTTAATACAAAAATTTTATTTGTAAACAGAAAATTTGTCTTTTCAATGGTGAAAACCGCATGTCCCTACAATTATTTATAAGGTAGTTAAAGGTTTATAAAAAAATCGTAGTACTATATTTTAAAAGTCATAAAAAAATATTCAGTCATAAATCAGGGATATTCACATAAATTTAGTATCAAATTATTCAGAAAATATTAATGATTTTTTTTAAGACAAAAAACTAATATTAGATTTTTGGGTCGATTCGCCGGTTACTTAAGTTATAAGTCTCAACCCATTTTAACATATACAAAAACGGTTCACTGAAGCATGATAAGAAGTATTCAACAAGACATAACTTACAAGGTGACTTCAAATACAGTGACTTTGGTTGATCATTAAGGTTATTTTAGCTTGTTCTGAGGACAGTTTAAAATAGACGTTGGTTACAATGTTAAATCCTACAAAAGTAACATAAGTATATCGTACACGTCGAAAAAGTTATCTAGTGGTAGAGATTTGCTGAGGACAAACATTTTAATAAATAATTCAATACTCGAATAAAGCATAAAAATAATGCTTACATTAATACATTCAAAGCCCAGTCAGGAGTATATGGTTGAGATACAAGGAGGTAAAATGTGATAACTGTGGTACTGTGGTAATCAACAGAAGGCAACTCAGGTATGTGGAACTCAGGAAGTGGAGACGTTACAAGTTCACCAAATTCTGGGTTAAGCAGAAGAAGAAAAAATTGAAAAAGAATGCTGAAAATGTTAAGGCATTTACAATCTGGGATCTGAAACTACAAAATGTACTTATAGTCATAACGATAATAAACTACTGATTCCTTAAGTTTCAGTACTTACGTGGTAGGAGAGGGAGGTATTTTAGACTAACACTTTTCAGTTACACTACTGGCCTTACAGCGGAACTTGACAGGAAATTAAAAAAGCAATATGCAAATAAAATATTCAAGTTTTTACAATTATTCAATACGATTTTCAGTAATATTCTGGAATGGTAAAGCAAATTCCAGTTCCCTCAAATATACGAGAAAGTTGAACTATGTAAGAATCATATTTTAAAAATTTACTAAACTAATTTTCTCTTCAATAAAACATGCATATGCGTGTATTTGTATAACATCTATTTTATTTTTGTGTATAACATGACCTTTACAAATCAAGTTTTATGTATTATAGTGTTGTACGTATATATTTTATGTTTTTGAATGGAATGTAGTATAAAGAATAATGCGTATTTGGGGAAAACATAAATGGGTTTTCTATTAAATTAGACAGGGATCGCTGCTTTAGTGATGTTTAACCGGGGGGCAGCTTAAATTAACAGATTATTAAAACTTAATTTGTATATTTTGCCTGGTTATTGTAACAGGCTACTTTCTTGTTTGGATATTATTATGTGTAATTTATAATACGCGTAGAATATTTTGTTGTTTGTAAACACCTTCCTGAGAAGGGAATATTTGGTTTTTATTTGTTTATAATTTTAATAAATCAATTATTTTTGTTTTAAATATTATAATAATTATGTCATCCCACTAAAATCTATCTTATCCATCTAGAATCTATCTAAAGGATAGATTGCAGTCAAGATAGAGGCTATCAAAATGAAACGGATTTATTAATGATGCTATGAATTTATCAGGCAAGCTACTGTGCCTTTAATGTGTTTAATTACAGATAAGTAACTTGTCTCAGTTGATCTTCGTAACACAAACACAAAGAACGTAACCCATACTGTTACTGATCAAGCTGGTGTTAGATATATACCTTTACGGTTTACTTGAATTGTCTATATACTCCTTAGCAGACTACCTTGCACTTCGCGGAGAGCACCCATTTGTAATAACTATCGCAGTACCTCTACAGGATTTTTTTACTAGTGCGCGTCACAAATGGCAGACCAAACATCTTGGAACAGTTAACTAATTATCGATTCGCAAGAGAGACTGACCATGTGTTCAAATTATTATTTTAAATCTGAATTACGTGTAATTTGATTTGTTCCTCGGTAACCGCTTCTCATGCTCTTTTGACATGATAATGTCTTTTGGCTGGCCATCATTTGAAAATTTCTGTAACGCTGTAAACTGTAACGCATCACGCTGCATGACGTCATTCTTGCGTGACGTCATTGGGATTGTTGTAAATAAACGTTTGTTTTGATACGTCGCAATATATATAATGTGTTAAAAATAATATCACTGCAAACAATTAAACCAGATTTATAAAGTGTCCTGAAAGTTTAAAATCAAGTGTTAGCACAATTTACCAGCCGGGAATCGTTAATTAAAACCGCGACCGCTAACATGCTAACGTCGTCGCAGATTAAAGACCTAACAAGCAAACAACACTGCATAGCTGTAGATAGGTTATTGGGGTTATTGTCTCTAGTTAATGGTTGTCTTCGTATGTGATTCAGCTAACGATCTATTCATTAAAATATTTGTCATCGTAAATGCAAATCTACTGTTTTGTGGTTACTGACTCACTGATTGTTTCTTTTGCGCAAATGTTGCGTTTAACTGGCGGCTGAAAGATATTATCATGCTCTTAAGCTTTTACCATTTGGTAAACGGTACTGTATCTTTTTCCAGATAATAACGTTACTTGAACAAGAACAATTGCTTAGAAAGAAAACAACTCATGTTGAGAAAACCTCATACTTTATGACAGATTTTATGGGCTATAAAATTTTTACTCAAAAAACACAACATTCAGATATTAATTTTTAAAGTGCCTACTGTCGTCAGGTAGGTCATTTTACTAGGTGTATTTCGGTACACCTATTTACCCCATTTCAAAATTTCTAATATTTTGATAGTTATTCATAATAACGTGTTTTTTAAGAATAGTCCGTAAAATGATGTACCTTTGCACACGTGGCTTACTATCATCACGTACCACTTTACTGCATTAAAATTACTTTAAGTGTCTAAAAATTCTTAAGAGTAACATTTTTCACTTCCTTATCCACTGCCGTGTACCCACTGTTCAAACCTGCAACTTGTAACTTACTTACTAACATACCTTCTTTATATGCTACCATATGGCATTCGAATGACGTTTGCATAAACAACGACGGGGGCAAATTTCTGGTAAAATTTTTTTTAACTCAAATTACACCATAAAATTATAGCTACAATACAAAAAAATAATCTAACTAAACAACCTTTCATCTGTCAAACTCTAAACTTTCCGCCTATAATAGCATACTTCTGATAAATGAAATATCCATCCTTCCTATCGCTAAATTAGGTTTTCCATACATTGTTTATATTAAACCAGCTGCCTAGTCAACTTCTCAATCATTCAATTACTACCTTTATGTTAGAATATCATTTTTTAGGCTAATAATTAATGCTTGATGCCTTTACTTGTTGAAAATCCGTTTTGTAAATTATAGTAAAAGATAAAACAATAAAATAGTTTTATCTTTTACTATAATTTTTTAGGCTTCTTTATTTAGTTTATTATTAATTTGTATAGTTCAGTGTTAATAATATTTCCGACGTGAGGATGCTGGAAACTTACCGATAATTTTGTTTCTTTGTTGATCTGCTACAACGAATGTGTTTCTACCTACTTGCCCGCATAAAGTCTTGGTTCATTATAGAGTCTAAAAAATTTCATCGCTGTATTACCCTTTATTTTCGTAACATAATGGGCATTCAGCAATACTAATTCATCAACTCAAAAGATTTGTAGCTTCTGCAAAGCATTGAAGTCCTCACTTCTTTTATTGACTACCTTCTTATTACGTCCGTTCGTATGCAACTTTTTATCTTCATCGGAACAGGTACACTGGCAGTATTTACAAACTTTATATGGCCGTCCCAAAATCTTCTTGTTGGCTTCCCAAAATCCAATTCCATCGGTGTTTAACCGTTGACAGTATTTTAATTCTCGTTAATAGATTGTTCGAAGGATCGCATATACTGCGGCCAACTGTTATGCCGTTCGTGACAGTATACACGAAACAACATACCTAACTCCCTGTTGACTCTTTCAGGTAAATTACCTTAATGTCGAATAATGCCAGTCAGAACAAGGTGAATCCAATGGTGTGTCCGAGAATGGAATGCTATGGGCGAAGAACCTTTGGAAAATACCGCAACTTCTGCCGGACGTATACACGAAGCTTTCATGCGTTATTCCGTAAACGAAGGTCAAGTTCCGTTACAAATCAATTTCAATAATAGTTAAACCTATAAGTCCAATGAAAAATAAGAATCGGAATAAAATCATAATTTCAAACTATTAATTGTGTTTATTACATGTTAACCTATACACAATACTTCTTTTAATTTTGCTATTCATAACCTGAAAACAGCTCTCCTTTTTGACCGAACATGGTAACCCTTGCCTTTAACTTGCCACAACCAAGAAGACTATCTATACAAATTAATACATTCTTTTAATAATTATTTTGCACAGAAATCTATGATTTAACAAAGAAAACAAAAAAAGAAACACGGCTAAAAAACGTGGGATTGTACATAATAGGGACACTAAAAATGTACACGTCTGCCAATTGTAACCTAAACAACTGAACGGCCTGAAGGCCAGACAGGCTGGTAACAACAACGACACTCTGGCCTGTCCGAGGGGACGATCTGAAGTGAGGTAGAACGAATTTTCATACTTACGTCGGTACAGGTTTGCCTTGAGGCCATGAGGCTCCGGTCTGCCTGAAGGGGCGCGTTGCTCGGCACTTTAGTAACGCACGTTGAGAACTTGTTTCAAAACCAGGCACATTCCCGTTATCCATCATTTTAAAGTATTTACAACAATTACTTGTAAGTACAAAAACATTTTACCGTATTAGGGGCTTATACGCAACTATGTGTCGTTGAAGTGCATCACGGGCGACGTTATGATCTAGTACGTGCGCACGGAAGTGTGTGAGTTGAACTCTTCTACATTTACCTAACCAACCAGGCAGCGAAATTTGATATTATATAAGTTCACATACTACGTTAAGTATATGTCGTTAAATACATAAAAAAAATGTCCGCAGGTATCT
This sequence comes from Magicicada septendecula, assembly GCA_034769895.1. Lineage (NCBI taxonomy): Eukaryota > Metazoa > Arthropoda > Insecta > Hemiptera > Cicadidae > Magicicada > Magicicada septendecula. The sequence goes on along the minus strand of CM068368.1, from coordinate 570,738,777 downwards.
CGGTCAGTTGCGACGAAACAACGTTTTTACCTGTCCTTACGCGGTTCATTACGCCCCGCACTTTCACTTACTGAGAGAATCTGTCATTTAAAAACTGAACTGAATTCTACTGTGCAATTTTTCATTTGTGCGAGTAACCTTTTCTCCAATATTTTTGTTATGTTAGATTAGGTTAAAGGTTAAGTTAGGTTAGGCTAGGCTAGGCTCGGTCAGGTTAGGTTAGGTTAGGCTAGGTTAGATTACGTTAGGTTAGGTTAGGCTAGGAGTGAATAAAATTATAATGGTAATTTCTGTATTATTATAATAACACAGTAGCCCTATATTGTGTATATTATAAAAATGAAATTGGTCGCAACTGACCGGGTTTTATTCGATTGGGTCTCAACTGAACACTTTCCTGCCGTAGTAAGAAAAATGAGAAAATCCCTAGATATTTTTAAAAGAGTACATTTCCTTGTATTTGAAATGACACTATCGACTTAAAAATTATACCGCTCCTTTTAAGTGTGTACGTAAAAATATCATCATCACCATTATATTCAACAAGGATTAAAACGAAAAATTTTCTTCTGGTCCCAAGGAGGTAGACTACAGCTAGCAAATCCAACGCGTTGTCTAATAAGAAAAAGGCTTTAAAAATAGAGGGGTTTTTGAAGGGCGAAGGGGGGCCCGAAGGTGGTCTGACATAGGGACCCCAGAAAAGATGTGGGGGCCATGAAGATGAGAGTCAATCTGTCAACTTGGTAGTGCTCTCACATATCTTTTGGTGTGTGTGCATTGTAGGTGCTAGTGAGCTCAAAATACTGCTGTGTTTTTGTTTTCTTGTGTAGTTTTCCTAAACTTAATTTATATGGATAATTTTGATCGTGTATCTGATGTAAATAGTGATTGTGTGAGACTGTTGAGAAGTTACAGAATGTAGGCACTAGAAAAAGAAACTCCTATGGACCAGAGAGTGACGTTATGAAGAAATTGAGATTATTTTCTCACGAAACAGGACCCGATTGTGAGTTCAAACGTTTGAAATGTTTTCAAATTATATCTAAGCTTAATATTCAGTCAATCATAAAGGATTTTAATAACCTATCTTCTGTCAATGAGCAATTTTTGTACTTAGCAGGGTTAATTCAAAATCGTAAACCCAGAAATGGTGAAGATACAGAAAAATTCAGTGAACGTGCCCGCTCATACAGTCTTAGAGTTACTGGAAACAGTGTAGTTAAAGAAATCCCTGTCAGTTATAAGGCATCTATGTCACCGCTAAACGAATTCAAAACATACAAAAGACCTTAAAGAACACCGGAAAAGCTCCAGTTGACAAAAGGGGTTTATATGACCATAAGCATTGTCGTCTATTTCTAGACCCCAAGTCTAGTGTAATAAATCACATAAGTAGAGGTCGACAGAGACATTATAGTTTAAGTAAAACAAACTAAGAAAATTAAAGTAAATTAAGTTTAAGTAAATTATAGTTTAAGTGCCGGAAACTTTAGATATCAAAAAAATCATAAGTTTTATTTAGGCGCCAATAATACTATTGTTTCCTATTAATAATATCAAAAGATATTCACTACACATGTTAATATTGGATTCGGTTATCCAAGAACCGACACATGCAGTACTTACGATAAATAACAAGCAGAAATAAAAGCTTTAAATTGTAAACTTACAAAACCAAACCTTCAAGAAGGAGACAGAATAACGATATTAGATGAAGTAAGAAAACTTGATGTTCAAGACGAGCTTCACAAAAGAAAAGTTTAAACCTTCTACGACAGACTAGCAGTCTAGAGCAGAATCGTCTAAGACAGATGATAAGGAAACAATAACTATGGATTTTCAGAAAAATTGATGTTTGCCCAACATCGCCACAAACGATGTTTATTATCGCCGTCAGCTTAGCTTTTACCTCTTTAATGTCCATATTTTGTCAAGTGGTGACACATTCTTTTATTGTTACATGGAAAATATAGGCTAAATAGGAGCAGATAAGGTAACATCACTATTACATAATTTTATCTTTTATATTCTGGACCCAAAAGTTGAAACCTAGACGTTTATTGCGACTACTGTAGTGGGCAAAGTAAATACTATCTTATAAAAAAATTTTGCCACTGTCTTGTTTACATCGTAAAACGTCTTGAAACGATCAAAATCACTTTTTCTATTTGTGGTCATTCATATATAGAATGCCATCATAATATAGCCATTATAAATCAAAAGTATCCCTCTGAAGTGCCTGAGGACTTGATTGGTGTCATAAAAAGTGCACTTGTTAAACCCTCACAATTTAAGGTTTTTGACGTTGATCTTACTTTCATTCAAGATTGGAGCTCATTCCTGTTGATCTTACTTTCATTCAAGATTGGAGCTCATTCCTTGAACCATTTTATGTGAAAAAATGTCCATTTGGAACAAGACCTGTGAGAGAAATTGTATTCAGATCCAAGCACAGCAGATTAGTGGAGCACAGGTCAACCTTTAACGGACAATGGACTTGTTCACCGAATAGACCACTATCTATGATACCACTTTAATTCCTCAACCAGTTTTCAGCAGAAATGCATTTTTTCTTCCAGCTGTACTTCCTACAGGTAACTTAACCTACATTACCAAAATGCAAATATTGTCTCAGTTTTCTTCTGAACATTTTATATTATTATAAGTCACTTTTACGTATATTTTTAATTCCAAGTTAGTACGATAAAAAACCGAACTTAAGCTTACTTCTTAAAATGCTTATTATTTATTCTCAGGTCACTATAAAACATTGATAAATATTGATAAAGATCCCTTAGCAATTTCTAATGAAAAATTTAAAAACCTGCCGCATTTAAAACAATTCTGTGGCCCAGATGCACAAATCATTTTTGACAGTTTACCCCATGAAAAAATGCAAGAAGATGAATGGAGCACAAATGGGAATTTACTGTCATTCTATGCTTCTTTAAGATGTTTATTGTAATTTTTTGATTTCATATTGATAAAGTAACAAGTTTAAACTGTTTTAATTTCTTTTATTGATCAGATAATAAGTTACTTAAACATGTTGAAAAAATGAGAGTCATGACATTAATCTATTTTATAGAAAAATTTTGTACTTTGGTTTGGTTTTTTCAATTAAATAACCAATAAAAACAAACATATATTTTTTGTTATAGTATTACAATGTACACAGTCCATCTAATCAGTGGACGTTTACTTATGGAAGGCATGAAGCAACTCCTCGATGGTGGATTGTACCACCGGGGCTAGCAAAATTGGTTGCATCCAAGACTCAGCTGATATCTATTAAGAGTTTTGTGTTTTGGCAACGGAGGTCCAAACATTAAAGTCGCTCTAGCCAAAAATAATGTTTCACTGACTATCATCCTTTCTGAAGTGTGGTCTCCATTTGTGCTTGCTTATCTTACCTCACTAATTAAGTCAGGCTATTCAATTTATCATAACATTGAAGTTTTTACGGCAGTAGTCATCCGACGACGACTGGGGGTTGCGACGCTCGCGCGAGGTGTGTAGTGCCCCGAGTATCAGTTAGGACTGCTCCCACTCGGTCAGTTAGAGTTATTTCTGTACTTTTCTTTTTAATTATGGAAGGCCTGAAGCGACCCTCGATGGTGGATTGTACCACCGGGGCTAGCAAAAGTGGTCGCTTCCAATACTCACCTGGCCTTGGATGGTACTTACCGAGTCCGGTGATGAGTGGGTTGTGGATCACGCACGTAGCCGACTATGGAATCTACGCGCCAGGCATCTCAAGGTGACATTACAAGATCGGATACCTAGCCCTCTTCTCAATGCTCGAGAAGAATACCTCCGAGGGACTGTACACGCATGCTGAATTCCCAGTAGAGATCGCGCTGGGGCGCCGATCTATGACAGCTTGCAAAGTATCCCTATACAGAACAGGTGTAGGTAATCATCGGCAACACGAACGTGTTGACTATGAGCTTACCTACCCGGGGGGTCATCGTTGGATTAGATAGCAGACTCCTGAGTTGCGCAGAGGCGCGCTGACGGATGTACTAGGTATGAGTTCGCCGGGTGAGTCGGAAGTCTACATGAAGTCCGAGGTACTTGACGCTGTTGGTCCAGGGCAACTAGAAGGGAAGAAGCCGAGCACGTTTACTGCGTTGCAAGAACGCTACCGCTGCGCTCTTGGTAGCGTTAACGGCAACTATGCTGTTCTCCGCCCACCCGAGACAGCCTTACTCCAGCCACTCGTGGCGTGTTATTGACATACACCAAGAACAGAAGAGGCCCAAGGACGCTGCCCTGAGAGACACCAGCGGTAATACGCCTCTCCGAAGAGAGAACATAGTCTGTCTGATTCGGAAGCTACGGTCTCGCAGAAAGCTGCCAAACAAATGAACGTAGCAATTTGAGAGAAGGACTTCCGGAAGCACGTACAGGACACCCATGTCGCCACACGCGGTCGAAGGCTTTCTCTACGTCCAGAAAGAACGCGGTCGTCTCTCTGCCCTGGTAGCCAGTTTCGGTAATGCACTCCACGAGTCTCATATGCTGATGAATCGATGACTGTATCTCACGAGAGCCCGACTGTTCGGGGATTAGAACGTCCAGTCTTTATAGACGGTCGCCGATCCTACGCTCGATCAACCGCTTGATCACGCTTGATCAACCGTCGACGTCGCGGCAAGAGGCTGATTGGCCTGAGATTTTCCCCGCGAGAAGTATTCTTTCCCGGCTTGGCTATCATTATCACAGTAGCCGTTTTCCATTTTGCCGGAAAGTAGGTCAGCCTAAGACAGGGGTTGAATAGCTCCAACAGGAAGTGTGTGCCACGCTCCGGAAGGCATTGGAGTGCGGAGTTCGTATCTCCGTCTGAGCCTGTCGTCTTCCAAAGCTTGAGTTGCACGATCTTCTCAGTGACCTCCTCCGGCGAGATGGGCTTAGGTTCGACTGTGATACCAGCCAAAAGAAAGCAATCTACCTTGCGGCAAATGTATTCAGTGAAGGCCGTGTTGTTGGATACGTTAGAGGCGAACTATCGCTCAAAATAATCAGCCAAGAACACTGTGTTCTCGATGGGGTGCGCCGACGGGTTGACTGCCGGATCCTTCTAGTGCGCGTGTCATTGCTTTCCCGTTATAGCACAGGGAATACACCAGACAATTCGGGTCTTTACCAGGACCATCCATCTGCGCTACGGCCAGCTCGCAGCTGCGCCTACGGAACGCCAGTCTGTCACGACTCAACTTGCCGGTCGTTCTGTTAAACGAAGCCTTGTCTATCGGGTTCTCTGCCAGCATCTCCTCTCTCTAGCAAGTTGAGACACCTCTTCAGGGATGTGCTGGTAGTCGGGCGTGAGCCCCGGTTTCATCTGGTGGGACACGTTTACTGCCGAGGCGGCGGCTGTGTCGAGCAAGGCAACAGCCTCGTCGATATGTTGGATAGTCATATCGGCTATATATTAGGTACATGCTCGGGCAGGCGGGGTGAATAAACGCCGAGTCGAAGCCTCCCTACTTGATTAGCCGCCTCTCGTCTCGAACGGAGGGGGGCGGTGCTCGATGGCTAGTGGCTAGGTGCTCGCTGATGGGACAGTGGTCCGAAGACAGTTCCGGAATGACGGATACATAGACCAGGCAATAAATGCTCCTGACCGCGGCTATGTCTAGTACATCATGGCGGGAGTTGGCCCTGGGGTAGTAGGAAGGCTCGGTCGTACACGTGACCGTGACCGAGCCGCATCAGCGTACCTCAGTAAACAGGCTCCGTTTGGCTTCAGCAGTCTCCTCCCCCAATCGGAATGCTTACAGTTCAGGTTGTTCGCCAGGACCTCCCTCTTGTGTGCACCGAAGATGACCTCCAGATTGCTAGACAGACATTGATTATATAAAGCCTAAAATATACTAGCTTAGTATTATTGGTGGAAATAATCGTGTTGACCGGGGAGTATTAAAACGGTGCTGGCAATGGAAGTAAATTACTAAGGACAAATAAATCATTTGAAATGAAAGTAGTTATTACGTATATTGTAAAGTTCTTGTTCTTTGCGTACGTTTAAATATATAATATTTGTAATATAACGGTTAATTCCTTCATGCCCCAGAGTTGGTGCGCTATTTGTAACATTACTGTTTTTACTGCTTGATAAAATTGATAAATAAGACTAATTACTGGTCGCGTTAAGTCTTTTCAAAAACATGTATTTTATTTGCGTTGATTGGTTGATCTATTTTAATAATAAAATCTTCTTAATTATGTTTTCTTAGACCTCACTAGTTGTTTGCACTGATTGGTAATATAATTACAAATAAAAATTATGGTTCTGTTGATAAACAATTACACTTCCAATTAATAATAAAAAAATTTTTAATCGAGTGTTGTATTCGACTTGAATTGTGGTTATATTTATACCTTTACTTGTTGATTTGTACCTATAGTGTTCCTGTTTTGATGTTATTTTTCATGAATTAATATAATTAATGGTTTAATATATTTAAATGATTTAACTTCTTTAAATTTCTTCCTGGAGGCTGATTGAACTCACTTACCTACTTTTAATTCGAATCGCACTTGTTACCCAGGCGATAGGTACTACCAGCTTTTTCTTCGAATGTAAACAAACATTAATATTCCGAAACTGATAAAAAAAATTGTTAAGCATTTAAAATAATTCCGTACACAATTAATTCACTTCAATTTCTTATATTCTTTGTTATATTTGTTTTTTTTTTCCTTTTAATATAAAGTGAAAAACTTTTCTTTTTTAAACAATGGTCCAGGCTGGTTAAAATGTTTCGCTCAGAAGTTGGAAACATGATCTAATTCAAGCCTAGTATACAGATTATTTACGTTATTTAAATATAAATTAGGGTTCTTTTGACTACAATAATACTGAACAAAAATGTCTTTTACTAAGTACAAAACCTCACAATATAAGAGTGACTACAATAAAACAGAACAATATCTTAGATCTAGAATAGCAATTATTTCGTATGTCGATCGATTTCGGCTTTTAAGGTTAACCTATTTCAATCGGTTATACCGTTTTAACATTAAAAAAGAAATATTGGTTTACAAGTGAAAAATTATAATATTGGTAGTGTTTTTGTTTAGTGGTTGTGGAATAAATCGTTCAAGTGCACACAAAGTGTTATAATTATATTATAGTAATTTGATATAAGTCGATTATAACTTTAAGTATGTACACTATACTTTCCTTTTCTTTTAAAACACACTTTATTAACCACTGTTAATTATTAATGCACTTTAACTCTGCTTTTGTTTGTATGAACTCTCACGACACACTTTACACTTTTTGGTTATGTTTGTATGTTTACGTTCCACCTAACCTTGCCGAGGTTCGACTCTGATGTTAAATTCGCGGCTACGACTGTCGCGGAAGAGACGTTCTTGACTCGATGAATTCTCATACTAGACTCTCTCGCTAAGCGTCACTTTTTTGCTAGTTTGGCTTGGGCTTTTGGTTAATACAGCAAAATATAAAAATTCCGATTGGTTGAAATTTCCTCGCATTCTCGTTGATAGCGTTAGTCTTTGGGTTGATACACATTTGTTTTATGAGATCCAAATTAACAAAATTCTTGAAACTAACATAATTATGCTAATTACAATTGTCAATATATTATTACCATTGAATTGCTTTCTTTCTGCTGATCATTTTAAGATCTCATGTGATATATTTCCATACGGTATTTCTAAAAATGACAAATTTTAATGTTTGGCCTATGCTAATACATTATTTGTTAAAAGTTTCTTTTTATTACATTTTTTGTTTTCTCGGTTGTAGATATGATTTTATGCTATTAACAAATATTTTATAACTAGTAATCATAATTATGAACCTTAACTTTCTATAAAACTCTTGGCTTATATAATAGGCTTAAAAATGTCTTGTGTACATTGGGCTCTTCTGGTTTCTTGCAATAAAATTTCTTACTTCTAATACATTGTAACATTTTGTATTTAATCCTAATAAACGACATCATCTCTTATACACATTATGATTTAAGACATGCTTTGTACCTTGTAATGCCCCTGTCTACCTTCTCCACTAGATGTAGGGTTTTTGTCCAAATAGACATCTTGTTAATTATGTTCTTCTTAGTATATTAGAGACATTTAAGATTACTTATACTTTAATCTAGGAACATATACCATTTTTTTATATATTGGACATTGGCTATTACAATTTTTATACATTATATTGTCTCTTTTTATCTACCAAGTAGCTGTAGTTTTTGTTTGACTTTTATTTCTTACTAAATACATTATTATTTGTCCATAACAAGCAATGGTTATTTCTTATTTTATTGGCTAGTAGTCAGTTTATTTGTAACACGTTATACTATTAGTTTATTTACATTACATTCTCCCTTACATTTCTATCATTTTTTAATATACAATAGTAATCTTTCCTTACTACCACACACTACAACAGTATTATACAAAAATAAAACTTTTGCAACATTTTTATAACATAATGATCTCTATTTGAATTGTCTAAGTGTCTATTAGTTACACTTAGATATAACTGAATCTAAACTTACAGTATATATTATACTGAATCTAGGTTTATAGTTTTTTGTCTTCCATTTTCTTTAGGTTATGTTGCCATGTTCCCAGTTACTGGTTATACTTAGTTCACAATATTTTATATTTTTATTATGGTTTAAATTGTGTCATATGCACTGTTTAATTATCACTATTTATTACTTTACTTTTATACACATAATTATGACTATAATTATCTGGTCTTTACTATGACTCTCTCTCTCTCTCTCTCTCTCTCTATATATATATATATATATATATATATATATATATATATATATGCTAATTACAAATGCAGTCTTAAGTCTGAGACCTAGCTTGACTGTTACGCTTGTTACATAAATGATTTTTCTTAACCCTAAATACATGTTTTGCTTATATACTAAACCATTACTTTTTCCAATATTACAATAAGATATATACACTCACGCCCCTAAACTATTGGTTAATTTATTATGTCAAAGATATAGTCTAGTCTAGTCCTTCTAGATGTCTGTTTTGTCAAGTTATTTATTATGTTTGTTTACAAGGCTAATTTATGTTTTTCATCTATTCATGCATCCGTAACAATTATTCTTTATTTATTCATGGTTTATTGCATTAGTTATTATAATTCTTCCTTTATATAATTATTTTTTGATTGTTCTTATTAGATCACTCACCCTCTATTGCATTCCTCATTCAGTTACCAATTATTTGTTTATTTGATCAAGTTCCCTAAATATTTTGATAATTCAATTGAGTTTTTGTTTTGTATCGTTTTGTGATGCTACAATATATGTGTGATGAAGATTTCTGGTATTTGAAACTCAATAATTTTTACAGTTTTAAGGACACTTGCATTTACGTTACCTGACAGATTATATATTTAGAAAAAAATGCCATACTTAGGAAAACGCTACTACAGGAGAGAGTAGATATGTATCAGAAGTGGAGATATCAGTTGTTTGAAATTAAATGATTCGTCATCATCATCCTCATCATTGGCTCAACATCCCTCTGTGGGCACCGGCCTTGTTCAGAAGATTTCCCCATTCTTTTATATTCATAGCCATATTCCTCCAAGAGTGTGCCGAGTTTTGGAATACTCGGCCCTTTCCCAGTTAATTATGTGACTGTCATTACGGGGGTTTGTGAATTAATTATTTGAGCGGAGTATACGCTGTTATCTGCATGCTTGTTGCCGATCCGCGCGCTCTCTGTGGAGCGATACGTAATATTTTTCCTGTGTCTGCGGTGAGCAGTTTCCGTCTGGCAGCCACCGCAGTATTTACCATTCTATCTCCCGGCGGCGAACAGTTTGAATTTTTGTCTGCTAAAATCTATCATGATTAGATAATCGACTAAGCGACTCTCCGGTAAGTCTGTTCAAGGTAACTTACTTATTATTTAATAAAAGAATTGTAATTTAGCTTAAATTAGTGCCGATGCAATGCGATATATATACGAACGTCACCACGTGGCAAGCGCGGGTTAAATTCTGTGTATGCATGTCTTGAAAGTTAACGCTGGCTGAGCTAAAGTATTTATAAAGTAATTATGGCTGTGTATTTTTCCTAATTATATCATAATAATTTCATTATAATCAAAGGGGGGCGTAAGAGAATGTTTTATTAACTAAATGTAGAGGTATATGAAACTGTATATGTATTATGAACCTGTTTAAGTTTGCAACTCATCTCGAAATTGTAATAAGGGATTATTCAGTTGACGAACTGTCTATAAATACTAGTCATTTAATTCTAAATTTTTTTACTGAAGGTATTCAGTGTATTCTTAAATTTTCGAAATTTTCTTTTAATCTGAGCATGTGGTAGTGTGTGAATTATGCTGGAGTCATGAATATTAGGGGGATCGTGAATTGGGTAACATTTGAGTAATTGTCACTATATATAATTGTTCAGGGCTCCCGACCTAAGACGATTCCCGATTCACTTCTGCTGGTGGCCGAATATCTGCCACCAATGGCATTCAAACGAGTGATTCTCCGTCTGTGCCGTCGGGAGGAAGAAATGGACAATACATCATGAGTATCTCAGGTTTTGTGCCGGATTATACCAGGTGACATTTAACCCATTTCTATATATTTTTGGCCTCTACAATGTAGAACATCTTATTCTCTTCCTGGAACATCTCCAGTTAAAGTTGTTGGGACACAAGTCCAGCGAGACAATTAGTGCTTGTAAATTTTGTCAGTGTATTTTACTAAGGCTTAAGCCCCCCCCCCCTGAGTAAGTGTGAGCCCGGACGTGGTCATGCGTTACCGAATTTTGCTGCAAAATTTTCTTTTAGGGTAAAAGTGTGGGTGACTTAAGATTACTGATTTATGGGGGGGGTGAATTATGCTTGCATTGATTAAGGGTATTCATAGCTATATGGGTTTGGTTTTTTTTAGTAGATTTAAAGGTTTGGGGAGGTCCTGTAACCTGTGGACGTCACCTGTCGGTGCCGTTAGCTACAGGTCTATAGCATGTTTTAGGTTGCTGGATCTGGTGGTGCGTATGGCCTCGCCTGTGGCCAAGCCAATTCTGTAGGAACACCTAAAATGTGTTTTATTAGGGGCTGAGGTTATAAAGTTTTTATTAAAATTGTCATTATATATATATTTTATAAAAATTATCTTAACTCTGTAATAATTCAGTATAAGTGAAATTTCATTCATTTTCTTTTACTGCCATAGCCAGTGTATTACTAGTTCAGTTGTTAAAATGAGCACACTATTGGTTCTTACTTTTCAATCATAAACCTTATTATATATATTTTATAAAATTTATCTTAACTCTGTAATAATTCAGTATAAGTGAAATTTCATTCATTTTCTTTTACTGCCATAGCCAGTGTATTACTAGTTCAGTTGTTAATATGAGTACACTATTGATTCTTACTTCCAACCATAAATTCTGTTATACATTTTGTACGGCCGTGCAGCCATGTTGACCTGGCGATGGCACATTCCTATCTGGGGGAACCTTTCTAAAATTTTGAATACTTGTAATAATTTCATTGGTTGCAAGCAGTCATAACCGGACGGGTTAATGGATTGGTTTATGAAATGTTTTTTTATGGAGGCTGGGCACTTTACGCTTTTACAGTAGTTTGGGATGGGGGTCTAGGTCACTGATACTGAGGATTGTATTCTTCGGCGGCATGGTGAAATGTATATGGGCTGCCTGCCAGGTGAACATGTGTGTAGAGTATATGTGTGTATATATCGATATGTGTGCGCTATGTGTATTAATGTAACTGTTTATTTATGTGTATTTATGTATTTATATTGATTGATGTTCTATTTATTTATACTTGGGAGATATTATTATGCTGATGTTTACATGTATTCTAACCTTATGAGATTACACGTGCAAATTTTCACAGGATTGTAATGACAGGGAGGGGAGTAAAAGTCTGTAACAAAAGTTTTTTCAATTCTATAAAAGTATATTGTATACTGGGAGTGATACTTACATGTTATTTGAAATGGCTGAATAAAATTGTTATTGTTGCTTAACAACGAGTTTAATTGCAAGTCCCGTCATACTGGACCCAGCGCAGTTTTGGCTTCCCTAGGCTCTTGCCTAGTTTTAAATAACTAGTGGCCCCTCTTTCAAAAAAAAAAAAAAAGTGTTTTTTTTATAAAGTCTAAAAGTTGAAAGAGGGGTTACAAGAGTAATGATGTTTATAATTCGAAGAATACTGATGTCCTGACCCACTCCGTCCTTCCATCACAGTTGTTGCCTTCCAACTTTTCTTTTACTTTGTGGCTTTCTACTAACTAAATATCTTCTTAATAACTCTGGCTTGAAAGCAAGTGAATTTAAAAGACTGTTTACAAGTAATCACATGGATTTAGGAAATAATAAGCCTTTGATGAAAGATGTAAAATGATAGAAGCAAATTTAAAATTTTAATGAAAGAAAAACAAAACATAACTTCGAAAAGAAGAAAAAAAAAGAAGGTAAAATGTCTGCAATGTATGTTTGACTACAATCCATAGATGTACATACTCCAAACATGTTCGAAAAAAAGTAAGATCGACGTACAGATGATGGTGGAGGTTAGGAGATCCTGGTTACAATCCTAACCCTTTTTGCCTGAAGAATAAAAGTTTAAATTTATTGTAGTGTTTTACATATTTTTGAAACTGTAATTATTTTCTGTAAACGTAAATCTGAAGGGGATGTCTAGTGACTGTCAATAAGTAGCCCAGTAAAGCCTTCGATTAAACATACACATGACGGACAAAGGAGGATCTATACTTTTTTTGACGTGATAACGTCTTATAAATTGATGAACACCGGCTGCACGCACGAAAAAGTGTCACGTTCCGTCTGAGCCTGAGCGTGCAAGCGAGAGCGCGCAACAAGCGATAGAGAGGCACGATCGGCCAAATTTAGATTGTTCAAGGTTATCATTTAAAACTCTCTCTCTCTCTCTCTCTCTCTCTCTCTCTCTCTCTCTCTCTCTCTCTCTCTCTTTCTCTCTCTCTCTATCTCTCTCTCTCTCCCTACACACACACACACACACGCGCGCGCGCATAAAGAATTTCGACGAAACCGAAACATCGAAGCATGATAATGTTTTGTAAACAAAAGATTTCTAGACTGTGGGGAATCGAAAGTGTGGAAGCGTTACATTTTTCGATGACGATTTTATGGAATGACCCCCAGCCTAAAAACATTATGATGTTAAAAATTATTGTATTAATAAATTGTATGTCTATATACTATTGGAGCTATTGGTGTCTTACGACATATCGAACGCCAGCAACGTTTGATGTCATTGTTTATAAGTACTCCCCGAAACAACCACAACAGTTGGTGTACGTGGCGATGAGTCGGGTAACGAATATAGACGGCTTGCACATCATCACGGACAAAGATGCTCCCTTCATCTTCAAACACGGTCGAGATGGTAACGACTCCCAGACTACGCGAGATATTCGTAACGAATACGTTCGACTCCGTGGACACGCACTTCATACAATCACTAAGAAAGCAGTAAAATTCTGTGATGATGCTAACAACGCTGGACAAACTATAGTGATAAACCTTAATTCTCAGAGTTTGTCTGCTCATTCCATGGATATTGAAACGGATACAGTGATACCTAGGTCTGATTATTTGGTATTGACTGAAACGTGGATGCGTAACAATTGTGATCCAGTTCCAGTCAATAATTATGAGTGTGTATCCCGGCAGAATAATCGATCGGATTCTGATACAAACGCACCTGGTGGAGTAGCAATCTATCGCAAATTATCATCGACATCCACGGCCAAAGTTCTCCAAGTTGCATTGTCGGACACAACTCGTGTCATCAAAAACACAGGTGACGTGTGCTTGGCCGAAATTACATGCTTCACTGCTGATACAACGTTTAAATTTGTACTTGGCGCCGTGTATATTCATCCTGGAGCAAGTATCCAAAATATTGGTATGTTGCTGTACCAAGCACTTGTTCCATATGTGCACAACAGCCAGTATGTGCCACCGTTCTTCATGGATATTGATGCCGATGTACCAATTCTTCTTTGTGGCGACTTCAACACAAACGTGAAAAATGATGACGCATTCCTCAAATACATGAAAGATACGTACAATCTCGAATGCGTATCAGATGTTAATAAGTCAACAACGCTGAGAGGAACAACCATCGATTTGACTTTTTCAAGACACATTACACTTGAAACACTCCCCTTGATTTCGTACTTTTCCTATCATCGTCCTATCCTTAACAGAATAACGCAGATTGGAGGATCTTAAATATAACACATGTATATAAGTTGTAAATAAATTGTTAATAGCACATTGTTACTTGTAATTAATCTGTATAATTTAAGTAAAAAATATTAGAATTAACGAATGTAAATAAATGTTAATTTATCGAAAAAATTGTAATTTTCAATTAACTCCTTCTTTGTATTATACAAAATAATGATAATTCAGTGATAATAATTCAATTCAATTCATAAAAGTATGCAATTTTTCATCATTGTTTCTTTATGACGTTATCACGTAAAACTATCGTCCGTAAACCGACTTTACAGACAACCAATTGTTTTTTTTTTACTTTATTTATTAACGTGCAGAATATACCTTCTGTACGTTAATCTGCTAGTTAATTGTTGAAGGATATTTAGGTGTCCTTTTACACAGGGTTCAAATAAATGCTAACGCTTTTTTGATATACAAAGCGCTGAACGAGTACAATGACACAAAGATACGGTACTTGAATTAGAGACCGCTAATTGAAACGTAGGAATATAAAAACACGCGACCCTTTTTCAAGGATTATCTCTAATTAGCTACTCAAAAAGGAAAGCCTCATTTAGCATAATTGTTTGCCGTTATGTTTTTACCCTAAAAAATTAAAAAAACGTAAATCTTTTAAAACAGTACCAAACAAAATGTTATTTTACGTATAAAACGCACAGCCTTCCAATTTTAATCTTTCATTAGAATAAGTTACAAACAGCATTAATTAAATAATTCGTAACCCTGAGGCGGCTTAACGGATTAGGAAGTACTCTATTCTATAATATTCTTTCATTATATTGTACTGTTCGTTTGTCTTAAGGTCGTGACAATTCAAATTCTTCCACTAATATTTGATACAAGACTACGGTGAAGCAATACATGGATTGCTCTATTTAATTTTGATATTTGGTGTTACTTATTTTCTTTTTATAGAAACGTAACTGCCGTATCAACTCAAACTAAAGGAAATGATTTTGAATGCCTTCAAACACTACACACAAGCTACTACCGTACCCACATTGATTATAAATTAAGGAATATATTCACGTTACTTTAATAGAGTATTACGCTTACTTAAACTCTGGGAGTTCGAACAAATTTTGAAACACATCGGACAATTACTGCATGTTGAGTTTGTGGCATCTGGATTTCGTCTTATGTTTAAATTATGAAAAGCAACTGAACTGTAATGGCATACATTTAAGTAACGAACATTGTTGTACATTCACTTAAATTCACATTTCATTAACATAGTATTAGAAAATTAAAACTAACATATAGTTTTGTACGTAAACCAAAATAAAGACTTGTATTTCCAATTAATTTAGTAAATTTTACTAAAAACGTTATTAACTATTACTTACATTTATTCTAGTTGAATTTATATACAATAATCTACATTAGGCCTATATTAGTATAAATATATGCACATCGTCATTGTTTTCTTAGTACTAAAAATATAATTTAACAATGTTTTTGAAAGCTGAAACCCTATAAGGTATTATTTAACAAGATATAAGTTGCGATTTTAGCTACCCCGTTACACAAGATATACGAGTTATACTCGCATTAGTACAAAGTTTTATTTACTCTCTGAGTGTCATATAATCGTGATTATTTTAAAAGACTAAGAGTACAGAGTAAACTAACTTTAAACTATGAAACACTTCTTAATAAATAAATATTGTAACGTTCAGTTAATATAATCCTCCTTATGTATCCAGTGAATGTGGAAGGCCCCACTTCTGAGCGTCAATATGTAATATCAAAACAAATTAGTATCTCTTACTAATAAAGTATAACCTGTTTTATTTTTAAATAGAGGATTATTCATCTGAACCTCAGGGTCAACATACAATTTACATACAGAACAGACAATACAACTTTGATGCATGAGACTGGGTAATACAGTGTTGTTAATGTCTGTTGAATGTCTGTGGGTACCTTTTAAACTACTATTAACTACAACAAAAAACTCTTATAATTAACAACCATTTTCATAATAGTGCACTAACGCAAGTCACAATTATTATTATTATTTATTTGTTTATTGTTTATTCAGTTATTGTTTTTGTGGTATGATCTCACCAACTTTGCAGGTTTCACAATGGATTCATTCGTTGATTCCGCTCCTGGACACCAGGTTTTTCGCTCTCTCTCTCTATCAAAACATCACTCCTTTAGTTCCCGGGTTGGTTCTCCTGGTCATCTCAGCTTCCACCGGTCCTCAATTTCTATCAACTCAGCAGTCACTTATCTTAAACGTTCCGGCTTGCAATTCACAATTTTTAACAATCATAATCTTCTTCACTCAAAAAACTAATTTCTTTAACTAAGGCCATGGCTATATTTTTTATGGGTCACAGGTTCGGTTTACCATTTATAATTAATAATAAAATGTATTTCACTGTTATTTTCCCTTCTTAACACTGTCACACAATATAACTTTTAGAATTACCGTTTGACATGATTATATTTGTAACACTTAAATAATTCACTTTATGTATTTTGTTTTTCTTGATAAATAAAATAACGGTCTGAGGTGCGCAGACCTCCCCATAGTTAAATTAGATTTATGAACTAACAAATGTCTTTTTACTTATTTTCTAAGTTTAACATTTGAACATTATAATTCTATTAATTAATCATTATTTACATGTTTGTTTGTCACTTGGTCTTCACTTCTGTGTATTATTGTCATCGTCAGTCATTGTTTGTTACTGTCATTAAATTATCTTTTAGTTAGTATGTTATGTTTTATGTTTGGTGAAAGGACACGTTACAATATATGTCTTGGTTTGTTCCAAAACAATTTATGGAAAACTAAATCACACAAAATCGCGTTGACTACTGTATTATTCTAAGAAAAACGTGTGGCAGTGAATAATGTTCACTGTGCACTTATATTTGCGGTACATTCATTATTTGATTATCTGATTTCTGCATTTTATTTTCTTCACGGAAGAGAAAAAGATTCATTATTGAATGTATTGCATATCCCCTACATTTAATTTACGTGACGGAATACAAAGATGAGTTATATGTATAAGATATTTAATCATTCGTCGCTATGTAAGCCTACTGTCGCATAGAGTAAGTAGTCAACATATATGCTATTGGAATGAAGTGTATTTATTAACGATGCTATTAATTTCTCTCAATCTACTGAACTTTTAATACACTTTATAAAATATATTTAATCTATCTCTGTTAACCTTTGTAACACCAACTAAAATTTTACATTCTATGCATTGATGCAAATTAATACACGGTCAAAATTATCATCATTATCGCTTGTCACTCTCCCATAGTTTCTCTTGTTTTAGACAGCAACGTCCTGCCTCGTGTCGACGACTTAGCATCTCGTTATTTGTTCTTAACAGAACTGTAATTGTTGTAAAGTGGATACTGGCATCTGTGACTTTGCCAGGAAGATGCTTCACGAGGAGATGGTGATTGGCTGTTTTAGAGGGCGTGGACTAATTCCACAAGTACGTATATTACTCTTTACTGTGAGCAGTCTGTCGCTCTCACGAGGCACATTAGATTTAAAATTCTAAGAAAGTAGTTTCGGCTGTAGCGTTTACAAGAATTCTACTTTACAGTGCAACGTAGGTGGGGCATACCCACGGTAACCTGGACACTGCTTCCAGAATTTGATAAGAAATGTTTACTTTCCCAAAGTCAGAAGGTCCCTAACCTGACTGGAATGATATTTCTCATCGCTCTGAAATACTTTGTATTTATAAGACATATTGGGAATTGCTAGGTTTATGAAAAGGGACATAATAATCTGTTAGACACGTGCGTGTGCAGAGTCAATACAAGACGTCACTACAGAATAATATTGTTTGTTAACAAATATTCGATATACGTAGTCTTAATTGATAAAGGTAAACGGAAAAATTTATCTCGTATGTTTTGGAAGAGTTTAATCAAAGATGTTCTCACCAATTCAGCCGATACTGGACGATCCTGTCGAGTATACTCATAATATTCAGTTCCTTCCGTATATCTGTGTTTATTCTATGAAAATGGAGAGTATACACTGCTACGTGTGTGAGAAATCTCATTTCAGCAGCTTGGATGCGACTGACTTGGCTTTTCGTTATATTCCAATCAGTCAAGTTTATAGAGTTAATACATTACATACACAATATTGTTACGAAGGTCTAACTTATCGTCGTATGGTACAGTGGAAAACAAAATACAAGACACTAATAAAGTCACTAATCACCACTTTAATTATCACAATTAACCAGTTTGTAATCAACAAGATAGTCTCTTACGACAAATCAAATAAAAATTGTTCACACGCAATAATAATATCAACTAATATAAAACACAATTTTAAAACACATAACACTTCGCCACATAAGCGTCGCTAAAGTCTTGTATTTATACCCCGTTGAGATATCAGAATATTCCATACCACGCGTCAAGAACGCTACTAGAAAACACTACAACGTTATTGATTTCGGACTTGCACACAGCGCGCGCGGACTGGTGAAATCTGGATCAGTCTCGGACGCGTGACAAGTGCCACGTAATTGTCCTTCATCTCAGTAGCAGAAATACTTACGCACACACACACATTACAGCTGGAAGAGCCGAGAAACACGTAGAATGTTTTTTGATGGTGTAACACTTTCCGCATTTCGTAACACTATATTAACATACACAAGTTAATAATATAGATTTACGTACCTATGTTCGTACACAATTACAAACATTTGTTTACTGAAGTGTTTTTTTGCAGACTATATTTTTTGAATCGCAATCCGCACAAAAAAAGACATCGCTGCTTTTGCTGACTTGAGAATACTCTACATACAATTGTCCATGACAGAAGTATTAATTTTTAAATATACGCCTGTGTACGTGAAGTTTGCTCTTGTGATTGATTAATTGTCATTGCAAACCAGACATTTACCGAGATGTGTTTCCGCTGCCCCAGTCTCTTCCTGCCTTCTTCGTTGTTGGTTTAAGCGTTCCCTATGCTTTCCAGGTATCTCCGCAGCACTAATCTCTGCCTGCCTTCTTCGTTGTTCTTCAAGCCGAGACTCACGTTCCTCAATTGTCTCAGCTGCTCCCAATAACCTTGCTCGCTTAGCATTTGGATGGACCTGCCCAATGCTGTCGTTTTTTCGGAGGCATTCCGGAAATTAAGGTGATAAGGGACTCGTACTTCAAAGGAAGATTGATTTAAAGGACGTGAAGAGTAAGGAAACAAATGGGATTGAAAAGTTATTTGTAGGTGAAGTTTAAAAGGAGTGTTGTTAACTGGAGTTTGAAAGGAGAATCAGTTTGAAATGAAGTGAAGATTAAGGAAAACAAACGGAATTGTTGAGTTATTTGAAGGTGAAATTTAAAAGGAGTTTAGTTAAAGAATACAAATAACGGAATGCAGAATAACTGGACTGAATAAATGTAACTGATAGTCGATGAATGAACAACTCAATAGAGAAACAGAAATGGTATAACCTCTGTGAAGGTGTAACTCTCGTGTACTGTTTACTTGTCTTTAAAGTCGAAGTAAAACTGATTAATGCGGCGATTGCAGCGCCTTCTATACCCCTCCACCCGTTGAAGGAGTGGGAACTGTAGTGCGTACAAAACGTTGGATGATGCAGAATGGTCTAGAGGCGAAGAGAGAAGTGGCGGAAACGTCCTGAATGCTCGTGAAAGGCCTACACGAACTAATGGAGTGGTAGCGGGTGGAGGTAGAGTGCAAGTGTGCTCGACATCGGATGGTGGTAGGGATTGAGGCAGAAAGAGACAGATAGAGATGCCGAAGAGACGAAGGCGGAAAGCGACACTTGCAGCACTTGTAGTCGACCCGCATGACACATAATTAAAAGGGCCTAAATCGTGCAAACGGAGCGGAATATGAAATTCCAAGTTAGACAGTGTTCTTCCCTTGGGTCAAAGGTTATCTGTGCAAAATTTGCTCGGAATCGGTGTAACGGTGTGTGTCTTTGTATTAAACAACTCTTTGGATTTTGTATTGTAAACAAAACCTCAGACTTGAGTTTTTTATATAGGTATAGGCTAATATTTACAATGAATTTACCTCAAGATATTTTTTCCTTGTTAGGAATATGTTTCGGGAAGCATTGTGTTCCCATTTTCAGCCTTCCTGATTTTGAGTCTAGTGAAGTCTGAAATAAGGAAGGCTGAAGATGGGAACACAATGCTTCCCGAAACATGTTTCTAACAAGGAAAAAATTTCTTGAGGTAAATTCATTATAAATAAAAAATATATTATATACATCAAGAAACAGACTGTAGTAAAAAGTGTTTGAATATATATATATATATATATATATATATATAATTAGTGATGTTTTCAATTTCATCTTCACCAGAAACAAGATCGCGAAGGCTGAAGATGAGAGAACAGGAACTCTCGAAACATGTTCCAAATAAGGAAAAGAACATCTTGAGGTAATATAATTATAAATTTAATTATAAATAATTATAATTATATAATTATAAATTATAATTATAACTATATATATATATATATATATATTATAACAATACAAATACAAATCTATTTGTGTTTGAATAGCCTCACGATCTTGAAGCGTCATTTTACAACAATAAAACTTTTACAATTTAAATTTAATTTGGGTATAATGCAATTTATGTGGCCCCACGCTTTTAAGAGACATTTTACAATAATAAATAACAACATTTATTGTATTTAAATTTGTGGAGCCTCACGTTTTTTGGAGACAATTTACAACACTACAAATTGATGTATTTATTTATATAAATAAATTTATAATTTATTTATGAATATTTAATTTTGAATTCATAGGTAGGTGTAATCGTAATAAGAAGGTGATACGTTATTTACGTTTAAAATCGTTCCATTATTTATTTATTTAAACAACATCTATCATATCGGATGAAAACAATAACTCATTATTCAATCGTTGTACGATGTTTTCGTACATACCTTATTGCTAACAAATTGATACATAAGTTATGTAGAACTCTTATTATCTAATTGTAATTACTTTAAAATGTTTATTTTGCTCTCGGCTTCATATTTTACTCATGGTGTGTACATATTTAGGCAATTGCTGATTCATTAGCTTCAATAAAATAAATTAACTTCTTTATATTACTTTGTTTTACTTTCTACTGCATATGCATTATTTTGTTTCTTTATCATCAAAAACTTTACTAATTACGTCAATTCAAAAATTACTTATTTCTCTTATCATTTACGTTATTACTTTCTAAATTTTATACAAGAAATACAATTCTAATTTTTACTGCTTTTACATTTTTGTATCATTCATTATTTTTAATATTGGTTGAATGTCTTCCATTCAAACTTTAATTAGTGTCTTTAATTAAATGTTTTTTTATCACCTCGTTTGACGTGGTTATTCATCTGTACGTCCTCCGTGTCCTCAGGCCGTGTTCTCTGCATGTACTTCAGGACCTCCGGTCGTGTCCTCTGCATGTGCTTCAGGTCCTCCGATCGTGTCCTCTGAATGTGCTTCAGGTCCTCTGGTCGTGTCCTCATTGTGTTTAGATTAACAGTCGTCTCGTCTCACGTCGTATGCTGCCGGTGTGTCCAAAGACTTCATCGTATGTATTTTGCAGCTCTGGCTGTATAGCTAGTTGATCTGGTGACTCTTACTATAACTATGAATTTGTGTCGTCGACTGACATAGCCTCCTGCGGCACTGGGTGAATCGAGAAGAAGAAACTTTATTAACGCGGCCCGGTATTTATAGTCAGGTCGTGCAAAAATTCCTGTCTGAACACTTTTCAACTTGTCAGATACTGTCGAGGCGTCACCTACCACCACTCTGGTTCAATTCACTATTTTCCCCTATTTTCGCGAATTGCGAAGTTTATTTCATCTCACTCGATGTTCTATCGATCACTAATTTTTATGTAATTACTATACGTAAATTGCACTTCTTTATGGTATTCACAAAAAAAGTTATTCATTTATTACGTATACTAATTACACTTTTCACCACCTGTGTATGTTTTTTAACACTTTATTTATTTATAAATTCTACACATTTTCGTGTCCTTTGTTTTCTCCTATCGTACATAGTTTTTTTTTATAATTAAAAATAAACATATAACTATTATACTTGAAAAGGGTTGGTCACATTTCAGGAACGGACAGGTTTCACACACACCAACAACATACGCGCGTACACAACGATAGGGACAGGTGTGTCGAAACTGCATGTCCACGCATGAAGCTTTGTACTCCCTATTCTTACTAAGATTCAGCTTATGCAATCTGAATCATGTTTATTAATTTATATTTATTCATTTTTATTATTTATTTGGACAATGCACAGTATCATTACTGTTTGTACTGTTGCATTATTACCCAGCTTGGTGAAACAAAATTTTTTAATACAAAATTAAAAATTTTTTTTTTTCTCTGCCTTTTTATTAGACAAATAATATATATTGTTTTTTATTTATCGACATATTTATTTATTTTATTTTCGATTAATAATGAGTATTCGATTTTTCAAATGTACCCTTATTTGGAGGTTTTTTAGCAAATATTCCCCCCTCTATGCGAGTAGAGTTGATGCATTTATTGTAGGTACAGTCGCCTTGTTGTTTCGTTACATCCGCTTTAATCATTGTTCCCCTTTATTCGTTCAAGTGACCCAGTTATTTATGAATGGAATTTTCTTAAAGAGTTCGTATAGTATTTACCCATCTCATTTTTTCTCACACCGTCATACACTATGAATGTCTGTTTACCAACTTGTCGTACTAGTGTATATGGTCCATCATACAACCTGAAAAATTTCTTAGCTGTATTGTCAACTCTTTTTTCTACTGGATTAGTTTTTAGTAATACCTCTTCTCTCACGTTGAATTGTTGTAGTTTGTGTGTTCTGTTAAATCTCTCAACTCTCTTGTTACCCATTTCTATTAACCGTCGCTTTGCGTATTCAATTTTCACACTTATTGGTACAGGTACATTCTAGTTGTCAGATTTGTTTATGTACTTGGTCCAAAATCTGTTCTGCTTTTTATCTTCTTCTAATTCTATTGGAGTATAACTAGTTGCTTCACCGTAGTTCTCGTTGATGGCTTTCTCGAGAAATGGTAAATGTTCTGCCCATTTATTGTGCTGATTATGGCAGTATATCCTTAAATATTTACCTAGATCCTTGTTAACCCTTTCTGCAAGGTTTCCTTGAGGATGTCTTATGGATGTGAGTACACGTTGTATTCCATTTTCTCTCAACGTCCTCTCCCATTTCTCACTCTGGAATTGTACACCCTGATCACTCAAGACCTTTTTCATCTTGCCAAATGCTGGAATATATTTCTGCAGTAGTATCTTTAGAACAACTTTTGTTGTGGGTCGCATAAGTTAATTGGGTACAGTCGGACTCCCTTGGAAAACACATCGATACATACCAATATGTGTTTTCCTCGTCGACTTGATCGTGGTAGTGGTCCCAGAAAATCCACTGCAATTAGCTCTCCCTTATTTTCTTTCTGGATTCTCTGCATTTCTACGTATGTGTGTAAATTCAGTCCTTTCGCCGTTTGACACTCATAGCATTTTTTCACCTCTTTCTTCATTTTTCGAAACGTATTATTAATAGCGAAATCCTCTCGCAGACTCAGGTAACATTTCATAGTAGCAGCATGCGCTAAGCTCTCGTGTGCTGGTCGAATTAACTTCTGCAACATTTCGTTCGTCAGTACTATCTTCCAGTCTTGTCTTACTAACTTGAAAAGGATTCCATTCAGTACCTTATAATGATTCGGTAGCTGTTCTCGATCTTGCATCTCCCTTATTGTAACGTTCAAACTTTGTTGTTGTGCTAAATTTTGTAGCATTTGTTTTACCTCATCGTTCGCTTTAAATTTAATTGATAGCAATTGTACTTCTTTCTTCTCGTTCTAGTATACTTCTTCACATTCCTCTGTGATGTATCGACTTAATGTATCAGGTACAATATTGTCTTCACCTTTACAATGGTGAACGAGTATTCACCGATGGCTAGAATCCACCTTAATAATCGGGCATTTGTTACTTTGCATTTCAATAGAAAGGATAATGTTTGATGGTCGGTGTGTATCTCGTAGTTAGTACCGCAAATATAATATCTGAATTGTTTCAGAGCGTATACTATTGAGAGGATTTCTTTTTCTGATGTGGAGTAGTGTCTTTCTACACCTTTGAAGACTCTACTGGCGTTTGCGATGACTCGGTGCTCTCCCGTAGTATCTTGTTGATACAGTACACTCCCTACGGAGTAGTCACTGCCATCAGAGTAGATTACGAAATTTCCTTCACGTTGAGGATTATGTAACATAATATTTTCCATGAATAATGTTTTCACTTGATTGAAAGCATCTTGGTGTTTCTTCTCCCATTTCCACTTCTGTCCTTTCTTCGTCAGCTCCAGTAACTGTTGCGTATTCTTCGCATACAATGGTGAAAATCTTCTGTAGTACCCCGTTAGTGCTAAGAATGTTCTTAACCCTTTGAGATTTCTGGGTATAGGAAATTTAGTTATGCTGGATATTTTTGTAGGATATTATAGGACCGCTTTTGGTGTATAGTTTTTACTCCTCACGTTGTATGCGTCAATCTGTTATAGAACGTCGTTTGGGGTTCTGGTGAGCTAACTTCCCGTTTAGTTTTGTTTAATATTTGTAAAAACGTTTGCTTAGTGTTGTATTATTATTGACTTATCCCGTTCAATTCAACCTAGCGTTGAATCCAACTTGAATAAGTCCGGTTGATGCACAAGAAATTATTTATCGAAGTATTTTTACTTCGGTTAGTTTATTCACACGGATGTTCTTCCGTTGACTCGTTGAAGCGGTGGTATAATTGCTGAAAACACAAATATTTTGCATTAATAAACACTTACTTGGTGAGTCTTGTCGTACTTGCAGGGTCGCTATCTCAATCCAATATATACGGACTTACCGTGTTTGTATTCGCCGCTGCTTGTTGAGTTGACCAATCAAATTCCTTCACCTGTTTTCAACTAGTCTACTGAAATAAACTGACTGACTCTGTTTTCTTATGTCAACAAATATTTTATTCAAATCAAGTGCTCTTTCTGAATGAGCAGAAGTATTGTTTATAATTGGATTCAGAATAATAAGCATGAGACTTTTAGTTTTATAAAAATTTGCCTCAGGGTGGCAGAACTGTTTACAAAGTTAATGTGTTTAACTGTTTTTTGGTTAATATTAGTTTAATAACTTCGTGAATTCTTTGAGCCGACAGAATACCAAGTCATCGAATAGAACTATCATCAATTGTTATCAAATACTTTGATATTGACTACAATTCAGTCACTTATAATTAATACACAAAAATAATAACCATGTGTCTAATCTGGACATTACAGGTTAGTAGAATTATTAAATTCAATTGATAATAAATGCTTGAAGTAAAGTTAATTAATGTCAAAATAATTCTTGACAAGACGATTAAATGAACAATGTAATTGTACATTTTGAAACAGTGTCATTTGGTGAAACATTTGATTCATTGTTTAGTGTTATACAAATATAATTGCATGGCTGTAAGTAACCATATATCCTAGCAACCTTGGTTATTATTCACAACAAGAAATAACATTGAAATATTATATTAGTAGGTTCCTTTCCTAAATCATAAAACGTAAAACATTGAAATATTATAGTAACTTTCGTTAATAAATCAATCATTTGACAAGCCTCAGTCATTGGCAATTGTTGGTTAAATTAATTGATATATAATAGTTGACAACTGTCATTAAATGTGGTTAATTCATACAAAATAATTATACATAGAAATTAATTGCAAGTTTAATAAATTCACAAAATTAGAATAATAAAATCTCTGAGGATTGTCATTGTTGTTGATTAGTTACTGTTACAAATACATGTTAACCTATGTTCATTGTTAGTAAATGTTTCGATCATATCGTTTTTCATTATTTGATTAAAATGGTAATAATCACTTATACTCCCTTTTATTTTATAACTTTAGTCCCGGAATTGCTCTGGATTATACACTGAGCAATCCTTATTACCCACTGTTACACTTCACACCTCTGATACTAAAGTATTTTCGCTATCACAATTTTAGGTTAGGTCACACTGTTTACATCGGTGACGCGCACACATTAATAGATCAGCTGACTTTTTATCTCAACTGTCGGCATCTTCTCGCTTCCAAAGTTGATTAAAACGTCACCAGAACGCAAGCCTCGCTCTGCCGTTCCGTTCAGTAAACGTCCAAAATTTGGTTAAATCCGTAGATTTGATTGGTTGGCGATCTTTAATTTGGTGCACATATACCCTCGGCGTTTTATTTCAATCGTTGAAGCCGGCGTGGGTCTTTGGTTTCAAGAGTATAAACGTTTTTCTCAATTTGACACGAATTCTTTATAATTGTAATAACTTTGTTAATATGGCTTCCATTTTAAATCTGAGCATATCACTGGATTCGTAACACTCGGCTCTTTATTTTGAGTCTACTCATGGTGTGCTTTGGTCCATTATTAAGGAAGTTAATGTTTGTGATTAGCACCATTCACTATACACTATTATTTTATATTTAATTCTTTATTATCACTATATAATGACACTCATACCCACTTGAGGGCATGCCTTCCAAGTTCACTTACACTCCTTAGTTGCTATTTACTTAAATTTATTTACAAAATACATTTCTTATGCTACCATCATCTTAGTCTAGGTTCTTACATTTGAATATACATATTTTACCTCTTAGAAAGTGTCTGTTTACTTTCTATGTGTTTCCAGTTGATAATAGCAAAGGGTTACAACTACTAATCACCTTTGTTAGCTGGAAAATTAAGTATTTTCTGGTCATTTCTGGTTAATTAAGTGGTCTCTATTTATCATCATGAGATGCCTACTTAATGTTATTCTTTTTTGGTATTTGAGTTCTTTTGTTATTATCTTTTAGTTACAATAGATGAGTAATAACATTGTCTTTGTAATGGACTTGGTGTATTTAACACACTAGACTTTACCATATTGTATTTGGTTAAATAATGCTAGTTACACCTGGTGTCACATGACAGGTGCAGTTAAATACAATTGTAATATATTATATTCTGTCTTATAATCTTTGTTCACTAACACAGTAGTGGTACTACACTCTATTTGTGGTATTGACATCAACCTTTCGTTTCCATTCGGTTTTATTATATGATTTTATACAAGTTTTATATAGTGAATTCCATTTTGGTGCGTTTTGGTTCACTTTCTTTGTTTATATTCTTATTTAAAGTTTATTTTGGGTATCTCATATTGTTACCTATAGAACGATTGTTATTTCTACTTGTTTTTACATATAAAATATTCTGGTTTGGGTAGGTTTTTCCTACTGCTAGTTGTGAATTTAGGTGAATATTACCTACATCATAGGTTATGTTATTTTGACATTTGTGCCAACAATGTGTATGTTAGTTTGACACACATTGGTATTCTTTTAACCTTATTTTTTACATGTTTGGTTTTAATAATGATAACTAATAACCCTTTAGTTACTCTCTTGCTTTTTATACATGATTGTCAGACTATTTGACTAATGTTTGCTGATATTCTGAGACAAATTAATACTTCTTTTGTTACATTGGTGCTGTGCATATCTTGTTTCTATGCTTTATTTTACAGCTTCTAATCAATAAGTATTATTGTTATTTTCATTCCTTGTATAACATTTCTTGTCTTATTCATTTATAACATTATTTGTAGTATACTGGTCATCTCAGTTAGTCAGTTTTCTGTCTATCTCTTCAATCTGTAGGTTGATTAGTTATTACACATACGTGTAGATGTTGATTTATGGTTGACTGGCTCTTGGAATCTATATGCCATGATTGTTGGATGTCCTTCTCGTAGTAGGTTTCTTCACTCATTCTTCCTTCTTCTTCTTTCTTCTTTCTTCTTTGATTCTTCTTTCTTCCTTCTTGTGTTGTTTGGTTCTTCACTGATTCTTCTTTCTTCTTGCTTCTTTCTTGTTTTGTTTGGTTCTTCACTGACCGAAAACTATTGGGTGGTTGCTTCCTGCGGTACAATCATGGTGTGGTGCAATTTCTCTTCACTATAATGTCATTTCATTTGTATTTACCATCAGTTTATTGACTCTTATTGCTGTGAGTTTATATTTGGTGATAGGTAGCTCATGTAGCGTTGGGCTTGGCATTTTAGACAAATTATTTGGCTTGTCTCTTTGACTCAATAATTGACATTGTAAGCATTTTATTTCACAGAAATTTTGGGGCTCATATGTCATGTTACAAGGATCGGGTTGAATACCAGAGGAAGAAATAATATGACCTAGGAATTGAATAGAGGATTTGATAAATTCACATTTGTCGAGGTTAAGGGATATATTCGCTTGTCTAAACTTGTGGAATATCGTGCTTAGATGTTCTATATGTTCGTCTAGTGTTTTAGACACTACTAGAATATCATCTACAAATACTATGTTGTACGGATCAACCTCAGATCCTAACGCTCTCTCCAGACACTTTACTATCGCAGCTAAACTCGTGCTTAGTCCGAAGGTTACCACCCTGTGTTGCTAGCATTTACTTTTATACAGAAAGGCTGTATACTTTCTGTCCTCTTTACGAATTGGAATCTGCCAGAAACTTGAGCGTAAATCCAGCTTCGTCAGATATCGAGCTCCCTCACATTTGGAAAATAACTCGTCCGCAGTAGGCGCACAGTCGTACTGTTTTAATACAGTGCTGTTCAGTTCCCTCATGTCAAGGCATAGACGTATCTCACCACTCTTCTTCTTCACCACCACTAGAGGATTCAGGAAGTTGTGTTCGATCGCTCTATGACTATTTTCTATCATGTGACGAATTTCCAGTCAACCTCTTCCTCATATCGCATTGGGATAGGATACGTTCTCCTGATGACTTTCGTAGGGTCTGACACAACTATAGAGTGCTCGTATACTGTCGTCTGCGTCTGTACTTCACTGTACTCTTCTATTAATTCGTGCAGTTTCTCTTCTTCCTGTCTCGTCATCTCTTCATCTGCTGCATTCACAGGTCGAGTTGGACCATATTGTATTGGTGGTATGGACAAAACAATAGGTGTTTCACTTACCTTAGATTGCTCATGATATTCATTCATATTTATCTCATACTGAGTGCCTTTATAAATTACAATCTACCTTATTCTTATTAATATTATCTTAGCATCTAGCACATTCAACAAATCAATTCCAAAATACCATCGTATATTAATTTATTCATAATAATCATGGGGTATGAAAATTCTAGATTTTTATATGTTAGAGTTACATATGCTTGTTGTCTAACTTTTTCTTTTTATTTGTGGCTGTGGTAATGTTCATATTATTTACGGGTAATATCGCCGTATTTTTAAAATATTTCTTATTTCGCTGTATCCATGCAGAATTTTAAACTGACATCTGACTACCTGTGTCTACTAACAGTTTCATATCACAATTATTAATTCGAACAGTGACAATGGGACATTGTGTTTGTTTCTCCACTTGCTCTACATCCTGGTCAGTGCGTAACAGTTCGTTGTGTATATCGCTAGGGTAATTATTATTTATTGTACAGCACTTTATCCGTCCGCTCTGTCATTGTGTAGATGTTGACGGCTTACTGTTCGTTTCCATTGTACCTCGCTGCATTGAATTGTTGCCGCTTCCTTTCATTGCACTTACGCCTTTGTCGTACGATTTTGGAAAACGTTTACGATTAGACGACCACACAACGCCACTTTTATGATTTTTTCCGTCATGCAGCTCTGTTTTCATAAGCTGATGGCCTTCTCCTTGTTGTTTAGCCGTGTTCATTCATTCGGTCTCTGTAGCTGTGCGCGTCGTTGTGTTGTGTATTAGTGGCGTATAATTCATTTTATAATTATCACGGTTTTGTGTAACGTTTTGTATTATTGTCTTGTCATCACGGTGATAATTATAGTGGCGATTAGTGTGCCTTGGTTCCCAATGTTGTGTGTTCTTACTTTTATTGATATTCTCCGACTGTGTCACAAGAATTAAAAATTTTTCTATGGTTTTAATTCTCTGCGTATAAACTGCTAACTGAATATGTCTCTGGAAATGGTAAGATAACTTTGAAACAATTTCGTACTCTGAGAATTTAGGTTTAAGAAGCTTAACGCGTTCTATTTGCGCAATTGTGTACTGTTCTATACTCTGTTGCCCGTGTACGTTAAGCCTTCCATATTCGAGTTGATCACGTACCTGGCGTTGAGTATGTATGTTCCAGTATCTGTTCTCAAAAGCATCGTGAATTGTTGATACGAAGTGATGTTATCTCTAATAATAGAGCACCATTGACTGGCTGACTCTTGAAGATGTCGCGTGACGAAGTCAATTTTCTCGTCTTCATTTATCGCAGTGCCAATCTTCTCTATTTCTGTCTCATTCTCGCTAGGAATTCCATACTGTTCTCCCATTTACCACCTGCGAACTTTATTCTGCTCCTTTCTTCCATTTGTGTAAGAAACATCACCATCTGATTCTGTCGTCTTCTTAATTCACCTCGTAGTTGGTTCATTTCCTCTTGGATCTCCTCTTTCATATGGGATACCTCTCCCGAACGGTCTTTCGTAGTCTCTTCAATTTTATTTTCAATAACTAAGGTACGCGTTTCTATTTCTCTAATTTTACTGGTATTTGCTTGTGACATATTATTTACAGTTTGGATTTTATCGTCCTGTTCTCGCGTTATAGTAGTTCACTTATTATTTAAACCGTCATTTATTTGTTTATGTGCTTTTTTATATCTTTTCTCCATTCGAGACGCAATTATTTTTGTTTATTTTTAATCCTGAATGCTTGCTCATGTAAGGCTTGTTTAAAATTATTCTCTAAAGTATCAATACGTATGTTGGTGTCAACAATTTTTTCTGTTAACTCTTTCTAGCTTTTCGTTATTTTTATGGTGTCCTGTTTAAAATTTTCAGTCTGTTGTTTTAGTTTAGTAACAACTTTCAGACTATTTTAATATTTAGACTTTCTTTGTAATTTATTAAAATTTTTATTTAATTCGTCCTTCAGCTGGACATTGTCTTGTCTTAGCTTATTTATATCTTCTGTCTGTTTTGTGCTTATCTCATCTACCCAAGCACGCATCATGGTTTGAAGTGCTTCCATGTTTAAGCTTTCTGGTGTTGCCATCATGAATATTTTGTATTTATTTATTATGCTTTAGAATATTATTCTTATGGAACCGAATCACTAATTTTATTAATTTATTTATTATTAATTATTACTTTTCTTATTACCATTACAATTTTACAATGATATTATTTCTTTGAGCGCCAATTGTGTCTTAAAACACAACAATTATCTTAACATACAATTAATGTTTAATGTAAATAATTATCAGATATAATATATTTTTTATTTAACACATCTTTATTTTTTTTTGGAGCTACCATTTAGCTCCAAAAAAAATTTTTTTATATAGTTAAATGGTCGGAATCATGCCACATTTTCATGGGCGACAATTTACAACATAACAAATTTGTTGTAATTTATTTATTTTTGTGGAACCCCACGATTTTTGGAGAGCCAATTTACAACATTACAAATTGCTGTTTATTTAAATTAATTTACTTGTGTAGCCTCATGCTTTTGGGAGACAGTTATTTATACAACACAAGTTAACCAATTTGAATGCAACTACATATTGTGTATTGAGTTCATGGGTGTAATCGTAATAAGAAGATGATACGTTAATTACGTTTAAAATCGTTCCATTATTTATTTATTTAAACAACATCTCTCATATCGGATATTAAACAATAACTCATTATTACATCGCTTGTACGAGGTTTTTGTCCATAACTTATCGCTAACAAATTACATACATAAGTTGTATACAACTCTTATTATCTGATTCTAATTACTTTAAAAAGTTTATTTTGCTCTCGACTTACTCATGGTGTGTTCATATTTTTGCAATTACTGATTCATTAGCTTTTAAAAAATAAATTTACTTCTATTTAAACTTCTTTTATATTACTTTGTTTTACTTTCTACTGCATATGCATTTTTTTCTTTATCATCAAAGACTTTACTAATTACGTTAATTCAAAAATTCTTATATCTCTTATCATTTACGTTACTAAATTCTAAATTTGATACAAGAAATATTATACTAATTTTTACTGCTTTTACATTTATGTATCATTTACTTATTTTAATATTGGTTGAATGTCTTCCATTCAAACTTTAATTAGTGTCTTTCAACTGTCTGTAATTAAATGTTTATTTTATCACCTCGTTTGACGTGGTTATTCATCTGTACGTCCTCCGTGTCCTTCTGGTGGTGTCCTCCGCATGTGCTTCTGGTCCACTGGTTGTGTCCTCCGTGTGTGCTGATTAACAGTCGTCTCGTATCACGTCATATGGTGACGGTGTGTCCATAGACCTCATCGTATATATTTTGCAGCTCTGGCAGTATAGCTAGTTGATCCTGTGACTTTTACGACAATTGTGAATTTGTGTCGTCGACTGACATAGCCTCCTGCGGCAATGGTTGAATCGAGAAGAAGAAACTTTATTACCGCGACCCGGTATTTACAGTCAGATCGTGCAAAAATTTCTGTCTGAATACTTTTCAACTTGTCAGATTCTGTCGAGGCGTCACTCCCCCCACTCTGGTTCATTTCACTATTTTCGCGAATTGCGAAGTTTGTTTCACCTCACTCGATGTTCAATCGATCACTAATTTTTATGTGATTACTATACGTAAATTGCACTTCTTTATAGTATTCACAAAAAGTTATTCATTTTTGCGTATAGTAATTGCACTTTTATTCACGTCTGTATGTTTTTTTTACATTTTATTTATCTATAATTTCTACACATTATGGTGTTTTTTGTTTTATCCTATCGTACACACTTTTCTTATAATTAACAATAAACATATAAATATTCTACTTGAAAAGGGTTGTTTACATTTCAGGAACGGACAGGTTTCACACACACTAACAACATAAGCGCGTACACAACGCTAGCGACAGTAGTGTCGAAACTGCATGTCCACGCATGAATTCTGTACTCCCTATTTTTACTACGATTCAGCTTATGCAATCTGAATCATGTTTATTAATTTATATTTATTCATTTTTATTATTTATTTGGGCAATGCGCAGTATCATTACTGTTTGTACTGTTGCAATATATATATATATATATATAGTGTTAAATCAATTTATTTACAAGCATTTGTAGTCCGCTGCCAGAAAGTTATTAAAAATATAATACTTTTTATTAGTAGTTCTAAGGGAAATCGAATTTTATTATGTTACTAATTGGTATGCTAATAATCAGTTCTATGCTTCGTCCAGTCTCTCTACCTGTACACATGTAAAATATATTCTAGGAAATATTTCCCATGTTTGAAATGTAATATGGTTAGTCTGCTAACAATGCTTTAGTAATGTAATCACGTGTCTTGGCCATAATTTAAACGATGCAAGAAACTTGATAACAGTTACCCTGCTTGTCGGTAGTTAGTATAAGAAAAAGGATCAAAAACCTTATTAGTTAAATATAATTATAATTTGTTTATTGCAAATAAAAGCAAAAGTACAGGAAAATTTTTTTAAATAATATTCATGTAGTGAAACTGAATAATGATTATTTAAATGATAGAGACTAATAATATTTGAAGATATAGGTCACACAGACAAAATAATCGTAAACATAGTCTATGTAAATTAAATAATCTACAGAGATTTAGAATGAAACCAGATCCTTTCTTCTGTTTGTGTATTTTTTGACTGCCTTTGTTACATTTATATATTTTTTCATGTCAGTTATAGTTAATTCAGTATTATTTTACGCTTTGATAGAACAAACTTATGTCTTTTACTGCTTATGTTTGAGGAAACTGAAACTGACTTATCTATTTTAATACAATAGTAAGTAAAATAAGAGTAAGCTTACTTGTGAAAATGTGACTAACAAAATGATCGTACTTTAAATGTGTTGATGGTTATAATCACAATTACGCTGCTGACACCACTAAATAAAACATTCCCAATTAGCGCTTTTGAGGCTCTCAGGTAATCATCTGATCGGAAATATGATGAATCGGAGATATTCCCGAGGCTCAAAAGCGGAAATTGGGAATATTTTATATCGTGATGTGTAACAGCGTAAATTAATAATAGTGTCTGATTGCAAATAGAAAAATACAGCAAGGAAATATTCACTGAGGCTGTAACTGTTTCAATTGGTGTATTCAAATTCATGAAAACAAAAGTTTATGAATTTTTCACTGTAATAAAAGACATAACTAAGCTATCCTCACAGTAAAGTTATTTCAGTGAAATGTTTCATTAAAAGTGCTACATATAGATGGCATATTAAATGAGTAATTACTAACTTAATCACTAACATCACTGTAAATTTCGCTTAATGTAGTATATATTTAATATAAATACTTTTTTGGATGAACCGAAGGCATAAATAAGTTTGACATACATTGTACGTCATGTCCCGTAGAACAATTCACTCCCACTAGCTTATCATTAAAGAGTGGCAATGCCAAACCCATTCCCAACGGCCGACGTATTTCTTATGACAGAAAGAGTGCAGTCTTGTCAAGCGTACTGTTCTTCATCACTACGAAAGTGTCGTTTTGTTCGTCTTCTCTTTACCGCTGTACTATCACGAAGGTAAGAACCATACATCATTTACAGATTAATTGAGAAAATTATTTGGGACAAAATAACGTTATTACAGTACAACAAATTATTCGTAAGTTTATATAACAAGATACTTTATGCAAATCTTAAAGAAAAAATTAAAAGTATGACTTTAAAAATGAAGTGCTCAGGAATTAAATTTGTTTGTTCAAGATAAAAACGTATATTGAGAAAGTTGTAAGTAAGGGGTTATATTTATAATTTATTGAAGGAACTTTTTGACAAGAGGGCTCGTTTGTCTTAATAATGAAGTGATTACGAATTTAAATTAATTTACGCTACCGCTTGGACCAGGTGTTTCTTTCCATGTTTTCAACTTACAGAAAGAAAGTTGGTAACGTTGATTATATAGACATCTGTTCATTTAGCTTATTTAGTGTGACTAAACGTTTTACAGCTCCGCGATTCGTCCCGGAGTCTACGCGCTTGTTCCACTGTTGTGAGAGTTGACTAGCGGACGCTGGTTTGTCCCAGAAATTAAATACCGAATTATGATTCATTGCTAAATGTCAATGAACACCATGTCTTGAATTCATGTATGAATCACATCACATGTTGCGTGATAATTAGTTGTCATAGCTTAAATGCAAAGTAATTTTTATCATAATTCAAAATACAAAATTATACTCTCATAAATGCAGCAACAATGCATTACTACATTTACTACAGATCTCTCAGAACACTCAGATCTCAGCAAAACTTACTCATACACAGCGAACAAATTATAAAACAAATGGACTGCTATAAAACATGTTTCCTCTAGAAGTAGTCCTTTCCTTCTCTCAGTTTGTATTATTGCATATTAAGAAGCCGGAATGGCTGAAATTCAAGTAGATTGCTGTTTTCATTAATGAAGTTAATCAAAAGGTTAATGATGCTTTGTGTTCTGATAAAGTACAAGTTTTGACAATCAAATGCAAATGCACAAATTAAAATTCAGAATGAAAAGAGTATAATTTTTGTCTTCTAATTGTAATGATATATCACAAACACTGAGATCCTAAATTCGTGTAAATAATTTCTATTCGGATAGAATAGAGCTACTCGGATCAGCTAAATAACTGTCAAGTCTTCCTTGTACATTTTTAATTAAGTACTTAATTTCGTACTTTTCAATATAATGAATTAATATAAAAATATGGTTTGAGTTAGATCCTACAGTGTAATGTTACTTCTATAGCGTCATCAAATTTTATGCCCGTGTTCAGTAATTGTATTAGCCTACTTCGTATAAGAATTATTTTACCTGATTAATTATAAGCAGACCTATTGTTGTTACGTCTAGTATTTACCCAAATTACCTAAGACACCACGTAGGAGACTCAAATCTGCGGTAATATGTTTTTGTCTAGCTTCAAAAAAAGCTTCCGTATTATCTGCTTCCTGCTGACATTCTTCTTTCTCTCCTTCTTCCGACTCGAGCAACAGTGCTTATTTTCTTTCTTCAGTTTCCAGCAGCAGGGTTTTCTGTCTCTCTTCTACTTTCCCATCCTGTCTTTTTTCTGCTTTCCCGCATCGTTCTGCGTCTTCCCTCTGTTTCTTCAGCCTATTTTTGTCGTTCTAATTTTTGGCGTTCCTGTGTTTGCCGCAGCAGTTCTTATAAAGCTTCTATCACCTTACTAGTATCCATATTTACAGATGAATTACAAATTACACTAGTCTTGTAAACGTGTCTACTCTTTTCACTGTTGTGGTTCTATCCCACATCAGACACTACTGTTACGAAGTTGTAACCGATCGCCGTATGTACAGTGGAAAACAAAACACAAGTCACTAATATTGTAACGTATCGCTTTTTGAGAGGCACTCTAACTAAATGTACACCTTTAGTCAAGCCCCAAATGTTGGGTTCGCCAAATTCTGTGACGTAACGGTTTGAGATAGAGGCGTTTTACTTAATGGAAACTTTGTTTTCTTTGCCCCACGTTGTTAGCGTCAAATCTGTAACGTACCGCTTTTTCGAGGTCTTAGTATAGTTATATCCTGCCCCACGTTGTACGCAAATTCTGTAACGTACCGCTTTTATCACGAGGCGTTCACTACTTACGAGTATCTTGCAATTACAAGCTTTGTTAATTCCGTCCCACAGTTGTACGCCAATTCTGTGACGTACCGTTTTTTTTCGTGAGGTGTGGTAGAGTTATATTGTATGCCTCATGCAGTATGCGTCACTTTTGAATTATACTAACTGACGTTTTAAACGGTAAAAATAAAGGATTTTGTTTATCTTGTTTTACTCAATCCAAAAGAAATCGAGAGTGTGTGATTTGGGATCAAGGAGGTAATTTGTTCAGCCTTATGCAGAAGAGAGAGTAAGTATCAAATTTGCCCCTCTGTTGTGACGATTCCTTCTGTATGTTGTGCTGAAATTTTCATTAACTACCCACTACAATAAATTATAACACGTTATAATTCAATATTAATTTTCAATAATATTGCTTTATTGATTATTGACTTTTGTCTCCAGCCACCAAAGTATAGGTATCACAATTAATCTTTTTAAAAAGAAAACATCCTCTCGCCTTTACCGAGTAAACATAGATCTGTCTAAAGAACAAAACATATATGTTGTTATTTAACCAATATTACGCTATAATAAAATACATCAGTTATTACATAATTCTTATTAATTCCCCAGGGTTCAGGGTGAATTCTTTGTGTTATGAGAGTGTCAGAAATGGCTAATTCCTACGCTTTACAAATATCAAAATTTAATAAATAATTTTGTTTATTTTTTCACATGTTACGTAGTTTCCGGAATTGCCGTAAGAGAGCAGCATGTATTTGTTTACTTTTGAAAGAAACATATGATAAAATGAATATTTTTATGTTCTATTTCACTATTAAAAAACGAGTTTTCTTCGGGATTTATTACGAAAAAAGTTTATATTACATCGCTCCGTGTTGTCCTTACTGGATTGAAGTTTTATTCTGTGATGAGGTACGTCTTGCGTTGTTATTTCCTTTTCATTTCGAATATTTTCTGATTGTCTACTAGAAGTAGGCCGAACTATATTGGATCCTCAGACTGTTTTCATCCACTGGTTTTTAATGTATATCACCATTTAATTGGGATTCTTCAGGTATGATTAGTTAGTATTCACTTTGTTTATTACTCTTGCGTGAATTTCGCCTCCTCCAACGTCCAGAAAAGGTTATTTTTTATAATTTTTGTCGCATCGATTCTTCAACTCTCTGGTTCAGTTCAAAATTTTTTATCTTATTAACAATACTTGTTATTTTCCATCACTCTTAGTAACACATAGTATTTTTATTATGTAGGCAGTTTGTGATTATTATAAATTTATATTTTTATTTATGGAAAAATAATTCCCTTCCATTCCGGTTTATTTACTAATTTAATTCACATAATATGTTTTGGTTAATTTTTTTTTTATGACATTGTATATAAATATTTTATCATTTTATTATCATTAAATAAATTTATATATTATTTATTTAGTCTCGAATAGTGTTCATACCCGGTACTACTTCCTGTTGTCCTTTCCTTCCTAGGATTATTTTAATTTTATATTTTCTTTGGTAGTTAAAATTTTTATGTCTTTTAATTAACCCTGGGTTTTCTTACAATCTAACATAATTATTTGAAACAATATAATATTAACTTGGGTATAACAAATTGTGGTTCATACAATATGAATTACAGTAAATAAATAAAATTACAAAAATCAATTAGTATTATTACCTACTACTTCCATAGTTTTATCCTACCCAAAACATACAGCACAGTTTAGTAATACATTAATTTCACTTTGGTTTTCCACCACAATGGGTACACTAGAACTCACTTCGCACTATATACCACTCGAATTGTTTATTATGTGGAGTGATATAATTAAATTTTGAGCGAGCTTTAGTTCTACCCATTTCTGACTTTTATTCTCATGATTTACTTTATTGGGACCGGGTTATGTACCGTTACATAAAGCCCCCCCACTAGAACAAATTTATTTTAGTTCAACTCGTTGATAGAAATAAATTGTTAATTGGTTCCAGTCTCCTAATGGTCTTGACTTTGTTTTCATAATAATGTTTCATTGCTGACTGATTATAAACTCTGGTAATTCAGACTTGTGGTAATTGTCGTTTTCTTACTTTACTCTCTCTCTCTCTTGGAGGCAAATTCATCAATTATTTCTCGGGGTTAGTGGTACTTCCACATTTTATTTGATAAGGACTGGTCACACTAATCATATTAAAATTGTTTCAACACTCATTTCTATTTGCTTATATAAATTCGCTTTATCAATTAATCTTCGGTCTGCTATCTTCCTTCTATTTTCTTTATCTATACTTCTGGAATCTAATATCAATCTATACAGCTATTCTATAATTATTATCCCTTAAATATTCAATTTCCCTAACATTTTTCCCTATCCTGTGCGGTGGTTCCAGTCGGGTGGCCACTCTGGGTCCATACACCGCTGTCCATCCTTACACCTTCTGAGACCAGGGGAACATCATCCCTGCTCATAAAAATTATTGCCGGAACATTTCTACGGTCAATACATAAAAATAAAAAAATTATAAGTAGTAGTCAATTAGCGACTAGTACCAAACACTTTTGGGATTCTTCATACTGTAGCTGTTTGTATTTATTTATATATTTCTTCTTCTCCTTGATTCCTTCTTCTTTTCCATTAATTAATAGCATATAACATTATTGATAGGCCTTATGTTAAAATTCTGTTGACTTTACTTCTTGTGACATATTTCTCCGTATCCTTTCTTCTTATAAAATCTTCAATTCAGAGAAATTCTAACTATTGTTGTATTAATTATCATCCTCCTTCAGTTTCATTGGAGTCATTAAATTATTCGTTATTCTTCTTATCTGAGCACATTACCATCAATTGTTTATTTATTTATTCTTCTTTTGTTACCATCAAAATATTATTTTTCCTATTAGTCCATTTTAAATCAGTTCTTTATAAATATTATTTAATCATCTGTTCTCTTTTAGTCTCTTCACTTTAAATTATATGGTTTCGACATAAGTTGAGTAAGATGTCCTTACATGCTTTTATTAATTCTAATGGTTGCAAAATCTCTTAAGTAAGTTGTACTTACATACTTTTTATTAATTCTAATGGTTGCAAAATCTCTTAAGTAAGTTGTACTTACATACTTTTTATTAATTCTAATGGTTGCAAAATATCTTAAGTAAGTTGTACTTACACACTTTTTGAATTTTGGGGTTTTTATTCTCTTCACTCTAAATTAGTTTAACCGTTCCCAGTATCATTCACAACACGGATTGATCCACTCGTATATTTTTCCCGTGGATTCTGTTGATTAAACTTGTCAATAAAATTCGCTATTGGATTGCCCCATTGCGGATCACTACCATACATTTCAATATTATCGTATGCATATAGCCTCTCATCTTTATTACTGGGACCAGGATTAGACCCCTGATTTTTCCCATGGTCAACTCGTTTGTCCACTTTTCTTTGTTGCTGTTCATCGGGTCTCCTCGAATCCCTCTCATCAGCCATTACATAATTTACTTGGACTTGATTAGTTCTCTGATTGTCATTTGGTGGATCTCCTGAGGGTATGTCCCTATTTCTATCTCCACTTCTGGACCTCCTATATTCGTCATGATCATTCCATTGTTGTCTGTTGTAGTTGTTTCTCTCATCTCTTCGATCATAATTTTGTCTCTGGTTAAAATACGGACGTCTTCCTTGGTAACTATTACTGTAATAATTGTTATTAGCATGTACATAATTAACTCTGTGCC
The DNA here is from genome assembly GCA_034769895.1 of Magicicada septendecula. NCBI lineage: Eukaryota > Metazoa > Arthropoda > Insecta > Hemiptera > Cicadidae > Magicicada > Magicicada septendecula. Next base: position 570,697,959 of record CM068368.1, on the reverse strand, counting down.
GATTCTCTCTTGGTGGTTCATTCTTCCGCTCCTCGGTATTCCCTGACCTCCATCTACTTCTCCTATAATAAGTTTCCTGTTCATAATTTTCTAGCAGCGTTTCCATGCCTCCAATAGTTTTGATTTGTCCACTCAAGCGTGCACTGATGATCTTTGCTTCAAAATGATACGCCATTTTGGTCACTAGACGCTCTTCAGGTATCTTAGGGTCTAGATACTTGGCGATACACACCTTCCCTAAAAAGTAAGCAGTAGGTGTTTGTCCCACTGTACGGTCATACCTACCATGACAGATATCGTCCCTAATAATGTTTTGTACTGATTCTGACCAATACTTAAGTTTGAACATAGTTTTGAAACCCTCATAATCACACACCTCGTTCCTAATTGCTGTCCACCAATTATCATTGATATTTTTGAACGATTCGTCTAATAGACCTTTTATCATATTCCATCTATTCTCCTTTGATCTGTTCAAAATTTCATCTACTCTCCCTAAAAATTCAAGTGGGTTTCTGCGATAATCCCGAAAGTTTACACTTTCCTTATTGTCTGGATAAACATGACGACTGCTGCATGCAGATCTAGCGCTTATTCTATCTACATCACATTGAAAATTAGTTTGTATTTGTTGCAAACTATCTAATTTCTCTGCTTGGCTATCACATTGATTTTTTACATTCTCTACAGTTTTATGAAACTCTGAAAATTTACAGTTTAGACTGCTTTTAATGCTATCGAACTGGTCATTATTTTATTGTCGTATGGCCATTACACGAACTTGGTTATCTTGTTCTTCTTTTTCCATTCTTGCCTCAACTCCAATTTTAATTAGTTCCATCTTCTCTTCAGTTGTATCTAATCTTTGGTTAGTTTCTAAAAATTTCTTCTCTGCCTCTTCCTTATATGCCTCTACTCTTTGGCTTAACGTATTATTGACCAGTTCAATTTTACCTTCTAGATTTTCTCTTAATCCCTTGTTGAAACTCTCCATCTTACCCTCGATTTGTTTTAAATTCTCATTATTCTCTTCAAATTTTGCATTCATCTCTTCTCTTTGTCCTTCAACAGTTTCTTTCAGTTCATTGTATTGTTCATTCATGGTTTGTTTGATATTTCCATGAATGGTTTCTATTTTTTCATTTAGTTGTTTGACTAAATTTTCCTGAATGCTATCTATTTTCTCATTGGTCTGTCTATTTTGTTCCTCCTGTTTCTTAAAATTCTCCTTATTTTGTTCATTCTGTTCCTTCAAAGTTTCCTCCTGTTTCCTAAATTGTTCCTTAGTTTGTTTATTCTGTTCCTTAAATTTTTCGTCTATTTTATCATTTGTTTGTTTATTGCTTTCCATAATAATTCTCAACATCTCCTGCATGCTCATATCTTCTTTTTGGTTGGATTTATCTGGTTGATCCCCTTGGGCATCCTCTTCCACTATTTCCTTTTCCGTATCCATAACTACTTCGGTTTCTTCTGTATCACCTGTCTGTTGGTCCATTTCACTGTCCGTAACTAATTCTATTTCTTGTTCCTGTCCACCTTCTTCAATCTCCTTTTCTTCTGCCCTCTTCTTCGATTTTCCTCGAGTATTAGGCATTTCTTGTTTTCTCATAACTGCCAACGATAATTAGATTTTTTGATATATCTTTTTTATTAAATATCGAAATTCTTTTCTAATTACCGCCCTTTTACGTTGAGCGCCAATCTGTAACGTACCGCTTTTTGAGAGGCACTCTAACTAAATGTACACCTTTAGTCAAGCCCCAAATGTTGGGTTCGCCAAATTCTGTGACGTAACGGTTTGAGATAGAGGCGTTTTACTTAATGGAAACTTTGTTTTCTTTGCCCCACGTTGTTAGCGTCAAATCTGTAACGTACCGCTTTTTCGAGGTCTTAGTATAGTTATATCCTGCCCCACGTTGTACGCCAATTCTGTAACGTACCGCTTTTATCACGAGGCGTTCACTACTTACGAGTATCTTGCAATTACAAGCTTTGTTAATTCCGTCCCACAGTTGTACGCCAATTCTGTGACGTACCGTTTTTTTTCGTGAGGTGTGGTAGAGTTATATTGTATGCCTCATGCAGTATGCGTCACTTTTGAATTATACTAACTGACGTTTTAAACGGTAAAAATAAAGGATTTTGTTTATCTTGTTTTACTCAATCCAAAAGAAATCGAGAGTGTGTGATTTGGGATCAAGGAGGTAATTTGTTCAGCCTTATGCAGAAGAGAGAGTAAGTATCAAATTTGCCCCTCTGTTGTGACGATTCCTTCTGTATGTTGTGCTGAAATTTTCATTAACTACCCACTACAATAAATTATAACACGTTATAATTCAATATTAATTTTCAATAATATTGCTTTATTGATTATTGACTTTTGTCTCCAGCCACCAAAGTATAGGTATCACAATTAATCTTTTTAAAAAGAAAACATCCTCTCGCCTTTACCGAGTAAACATAGATCTGTCTAAAGAACAAAACATATATGTTGTTATTTAACCAATATTACGCTATAATAAAATACATCAGTTATTACATAATTCTTATTAATTCCCCAGGGTTCAGGGTGAATTCTTTGTGTTATGAGAGTGTCAGAAATGGCTAATTCCTACGCTTTACAAATATCAAAATTTAATAAATAATTTTGTTTATTTTTTCACATGTTACGTAGTTTCCGGAATTGCCGTAAGAGAGCAGCATGTATTTGTTTACTTTTGAAAGAAACATATGATAAAATGAATATTTTTATGTTCTATTTCACTATTAAAAAACGAGTTTTCTTCGGGATTTATTACGAAAAAAGTTTATATTACATCGCTCCGTGTTGTCCTTACTGGATTGAAGTTTTATTCTGTGATGAGGTACGTCTTGCGTTGTTATTTCCTTTTCATTTCGAATATTTTCTGATTGTCTACTAGAAGTAGGCCGAACTATATTGGATCCTCAGACTGTTTTCATCCACTGGTTTTTAATGTATATCACCATTTAATTGGGATTCTTCAGGTATGATTAGTTAGTATTCACTTTGTTTATTACTCTTGCGTGAATTTCGCCTCCTCCAACGTCCAGAAAAGGTTATTTTTTATAATTTTTGTCGCATCGATTCTTCAACTCTCTGGTTCAGTTCAAAATTTTTTATCTTATTAACAATACTTGTTATTTTCCATCACTCTTAGTAACACATAGTATTTTTATTATGTAGGCAGTTTGTGATTATTATAAATTTATATTTTTATTTATGGAAAAATAATTCCCTTCCATTCCGGTTTATTTACTAATTTAATTCACATAATATGTTTTGGTTAATTTTTTTTTTATGACATTGTATATAAATATTTTATCATTTTATTATCATTAAATAAATTTATATATTATTTATTTAGTCTCGAATAGTGTTCATACCCGGTACTACTTCCTGTTGTCCTTTCCTTCCTAGGATTATTTTAATTTTATATTTTCTTTGGTAGTTAAAATTTTTATGTCTTTTAATTAACCCTGGGTTTTCTTACAATCTAACATAATTATTTGAAACAATATAATATTAACTTGGGTATAACAAATTGTGGTTCATACAATATGAATTACAGTAAATAAATAAAATTACAAAAATCAATTAGTATTATTACCTACTACTTCCATAGTTTTATCCTACCCAAAACATACAGCACAGTTTAGTAATACATTAATTTCACTTTGGTTTTCCACCACAATGGGTACACTAGAACTCACTTCGCACTATATACCACTCGAATTGTTTATTATGTGGAGTGATATAATTAAATTTTGAGCGAGCTTTAGTTCTACCCATTTCTGACTTTTATTCTCATGATTTACTTTATTGGGACCGGGTTATGTACCGTTACATAAAGCCCCCCCACTAGAACAAATTTATTTTAGTTCAACTCGTTGATAGAAATAAATTGTTAATTGGTTCCAGTCTCCTAATGGTCTTGACTTTGTTTTCATAATAATGTTTCATTGCTGACTGATTATAAACTCTGGTAATTCAGACTTGTGGTAATTGTCGTTTTCTTACTTTACTCTCTCTCTCTCTTGGAGGCAAATTCATCAATTATTTCTCGGGGTTAGTGGTACTTCCACATTTTATTTGATAAGGACTGGTCACACTAATCATATTAAAATTGTTTCAACACTCATTTCTATTTGCTTATATAAATTCGCTTTATCAATTAATCTTCGGTCTGCTATCTTCCTTCTATTTTCTTTATCTATACTTCTGGAATCTAATATCAATCTATACAGCTATTCTATAATTATTATCCCTTAAATATTCAATTTCCCTAACATTTTTCCCTATCCTGTGCGGTGGTTCCAGTCGGGTGGCCACTCTGGGTCCATACACCGCTGTCCATCCTTACACCTTCTGAGACCAGGGGAACATCATCCCTGCTCATAAAAATTATTGCCGGAACATTTCTACGGTCAATACATAAAAATAAAAAAATTATAAGTAGTAGTCAATTAGCGACTAGTACCAAACACTTTTGGGATTCTTCATACTGTAGCTGTTTGTATTTATTTATATATTTCTTCTTCTCCTTGATTCCTTCTTCTTTTCCATTAATTAATAGCATATAACATTATTGATAGGCCTTATGTTAAAATTCTGTTGACTTTACTTCTTGTGACATATTTCTCCGTATCCTTTCTTCTTATAAAATCTTCAATTCAGAGAAATTCTAACTATTGTTGTATTAATTATCATCCTCCTTCAGTTTCATTGGAGTCATTAAATTATTCGTTATTCTTCTTATCTGAGCACATTACCATCAATTGTTTATTTATTTATTCTTCTTTTGTTACCATCAAAATATTATTTTTCCTATTAGTCCATTTTAAATCAGTTCTTTATAAATATTATTTAATCATCTGTTCTCTTTTAGTCTCTTCACTTTAAATTATATGGTTTCGACATAAGTTGAGTAAGATGTCCTTACATGCTTTTATTAATTCTAATGGTTGCAAAATCTCTTAAGTAAGTTGTACTTACATACTTTTTATTAATTCTAATGGTTGCAAAATCTCTTAAGTAAGTTGTACTTACATACTTTTTATTAATTCTAATGGTTGCAAAATATCTTAAGTAAGTTGTACTTACACACTTTTTGAATTTTGGGGTTTTTATTCTCTTCACTCTAAATTAGTTTAACCGTTCCCAGTATCATTCACAACACGGATTGATCCACTCGTATATTTTTCCCGTGGATTCTGTTGATTAAACTTGTCAATAAAATTCGCTATTGGATTGCCCCATTGCGGATCACTACCATACATTTCAATATTATCGTATGCATATAGCCTCTCATCTTTATTACTGGGACCAGGATTAGACCCCTGATTTTTCCCATGGTCAACTCGTTTGTCCACTTTTCTTTGTTGCTGTTCATCGGGTCTCCTCGAATCCCTCTCATCAGCCATTACATAATTTACTTGGACTTGATTAGTTCTCTGATTGTCATTTGGTGGATCTCCTGAGGGTATGTCCCTATTTCTATCTCCACTTCTGGACCTCCTATATTCGTCATGATCATTCCATTGTTGTCTGTTGTAGTTGTTTCTCTCATCTCTTCGATCATAATTTTGTCTCTGGTTAAAATACGGACGTCTTCCTTGGTAACTATTACTGTAATAATTGTTATTAGCATGTACATAATTAACTCTGTGCCGATTCTCTCTTGGTGGTTCATTCTTCCGCTCCTCGGTATTCCCTGACCTCCATCTACTTCTCCTATAATAAGTTTCCTGTTCATAATTTTCTAGCAGCGTTTCCATGCCTCCAATAGTTTTGATTTGTCCACTCAAGCGTGCACTGATGATCTTTGCTTCAAAATGATACGCCATTTTGGTCACTAGACACTCTTCAGGTATCTTAGGGTCTAGATACTTGGCGATACACACCTTCCCTAAAAAGTAAGCAGTAGGTGTTTGTCCCACTGTACGGTCATACCTACCATGACAGATATCGTCCCTAATAATGTTTTGTACTGATTCTGACCAGTACTTAAGTTTGAACATAGTTTTGAAACCCTCATAATCACACACCTCGTTCCTAATTGCTGTCCACCAATTATCATTGATATTTTTGAACGATTCGTCTAATAGACCTTTTATCATATTCCATCTATTCTCCTTTGATCTGTTCAAAATTTCATCTACTCTCCCTAAAAATTCAAGTGGGTTTCTGCGATAATCCCGAAAGTTTACACTTTCCTTATTGTCTGGATAAACATGACGACTGCTGCATGCAGATCTAGCGCTTATTCTATCTACATCACATTGAAAATTAGTTTGTATTTGTTGCAAACTATCTAATTTCTCTGCTTGGCTATCACATTGATTTTTTACATTCTCTACAGTTTTATGAAACTCTGAAAATTTACAGTTTAGACTGCTTTTAATGCTATCGAACTGGTCATTATTTTATTGTCGTATGGCCATTACACGAACTTGGTTATCTTGTTCTTCTTTTTCCATTCTTGCCTCAACTCCAATTTTAATTAGTTCCATCTTCTCTTCAGTTGTATCTAATCTTTGGTTAGTTTCTAAAAATTTCTTCTCTGCCTCTTCCTTATATGCCTCTACTCTTTGGCTTAACGTATTATTGACCAGTTCAATTTTACCTTCTAGATTTTCTCTTAATCCCTTGTTGAAACTCTCCATCTTACCCTCGATTTGTTTTAAATTCTCATTATTCTCTTCAAATTTTGCATTCATCTCTTCTCTTTGTCCTTCAACAGTTTCTTTCAGTTCATTGTATTGTTCATTCATGGTTTGTTTGATATTTCCATGAATGGTTTCTATTTTTTCATTTAGTTGTTTGACTAAATTTTCCTGAATGCTATCTATTTTCTCATTGGTCTGTCTATTTTGTTCCTCCTGTTTCTTAAAATTCTCCTTATTTTGTTCATTCTGTTCCTTCAAAGTTTCCTCCTGTTTCCTAAATTGTTCCTTAGTTTGTTTATTCTGTTCCTTAAATTTTTCGTCTATTTTATCATTTGTTTGTTTATTGCTTTCCATAATAATTCTCAACATCTCCTGCATGCTCATATCTTCTTTTTGGTTGGATTTATCTGGTTGATCCCCTTGGGCATCCTCTTCCACTATTTCCTTTTCCGTATCCATAACTACTTCGGTTTCTTCTGTATCACCTGTCTGTTGGTCCATTTCACTGTCCGTAACTAATTCTATTTCTTGTTCCTGTCCACCTTCTTCAATCTCCTTTTCTTCTGCCCTCTTCTTCGATTTTCCTCGAGTATTAGGCATTTCTTGTTTTCTCATAACTGCCAACGATAATTAGATTTTTTGATATATCTTTTTTATTAAATATCGAAATTCTTTTCTAATTACCGCCCTTTTACGTTGAGCGCCAATCTGTAACGTACCGCTTTTTGAGAGGCACTCTAACTAAATGTACACCTTTAGTCAAGCCCCAAATGTTGGGTTCGCCAAATTCTGTGACGTAACGGTTTGAGATAGAGGCGTTTTACTTAATGGAAACTTTGTTTTCTTTGCCCCACGTTGTTAGCGTCAAATCTGTAACGTACCGCTTTTTCGAGGTCTTAGTATAGTTATATCCTGCCCCACGTTGTACGCCAATTCTGTAACGTACCGCTTTTATCACGAGGCGTTCACTACTTACGAGTATCTTGCAATTACAAGCTTTGTTAATTCCGTCCCACAGTTGTACGCCAATTCTGTGACGTACCGTTTTTTTTCGTGAGGTGTGGTAGAGTTATATTGTATGCCTCATGCAGTATGCGTCACTTTTGAATTATACTAACTGACGTTTTAAACGGTAAAAATAAAGGATTTTGTTTATCTTGTTTTACTCAATCCAAAAGAAATCGAGAGTGTGTGATTTGGGATCAAGGAGGTAATTTGTTCAGCCTTATGCAGAAGAGAGAGTAAGTATCAAATTTGCCCCTCTGTTGTGACGATTCCTTCTGTATGTTGTGCTGAAATTTTCATTAACTACCCACTACAATAAATTATAACACGTTATAATTCAATATTAATTTTCAATAATATTGCTTTATTGATTATTGACTTTTGTCTCCAGCCACCAAAGTATAGGTATCACAATTAATCTTTTTAAAAAGAAAACATCCTCTCGCCTTTACCGAGTAAACATAGATCTGTCTAAAGAACAAAACATATATGTTGTTATTTAACCAATATTACGCTATAATAAAATACATCAGTTATTACATAATTCTTATTAATTCCCCAGGGTTCAGGGTGAATTCTTTGTGTTATGAGAGTGTCAGAAATGGCTAATTCCTACGCTTTACAAATATCAAAATTTAATAAATAATTTTGTTTATTTTTTCACATGTTACGTAGTTTCCGGAATTGCCGTAAGAGAGCAGCATGTATTTGTTTACTTTTGAAAGAAACATATGATAAAATGAATATTTTTATGTTCTATTTCACTATTAAAAAACGAGTTTTCTTCGGGATTTATTACGAAAAAAGTTTATATTACATCGCTCCGTGTTGTCCTTACTGGATTGAAGTTTTATTCTGTGATGAGGTACGTCTTGCGTTGTTATTTCCTTTTCATTTCGAATATTTTCTGATTGTCTACTAGAAGTAGGCCGAACTATATTGGATCCTCAGACTGTTTTCATCCACTGGTTTTTAATGTATATCACCATTTAATTGGGATTCTTCAGGTATGATTAGTTAGTATTCACTTTGTTTATTACTCTTGCGTGAATTTCGCCTCCTCCAACGTCCAGAAAAGGTTATTTTTTATAATTTTTGTCGCATCGATTCTTCAACTCTCTGGTTCAGTTCAAAATTTTTTATCTTATTAACAATACTTGTTATTTTCCATCACTCTTAGTAACACATAGTATTTTTATTATGTAGGCAGTTTGTGATTATTATAAATTTATATTTTTATTTATGGAAAAATAATTCCCTTCCATTCCGGTTTATTTACTAATTTAATTCACATAATATGTTTTGGTTAATTTTTTTTTTATGACATTGTATATAAATATTTTATCATTTTATTATCATTAAATAAATTTATATATTATTTATTTAGTCTCGAATAGTGTTCATACCCGGTACTACTTCCTGTTGTCCTTTCCTTCCTAGGATTATTTTAATTTTATATTTTCTTTGGTAGTTAAAATTTTTATGTCTTTTAATTAACCCTGGGTTTTCTTACAATCTAACATAATTATTTGAAACAATATAATATTAACTTGGGTATAACAAATTGTGGTTCATACAATATGAATTACAGTAAATAAATAAAATTACAAAAATCAATTAGTATTATTACCTACTACTTCCATAGTTTTATCCTACCCAAAACATACAGCACAGTTTAGTAATACATTAATTTCACTTTGGTTTTCCACCACAATGGGTACACTAGAACTCACTTCGCACTATATACCACTCGAATTGTTTATTATGTGGAGTGATATAATTAAATTTTGAGCGAGCTTTAGTTCTACCCATTTCTGACTTTTATTCTCATGATTTACTTTATTGGGGCCGGGTTATGTACCGTTACAATATGCAGCTTCAATTATCATAATTAATAATTTTTAATCAACAAGGTAGTCGCTTAAAATAATTCAAGTAAAATTTGTGCACGTCCACACTCATAAATAATGTCAACTATAAAGACTTCCACAATATATATATCACAGCAACACTTCGATACATTACTTCTAAAAAGACTCGATCCGAGCTTAGGAAATCGCTTACTGTCAACTGATTGAAATATGTCAGATAGGTTTGCTTTTGTAGGTCGCGCGGAGATGTACATTTCACTCCTTACTGATAGCTGGCTTAATGCATACCTCAAGTGTTCTTGAATACACTGTAACCTAATTGTGAGCGTCCTTGACTGACGTTACACTTACCACACTTATCGGGGGACGAGTGAAGAATGTTCTAGGCTGTTCGATAGAATCCTCGGTATAATATAACAATATAATCTTTCAACGTCACAGACTGTCATTAGCAGAATATTGATTGTTTTGAACGAGTTGTTTATGCCTATGTATATATATTGCGACATTACAATTTTTATGTATTTTGTGTATCTAAAGTATTCATCGTAACTATCAAATAACTTACCTGCTAGGTCGTGGGATTTCTGCTTCCATTACGTCCCTTCTGTAATTGTGTATCTGTTGCACAATAGATTTGATGTTTGAGAGGAGAAAGATTTTGCGGGGTGGAATAAAACGTTAATACAACATTGATTTATAAAAACAACAAATTTAAAAAGTAATCTGTATTAAAACTTGGCTTTTACAAGTAGCTGTTTTTCACGTATTGTTGTAGAATACTTATTATAAATTACACATACATAATATGCAAACAAATAAAATAACCACTGACATGCAAAATTGTCTTAAAACATTTTATAAAATTGTTTTAAATACTTGGGTGTCCGACATCACAATATAAAATTCAAGTAATTGTTTTCAATGTTGAAAATCTGACACCAATTAAATTTTTATTATAAACATGAAAAGTTTATTTGTATTATTTTAATCAAAAACCATATTTACCATATTTCAGTAAACATTACTTATAACATTCATGTTTCGTAATGGTATCCAAGTCACTTTTATATTATAGTAAATGATTACCTTGTATGCTGTCCGCCGTGTGACTTCTCAAACTTGTTTAACGTAACGCGTTTCAAGGCGTATGCCTCATCATCAGACGTTTAAAAAACCAAAAACACATATCACACAAAACTGCGTTTGTCAAAAAATAAAATTGCAGAAACAAGCATATTATGTGCACGTGTTGTAGGGTGCGCACCCGTTCAGGTATTGTCTGCTACTCAATACCTGAGTAGAGTAGCAGACAATACCTGAAAGGGTGCGCACCCTACAACACGTGCATATAATATGCTTGTTTCTGCAATTTTATTTCTTAACAAACGCAGTTTTGTGTGATATGTGTGTTTTTGGTTTTTTAAACGTCTGATGATGAGGCATACGCCTTGAAACGCGTAACGTTAAACAAGTTTGAGAAGTCACACGGCGGACCGCATACATGGTAATCATTCACTACATTACTTATAGTCCACCCATTTTTAAATAACTAGAAAAATTGCTTGAAAACAGAAGTTAAAATTACATAATTAAAATTATATTAATTATTACATTATTACACTATTTACAATTATTTATTTTTTCTTTTATTTATACCATAATTATGTTTATTGTCTTTATACAAAGTAATTGTTAATTTTCACATGTTTTTCAGAGTACTGTTACCGTGGCATGTGTGTGTTATGTAGATGATGGTGATAATGATGTTCCTGGCACCGGGGTCAATTCTCAGTTGTTCACTGAACACAGCGTCCCACGTCTTTGAATGACTGGCGTCTGTTTTATATATCGCTGGGGAATCGGACATAGCGTCCCCGTGAAAGATTATCGGAGTCTGCTTTCTCGTTCAGAATAGAAAGGGGTTTTATACTGGAGGCAAACCGACAGGTTGCAGATTGTCGACAACCATTTTATTTACATCTTCACATACATAATTGTAACACATAATACATGTTTTTATAACAGGCTTCTTATAAAAGTTTATCGTACATAACAAATATTTCCATTGTGAGTTACAAAATTCTGCCCTCTTTCTTCTGACGTTTTGTTCTATGTTTTTATGGATATGTATTTCCTATATATTGAAACTAACAATAATTACTCTTGCTTTTCTTTGGTATCGTTTCTTCCTGTTTTGCTATTCTCCGTTCATATTAGTATCGCTGCTATCTGCCCTTATCTGCATTGGGAGGGTCAGTTGTATTAACAATATTAGAACGCTTCGTTTCTCTCTCGCTCATAGTAGGAAGTTATTTCCCTTTCTCTCTAACTCCGTGTGAATCTCCTCTTGTTGTTATAGCAGATACACATCCTGTATTACACATTACATTTTTTCCTATTCTCACCTGACCATGCGTAAGCTCGACGACATACACTGGCTTCTGCGTTTCTCTGTCTCCCTTGGTAGGATGTTCTCTCTCTCTCTCTCTCTCTCTCTCTCTCTCTCTCTCTCTCTCTCTCTCTCTCTCTCTCTCTCTCTCTCTCTCACACACACACACACACACACACACACACACACACACACACACACACACACACACACACACAGTTTACCTGATTTCCCCTTCTCTCTATATTTACCAGCATTAAGAGAGTCAGTAATATTACAACACTTAGAATCTTTCTCTCGCCCCTCTCACTATGTGTCTCCTCGCTCGCTTTTGATATTGTTCAGGGTGCTTATCGCCCTTCCTTGGGTGTTTCTCTTCAGAACAATTCTATCCTCTCTGTATAAAACTTATGTTTCTATCTCGAAATTTGTGTCGGTTACGGTGTGAGTCGTTGTGGGCTATATGCTCCGATTGTGCGAGTAAAAATAATAATTATTCAATAGTTTTATTTTCTTGTGTGTACACTGCTAATCAAATATCTCGGTTAAAGTAAAATGCTAATGCTAATACTAATTCGTATTCTGTGAATTTCGGACGTCAAGGTCGAACTCTTTAGATTCAGTCATCTTCGATTCAGTGTAACGCCGTATATTACAAATTGAAATTGTTGTTTCATGTATACCGATTTCTGATAAACTGTGACTCTACTGGTTCTTTATTTAAAGCTATTTATTTAATTTTGTTTATTATCACTCACTATTTCACGGCACAAATTTATTTCCTCTTGTGTTTGTTGACCGCCGGTTGTAAAATTCACAACAATAGTATATTTACAATAAGAATATCAAACAGAGTATACCAATAATAAACAATTATTATTATCGTGCCCTACTTTGGATACGCCATTTTATTTATGGTACATTGAATATCAAGCCACACGTTAGACGCGCCAATTTTATCATGCAATATTACAATTCTTACATAGTATATGTGTGTCTGAAGTACTCAACGCAACTATAAAATAACTTACCAGCTAGGTCGTGGGTTTTCTGTTTTCGTTACCTTAAGTCTCTTTTGTTGCACAATAAGTTTGAGGTGGGAAAACAGGAGAAAGATTTTGTGGTGTGGAATGTAGGTGAATTAAACAAAATGTTAATAAAACAATTATTTATAAAAGCAACAAGACACTATTGTTCTCCTCCAACAATCAGGTGATGCAACACACACACACACACACACACACACACACACACACACACACACACACACACACACACACACACACACACACACACACACACACACACACACACACACACACACACACACACACACACATGTCAGAAAACACTGTATGTAAACAGGCGCAGTTCGCCTGGTAAGCTGGTAAACAGGTAAAACAAGTTAGTGATTGTCTGTTCCCGTGTCCTTAAATTAAAACTATGTAAAACTGTTTACATTTATTTTAATGTACAAATAAATTACTCTGAGCGAATATGCAAATATATATCGTTGCCACACACACACACACACACACACACACACACACACACACACACACACACAATCTATATATATTCAAATACTTTTTGCTACAGTCCGTTTCTTGATGTATATAATGTATTTAATATTTATACTGAAATTACCTCAAGATTTTTTTCCCCTTATTAGGAACATGTTTCAAGAACCAATGAGGCTGAAGATGAGAACACAATGGTTCTCGAAACATGTTCCTAATAAGGGAAAACAAAATATATTGAGGTAATTTCAGTATAAATATTAAATGTAATATATATATATATTATATATCTTCAAATAAATATACTGAAAGTAGGTTTATTTTTACCTGACGCATGTAATATATATATATATATATATATATATTATATATCTTAAAATAAATATACTGAAAGTAGGTTTATTTTTACCTGACGCACGTTTCACAGAAATTATTCTGATCTTCCAAGGTTTGTTTGAATTGTAATTGAAAATTTCGTTTACAGTGCAGGTAACGGATAATCGATTTTCTATATAATGATTTTAATGTTAATGTTGTAACGTTACATATAATCAACCGAATACCAACATAAGACAAACTGATTATAAACAATCCAAAGCAAAATAAACAACAAAATGGGAACATTAAAAAAGAATTTAGGACGAATAGTGACTAATGTAAGGGAATAAAAGAAATTGTTAATAACAAATAATGTATTACAGAAGAAATAAAAACACATGACTAAAGACAAGACAACGTTCAACCAAATACCCAATAGATCAGACAGTGAGAAGAAGACAGCAACACCCATAACAAGAAGAGATTTATTAAGGATGATAATAGAATCAGTGCGACTAGGGGAAACAAAATGAATTCAACTACAAGAAGAAATAAACAATGACAAGAATAAAATAAATAATGGGAATATAAGTAATTGATAATGATGGAGAAAACAAAAGTGATTTAAAAGCTGAATTAAAACGCTATGCTATGACTTGACACTGACATCAAACTATTAATAAATTAACTTCAATTACTTCACACTATAGCCAGAACTCAAAGGTAAAACAATGACGATAGGAAAATAAAAGGGAGAGTAAATATAAAAATGGTAAATGTATAAATTAAGAATGTATAAAGATAACAACTACATGATGTTATAACGTGTCGGCTACGTTATAATCCAGGGAACCCGTAATAATTGACGCTAGCCAATTTTACAGGCTGCCTACGTTGTAACAAACTGAAAAATCAAACACAACACTAAGAATAATTATAAATACTCTAATTACAGGAAACAAGGGGAGGTAATTTAGCTGATTTATGCACTCACTTTAATATGTAACAAGATGACATCTTTTTATTAACATATGATATATAACCCTTTACATATAAAAAATTTACTCATACTGAAATAGTAAAAGGGGTTTTCTGTCAAAACAAATGATCACAAAGATCATGTATTTTACCTCGGATCCGAGTCTCTTTAAAACTAGTTAAGACGTCTCAAATTTACTTTACTTATTAAGAAGGTTGCATTGTTACTTAAACACCATTTGAAGAATGGTTTTATTTAGTTAAGCGATTCAAAGTTATATCTCAAGAGTAAAGTTACATCGTATGATTTCAGAAATTACTGGTAATATCTTTCTAAAACTTAATGCTTAGAGATTGTCTTTTTTAAAATTCTTTGGCATTTATAAAAACTTATAATTTAAATATACATAATTCACGGAAGACGAGCTCCCGAGTCACCTCAAATACGCTTTATCTGTCCATGTCCTGGGGCGTGAATCTTCGGTACTCTGTTAGTCGAGGGTTGTCATCGGGGTAGTGTTTCCGGTGGAGGTCCTCTGAGTGAATTAATGAGGAGATGGATGTTATGCAGCGTGAAGTCGTCCTGATCCTCGGCGGTAATGGTAAGTGTTCTTTAGGTCTTAGTCGTCACTATCCACAGTTATGCACGTCACATATTTACTGGCACCGTAGTACTGGAGTTTGCATCTTCTTTTCACATTATGTGCTATTACTTTACTCGAACTATATTTGACCATTAGTTTTTTAATTAACCTGTGATGTCATCTTATACACTGGTTTTCCTTTTTCACATCATCAAACCTTTTTAACAAATTACTCACTACATCTTCGATATTTATAACTAGCTCTCCACGCTTTTAGTGGAAGCTAACACTCAATTAAAAATAAAAATAAAACATTTTGTGAAGAGCCCTCGCTTGGAGGTGTTTACAGTTTGAAAGCCGCATTATAAGTCCTGAATTGTTACAACAGGAAAATTGCAACGACACGGAGTGAGTACTCCGCCATAATATAGTTCCAACTCTTTATTAATAATACAGTGTTACAGTTTGACAAAATAAACTATCGAGACCTATCTTGTCTACAGAAATTATTACAACTGCTACTTGTGACTTTAAATTATTAATTATTTACATTATGATTTACAGGTATTTCTTATTTAATGCCGGGTCGGTATGCAAGTTGGATCCGGAATACACAGGTCATAGCGTGATAAATTTACTAAAGGGTTAACAGTATTATTTTTAACTTTTACTTTCACAGTTTTAATTTTAGTTAGATATTCTTATTTAATTGATTTTCATTACTATTATGAGTTAGTTCAGGGGTATTTGGTTTAATAGTGCGATTTAATGTTCTTACTTACTTTCCGTTTTATATTTTTATTAATTAATTTTTTTTTTATTTATAATTTAAATCGTCACAATGTCCAAAAGACTAGTTCAATATGTAAGGTAGATATAAAGTTATAAGAGAAAACTATTTGTCAACAGCAATGTTGAGATAGTTACAAAAAAGAAACAGATAACAATATTAAAAAAACTTAGCTTTAATACATGTAAAGAATTCAGTGCAATATGTAAAAACAAAATCTAAGGTCCAACCATTGTTGTGAATACAGGTGGGGACACAACCTAAAATAACCAGCAAGTTTCAAATAGAACTGCCAGAAACAATAATAGAGTGTTCTTAAACTAGAGTGAATTATAATATAAGCAAACTAGAGACTATAAGGAGCATTGCATTAACAAAAATAATTATATAGAAGGACTGGTATACCTTAGAAATATAAAATAACATGTCAAGAGGTACAGCATAGTGTTGACACCTTGAACAATAAAATTAACACATAAAATGACAATAAAAGAAAAGGGACTAATGTCATTATGATAACTGAGATGTAATACTACTAATGTAAGGCAACTCAATAATTATTGCCATGAATTTAATACTAATAATGTAAATTATATGTAACTTGCATGTGAAACTAGATGCAGGAAGTATTAGGTATTTACCAACAAATGTCAGAATACCAGATCAGACCAAAACACTGCCAAACTTTATCAATACTATAATAAACACTATGCAAAATAGATGTAATCAAAAGACGAAGGTGTAATGTAAAATAAGAAAAAAATTTTAAATCTCAAAGATACTAAAGGATAGGTTGAGGGAAAGTGTAAATAAATAAAATAAGAGAATACTGGCTAATACTGAGGTAATCAAAAGTTGTGATGATTAGTTCAGTATAGATAGGCCACAGC
This sequence comes from Magicicada septendecula, assembly GCA_034769895.1. Taxonomy (NCBI): domain Eukaryota; kingdom Metazoa; phylum Arthropoda; class Insecta; order Hemiptera; family Cicadidae; genus Magicicada; species Magicicada septendecula. The sequence goes on along the minus strand of CM068368.1, from coordinate 570,680,921 downwards.
AAAGATGGTTTAGAAACCAACACTAATATAAAATGAATGAAAGCAATTAGCAATGCCATAGACCAGGTTTCTAGCCAAAAGAAATAGAATTGTTATGGATAATAATTAAGTAATTATGTAAAATAATATTGAGCAATAATTATAAGATATCACAGAGAACAAAAGTGAGTAATAATAATACATTAGATGTAAGAATTATTATTATAAGAAAGGGATAAAGACATTGTAAAAAATATTGAGGTAGGCCTAAACTACGATAGACGATTTTTAACAAATTACCACCTTAACCTTTAATGAGAAGGGGTAATAAGTAATAAGGAAGTAGTAGTGATAAAAGTTTATCAAATTTGAACATAATAAATAAAATAAAATAGAAAATAAGATATGTAAATAGATAATAAAAAAATAGTAATAAATTTATTTTGTTAATCATTATCACAGTTATACGGTGTGGGTAACCAAAATAGTCGTGTTAAAAAGACAGAAGCAATGGGAGTAATGTAAAGATGATTAGAGTACGTATAAGCGAACAATTTGAATTATAAGGAATTAATTATTTACAATCCCGTGGGCTTACAATTGGAAACCGAATTTTGATAATCTCAAACCCAGCGAGATGACGCCATGAACGCGCCTATTTTGCAGAATAATACCGAAAGTACACGGAAATTGGAAAAACTGACCAATCAGAGGTCATTGTTAATTATTAGGTACCAGATTTTGACATAAGTAAGATCATCAGTTCATCTCGAGGCATCGACGAGAGATCCACGCAGGTCACCGTAACCAACAATGCAGAATTGATAGTCGACAGCTGATCAAAAGCGTCCTAACCTCGTATAGCGGAGTTGAGGTTAGGTCGAATGTAAACAAAGTTAAAGTATTTTTATATCAGTGTTCTAATCCGGAATACGTGCGCATAGGTAGTGAATGATTAAGAGTTATTAAATATGATTTATTAAAATGAAGAATTGTAATAGTGGTACTACCAGAACGACCTCGAACGCAAGTATAAGTGACGATTACTAAATATTCAAATATTAATAACATTTTCAAGGACGCTAATAGCGAAATTGATTAACAATATTATTTCAATTTAAATCCAACCAAGCTTGGAACAATACTTAAATTTTTAATTCAATTAATTATTATTGAAGGAATTAAGAAACATAAACAATTGACTTTATGCATTTAATGGACTCAAATGTTTTATTAAATAGTAGCAATAGTAAGAGAAGGAATTTGATCATATGTGTAATTAACAAGTTTTAAGAGTAACCAGAGCTATTAAGCGAATTAAAAAAAAAAGAAAAAATGAATTAATCGTAAACAAACTTTAGTTTTAGAATTAACTTGATGGACATACCGAGATATGATGCATCAACCAATTAACGATAAACATTAAAAACTTTGACCTATCATATATTAATTATTATGTATTGTGTTGAACGTTAAGATTGTTACAAAATATTTAGTAATATTCAACCCTATTAGTGAGGAATATCCAAATACCTGTAAATTTTGTGTTATCCAATTTAAGGAAACAGATAATGAATCTTGTCACTAAATTGCATTCCTAACCGTATTGTACGGATATTTTATGTTGTTAAAGAGGTATTAATAATTTAAAGTTGATTGATTAATGTTCCAATGAAACTAGTTCTAACCTCAAATATCAACCAAAATCACTTAACACTCACTTTTTATGTTATTCGTTAAAAAATTTTAATAATGTTATCACTCTCCTACTACCAAATAATGAGAGTAGTGCATTGCTCTAGTTTCGTTTGTATATTGCAGTCTCAAAGAACCTACTTTATTTAATAAATAATTCAACAATATTCTTAGCATCCAAGGTGGCGAACAGTTTGAGTCAGACTTGTAACCATGAGATATGATAATTTTAAAGAGTCTATCAGTAAACTTGAATTAAAGAAATAATAAATAAAATTATTGTAATTTAGTCACAAATCAAAAATGAGTTCGAAGAATAAAAATAATTTATACTCCATCCAAGAGTTTTGACTAATTATTTCGTTAGACTTAGACGTTACACTTTAGGTGGACAGCATCAACGGTTGGCAGCAGTGGTGGCGGTAACAAGTGGATTTAAATAATTTTAAACTTTCTGACCATCAATACCAATCAGCTTGGCTATTAGAGCACCACTACAAGTAAGTAACTGTATAACCGATAACTTCTATTTACAGTGAGAAGGCACATAAATAGGTTCGTCTTACCAACGAGAGAGCGTCGAAAATCAAATACGAACTCAGTGAACCCAAACAAGACATAAACTACTTATTTCATTTAACCACTAACCAAATCAACGATCCCAAGTGTAAGGATTTTTAAAATATTCAAAAGCATCAACAATAATAAACTTTAAACCGAGGCATACTCGTTTTATTAAGGATTGACGACCAACGTTTGAGGCGTTAATTAGGTAAAGTATTTCGACCTAACTAACTATAAATAAACCAGAAAAATTAAATAACCGGCTTTTAGCAGCAACTAGAACACAAAACGAACAACATAAAATGCAGGCTTAAAATATATTAGTATAACAGAGAGAGGCGGAGACCTCGTTATATAACAATGTAAACAAAGTATTTCACAAACACTCCTGAAATATAGAAATTTCTCTGGGTATTTGAAATACATATTTTGACTCGCAGTAAATCTGGACAACGTTGGAGTGTATTCAAATTCAGTGGATCGAATTGTCTTTGTTAAACAAAGTTTACTGACCACGTCCTACAGCAAACCGTATCTTACATTTATACTTGTTTCCGTCCAATTACCAGTGCTGTTTCTAAAATGTTTAGAACGGTGTTTGTAAACTAATAACGGTGTTTATAATATAAAACACGAAAATTAGTTTTCCAAAATTTTGACGTGATAACGTCTTATAAATTGATGAACACCGGCTGCACGCACGAAAAAGTGTCACGTTCCGTCTGAGCCTGAGCGTGCAAGCGAGAGCGCGCAACAAGCGATAGAGAGGCACGATCGGCCAAATTTAGATTGTTCAAGGTTATCATTTAAAACTCTCTCTCTCTCTCTCTCTCTCTCTTTCTTTCTCTCTCTCTCTCTCTCCCTACACACACACACACACGCGCGCGCGGGCGCGCGCGCATAAAGAATTTCGACGAAACCGAAACATCGAAGCATGATAATGTTTTGTAAACAAAAGATTTCTAGACTGTGGGGAATCGAAAGTGTGGAAGCGTTACATTTTTCGATGACGATTTTATGGAATGACCCCCAGCCTAAAAACATTATCATGTTAAAAAATATTGTATTAATAAATTGTATGTCTATATACTATTGGAGCTATTGGTGTCTTACGACATATCGAACGCCAGCAATCAAATGTAGATGACCATTCTGCAGAGGCAGGACCATCGACCAGTACAACCTTGCCGGCATCTCGAGAAGAAATCATTACTCTATGGTTCGAGTTTCCGGAAAAAACAACAGGTGTCAGTGCCAAAATAAAATGTCGGCCTCACGTGCAAAGCAAGCCAAATACTCTGTCTCTCAACTGGGTGCCGGTGTATAAGAAAGAGGTGAACATTACACTGACAAAAACTGTCAAATGCAAACGAAAACAGTTTCCCTGCGTCCCTGCTTGTGCTATTACCATTCACAAGTCACAAGGTGGGACGTTTGATGTCATTGTTTATAAGTACTCCCCGAAACAACCACAACAGTTGGTGTACGTGGCGATGAGTCGGGTAACGAATATAGACGGCTTGCACATCATCACGGACAAAGATGCTCCCTTCATCTTCAAACACGGTCGAGATGGTAACGACTCCCAGACTACGCGAGATATTCGTAACGAATACGTTCGACTCCGTGGACACGCACTTCATACAATCACTAAGAAAGCAGTAAAATTCTGTGATTATGCTAACAACGCTGGACAAACTATAGTGATAAACCTTAATTCTCAGAGTTTGTCTGCTCATTCCATGGATATTGAAACGGATACAGTGATACCTAGGTCTGATTATTTGGTATTGACTGAAACGTGGATGCGTAACAATTGTGATCCAGTTCCAGTCAATAATTATGAGTGTGTATCCCGGCAGAATAATCGATCGGATTCTGATACAAACGCACCTGGTGGAGTAGCAATCTATCGCAAATTATCATCGACATCCACGGCCAAAGTTCTCCAAGTTGCATTGTCGGACACAACTCGTGTCATCAAAAACACAGGTGACGTGTGCTTGGCCGAAATTACATGCTTCACTGCTGATACAACGTTTAAATTTGTACTTGGCGCCGTGTATATTCATCCTGGAGCAAGTATCCAAAATATTGGTATGTTGCTGTACCAAGCACTTGTTCCATATGTGCACAACAGCCAGTATGTGCCACCGTTCTTCATGGATATTGATGCCGATGTACCAATTCTTCTTTGTGGCGACTTCAAGACAAACGTGAAAAATGATGACGCATTCCTCAAATACATGAAAGATACGTACAATCTCGAATGCGTATCAGATGTTAATAAGTCAACAACGCTGAGAGGAACAACCATCGATTTGACTTTTTCAAGACACATTACACTTGAAACACTCCCCTTGATTTCGTACTTTTCCTATCATCGTCCTATCCTTAACAGAATAACGCAGATTGGAGGATCTTAAATATAACACATGTATATAAGTTGTAAATAAATTGTTAATAGCACATTGTTACTTGTAATTAATCTGTATAATTTAAGTAAAAAAATATTTGAATTAACGAATGTAAATAAATGTTAATTTATCGAAAAAATTGTAATTTCAATTAACTCCTTCTTTGTATTATACAAAATAATGATAATTCAGTGATAATAATTCAATTCAATTCATAAAAGTATGCAATTTTTCATCAATGTTTCTTTATGACGTTATCACGTAAAACTATCGTCCGTAAACCGACTTTACAGACAACGTAAAGTCGTAGACAGACTTTTAAACTTCAAAATTAATTATTAACATACAATTTAAATTGCCTACGGTTAACAAGAAAAATAAGTAGAGTATAAATATATTCACAACGTTATTAACCTTATTCCATTTATGTTCGTTGCTATGTATTCTGAAGAACGCAATGATTTTTAGTTCATTTAAGCGCGACTCCTTTTCAACCGACACCGCATTTTACATTCTATATTCCACGTTTACCTGTCGAATATGGTTGCGCTAAAATTGAATCCATCATCTCTATATTAATTTTAAAGTGCAATACTGTCTAAAATAACGTATGTAAGTAATGACAATAAAAATAATAATAATGATGATTACATAAAGCCTCGGTGCAATAAAGTTCAATTGTCAGCCGTCTTGGGCTCTCATGGCATTTTCAACATACATCTTCCAAGAATTTCTCGTTATTTCTCGGTTTCCTTAGTGACGTAATACCAAATTGATAAATATATTACTGTTACAACAATTGCAGGGATCGTCGTCTTTAAGACAGAGGCATTGTTACACCAACAAATAACAGTTTTAGTAAATAAAACATTCGTATAAAACTTAATGGGTACAACTCTTTTCTACCAGAATAAATGAAAAGGCTCACCAATTTCTAGCACACAATAATTACCACTTAAATACTGAAGTACTTTTAGCCAACAACACAAACTGTATACACAGATACCCGGACGCTTCCATAGTAGCCTATCTGTGTCACGCTGTAGCGTTACGAGACTGTTCTAGATGCCGGTAAAACATCGAGTTGCGTCTACAAGGCGCTAAAACCTCTGTTGAATTTGAAATCTTGTTGTTCAGTCGAGCTTGCAATAAGTGTTAATGAGTCGACAGGTGGACCAAACAACTGGCCCATCGCAAAGAGTAAGAGACTCGCCCGCGAGGAAAAATGTATGTTTACGTTGGCACGTAGTATTAATATAATGACATTAACTTCTTTTACAGTAATATGTTTTGAAATATTTACCTGGTTTTAGTTAATTAATCTTGACTAATTAAATCATTAAATAAAACGTAATTGAAAACTACGTAGCTATTTCTAGAGCCACCATTAAACATGCTCTAGATTAAAAATAAGTTTTGGAAAAAATATAAAATAATTACGTGTAATTTCTTCAAATATTGTTAATATCCACTGCACATTTCCCATAATTTATTTAATAAGTACTGTATTTTAGCTCTTTGTATAGAGGTCATTAAATTCTGTGGTCTACGTTTTATGCGGTATAACTGAATTAGGCCTACCATTTTAGAGCTAGAGGCACATGTAAGTGTTGATGAAGTATGTTTTGTAAACGTAAGTTTCAAACACACGCAGAGCCTCTCACTCCTGTTTTTTTTTTACAACATACAGTGGTTTTAAAATATAGAGGTTTGTCTGTAATATTACACCATCAGAATGATTACATAAATCCTTGTATTTGGTGTAACACTAATTATTGCACTTAAATCCTCCGTGAACGTTAAATATAGTTTGGTAAAATAATAACCAAAAAGACGGAGACGGTAATACGCGTAATCAATAGTTATGTAAACAGTATTGTTAGACGTCTGATAGGCCTACTATATTATTGACCAGCCAGAGACAACATTGTGTAGGCAGGTACACACTTAGAGACGTCACTCACAGGCACACAAATTACAGGAACAGCAGGTGAAGGAAGTAATTAGTCAGTTTACTGCTGTAAGCGACAGACGATTACGCTATTGTATACAGAGCCTACGTTCCTACAGCTAATTATTGTTTCACGTACATGTAGCAACAGTCGGTGTTGTTATCACACTGATACAAAAATTAAAGTAAGCGCAGGAATTTTAATAAATTTGTTTAGACGTCTTCTGAGAACCACATTTCAAGACGTCTTAGGTTTTCAAACAAATGCATTATTATTAACAGTAGTAATTAATAGGACAGGATAACTCAATGGAGAATAGTGGCTACACATGACTTTTGTTTGTCGTGTTGCACTGTGTGGGAATGTACGTATGTGATAAACGATATATAGGCCTATCATGATACATGTACAGTTACATGATACGTTACGTAGTTGCATTCTAATAAGTCAACAATTCTGATGTCAAAACTTAATCCTAAATAATTGGAATATGTTGTACACATACATCAACAAACACATATAGGCCTATAGTACGACATGCGTCTATGCGTCTATATGTGTCTATGTATAAATTCACACGCGCGCGCGCGCACACAAACACACACATGCACATGTAGACGTACGTACGTATACACATGTATATGTATCACTTATATCTTCACATGAACATCAATTAATTTAATAACGTTCAATATTAGTAACTCTTCCATAAATATTAATAAGATCAAATATGCGGTCAAATCAGCGTTAGTTAACAAAACGCGTCATACAAATTGAAAACGGCTTGATAGTAGATGTCGATTTTAATTTGTGATCCCAAGAGTTCCAAATATAAGTGTCAACCTCAGTCTCAGTAGACATATAGCTGACGTCAGCAGATTGCCACATCCTATGTTAGGCATTTAATTGTCACAGCTTATTAGTCTACAACTGTTGTTCCCATTAACTTCTATTATTAAAGACATTTACATTATGTTAATTGAAAATGTATAATATGGTCAACCCTTAAGACTGCACACTTGTCTGTCGTCATTTTACCGAAAAAAAATTTGTCCAAAACTAATAAAAAAAAAACTAACATTCAGTTCAATATATCTGGGTTTAATCAATATTATCTCATAATTTCTGTTGTCTTATAAACCTTTCATAAATCTGATTAAGCATTATACAATAATTCTCCAAATTAATTTCATATTATGTGACAGAATAAGTTTGTTTAATTAAAAATCTTTTCTATTCACATTATCCTTTTCTTGTAATTTTTGTATTTTTTTCTTGTTCCCTTCTTGTATTTTTTCTTACAGTTGGTTAGCTGTTAGTTTATTTACCTTCTTGTAAATCGTACATAACATTTTCACGGCGTACGTTAATGTAAAATAATCAGTGTTAAAGTTGTTTCTTTTCTTATTTTCTTCATCATATATCTGCTGACAGTCTAAAAATAGTAATGTATTCGAACGTTTTAGAGACACTGATACAAAAACACTCAAAACCTGCCCTTAAAACAGTCAAGAATTGAAACATTTTCAAAAATAAATGTATATTTAAGTATAAGGGCTAAATTAAATTTATATTAGCTTTTTCTCTAGGCACTATGTGTACAATGTGTGTGTGCACTCTATTTGTAAGATCATCATTAAGTGTCAAAAATAATCTATGTTGTTTTACGTTTAACAGTACTTTGGAATGTTAAAATTGAAACGGCAGTTGTCTGTAAATTTGGAAAACGGAGGTTTTGCTACATTGATTTATTGTTAAGAAAGTAGACTTGTAGCAGCAATAGTAATCGGTAGTTGCCGTTAAAATATAAAATGCAAATAACATGTAATCTACCACTCAGTGATAGAGAATCCGTACGTTAATTAACAATAGTTACTAAATAATGTATGTAAGTAAAAGCTTATTGACTTACCACATAGAATCCAATATCAAGTAAGCGAGCCATCGAGTCAACGAAAGGTAAGGCAGAAAATATACAGATAAAAAAAATACACAGCAGATAAAAGGAAACCAGTTAGTCTCCTGGTTATGAACTTTGTGTGTGTGTGTGCAGCTTATTTACTTGACACTGGGTTCTCCAAGAAAAGTCAATTCGCTTACTTATATACGCAGTGTTTAGTAAGAATACGTAGTGTTATCGCTTACATATGCCCCCCTGGAATGACAGTTTAGTGCTTATGTTATCTGTCAGTCTTACATTTTAGTATTATCAGTCTAAAAACGGTTACCCATTCCTATTATAGCCATAAGTCTACCTTATCCTTATCAGAAAATAAGCCTACCTTATCAGAAATTGCTTTATCAAGAAGTAACACTGTATCATTGACGACTAACGTATTATCTCGACAATTACACGACAATTTTATTAATTAATTCTAAATATACAGTCTCCTTTTTATGTAACAACTGTTACATAAATGGAAGAGAAGGATATCTACCTTTTGAAATTAGACATACGTATATCAAACACGATTTTTCTTAGTTTCTACTGTAACAGAGAATGATAAAAATTGGATAACAGAATTACGTTAATACCATGTGATTTCGTCACGCTTATATATATATATATAGGAAGAAGCCAAGTAGAAAGAGAAACAATAGCAGAAGAGTAAACCTTTTGATCAAAGAAAAGCAATAGAAGCTGTGTCGAATCGTGAGGGAAGGCTGAGGCTAAACTTTGTGAGAAGACAAAACGAAGAAGACGGAGAGGTCCAACTGTTATATACGACTCATACTTATTATTTGTTTACTTGTTCCATACTCATTACTTATTTATGACTTACAATATTTGGACGAGGAGAGCCCCATATTCCTGAAAATAACTGTTCTAAAATGAAAGCAAGCCATAAGATCAGTTTCGGAAGACAACGATTTTGTCTCAACTAAAGACGAAGAACATAGAGAAGGAACAAGTATACTTAAATTACAAAGAGTAGTGAAAATTTCAGTGGTTCACACACATACCAACAGTAAATAAAATATATAAACTCTAAAGATGGATCTACAGAAGATGTTGGAACTAACGACGAAAACTATAAAACTAACCGAAGTGGCACAATTCAAAGGATAGTAAAACAATTTTGGAAAATGAAGAAATGCCTGACATTAGCAAAAACCGCCGTTTATCGTCTGCACTACAAGAGCAGTCATTATTCAAATAGAACAAGTCTAAAGAAGGGCAGATTTATAACAAAACTGGAAGAATAAGGCAATATATTATAACAGACATATATAATATTGTATAATATTCTTTGTATAATATGGTATTTACATGTTACAAACCATATCGGTTTATGTTTCTTCCCTCAGCATGGAGACGCTACAATAGGAAAGTGTTTGACTAGTTTACATCAAACGTACATGGCAAATATTGTTCACTGTTCACATATAAACACATCTTTACTTTGGGGAAATGCATTGGCGCCTATCTAAAGTTTAATCTCTTAACACGGTATGAAAGCTAAGGGAAGGTGGCAAAACATGTAAGGGTCCCACAGCGAGAGAAACCAGATAAACGTACTTACTAGATTGCGTTAAGTGTAGTGGAAGGTAATGGAATGTACCATAGTGTTACTCCGTCCTTTCAAATTACTAATCATAACAATCAATGTAATTTCAGGCAATGTATTACAAGTTTATTTGCACCCTACAATCTGAATTGTACCAAGTCTGAAATTTAAATACGTATACACAATAACATGCAAGTGTTGTTTACGTGTTTTTGTGTACTGTGTACTTTTAGGAAGGTGTATACCAAAAACGGGTTTAAAAATTACTTGTAAATTAAAAAAGTACATTTTTAACAACTGATTTATTTAAAGCCATAAACTATTTTATTGACCTGTTTTATAAACACTTCTGTAAAGCAACAGATTAATTTTTACCTTTTCTGTTTAAGGTATGATGTGTCTTTTTTTCTTCGGGCTGAGTTCCATGTTTAGTTTTGCGGTTTTTGCAAAGCTTCGGCAGATACGTCTGTTTCATCTTTAGGCAGATTCCTATTCGATGACTTAGGATGGAAAACGTGTATACTAAGACCGATCTATATTTATACTTTTAGAGTTGAATGGTGTGTTTCTACTGGTTCGCGGTATAGAACTTAGGTTTTTCAAGTTATTGACTCGTCTAGTGGCGGTGGCCAACTGATATTTTAGGTTTAATTATAAGATACTTCACCTTTGATATACAAAACCATCATGCGCAAAAACAGAACTAAACTCTATAGAGTACAGTATAACAACTCTAAGAAAATAATATCAATTATCAAGAACTTACACCGCTTAATTCCGCTTTACTTAGTAAGCATTAATTGATGTAGGCCTATCCTTACATTCTGTTACGCAGATATTACCACACGCTGCTAATTCATGTTAAATTTCTTTTTCTGCATCGACAGTAGTAAGAGGCCTACAGATTATTGGTGTAATTTACATACAGTAGTATATAAACTTAACGTATAAAATAAGAAACATAATTGGTTTGAATATGAATTTGTCGAGACCTCATTAAAAATCGTATATATTGTCACCGGACAAAAGGCTTGCCACATGACAAATGGCGCCAATCGTACACTCTAGTGTTTTTGGTGACCCTAAAAAGGACCTGTTGGCGAGAAAGCTGATGTTGGTCGTGCCGCGCTGAGATGTTCGGCGGCTGCGCCCGCTGATCGGGGCGTACTGCAGTCCTCCTCTTCTTTCGGCATCGGTTGTAGAGTCGGCTGCCCGCCCAGCGAAATCCATCGCTGGCGCGGAACTGGAGGGCGAAGACGCAAGGATGCCAGTTCTATTCTTCGGCGGTTCCTTCCGGCTGACTCCGCGTGGTTTCTGCCGGCCCGGGTTTTATTAACTAACCGGGATCGCTAATTGGCTCGCTCCGAACACGTAGTTAGTCACGTCTCGGCGGCTGCTGATGCCGGATTGGCTCGCCTCGTATTCTTCAGGTGTCACGCGCCGTGTCGCTGGTACCGGAGAGCAGACGTAATGAATCGCTCGATCAGACGAGAGGAATCATCTGACGAGACGAGAAGGACACTTCTGCTCCAGCTTCAGACTGAACAGGACTGCTCTTCTGGACCTGCTCTCTTCAGCTCTTCGCTGGACTTTCTACGGCCTTGCTGCCTTCGCCCACCTCGCCTTCGGACGAGGAATATTTCTTCTTCTCTTCGTGGGAACCAAGCCAGCTGCTGCCGGTGAACTTAGTAGCTGGTAGAAGAAGCAGCTGGCCGAAGTTTGCCCTTGTAAGGACCACCTGCGCCGGAAAAAAAAACATCTTTGCCGGACAGGAAAGAAGAGGATTGCTCTGGGCTCACCTGGTGAGTGCCGTTTATCAGTGTGTAATTCCTAACTTGTTCACGACTGTTAGGTAGCGCTGCCCCGGACGATCCTTGCAAGCCCCCACCAGTGGTAAGCGAGCTAGGATATCGACGGGGTAAAGGGGCCAGTGGACACCAGTCTTGGTAAGGACTGGTATTCAACGAAGCTGGTCGTTAGCCCAGCTCCTCCCGCATCGTCGTGAGTAAGGAAGACGCGCGGGTAATCCGGCTTCGGCCGGACCCGAGATCCCTGGCGTCTGGCAGTGACTGCCTAGCAGTCTCTGCCCGGCAGCCGTCGCACCTGGCCAGCATGCCTTCCACAGGCAACGGCCCAAGTGCCGAGTCGCTCGGCCCCGCCTTGCTGCCCCATCTGGGCGACTCGCCTGAATCGACTCGGGCGATGGAGACGGATGATCCTCTCCCTAACCCGCTTCCTCCTCTTCCGGCTGACGAGTCGGGCGAGTTCGCGACCGTTGGTCGGCGTAATCGCCCGGCTAAGAAGCCCAAGAGGACCCACCCAACCGCTTCCTCTAGCACCTCGGCCATGGACATTGGACCTTTTCAGGGCCCACAGGCCGCGGTTCCGACTGCTTCGACAGCAGCTCCGGCTGCTGCCGCTGTTGGTCGTGCGCCGCCCCTGTACGTCCATAGCGTGTCTAATGTCGCCGCCTTATACAGACGGCTGATCGCGGCCCACGGCCTGTCGGCCGACAAGCTTGACCTGAAGCTGCTTGGCGGTGATACGGTCAGGATTGCCGTCCGCCAGCTCGAGGACCATCGCTTGGTCGAGGCCTTCCTCCAAGCGCATAACCTACAATACCACACCTTCACTCCTAAGCGAGTCAAGCCCTTGTCTGTAATTTTGCGAGGGCTTGACGCGCACATTGATCCTCAGGAGATCCTCTTGGAACTCCGCGACCTCGGGTACCCGGTGCAGGCAATTTTCCGCCTGTTCACTCACTCAGAAACCCGAGTACCTCTCCCGCTCGTCCGTCTCCAGCTCGAGAAGGGCGAGGCTGCTGACAAAATTTTCCACCTGACGCGGCTGTTTGGCTTCCGCGTCCGGGTGGAAACCAGTCGACCCCAGGGCAAGCTTGCGCAGTGCCACCGGTGCCAGAGGTTCGGCCATCACACCGACGTCTGCCGCAATGCCCCGGCCTGTCTACGTTGTTCTCTGGGACATTCAACACAGGCCTGCACTGTGGCAGACAAAACCAAATTTCGCTGTATTAATTGTGGCCAAGGCCACGCAGCGAGTAACGTAAACTGCCCGGTCTATAAGGCGGAGCTCCTGCGGAAGCAAAAGCCGCAGGGGCCCCTCCCGAAGCCACGGCAGCCAGCTATGCAGCCCCAACCTAGACAGCCTAAAATGCAGGCTAGGCCTCAACCTCAGGCACAACCGGCACGGCGCGCGCCCTCTCCGGCTCCACCTCCAGCCCCTGCAAAGGCAACCAAACGTACCGCGTCTCCTTCCGAAGCAGAGACACGCCCAGTAGCCGTCATCTCGGTTTTGGAGCCGGAGAATGAACCCTCCACCTCCGCGGAACCTCCTACTCCCGCCTCTGAGCCAGAGGTAGCCTCGCCGCCCCTGCCACCTCCGCGATTTCCGCGAGCAGGCGTCACAAAACCCAGGAACAAAGGGATAACCACACCGGATGCTCGGCCCCGAGCTCCTGCCGGCCCACAGCCCAAGAAAAGTCCTGCTTCCCGGTATAAGTCCGACGAAGCGCAACAGCGTACTTTTCCTGCCGCTGATTCAAAACCGCCTGGCCCTGGTCCTATGGCTTCCACCACGACCCGATCTGCCGTAAAACCTGGTCGCTCTTATGCGGCCTCAGTTTCCAGGCAAACCGCCCAGTCCGTCATTTCCGATGACGCACAGTTCGTCCGCGGTTTTCTGTCTAGCTACGACCTCAAGAAAGTCGCATCTACCTTCAGGTCCATCCGAGACCGCCTGGAAACTGCTGACCCAACTGAGAGATTCATGCTCTTGGTGGAAGCCTGCGAAGTCATAGGTCTTCTATGAACCGAGCCCTTAGACGAGATCTCTCGCTCGTAGCCTGGAATGCTAACAACATCGGTTCCAAGCATTCCGACCTTCTTGAATTCCTGGCTCGGTTCAAACCCGACGTACTTCTCCTTACTGAAACCCACCTGACCCCGGCGAACCGGTTTCGATTACCAAATTACGTGGTCTATCGGGATGACCGAGTTGGCCAACGAGGAGGCGGCACGGCGATCGCGGTGAGGACCTCCATAGGTCATCATCGTGTCGCTTTGCCGCAGCTTACCAACCTAGAGGCCACCGCCATTGATGTCCACGGAGCTCTTGGCGGCGTCCTCGTGGTTTCAGCATACAAGCCCCCACGAGCTGAACTCCTTGTTGGCGACCTGGAAGTCATCTTCGATTCCCATCGAAGGGTAATTTTGGCCGGCGATCTGAATTGCAAGCATCGCGTTTGGAATAGTCGCCTGACTACTCCGAACGGGAGGCGCTTGCTCAGTTTTGTTGAATCGCGCCGGGCGATGGTGTTTGGTCCAGCGCAACCCACGTTCTTTCCGTCACAGCCTAACGCGGCTCCCGATGTTCTGGATATCGCGGTGACCCAAGGAATTGTCTGTCCGGTCGAGGTATTCTCACTTACGGAGCTGACATCCGACCACAACCCTATCTTGGTCCACGTCGCTACCCAGCACGCCTATGCACGTTCTGACCAGAAGAAGGTTATCGATTGGGATCGCTACGGCCCGGCCTTGTGCCGTCGATTGCCGCCAGCGGCCCCACTCGATTCCGTTCGCCTCCTAGACGAAGCAGTTGCGGGAATCGAAGAGGCAATCATCTCGGCTATAGGCGTGTCTTCACGTACGCGAGCTGGTTTCACGCCTGACTACCAACGCATCCCTGAGGAAGTCTCTCTTCTCGCTCGCGAGAGGAATTACTTCCGGAAACGTTGGCAGAGGACCCGTGATCCGGCCGATAAGGCAGCATACAATCGGCTCACCGGACGACTGCGTGGCAGTCTGAAGGCGTTCCGACGTAGCTGTTGGGAACTCGACGTGGCCCGAACGGGGGATGCGGACCCGCAATCTCACCCGTACAGAATACCTACCGCTCTGACGGGACGGAGGCGCCGACCTCCACTTCCCGCCATTGTTGGACCGTTCGGTCGACCCCTGGGTCGCCCGGAGGAGAAGGCCGAGTACTTGGGCTTGTGTTTCGAGCGACAGTTCGCTCCCAACCCGCCCATGGACTGGGACTTCGACGAACAAGTCGAGATGGCTGTGGAAGACTTTCTGTCACTTCCGATCACGACGGAGCCCGAACCCATCTCTTTGGAAGAGGTCTCAGATCGGCTCGCTGAACTTCAGCCAAGAAAAGCTCCAGGCCCGGACGGTGTTACCAACACCGCTCTACGACTTCTTCCCGAGCCTGGAGTTCAATTCTTGACTGATTTGTTCAACGCGTGTCTTAGACTGGCCTACTTTCCCAAGAAATGGAGAAAGGCGACGGTTATCGTGATCCCGAAGCCGGGAAAGGATACCACCCGCTCGGAAAACCTCCGGCCTATCAGCCTACTCTCCGCTACGTCCAAGGTTTTTGAGCGCCTCGTACAGCGTCGTGTACGGGAACATCTAACCAACTTTGACGTGCTGGTCCCCGAACAGTTCGGCTTTCGTGTGGGGCATTCGACCACTCATCAACTGATGAGACTGGTGGAAAGCATCACGGAAGCCGGGTGTCGGAGAGAACGGACCGTTGGCTGTTTCTTAGATGTTGAGAAAGCCTTCGACAGCGTATGGCATGATGGCCTGTTATTCAAACTTAGGGAAGTCCAGCTCCCGGACTGCTACCTCCATCTGGTTGCTAGCTTTCTGACGGAGAGGACCTTCTGCGTGAGAGTTGGAGATTCAGTCTCTTCCGAGAGGCGAATCACAGCCGGCGTCCCTCAAGGTAGTGTTCTAGGCCCCCTTCTGTTCTCGATCTACGTCAACGACGTGCCGAGACAGCCTGGAGTCCAGATGGCCCTCTTCACTGACGACACGGCCGTATTTACGGCCGATCGTCATGAGGAAAGGGCCGTCCTACGACTGCAGCGCCAGCTCGACACGCTCGTGGACTGGACTGAGAATTGGAGAGTGCTCCTCAACCCTACCAAGAGTGTAGCCGTCGAATTCTCTAAGCGACGGAAGAACCCCGTTAGGCAACTACGTATCGGCAGAACGTACTTGCGCTGGTCCAACGAGGTCAAGTACCTCGGCTTACACCTCGACCGTCGGCTCACCTGGCGTACCCACGCACAGACAGTTCTTAAGCGAGCATCCACTCGCCTGTGCGCACTGTTTCCACTCCTGATCAGCCCAGCCATGACCAGGAAATTGGGTAGGATGATCGTCGGCGCGTATCTGCTGCCGGTCATTACCTACGCCTGCCCGGTCTGGGGTTACCTCGCCGCAATGCATAAAAAGAAGTTGCAGAGCGTCCTCGACAGGGGGCTTCGGCTAGCGGCCAAAGTCCCCCGTCGCTTCTCATCTCGCCTTCTAAGGAGAGGACTTGGCGTCCGCTCCTTAGACGACACTTTCAGGCGGCTTGCACGCAAATTTTATGCACGTGCGGCGAGGTTCCCAGACAATCCTCTAGTGACTGGGCTGGGAAGGTACCGTATACGCCCAGGTGATTCGTGGAAACGCCCTCGGTGTATACTGCGCTAGTGTAGGCTAGCACAACAGCCGAGAAAGGCCTGCTATAGAGCACACGCCCTACTTGGGCAGGGCCACGAGGCAGGAGCTCCAGATGGTAGCTCGGAACTCAGTTCCCGTGCGGTTCGTCTCTGCGACGCACAACCGCAAAGCCCAGAGCAAAAAAAAAAAAAAAAAAAAAAAAAAAAAAATTAATCGCTGTTGCCACAATATATATATTGTAGCATAACAGAATTTTCACCTTAAAACTAACTTAATACAACATTAAAAATGGAAAAAAGAAGAAACTATCTGTACTAAGGATTAACTAAATGGTTAAAAATGAATTAAATAAGCTGATCATTGTAGTCAATAAAATGTTAAAAAATAAACTCTATAACAAAGAAAACTCTTGGTCCAAAGAAAAGAAACCATCTATATAAAACCCCAGTACATCATCAGTATACCCAGTAGGATAGGGAGCAGTAAATGAAAAAATAATCATGTGCAAATCATTAAATTAATGACATCAGGGGACCCAAAATACAAAAAATAATAAAATACTCATAGAATAAGAAATAAGGAACATACTATTTCAAGCTTCATACAAAGAATGCAGAATGAGGAAAGGCTATTCCCAAAATCCCATGAAGGACATGTACCAGTTAGGTAAATTTAGAACCATGACAAAACTTAAACCCAGTAACCCAAGTTACAGGATACATTACAAAAAAGTAAAGATTGTAAAGTAAATATAAAAATAACTTAAAAATAAAGAATAGCATGTTAGCTAGAAGGAGTGAAAGACTACCGTAGTGTAAATAAGAATTAAAAACTACCATTAGTGTAGAGAAAAAAAGTGACATAATATAATAAAACATAATCAGCATTAGAGACTACCATTAATGTAGAGGAATAAAGTGAAAAAATATAATAAAACATAATGAGCATTAAAAACTACCATTAGTGTAGATTATACAAAGAGTTTTACAATAATAAACATAAGAATAAAATACAGCAAATGACTGCAAATATTATTAAGTATAAGAGTGTTTAAACATAATATATAAGGATTGTTGAATAGTAATATAGATATGAAACCATGAACTTACCCTAGACGTAATGTAATATGTTAAATATAGAATGTTTTGTTATGATTAAATAAGGTAGTTAAAAATAATAAATATAAGGTGTTTTATTTTAATTAAACAATATCAATGAAAATGATAGATTATAAGATGTTATGTTATAATTAAATGATGTTAATTCATGTTAAAATTTTGTCAAGGTAGAGAAGGCAAGAAGGTAATATTGATATATTTTTGAATTGTAAACAATATAAATAATAAGACAGCAAAATAGTTAAAAAACCAATAGCAACACAAAACTGTATTTTAGGCCAAAATCAACTTTTACCATACAATCAAGTCCAAATGGATAAATTAAATTAAACAGTATAAAATTAGCAGAGATTAGTCAACTTAAAATAAAGATATTTAAATATAATCATCACAGAAATACATAACAGTAAATGTAATGATCAGAAGATAAAACTAAAATTTATTGGAAATGTGTAATATAATGCCTATAATGCCTCAGTACAATTAAAATGTGAATTAATCAATATTAGAGTGTTATAACAACAAATTGTTAAAAACAAAGAATAATGATGAAAGAAGTAAAATTATTTAAGGAAAATGTTAACTCAAAATGACTTGTAACCATTTAATTTATAATTATGTGAAAAATAATAAGGCCTATAAGAAATGTAAAAAAATGTCAATTTTAAGCTTACTTGAAACCAAATTAAGTCAAGTTGTATATTGAATTATGTACAATTAGAACAGGAATATTGCTAGGTATTTAAATTCTCATAAAATTGACAAATAATTAAGTTATAGCCATAAAATAGGAAAAAATGTCATATATTTTTATAAGATCAGATCTAAGCCAAGGCGAACAGCTGATTCCAGACAATGGGGAAGGAGAATAAGATATTTCGGAAATTACTACATTAAACGACGATTTGAGGCGTCAGTTGATTGTTAAACGTGAAACTGAACGGTTGAGAACGTACCGAAGGAAGATCCAAGAAGTACAAATTATTTGAAGAAAAATGAAAGTGTAACGTAAAAATTTACTACGGAGGTTATAAACAGAAAGTTAATATAAAAAGAACTTAAACAATAACAAAGTGAAACCGAATTTTAGTTAAAAAACGATCTAACACCAAAGCACTAAGAATCATCCGCCATATTGAAATTATTACATTAACACCAATTTCAATGAATAACGAACTCAAACAAATTTTGGAACACTGAATACGACACAAATAATCCTGCACCAAACTACATCGTCGAGTAGAAGAGAACACTACAACCAAGTATCCAGAGGGACAACGTCACTGCAGAAGAAGATATCCACAATTATATTTGAGGGAGAAGAAAGAACAAGGAGTCGGCGTGGTTAGCGAATCCGAAGTTGACGGCCGCCATTTTTCCTGTTTGCATAGCGAGACGTACACCGCCTGTTAGTACCAACGACGACGTGACGTCATGCACTGCTGTATGGTTCGAAATTTTCTTTATTAAATGACATTATTTTCTGAGATATGTTACTTTTACATAATAGTATTTAAATTTTTATTAATAGTAAGTATTATATCTTGTGCCTTGCCCTTCTCTGACCATTTCGACAGTTCAAAGAAATCTATTAATTAATTTTTGTAATTTCATGTATTTGTCTAGTGACACAATCGACCTGTAAGTTGAGTCTTGGCCGCAGCATAATCGATGTGCGTAAGATTGTCGCACCGCTTTTAAAAAATAAACATCAGAATTGTTCTAAATACTCGTTTCCCTGATTATTTGAGTTAATTAAATTAATACATTTCATTCCTAACTTAATTTAGGAGCATAACGAAGATATCAAGAAGAAGAAGAAAAAGAGCTGAGCTCGAAGAGATACACTTCTACCCAGCTTGACATAATCAGATTAACAAGGCGAAACAAATATTTCGTCACTAAGGCATACACAATAAATACATTCATAATTTAAGTAATAAAACAATAATAAATATAAAATAATAAAAACAAATAATTAATTAACAAATTAAATAATTATATAAATAAAAGTTATTAACATTTTTTTTCTTAATATATTAATAAACTATAAATTTTTTTTATTCTCAACATAAATGTTATTTGTAATAACAAAAATATATTACAATATATATATATATATATATCCGTGATCACATCACAGTATGAACACAGCCTGCACAGCGCGCAAAGACCGACGTACTTTCATCTGTCCCTCTTCCTAGCACCTCCGCTAGAGGCGCTACACCTGCCCCTAAGAAACCCCTGGCTTCCACCAATCCCCCGATTGATAAGCCTCGGCGCTCTTATGCGCAAACAGTCTCCGGGCACTCTGCCTCAAAAGCCGTACCTGACGACTACCATGTCGTCCACAACTTCCTTGCTGAGTTCGCTCTCAGCAAAGTTGCCCAGACCTTCAGGTCCATCCGCTCCCGCTTGGAGACTGCAGACATAACCGAGATGTTCATGCTCTTGGTGGAAGCCGCAACTTGTGTAGGACTTCTATGAGTCGGGTCCTCAAACGTGACCTCTCCATTCTTTCCTGGAACGCCAACGGGTTGGCTAACAAGATCCAGGAACTCCAAGACTTACTGGCCCGACTAAAACCCGATGTAGTACTACTCAATGAGACCCACTTGACCACTGCGAATCGGCTACGACTGGCCAACTATGTGTGCTATCGAAACGACAGACCGGGCACTGATGGTGGCGGTACTGCCGTCGCGGTGAGGCTCACTCTTGAGCATCACCGAGTCGTCTTGCCTGCAACGACTCACCTGGAAGTTACCGCTGTGGAGCTGTTAAACTCTCTAGGCGGTGTACTCTTGGTAGTGGCGTATAAAACGCCGCAAAAGAACTCCTTCACCCCGATCTTGCTGTCGCGTTCGATGCACACAGGAGGGTCGTCATGCCCGGCGACCTGAATTGTAAACATCGCGATTGGAACAGTCGTTTGACTCCCCCAAACGGGAAGCGTTTACGCAGGTTTGCTAATTCACGCAGGGTAACAGTGATTGGGCCCGCCCAACCTACATTCTACCTATCACAACTCCGCGCCGCTCCCGATGTCTTGGACATAGCGGTGATCCAAGGAATTGACTATCCGGTCCATGTGTCCGCGCTAACGGAACTATCGTCCGATCATCTCCCCATCTTCTTACACGTCGCTACCCAGCACGTCGTACGCAGAGATGTCAGGAAGGTGGTAGAATGGGATCGCTATGGCCCGGCGTTAAGTCGCCGATTGCCAGAGGCGGGACCACTCGAAACCGTCCGCCAAGTCTACGAGGCAGTTGCCGCGTTTGACGAGGCTGTCGTATCTGCGATCGACGCGTCTCCCAGGATGAAGCCTGGCGTCACGCCCCACTGGCAGCGGATCCCAGAGGAGACGAGTGCTCTCGCTTGCGAGAGAAATCGCCTCCGGAGACGCTGGCAGCGGACCCGTGATCCGGCCGACAAGGCAGCCTACAACCGGGCGACCGGCATTTTACGTCGTGAAATGCAGGCCTACCGGAGATGCTGTTAGGAACTCGCCATGGTCCAAGCAGGGGACGGATCGGACGAAAGTAGACCTTACCGGATACCTTCGGCGTTGGTAGGGAAGAGGCGCCGACCTCGTGTCCCAGCCATTGCTGTACCTTTCGGTCAAATCCTGGCTCGCCCGGAGGCGAAGGCCGAGTACTTGGGCGCGTGTTTCGAGCGACAGTTAGCTCCTGCTACCCGCCCATGGACTGGGACTTCGATGAAGAAGTCGAGAACGAAGTGGAAGACTTTCTGTCTCTTCCGATCACTGCGGAGCCCGAACCCATTATTACGGAAGAGGTCACAGATCGGCTCGTTGAACTCGTACCGAGAAAGGCTCCTGGCCCGGACGGCGTCTCGAACGCCGCTCTTACTCGACTCCAGGAGCAAGGAGTACTTTTCTTGGTTACGCTGTTCAACGCGTGTCTAAGGCTGGCCTATTTTCCCCAGAAATGGCGTACGGCAACGGTCGTAGTGATGCCGAAGCAAGGAAAGGACGCTTCCCGTCCCGGCAACCTCCGGCCCATTAGTCTACTGTCAGCCACGTCAAAGGTCCTCGAACGTCTTGTAAAACGGAGAGTCCTAGACCATCTAAGAAACTTCGATGTACTGGTCCCCGAACAGTTAGGTTTCCGTGTGGGGCATTCCACCACTCATCAGCTGATGAGACTGGTGGAATACATCACGGCCGCCGGCTGTCGGAAAGAGCAGACTGTCGCCTGTTTCTTAGATGTGGAGAAGGCTTTTGATAGTGTCTGGCACGACGGGCTCTTGTTCAAGCTCCGGGAAATCCAGCTCCCAGACTGCTACTTTCTACCTTCGCTTGATTGCTAGCTTTCTGACGGAGAGGACTTTCTGCGTGAGAATAGATGACCATGTCTCTTCCGAGAGACGCATTACAGCCGGGGTACCTCAAGGTAGCGTGCTAGGGCCTCTTTTGTTCTCCGTGTACGTCAACGACGCACCCAGAGAGCCTGGAGTCCAGATGGCCCTGTTTGCCGACGACACGGCGGTCTATACCGCCGATTGGAACGCTGACAGGGCTATCCCACGACTCCAGCACGCACCTCGATGCGTATTCGACGTGGACGGAAAGCTGGAAAGTTGCCGTCAACGACACCAAGAGCTCCGCGGTGCTACTCTCAAAGCGCCGGAAAGAATCACGAGGCCGAGTGAGACTCGGTAGAACGTACCTGCCCTGGTCGAGAGAAGTTAAATATCTCGGTGTCCACCTTGATCGTCGGCTCACCTGGCGTGCTCACGCTGAGACGATGCGAAAGAGAGCGTCCGCTCGTCTCGCGCAACTGTTTCCGATACTTGTCAACAAAGCAATGACCCGCAAGCTGGGTAACTTGATCATCAACGCGTATCCGTTGCCGATCATTACCTACGCCCTTCCCGTCTGGGGATACCTCGCAACCGTTCATGAAAGAAAGTTGCAAAGCGTTCTCGATAGGGGCCTTCGGCTAGCGGTCAAAGTCCCTTATCGGTTTTCTTCTCGACTCTTGAGAAGAGGACTCGGTGTCCGCTCCTTGGAAGACACTGCAAGGCGACTTGCACGTAAATTTTACGTCCGAGCTGCGAGGACCCAGACAAACCCACTCATAGCTGGCCTTGGCAAATACCGAACACGTCCAGGTGATTCTTGGAAACGGCCTCGACAAATACTGTAGGCTTCTAGGCGACCTAGTAAGAGCATGTAGTTGTAGCGGCCATAAATAATTAAATAATATTCCGTCTTGACAGGATCACTAGGCAGGAGCCCCTACCGGAGGCTCGGTACTAGGAAACCATTGTGTCGTCTCACGACGCGCACCCCAACAGCTCTGGTAGTAGAGTATGAATAAATTATAGCTTCGTGACAATAACAATTCCAATCAAAATTTGGTATTAGAATTAAACACTACACATTTTACACACACATTACACATTTTTCTACTTTTACACGTATAAACTGTACTTGCATTACTGTCTATCATTTTGGGTGATCGGTGTACGGTGTCCGTGCACCATAATTACAACGCCGGAGAGTATACACGTACACGTCCACAGTACTCAATCGTTTTAGAAATTTATTCCAGAATTTTAAAAATTATTGATACAGCGTATGTTCAAATGTACGTGTGGACTCACTTTAATAGAAGTAATTCGGGGTGTAGGCCCTAATTAGTGTGAATCCAAACAAATCAGATAAGAGAAACTTTAATCTCGCATCTTAATAACTAGACTTGCTAAGAAGACCAGAAAACTCGGAAGTAATGTGTACAACATAAGCAAAGCTAATGTAAGTTAGCAAATCTTCGGTGAGTGTGTGTGTGTGTATATATAATTTAATAAAAGTGTTTTACTGAACGTCTTCATAATGTCGTTTACTGTATCTGCAGTTAATCCACAAGAAAATAACCTACAGTACACATGTACGTGTCGTAAAAACGAAACAAGCACGGATGTTACATATACTGTGAAATTCGATGTAATTAATATATCGTAATATATCCACAGCACTACCTTTATCAAAACATACAATGTTTGGTGATAAAGTGTTTGGTGTAATTTTTTTACGCATGGCTAGGAGAAACAGATTATAATTAGTAATTAGTAACAGGTAAGCACAAGCTTACGATATACGTACACAACACATTAGTAACTATTACAAAACATTTTCATAAACATTTCTGTGAATTGTTTGTATTTCTGCAGCTTGTTGTGTCTACAGACTCTCAAACATTTCATGTCAAATGACTCATTAACAATAGCAAAGCGCAGGCATGAGAACGACGTGTACTCAATATATTGAAAGACGCAGCGAGCAAATCCATTTCGAGTAAAATGTTTGCACTGTATGTATACGCTTCGAGCATCAAAAAGACTAGTAAACCTTCAACTTTTACTCTCACAAAATTAAAAATGCTACAGAAACAAACCGTTAATATTCTGCTTAGTAGCTTTAAATATTTTACAAGCAAATATGCTAAATTGAGTTAATAACAACAAACAGAGTAAGAATTGATATAAATTTATAACAATCCGTTAATAAGCCCGTTGTTAAATTAACCACTTCAAAAAAATAATAACTCAGTAAAAATGTGATAAAATGTCATATTGACACAAAAGTAACAAATGTAGTAATCTTATCAGTTTACATTCATCAATCCTTACATAAATGTTTGTTTTGTCTTTTGGCGATTGACTCCCACGATCTTAATCTTTCCTACTGACAATGTTTCCAGTTCACTTGCGTAACAATATGAAATCCACATTCTAGTTTAACAAAATGGTTAAACTTTCAATGGCAATTTACATGTACATAATGTTAGTGAGTAAGCGTAAGTAGAGGGAAAGTGTATGTATGAGAACAATGGCGATGACGTCACAGAGAGGCACTGGTAGCTGGCTTCCGCGGTGTGAAAACAATGGGTTGGGGAACCCCCAGTTGAAAACACTACCGGGTTCCAGTTCATGACGTCATAGAGGCACTGGCAGCTGGCGTCCGAGCTGTCCATGTGACGTCACTGTTTTGTATGTGTGTGTGTATGTGCGACTGAAACACTTCCGTGTTCCAGTTCATGACATCACACAGAGGCTCAAGTCGCTGGCGTCCGGATGGCTAAAACCAGTTTCAAACGGAGGCCGTGGTTTCTGCATGTCCAAAATTTGGTAGCCGAAAACAATGTGTAGCGGATGGGGGTACCCGGAATTCGGCGGTTGCCCGCAGAGGCGATGTCATCGGGTACCGTTACTCGAAATTTTGGGGGTATCGGGTACCGTTACCCGAAATGTTTAAATCAACGGATGGGGGTACCCGAAATTTGTGGGTACGCCCTAACCGGGGTCCAGTTCATGACAGAGGCCCTGGCAGCTGGTGTCCGAATGTTAAAACACTTCCGCGTTCTGGTTTATTTTGATGTAACAAAATAATCGTTCTCTCTCGAAATTTTTAATGTCAGAATATTGGTACCCTAAATGATTAAAACAACGGATGGGGGTACCCGAAATTTGTGGGTACGCCCACATGACGCATGTATAAAACACTGGTTACGACGAAACAGGGGGGGGGCTATACAGATGGGTTCCGACAGGTGTTGGTTTCCACAAAATAAATTTTGACTCCTCGGGATTTGAACCTGGATCTGCTGTTCGCAAAACCATATATTGTGTTATTATAGAACAGATGCATCCATTTGAATATTGTTTAGAAAAACACATATTAAAATTATGCATTACTAAAATTGTGTAATTGTATAAATATATTTTACTCTGTGTACCTGCAAAATTGTAACAAAGTAGTCAAACAGGTCTGGTTGAATCGCTGTGTGTTGGTACAAACAGATTATACGCACTCTCTCTCTCTCTCTCTCTCTCTCTCTCTCTCTCTCTTTAGAGAGAGACTCATCTGAACTCTATAAACCGGTTTTCTTCGTATGCATGCTGGCGCATACCACAATCCAGCTGTGTATCTCTTTATCAATAAGTTGGCTGCATCTCAACTATAAAAACTTGTTATCTTCGCTGGCGTATACCTTATTCAAGTATGATAGGAATAACTGTTTTGTATAAAGGTATAATAATAAAATAACAAAGGTTACGGTTTATATATATATATATATATATAAGTTTTAATAATATCGAAAGCTTTTACAATCAAATCATAAGCTATAATTTTCTTTCTCTCTCTACACACACACGTTCTATATTCACAAGACAATTATAATTGAGCAAAACATACGCGCGCTCTCTAACATACATATACTCTGTTTGTGTATCTCTATAAACAAAATAAACACTTTATCTCTCTCTCTATATATATATTTACATAATTATACAAAATAATCTTTTTTCTCTCTCGCTTTCTCTTTCTTTTGCAGCCTTGAAGGTTCTCTCTCTCTCTCTCTCTCTCTCTACATATATATTCTCTCTCTCTCTCTCTCTCTCTCTCTACACACACACACACAATTAACAAAATAATAATTACATTTACTACAACCAAAACAAGCCTTATATGTCTAACAATAAAAATAGTAATAATAATTAATAACATACAATATTACAATGTTGATGTGTAATATGTTAATAATAACATACTAAATGTAGACACACATCAAATGATAATTACTATGGTGTTAACTACATTTGTAAAATGGTACACCAAAACCTTGAATTCAACTCTTTTTAGTATTTTAGATAATAACAAAGGTAACAACGCTTATAATTTTTTAAAACAATTGTTCTTCAGAGTGTAAATTCTCTCCACTCACAAGCACTCAGAATGTTACAGTGGTCACCATATGGTGGTGAACGACATACATCTCCCTCGCATTCGCACAAACACATAACATCGAAACAAGGTTTCTGTAACTATGAGAGAAATCTTTTAAAAAATTTAATTAAACATAAAAATTTAATTAACACTTTAATGATTGTTTATCTTAACTTTTTATGTTATAAACCACATACGTTTTTTAATAATTAAAAACAGAATATAATTTCCTACAATTAATAATACTTGATCAAATACAAAAGAATGTAGACACATCAAATGATAGTTAGTGTGGTATTAAAAAAAAACATGTATTCTGAATTAAATTCATTTTGATATCTTAGATAACAACAGACGCGACAACGGTTACGAAGCGGACATCCGCTAGAGTCATGCCTTGACCACTCATATTTTTTTACCAGCGAGGTATACGCTGTACCAGTAAAATTATACATCATATAGTACATCTGATTAACCAGCTTTGTTTTAGCAATTAGCAAATCTTTTATTTGAAGATATTCAATATTATGGTTGTTACAATAACTAATTGATGTTTTGAAGAGTTTGAAAAACTCATTACGAATAAATACTTTCATTTTGTAAATATTCTTTTCGTTTCGTATTGATATCCATCTACTCAGTGTCTTACGATTATTTCTAAAATTATAATCGAATTTAATCATGTCGCATTGACAATATAATCTATTATTATCATTTATTTCTCTGTTTAAAAGTTTTTCAACAATATTAGATCCAAGCAACACCTTGTTCTTTCTCTGAAAATGAACAGTTAACATTAAAAAACGAAAAAAAATAGAGAAGTCTACTTCAACAGTTAAAAACATTTTACTATTAATGTTATTATTATTATAATTAATCAATCCTGTTCTCGTTTATTTGGTCTGGAAAAAAAAGAGAAAAAATTAATACATAACCACTTCTGTATAAGTAATTATTAGTGGTACTGAAATATCATACTCACATAATCAATATCCAACTGCACGCTCGATTTCTCGTTCGCCAGCGGAGTGTGTGAGGTTACGCATAGTGATAGGACACAAGGCTTCACAGCTTTCAATTGCTCCTCTGTAAATACGTCACACCATCTTTTAGGTAGGTATACATAGAACAGTTTATCCTCCGGCTGAGGACAGGCTCCGGTATCTTCCAAATCTACCACAACTGACTCCCCGAATTTCGTTTTCACAAATTTCATGTGAATTATATGATACTTTACTCCTAAAGAAAGACTTGACAAGTCTCTTTTTGGTAAAAAATTTTCAACTGTCTTCGCGTTCGCAACGATTCCTTCCATGGCGAGTACTGATGACTGCACAGGGAAACACTGGCGTATTTATTCTGTTTCCCCCGACCACGTTCCTTCCTTCTAAAGCGTCATCTCCTTCGGTCACGACCGGACGACGACACCCTACCCCGCACCCCGCACCTCTACCTCTTCCTACCCCACCCCGCGTCGTCTCGGGCCACCATCTGCTTTCGGTCACGACCGGACGATGACATTCTACCCCGCACCCCCACACCGCACCCAGAGCCTCGCCACCACCCCGCACCTCGCCTACATATTTTGTTCAATTACTTTGTCTGTCGCTCCGCAACGACCGGATTTACCCCCCCCGCACCCCACTCGAGTCCGTCGGTCACGGTCACCCCGCACCCCACCCCGCGTCGTCTCGGGCCACCATCTGCTTTCGGACACGACCGGTCGTACAACCCAGCCCCCCTACCCCGCACCCTACATCCCGCGGGAGGCGACTCAACGAGCGCGCTTCGGTCAAGGTCGCCGGCATCCTGTACTCCGCACCTCGCCTACCTCTCGGTCACGGACGTCGGCTTCCTACACTGCACTCCCCACCCCACCCAGCCCTCCGCCACGCGCGTCATCGGTCACGACCGGACGATGACATCCCAGCCTGCACCCCCCACCCCGCACCTCCAGCACACACCGCATCGGCCACGACAACCCCGCACCCCACACCGCGCAGCTGCTCCTCGCGAGCGGAGCGCGGCGACAGCGTTACCGGTCACCGGACTGTCTATATAGGGAACCGACGACGCGAAGCCGGCCTCAGTCCTTTCACAATGGCCAGCAGCAGCAGCAGCGAACACCGTGCTATTAATGGTAATGTAATTACTATAAAATTTATGATACTTGACAATACACTAAACACACAAACAGTATTATTAGATTACAAACACACGATTGTTGATAAGATTTGTAGCGAAGCCGTAGCATTAAATAATTATATAAAATGGTATTTAGCAGTTCGTGTATCTTTTAAAAAATTAATAAACACCGAAAATATTTATTGTAATGCGGTATTCAGATCGCGTACAGAACTTAAGTCACAGTATGACGATATCGATGAACAGTATTCTATAGCTAGCGAGAAAATAATGGAATCCGTTGACAAATTCACGCGTGACGGAAGCGGGTGGGTCGAAAACGGTGTCGAGTCGGTGGAACTAAATATTACAAAATACAATCCTCTTGTGGGGTCGAGCTTTCTACCTACACCATCGAAATTGTCACACAGTAGGAAAGGAATTATTAATGTGAAAAATTTAGAAGATGAAAAGTGTTTCTTGTGGTCTGTGCTCGCCTGTATACACCCGATCGCGTGTAACCCGCATCGCGTTAGCCATTACCTTCCGTACGAAGAAGAAATAAACATGAAGGACATACCTTATCCCGTCGCAGTCAATAAGATAAAACGTTTTGAAAAATTAAACGAAAACATATCCGTTAACGTTTTTGGCTACGAAGACGAGGTATATCCTTTACGTATCACTGAACATCGCGGTAGAAAGTACCACGTAAACCTACTGCTACTGTCCGACGCGAACACTACTCACTACTGCCTCATACGGAACCTTTCGCGTATGCTTTCGTCGTTGACAAAAGATTGTCGTGCATCGGTGTACTGCAACTACTGTCTACACAGATTTTCGGACAATAAAGATACTAACGCGGCGCGAAAACGAGTTGAAGAACACGAACGCAACTGTTCTCAGCACGGAGTACAGAAAGTGAAACTTCCTGACGAGGACGAAAAGTGGATGTATTTTAAAAACTTTTCACTTTGTCACCGCGTACCTTATACGGTATACGCTGACTTCGAATCGTTTATTGTTCCGACCACCGGTAAAAACGTGGCACATCATATACCAGCCAGTTTCTGCTATGTGATAGTTGACTGGATGGGCAACGCCGTCAAGGAACCTGTAATATACCGCGGTAAAGACGTGGTGGACACGTTCCTTCGTATGCTTTTAGCCGACGTTCAACGACTTGATAAAAAGTTTCATAAACCGATCCAAATGACAGCGGCCGATGAACGGTCATTCCGAAACGCCACTCACTGTCATCTGTGCAAGAAGCCGTTAACGGACGACACGGTTCGAAATCATTGCCACATAACGGGTAACTATTTAGGCGCTGCTCACAATGCGTGTAATATAAATTACAAAATACCAACACACGTTCCGGTTTTTTTCCATAATTTAAGTGGCTATGACTCGCATCATTTGATGCAAGGTTTCGGAAAGTACAAGGAAGATGAAATAACGTGTATCGCTACTACAAGCGAACGTTACATCTCCGTTATACTCGGACAGCTCCGGTTTCTCGATTCTCTGCGGTTCATGAACGCGTCACTTGAAAAACTCGTCTCCAACTTATCCGCGGATAAATTTAAAATCCTTAATCAATTTTACACGCGTAATGTTGATTTACTGTTGCGTAAAGGCGTGTACCCTTACGAATACGTTACGGACGATTTAAAATTTGACGAGAGGCAGTTACCGGACCGCGTACATTTTTACAACGGGTTGACAGAGTCGGATATAAACGAAGAAGATTACGCGCACTCTCGAGCGGTTTGGTCGGCTTTCGACATGCACACGTTCGGTGATTATCATGACATTTATTTAAAAACGGATGTACTACTGCTTGCAGATGTATTTGAAAACTTTCGAAACATGAGCCTGCAGTACTACGAACTCGATCCGTGTAACGTTTTTACCACCGCCGGTTTAGCGTGGAACGCGATGCTGAAAATGACAGGAGTTAGGTTAGAGTTACTCCGCGATATAGACGTACACCTGTACATCGAAAGAGGTATCCGTGGCGGCTTAGCAGCAATTTCTAATCGGTACGCCAAGGCCAACAACCCGTACATTCCCGATTATGACGCAAGCAAGCCGCATAACTATTTACTCTACCTCGATTGTACCAACCTGTACGGAACGGCTATGACACAACCTTTACCACTGTCCAGTTTTCGATGGTTGGAACGTACAGAGATCGATACGTTGAACGTGCACGCGTTACGTGACGATGATGACACCGGTTATATCCTAGAAGTCGATCTGGGGTATCCACATTACCTACACGACTTACACAGTGACTACCCTTTAGCACCTGAAAAGTGTACTATTACGGACAGTATGCTTTCACCGTACTGCTATCGCATGAAGCTGTTAAAAGACTTTGTGTGTAGTAACGGTAAGGTAGAGAAACTGATAACGTCCCTCGAGGACAAGACAAAATACATTGTTCATTACAGAACATTGAAACTCTACCTCGAACTAGGAATGGAGTTGAAACCTTTCATCGATTTTAATACGAAGCGACGAAAGGAAGCCAGAAACACCTTTGAAAAAGACATTTTTTAAGTTAATGAATAACGCGCCGTACGGTAAATCGTTGGAAAACGTACGGAAGCGAATCGATTTCAAGTTAGTTCCAAACGAGAAGAAACTTCACAAACTAACCGCTAACCCCAGGCTACAACATTTTTTCATCTATAACGAGGACCTGGTAGGTCTCACGATGAAAAAACGTCCATTACACTGAACCGACCTTTGTACGTTGGGTTCAGTGTATTGGATATTAGTAAGCTGATCATGTATCGGTTCCATTACGGATTCACGATGAATACGTACGGGTCACGTGCACGTCTATGTATGACGGACACTGACTCTCTGTTGTACGACATTCGCACCGACGATGTGTACAAAGACATGGAGGAGCATCTCGAACTCTTTGACACGTCGGAGTACCCTAAGGCACATCCGTGCTATAGTGAAACAAACAAGAAAAAGTTGGGTACTTTTAAAGATGAAACAAATGGAATACCGATACTTGAATTTGTCGGGTTGCGCGCAAAATGTTATTCATTCGTTACGGCAAACGATAAAGAGAAAAAGGTAGCGAAAGGTGTGCCACGTTCCGCGATAGCTACACAGTTGAAACATCAACTTTATAAACAATGTGTAAAGACCACTTCTCAAACTTATACTACGGCGCAGACTATCCAAAGCGAAAAACATAACATATACACAAGAAAGCTTACAAAATTATCGCTGTCACCATACGATGACAAACGATATGTCTTGGATGACGGTGAAACAACACTGGCGTACGGTCATTATAAACTCTGTCAACCCAGACGCGAGATAATTCAGCAAGCGAGAAAATCCGTTATAAATTATGCGTTTGATATACGTTGATATAAGACTCGCTTGCAGGAGCAACACACTGTCAGTAACGACGATGAAGTCGGTGAGGTTCAGTGAAAACGTAACGGTATATCTCGTACCAAAATTTTGTGATTCGCGTTTCGGGTGGCGATATGGAAAACGTACGCAAAACTGAATTGCACAGACCGGTGAGAAGGAACTTTCCCAGACGTGCGGTGGAGGTGAAGGGGTTACACGATCTCTACCAAGCGGATTTGGTGGAAATGATACCGCATGCCAAGTTGAACAAGGGGTACAAATATCTAATGACGGTAATAAACGCATTTAGCAAGTATGCATATGCGATTCCCTTAAAAACTAAATCGGGTGTTGAAGTAGCACATGCTCTCGAACCAATAATTGTAAAAAATAAAATGAAATACCTGCAAACGGATAAGGGGAAAGAGTACTTTAACACTACCGTACAAGCTTTACTAAAGAGATTCAACGTCGAACACTATTCAACTTGTAGCGAGAAGAAAGCATCCATTGTAGAGCGA
Organism: Magicicada septendecula; assembly: GCA_034769895.1. Lineage (NCBI taxonomy): Eukaryota > Metazoa > Arthropoda > Insecta > Hemiptera > Cicadidae > Magicicada > Magicicada septendecula. Next base: position 570,648,406 of record CM068368.1, on the reverse strand, counting down.
TTTAATCGTACGTTGAAAACGAACATGTACCGCGCGTTCAGCAAGCAAGGCCATTATCGGTGGTTGTCGCTTTTGCCTAAACTGGTGATGGAATACAACGACAGAGTGCATAGAACTATAGAGATGAAGCCGCGACAAGTCGACAAGAGCAACGAGCAAATTGTGTTGGAACGAATAAGAAAAAATACCGTACCGCGGAAAGTGAGCAAGAAACATAAGTTTAAAATAGGCGATCGAGTGCGTATCAGTAAATACAAAATCACATTCGCTAAAGGTTATACACCAAACTGGACGAACGAGATATATACAGTGCACAGAGTTCAGCCAACCGTACCGGTTACGTACTTGTTGAAAGATCACACGGGTGACGTTGTGGAAGGTGGGTTTTATGAACAAGAATTGAGTAAAACCAGCGTTGGTGATGTGTATCTCGTTGAAAAAATATTACAACGTAAAGGTGATCGCGTGCGAGTGCGCTGGCTCGGCTTTGACGGTAAACACGATTCGTGGATACATAAAAAAGATCTGATATAATAACATTACCACAGTATTTAACCGAACGTAAACGAGTTAAGATGAAGATTGAACAACAATCGTTAAAGTTAAATGTTAAGAACGTAGACTCTGCTAAGTACAACGGTGAAGTTGCATATAATAAACACAGTCCACTGTTTCCAAACACAGTTCGATGTATCGTGTGCGGCGGGTCATGTAGCGGGAAGTCAAACGTTGCCTTTAACATGTTATTCGATTCAAACGGACTGCGATTTCAGAACCTGTACGTGTTCTCCAAATCGTTATTTCAACCAAAATATCGTATGTTGGAAGACGTTTTTAATGCTCTCGCTGACGAAGGAATGATGTACTTCACATACAGTGAAAACGATGAAGTACCACCTCCGCACGAAATTGTACCTAATTCAATCATGTTGTTCGATGATGTGGTATGTGAACGGCAGAATAACATACGAAAATATTTCGCTATGGGACGGCATAGCGGTGTGGACACTTTGTACCTTTGTCAGACGTACAGTCTGGTGCCAAAGCAACTGGTGCGTGATAATGCCAATTTCTTGGTTTTGTTCAGACAAGATGATCTCAATTTACGTCACGTTTACAACGATCACGTTAACACAGATATGAAATACGAAGAGTTCAAAGCGATGTGCGCCGAAGCGTGGAAGGATCGTTACGGATTCATAGTCATCAACAAGGACTCACCGATAAACGCGGGTAGATACAGAGTGGGTTTCGATCGTTTTATACATAAATAGAATAGTTTGTGCGAGAAAGTCATCAGTGTCAAGATGGATGACAAGCAATTGACACATGAAATCGATGCAATTAGCGATAACATAAGACAAAAGTATCGCGCGTTGAAACATGACATCAGAGAGAGCGATGAAGCGTTAACGAGAAAGTACAAACCTCTTTTGGAACCGTTAACCCAGATTTCGGAAAAGTTGAATGTCTCCGGTGATAAAATTAAAAAAATAAATGTTGAAGATGAAGATACGAAGACAGCTGTCGAGATGACACCACCACCATCACAACCTCGATTCCTTAGAACGGAAGTGTTGGCACAAACTCCTGATGTCGAAACATTGAACGTGACTCTTGAAGAGTTTTTAGCAACACCCGAAGGTCGACACGAAGCACAAGAATACGTTGAACAGTCTGTCGAAGGTCCGCTCGCGAGGAAATACTTACTACTCGCTTTATCTGATGATCGAGAAAAAAAGATGGATCATACGTACGGTATCCGTAACGTTGCAGACAAATGGATGGTGGGAAATTCAGTGTTGGAGATCAATCAAGACGACAGCTTCTACATAGCTGGAACACGATACAGGGGTACACCGGGTCTCTACGAACTTATGTTTATGAAAGAACCCAACAAGAGCGTCTACGATGAAAACGATTTAGCAGCGTACAAATCTATACTGTCGGACACTAACGCACATAAACATTATCATTTACCCGGTGCTAAAATAAATACAAACAAAGGTGTAAAGTACAGAGAGATAATCGCCCGATTATTCCCACCGCGCAGCGGACGTGGTATCGATTACGTACACTGGAACGATCCCAACGAACTGGTTGAACGGTTGAGACTGCTGGAAAGTTCAAAACGCGCCGGTCACACCGGACACGACAACGAAATCATCTCCGTTGTGGAGGAATTACGTGAAGCCAACATTATCGTATAAATTTTATGAACGTCGGTGTAACAACTCATTGACGTTAACACTGTCAACATGTGCGGATTAGATTTGACACCTGACTTTGAAGTCGAAAACGAGAGACTGAAAACCTTTACATCATGGCCTGTGCATTTCATCAGTCCAACCGCTATGGTTGCCGCAGGCTTTCATTACACAAATGAAATTGACAGGGTTCGATGTTCATTTTGCGGTATAGAAATCTTTCGTTGGAAAGAGGGTGACGATCCGATTGTGTTACACACGCGATGGTCACCACAGTGTCGTTACTTAAAACGGTTAGCACATCATTTGTAGCGTGCAGTCGTACAATGGTTGTGGACAAGTTCGGGAGACATCAAAGCGCCGTGAGCGTGCGACGAGAAACAAAAAGACAATTACGCGATACTGTAGGATTTAAGATTACGAATGATGGGCATATAGATGTTGAAAACAAAAAGATCCGCAATCTGAACGAACCGGATGCAGCAAAGGATGCTGTATCTCTGACTTATATGCAAACACATTGTCTGCTACTCGATGATGAACGTAAAAGCGTGGACGTTAAAGGGTGTAGATTGAAAAATGTTGATACTCCTGTAGACGTTAAAGACGTAGTCAACAAATATTACGTTGATGACAACTGTATACAACACTCGAATCAAGAGAGAGGTGAGGTCATCGATGCACGAGATCGATGGGTAATCAACGTTCGAAGTCCGGAACAAGCGACCGATGCGGTTAACAAAAACTATGTAGACTCGAACGTCATTAAAAAAGTATCGAACAGCTATTTGTTTGGGCAGAGCTGGTTGTCGGGAGTGAGTTCACCGATTTTTGCAGATGACGCGGTTAACGTAAAATACATGTTGCAGAACACCGTTAGCTTGGGCGAAGATGGTGTTTTCAAAGCAGCGGAAAAGAGAATAACAGACGTAGCGGATGGTTTTACGGAGAGCGATGCTGTTAACTTACAACAATTAAATGACGTGAGACGATACGTAAAGAGCGAGATGTATAAAGTCGTTAAAACATTTCAGTATCAACTGGATTACTACTTATTGAAATTGTCTAAGCCACGTAGTTCAGAAGACGAGTGGACACTCGACACGAAGGAAATAAAAAGGTTAATAGATGAATACGATAAAAACACAGAAGAGAAAGACTGGAGATCGGTTTACGATGTACAACAACGTTAAGAGGAAAAAGGGGTGGGGCGTCGGAAACGTGCTTAAAAACGTTGTACCGTCCGTTGTTTCGTCAGTTATCAATCGAGCGGTGGACGCACTACCTGTCGAATTACATCTGCCGGGTTACAGAGTCTGTGGACCGGGCACGAAACTCGAAGAAAGATTAGCGCGTGGTGATCGTGGAATCAATCAACTAGACGAAGCCTGTCGCGAACACGACATCGCTTACGCTCAATACAAAGACAACGAAAGTAGACGTATTGCAGATCGTAAACTCGCGAAAAAAGCGTGGGGACGGGTAAAGGCTTTGGATTCGGGTATCAGCGAACGAGCTTATGCGACAGCAGTTGCAGCGGCCATGAAAGCAAAATCAGCAATAGGAAGCGGTCGACGTCGTAAAAATAAAAAGAATGTGAGTAGTCGTGGTCGTGGTTCTGGTGGTGGGATGAAGAAGAGGAGGAAGAGAACTGTCCGAACCGCTAGGAAAAAGAAGAGAACTGCGTCCGGATTGTATCTACGTCCGTACCGAAAAAACTAATTCACATACCGCTCCGCCCGTTGTCCGAAGATGAATTACGTGTATACGCAAAAAAGCTAAACATACCGTATTTTAGAGGTGTTTACATGCGTAACGCATTACCGGATACAGCGCCGTGGAAGAACGAAAGCGTCATCGTAAATTTGGACGACGAGAGCGGACCGGGAACCCACTGGGTATGTTACAAGAAGCGTGGAAATCGAGTACACTATTTTGACGGGTTCGGTAATTTACGTCCACCTCTCGAGCTGATGCAATATTTTGGTGATACAGCCGACGTTCGTTACAACTATGAACGGAAGCAACCTCCTAACACGGTCATCTGCGGTCATTTATGTTTAGACTTTTTATCGTCTTCTGATCAGTAAACTTCAACATGTCGTCGCTAACGGTCACCGTGACGGGTACCGACGCTGCGAATCTCGTGTGTAACTTTTTCCCACCTCTCGAGTTATACGGTGAATGGTACGTTGGTCTATTGGATTTTACATCGTATAATTCAATACCAAACGTTGCTGAAGGAAAAAATAATGCATTTCCAGTAAAAATTTCCAAGGATCAGTGGTCCGTCATCAAGTTGCCTACCGGCACCTACGAAATCAGTGATATCGAAACGTATCTGCAGAAACAGTTAGGCGAGAGAACAATCAGTTTACGTCCAAACAACATCACATTAAAGTGTGAAATTTACTGTAAGCATGTCATCGACTTTTCGTATACACCGAATACCATTGCAAGTATGTTAGGATTTAAGGAGAATCAGCAGCTGGAAGCGTATAAAACACACGAGTCGAACGTACCCGTCGACATAATCAAAGTTAACACCGTTCACGTACGGAGTAATATCGTACAGGGTGCGTACAAGGACGGCCAGGACCAGCACACGTTGCATTCGTTTTATCCGACCGTGGCACCAGGTTTCAAAATAGTTGAAACGCCGACAAACGTAATATACTTACCGGTAAACGTACAACGCGTTGACAACATAATTTTGTCTCTCGTTGATCAGGACGGGGATTTAGTCGATTTTTGCGGAGAAGTTATCACGATACGACTGCATCTGAAAATATGGGATTGTATTTCGGACAAACGTCACCTGTAAAAAGGGAGTGTGTACGAAAGAAACATGGTAGTCGGTGTTCAACGTTGAAGCGATTGACATCAAGGAACAAGCGTTTCTTACTTTCACTTGGATTCAAATTATACGATTAAAATAATGTCGGGTGAAATTCTAGCTATCGAACGAGGAGCGGCTTTCGATAACAGAATCGTTGAGTTCGAATATCGTACGCACACACCGTATGCTTCCACCCGATACGGTAACAACGATGAAATACGTATACCCATCCAACAACAGGATGTTTTCACTTTACCGGCGGAGAGTTTTCTGTACATCGAAGGAACATTGACCAAGGTTAACGCTACCGACACAGCGTTGAACGTGAAATTAATCAACAATACAATGGCTTTCTTGTTTGAGGAGATCCGTTACGAAGTGTGCGGTGTGGAAGTAGATCGTACGAAAAACGTTGGAATTACGAGCACTGTGAAATTGTTACTATCGAGCAATGAGCATGAAAGAAAGCATCTAATCAATGCAGGATGGGTGACGACAACCGACGAGTCGTTGACAGTACACGAGAGTACCGGTGATTTTACGTTTTCTCTTCCGTTAAAAATGCTACTCGGTTTCAACGAAGACTATACACGCATCATGCTGAACGTTAAGCAAGAATTGATTCTGTTGCGTACCTCTACCGATCAGAACGCAATGGTGCTAAAAGAATCGGGTGCAACTGCAAACGGTAATCTCGTAATAAACAAAGTACACTGGAAGATGCCCTATGTGCGCGTGTCAAACAAGTACCGAATACCGCTATTGGAGCATATCGAGGAGGATCATGAACTGGTGATGCCGTTCCGCAGTTGGGAATTGCACGAGTATCCCGTTCTACCGACGACAAATCGACATTCGTGGACCTTGAAGACATCGTCACAGTTGGAAAAACCACGGTATGTGATACTGATATTTCAGACGGACAGAAAGAACAATATAGCGAAAAACGCGTCGGAATTTGATCACTGCAATTTAACGAATGTCAAGCTATTTCTGAACGATAAATACTATCCGTACGATAACCTGAACCAGGATATCGAAAAAAAACGTTACGCACTGTTCTACGACATGTATACACGTTTTCAAACATCATACTACGACCGTCGCAACAGAACGCCTCTTTTGACACCTAATGAATTTATAACGAAAGCACCGTTGTTTGTCATCGATTGTTCCAGACAAGAAGAACCAATCAAGTCGTCTGCCGTTGATGTGCGTTTAGAATTTGAATCCAGTAACAATTTTCCAGATAAAACCACCGCTTACGCTTTGATTATTCACGATAGGATAGTACAGTACACAGCGTTGTCGAATACTGTTCATCGTTTGTCATAAAAAACTTGTTCTCCCCTCTACCAGTTTATAAAGATAGGTATTAGCGATCTCTAGCTTGTAACAAGATCAGTCCGTCTCAACGATGGAAGGTGACTGTGGTAGCGGCGGCAGCAGCAGCAGGTATTGTGAGTATAACGTTTACTTATCTCTTGCATATCCTATTAACTCTTACACTAAGTTCGTTACCGTCGGACTGTTTAACGAACTCAACTATGAACCGGGTGTTTTGTTTACAAACGGAAAAAAGAAACGTATATTACTTGACTTTTCTGAGTGGAATTACTTGTTGATCTTTCGTGAACAGTTACTATCCAGTATGTTATTGTACGAAGAAGGTGAAAACCGTGAAAAGAAGAAGAGTGTGATGATCAGTCGTAACTTTGGGAAAACGTTTGTTCGGATTGAAGGTAGTAAGACAGAAAAATTTGTTTTCACAGAACCCGAGTGGATCCGTTTTGGTTGTTTATTAACAGTACTAAAGAAATATCTTGTTCGCTTGTTTTATGATCAAGATCACTTCAAGTCGTACATTAATCAGGTAGTAGCCAAGAGGTGTTATGTACCACCATCCTTCTTTTTCCCCTCGTTTTTTCGATTGGAAAGCAGTCGTCATGACCAACAGCTAACATTTGATCGTCTTTACGATGAACTGGTATTGGAAGGAAAAGTAGAGGGGGAATTTGAAAAAATTAACGTATTCGATGCGAACAAGTGTCACTCAGAAAAATGAACTTGAATAGGACGGTTATTGCCGAGTTTGAAGCGTTTCGTGGTGACAAAAATGAATATGTAATCAAAGAGTTCGTTGCAGTTGATATAACAACCGGACGTTTTGTTATCGTGTTGTTCGCTCCACCATACGAACGTGCACGACTGCACCTGAAATTTCAAAAAATCAATGACTGGTTGGAAACACATTATCACAGAATTCGGTGGAACGATGGTAATGTGCCGTACAAGAATATGGTACGCATCGTTGCAGACTTTTTTTCAGACAGTTCTGTTGTCTATACAAAAGGGTTTGAGAAGGCAAATTTCTTACGACAGTTGTATCACCATGGTGAGGTAATTGACTTAAACTATATTCAAGCACCTGTAGTTCCTAGATCCTTTGTACCCATCATACAATGTCCTGTTCCTCATCGTCAACCCGTTACCACTCCCCCCTTACACTGTGCATTGCGCAAAGCTTTGTTTTATGCAGAATGGTTGCGGAAACGAAATAAAATATAGTCGGTTGTGAACATGTTTTCATCATGGTGTTAGTGTGAATGCTACGTGACAGAAATGTCCATAAACGTAGAATTAGGTACCGTAGTGTGTGCGTGAGTGTTAACCTTGACTACGTCACTGTCGAGGTAGAAATACTCATAAACGTAGTCCTGGTAGTTCGAGACGGGTCACTGGCACGGTAGATATACCTGTAAACTCGTCAAGAACCAGTATGGGTGTGAAAATTACTCATTACGGTACAGCAAATGTGAATACGCATCATGTATGAACAACATATACACCCGATAAAAAAAAAATATAAAAAAATAAAAATAAAGTAAATAAATAAAAAATATATGTACTGCTTTTATACATTGACTTAGCATTGCATAGTGTATCTTATCATTATCTACCACTGTATTAGTTAATAGTACAGCGATAGATAACGTGGAGTAGGCCTGCTTTACGAATCTGTAAAGTTGGGGAAACCACGTTAAAAAAAGCGTAGCGGTCTCTCATTCGCCTCTGGCCGCTAGGAAGAGGATGAGAGGTAAAAAATAAAAGTATAACAAATGTTTATTTATTTTTAATAATAAATAAACTTATATTGTGCTTTTATGGTTTTACACATAGGACAACAGTAGATATCACTCGTCCACCTCATAGTTGGAAGTAAGAGACGAGAAGTATAAGTACAAAAATAATTACAGTTAAACGACAACGGCCCCTTGGTGTAGTGGATGCATACCGGTTTGGAGTACCGGAGGTCCCGGGTTCAAATCCCGGAGGGGCCATAATTTATTTTTTGCGGAAACAATCTTTCTCGCCTCGCAGTCAAACACATGCGTCATGTCGGGTACCCCCATCCGTTGATTTAAACATTTCGGGTGTTAACTTTCGGACACCAAGAAATTTCAGGTACCTCCATCCGTTGTTTTAATCATTTCGGTTGTCAAATATTGAACATCAAAAATTTCGGGTACCCCCATCCGTTGTTCTAAACATTTCGGGTGTCAAATTTCAGACATCACGCCCTCTACGTAGTCGTCGAACCAGCTATCATATCCACCCAGTCTCCTGTTTCGTCATAACCAGTGTTTTATACATGCGTCATGTGGGCGTACCCACAAATTTCGGGTACCCCCATCCGTTGATTTAAACATTTCGGGTAACGGTACCCGATACCCCCAAAATTTCGAGTAACGGTACCCGATGACATCGCCTCTGCGGGCAACCGCCGAATTCCGGGTACCCCCATCCGCTACACATTGTTTTCGGCTACCAAATTTTGGACATGCAGAAACCACGGCCTCCGTTTGAAACTGGTTTTAGCCATCCGGACGCCAGCGACTTGAGCCTCTGTGTGATGTCATGAACTGGAACACGGAAGTGTTTCAGTCACACATACACACACACATACAAAACAGTGACGTCACATGGACAGCTCGGACGCCAGCTGCCAGTGCCTCTATGACGTCATGAACTGGAACCCGGTAGTGTTTTCAACTGGGGGTTCCCCAACCCATTGTTTTCACACCGCGGAAGCCAGCTACCAGTGCCTCTCTGTGACGTCATCGCCATTGTTCTCATACATACACTTTCCCTCTACTAGCGTACCTGTGCAACATTCAGAAACTATTAAACAGAAGTAACAGCAACAGGAGTAGACTTTGGGGGAATGAAGCGCTACAGCTTTAATCTGCTTACATACAGCTGAATCAATTATCTCCTCCCATGTCGTCTTCAAGTTCATGAAAACATAAAAATTGTGTGAAGGAAAGATTTTAATCTGGAATCGTAATATACATTAAGAGAGAGAGAGAGAGAGAGAGACGGAGTGAGAGAGAGAAATAATAGAGCGACAGGAGAAACAGCGGATTGTTTAGGAGACTAATATGTATGATCGAGTGAATACGAAACGTCGTAAATGAAAAATGTAAATTGTGTTATAAACATTCAAAGGGAACGTATAAGACTGTAATTCAGTTTTAAACACTTCTTTTTTAAAATTAGAATTGTATAGTTATTATGTTAACAGGTATATCAATTCGAACCCTATGTTAACGACAACTGATGATTACAGAGTTTAACACCAATTTGCAATTTCAATCCCTAGATATGTTATCTGTATGTAAATACGCTCTGACGCTTATCTCAAGGCCTCCCTCATATTAGGAAACTGAAGGATAGCTTTAAATTTTATCATCTCTACTTACTCACGTCCTTGAATTTCCTCGGACGTTCTCTACTAATGTTTGTAACTATTCTTCTTAGAGCTATCAGTGTACACAACAAGGTATTCAAAGTATTCTCCACATTATATATGAAAAGAAAATTCAGTTCAGTTGAGTTGCAAAATTTCCTACTTTGACAAGTAACGTGCATCCGGCATCCAAGGACATGGAAGGCGGAGTGAAGCATTTGTCTTTACGTTTGCACTATTAATGTCCGACTGTTGCAACCATTTGTGGAGCAGGCTCCGCTCCATCTTCTGTACAATTGAGCAAGTCCTGGCATACTGTCACCCCCTATTGTGGTGTTCAAAATGGCGTGGGGATTTATTCCTACATTGATTTTCCCTGTCGTTTGCAGGTTTAGCCACTCAAAACGTTGTTGATCGTTTATGGTCTCTGACAGTAAACTACCTGCGATTTTTGAATAGTGAAGCAGCTAAGGTACTATAAGCGGTTACAGTTTTCTGTATCAGTAAAACACTCACCTTCGTAAAGTCGCGTTCCTTCTGTTTCATAGTTATGTATTTTAGCATTGCAGCCAAAACGGCTGACAACTATAAAAATCACTCTACATCTTCTAGGCCTATAGAATAGTGGCTTCTAATCTTCCTCCTTCGAAGAGAGCTTTCTCGAACGATCACCTTAAGATAATCTCAATCCCTGGATTGCTATGTCACGCTAACATAACATGATCCTTTGAGACCATGAAAGCAGAGCCCTGTAATACAACATCTAGGACTAAATCGAACAGGGAGTAATCTGGTGCTTGATCCCATCGTTTGCGACCCGCTAACGCAGAGACATAAATCCATTAGTACTGTCGTTCCACCGTGGATTGCGGTGAGTTTTGAAGCGCATCACACATCATTCTCATATCGCAGTTTTCATTGCCCTATTAGCCAGCAACAGGTGACAGCTGTTGCCTCCTCCTTACGATGCTAGAATGTTGGGGCCCAGGCGTGGGTTTGGATGTTCGTGTTCGTGTGCATTATATTAATTTTATTATTACTATTAATAATAATAATAATAGGTAGAAGTTTCCTAGTGATGTCAGATATTTCTCAGTGTTCGAGGATCTAAATTGTTAACTAGTAATGTTTGTGGATGACAAAAGATTGCCTTTCCCATTAATAACAAAGAGGATCATCTTGCTTTGCAGCAGCCCACAAATAAGGCTGCAGGGCGTAGAAATTGTACGCCTCTTACAAATTAGGTAACATGTGTCACGTATAGTCGGAAGACTAATACGTCGTATTTTGCTTATAACATAGACGGTGTGACAATGCGGATGAAAGATCCAGTGTCATATCTAGAAGTTCTTATGGTGTGTGCTGGACTGCGTTCAGCTTGTAAAACCCGAACGTTCTCCACCGCATTTAAAACTAGCGCGACTGCCACTGCTTAGTGATCGCGCGTAGACTAGTAAAGTGAGTGACAACGGCGACGATATCGATGTGTGTTCCCGCACAGCTGATTTTTTTGGTCTCACAATGACTGGGTTTTAGATTTCGTGGTTAGACTGCGCAGTTTATCCGGTCTCATTCCTCATCTGACTCTTGACTGAATCGTTTGGGACTGGCGGCCTGATCTTCCTGTATTCGTTTACTTCTACTAGCATGGAAGCCTAATTCTAAAGAGTCGCAGGTAAGCCTCGATGTCTAACTAAAGTAATCTAATATAATTATGCGCTATGTAATTTATTTAATAAAAGAATATGTGTGTTGATGGACATGTGCGTGGGGTTTATGGTTTATGGTAGCGTGCTGGGCCCATAACCCAGAGGTCCGTGGATCGTAACCATGCTTTGCTACCATTGAAGCCCCCCCCCCCTAATTGTGTGTAAGAGTTTGGTAATTTTTTTTTTTTTGAGAGGAGTAACTTAGTATTTAAGACTAGGCACTCAACCTAGATGAAGCATAAAATGTGCCGGAACCCAAGCTACCATTTATACCATGTCATGCAAATGTTATAAATTTATAGAGAAACAGAAACCAATGAATAAGAAATTTGTTATTGTTATGAGTTTTCATTCTGCAAGTCCTGTCACCATAGCCAGTAGACATGGTTCAAATGGTAGATAATTACTTCAAAGTTACATGTAGACTGTTTAAATATAGCTGGGTATGAGTGGGTGATACGAGTCCCCTTATGTAGCTTTTCAATCTTACATAATCTAGTGGGATAGCTGATTAAACTACACATTTCGGGGATATGATTCTTAAAACGGGTTTAATGAATTCTTAATTATGTCTTGATGATTTCTTCCTGAGCACACCGACACTGTAGCTGGTTTCATTATCAATTACTGTTATCATACTTTACTGAGGACATTGGGTTATTTTTGGATGAATTGATGTTACACTTTGGGGAGATATTGATGTGGTGTTACCAGCAAGGGGGTTTCACCCAAGATAATTACTTGAATTAATTGTGGGTAGTATGTGTATGTTAATGTGTTGTGATATATGTATTGCAACAGATCAAACTTTATTTATTTATCTAAGAAGGATATAAAAATCCTACAAGTGAGTGTGTAAAAATCGATACAAGTCTATTATGGAGGAGATGAAAAATTATTTATTATATACAAATATTGTTTATAAAGATGTATAATGTATTTCAAAGTGTCATGTATTGATAATATATTTAATTGTTTGTATTGTTCGATAATATAAATCGACTTTACTTGTTTGCTGCAACGTCCTCCTCTCGTCTCGTCGGTCCCGTCTTGGCGTCCTCTTCTTCCTGTCCCTCCTTCCTGGTGTCCTCTTCGTCCTGGCGTCCTCTTCGTCTCTTCGTCCTCTTCTACAGCTTCACTTCTTCCTGGTGTCCTCTTCGTCTCGTCGTCCTCTTCTGCAGCAATCGGCTCCAGCGGCGATATTTCACAGAGTCTCGTAGTTATGTTTGACTGTTTCCACGATATCTTGTAGAGTCTTTAAGTTCCCTAAGCGGATATCTTAACTTACGCGAAACAGCACTGTAATTATATTTAAATTTTATTTAATTATTTACCCTCTCGGTTCTTATCGCAAAACTTCGTTAAGAATTTCAAGGTTTATAGTTTATTTTATATAAGATATTCCTATATTCCTTCTTGGTTCTTACCGCAAAACTTCGTTAAGAATTTTAAGGTTTATGGTATATTTTATATAAGATATTTCTACGTTTGTAAGAGAACAACTCTCTTACCCGAGCACAACTTCCCCTAGCAACGTCGACAGACAGATTCTGCCCATCCTAGCTCTGCAACGTATGAATCTCACTGAATTTGGTGTATTTTGATAGGTCAAGCCCAAGTCACATGATTGATGGAACGACCAGATACACAAATTTCATGAAAAACTTTGTATAATTTAGCATAGTCCTGCATGGAAATTATCTACAAATTTTATTACCCTATCATTGATAAGTGTTACACTCGAGTTTTTCTTTACTTAAAAACCCATATTTCTAAAATAGTTACAAACCTCTGAGTATACACAAATCGAAGCTATTTACTTAAATATTTCCTTGTCAAATTTTCATGTAAATCGGTTAACTACCACTGCCGCTATAGCGATCGCAGATTATCACACCCGCACACGCGCACCAATTCATAAAAAAAATACATGACAATATAGTACATCTTTTTATGAATAGCTTGGTGTAACCTATATGCTTATCAATTTTTAAATACAAAACTTATGACTAAAAAACAAAATATTACACAAAACAAATTTAAACAAGTAAATGCTCGTCATTCATGTAGTCTGATATACACAGCATATCTTATCATCCTGTGTTCTGTTACAGTATATATGTGTATAATTTTCTCAAGGGGGCTAACAATGTATAACTGTATAGTAGCACATGTGTGAACTGTTAAATGAGCTGGCTGATTCAATGCATTGGTACTTAAGAGATCTCAATGAGCTAATTTATCTAATATCTTATAAATAATTGGTGTATAAAAAATAATATCTTATAAATAATTGGTGTCATATTATATTTGCATATCTCTAAGCATGTTAGTCAACTTAAATGTCTGTACACAAAATTTGGGGGGGGGTTGCAATGGTAGATCAGAGCGTGGTTTATAGTCTATTTAAGGTCAATGGTGCACAGAGCATGATTTATTGAATTTTATTGAAGTTTATAGAATCTATGGTTGACTAGATGTAATAGATGTTAGCTGAAAACTTAGCGTGTGGGTCTAGGCATGTCATGCTGGTGTCAGGACTTGCAATACTCTGAATTGATGTTGGGAAATATATACAAGAACTTTGAGAGAGTTTAAATTTTGCCTCAGTTGATATTTTAGATTGAATATTTTTTAAATTGATTTGAATTAAATGCGTTTAAGAAAATTAATTGAAATTTTAGATTGAATTGATTGTTGAAATGAAATGAGTAGAGATTTATTGGGGTTAACATGTGTTAGTATGTAAGCGTTATTGTTGTAATAGTGAGTGTTGGATAGATTATGTGGGGTTATTAATATGTTATTAATAGTACGTCAAGGGTGAAATTGGACTTACTTTATAATTCTGCCGACACGTACAAATTTTTGAAAATTCTCGATATGATCCGTTTCCGTCAGTCTTTGTCTGTTTTGGTTGTGACCCGTTCAGTTTGTGGGGTGTGGACTTATCTCTGTAGCACACCAGGTTATGCAATGATTTGCTACTTCTTGTCTCTGCGGGTGTTTTTTTTTTTTTTTAATGATCTATGGAGCTAGGTGCTCATGTTATAATGCGGATTACCTTATGGTATAATGTATTGTTTAATTAACTGATGAATGCGGTGATGGTCCGTCCGGATGTCTTGGAGTTGTAATTAGTTGATGAGACATTGATAAAATTTTGGAATTTTGGTCACTCATCGACGGACCGATTGTTGAAATATATTTAATTGTTGTAGCTCAGGTGTATTTGTTACTTGTTAAATGAGATTGATCGTTAATTTTTAAATGTGATGTGTAGTTGTTTGTTGATTACGTAGTGTGAGCTTATGTTTTCATTGTGTTCGTTATGTTTTCTTCTGTGGATTTAGAGGAGCTCTCTCTCTCTCTCTGCCTTTAGTGTACACCCCTTCATTGCATCGATAGAGTACTCTGGGGCCACTTGAGGGAAATCAAATTCTTTTTTTTTGTATTGTTGTGAAATGTGGTGTTAAACGGTTGTTTGTATTTTTTTTTTACAAATATGGAAATTTGAAGGTAATAATTACATGTTGGCTAGTATCATGGATAGCGCCAGTTAAGGGTGTTCAGTGGTAGTGGTTGATCATTTGAAAGCGATTTGACAAATTTCCTTGGATGTAAAGTATTTTACAGTCATTTGTCGGTTGCTGGGAGTACTTTTCTTTTGAACAGTTGTTCGCGGTGCCAATGAGTGATGAGGTTATCCATGGTAGAATTGGTCAGGCTTGCTGAATATTAATTATGGTGAAACGGTTCTAAAGTACTCAGAGAAAAGATGGATTCCAATAAAAACCATTCGATAAACAGAGATCGGTCAAGAATTTCCCAGTTGTTTTTGAATTTGGTCCACGCCGCATTTTAAGGTGGGTGTCCCAAGTCATGGCGATGTCTGTTTATTCTGGCTGTGCTGTAGAAAGGTCACACCCCCTTACCTCATGGTTTAAGGTGAAGCTTCAGATATATAATATGGGTTGATGTTCGCGTGCCCTCGATACGGTCCTCTCTGCCTTGCTAGTCGGGTCCGTCCGCCCTAGTGTAGGTAGGTGGATCACGCACATACCAAGGCTTGTAGTCGCCTTGTGATGTTGTGTGTGTGTGGTCGGTCCACGAGGTGGACAGTTGTAGAGTGAGTAGGTGGTCACTTACATATCAAGGTTGGTGATACCTTGTTGGTCTTCGGACGCATAAGTGAGTGGTGGTAGTAGTAGGTGGTGGTCACCAGTGAGGGTGACGTGTAGGGGCGGCCCCCTGGGCATTGGCAGGCAGGAGAGGATCGCGTGGGGCTGATCGTTGGTGAGAGGTGTTGTTCAGTCCTCGGAAGGGGGGGATAGAAGATTCCCTGATTAGGTATTGACTCTTGGGTCTCAGTTTGTGAATTGGGAGGCCTTAGGAGGTCATAGCTCAGGCATGCCCGATTCTCATCCTTCTTCTTTTCTCCTCCTGTCTCTTGTTGCTGTGTGCTGGCCCTGGCCAGGTCAGCATGCTCACCTCATACTCCCACACAAACACATTCTAGCACACATGCATGTACACACTACACTTCTTCCTTCTTCTTCTTTCGTTTTCGCTCTGAGCCTCTGTTCTCCTAAGTGGGGATAAGTGTCTAAATTCCCCAGGAGAGCCAAAGTCATGAGTAAGTACGAGTCCAGAGGACGGTGAGTGTCATGGACTATGGTTTGCCAATTCTCAGATTAGTTTTGCTTGGGGCAACCAGGTTGCCCTTTTGGGGTGAGGGTGTGCTGGACTGCGTTCAGCTTGTAAAACCCGAACGTTCTCCACCGCATTTAAAACTAGCGCGACTGCCACTGCTTAGTGATCGCGCGTCGACTAGTAAAGTGAGTGACAATGGCGACGATATCGATGTGTGTTCCCGCACAGCTGATTTTTTTGGTCTCGCAATGACTGGGTTTTAGATTTCGTGGTTACACTGCGCAGTTATCCGGTCTCATTCCTCATCTGACTCTTGACTGAATCGTTTGGGACTGGCGGCCTGATCTTCCTGTATTCGTTTACTTCTACTAGTATGGAAGCCTAATTCTAAAGAGTCCCAGGTAAGCCTCGATGCCTAACTAAAGTAATCTAATAGAATTAGGCGCTATGTAATTTATTTAATAAAAGAATGTGTGTGTTGATGGACATGTGCGTGGGCGTAAGTACTCGTCAAGTCAGGTGTTAAAAGAATATCTTACACTCAACTACTATTTATTAATTGTAAATTAAAATAGCGCTGTATATGCATAAAATTTATAACGTAGATTCATTGAGTTAAAATTAAGGATGTAATGTAGTGTGATTACTGGTTTTAGAAGTGGAAGCGTGCTGGGCCCATAACCCAGAGTTCCGTGGATCGTAACCACGCTCTGCTACCATTGAACCCCCCCTTAAATTGTGTGTAAGGGTTTGATAATTTTTTTTTTTTTTTTGAGGGAAGTAACTTAGTATTTAAGACTAGGCACTCAACCTAGATGAAGCATAAAATGTGCCGGAACCCAAGCTACCATTTATACCATGTCATGCAAATGTTATAAATTTATTGAGAACAGAAACACCAATAAATAAGAAATTTTTTTTTCTTTTATAAAATTGCTAAACTGCTATAATTGTTATTATTTAGACAAAGCTTTTCGTCATCACTGACATCTTCAGGTCTTAAACAACCTGGTGGTTGTTTAAGACCTGAAGATGTCAGTGATGACGAAAAGCTTTGTCTAAATAATAACAATTATAGCAGTTTAGCAATTTTATAAAAGAAAAGTAAGGATGGCTGCTAATTTAAACATTACGAAGAATAAAACATGCGAATTGCAAGCAGATAAATATAAAAATATAAGGAAATTTTTTAAGTATTTAAAAATCAAAGTAAAAGTGAAAAAAAAGTTAGGGAAAATTTGGTTCAATAAACAGTGTTTAATTAATAAAATAACTCCAAAATACGCAAAAATTAAAATTAATAACAAAAGCAAAGTAGCAAACCAAGTAAAAAATATGGCGGAAAAATATGGATAAAACTTGAAATAAAGAACTTATACAGTAAAATAAATAATTATAACAAAGAAATGTATCAATTACATCAAAAATTATATACAAGTTACAATTATCTAGAAATAGAAGAAATGAGAAAAGAGTTTGGTGAAAAATATATAGAAAAGAAAATAAGAAAATGGAAGAGAGATTAAACAAGAAACTCAAGGAATTAATAGAAGGAACAAGAAATAAAAATAAAGAAAAAGATAAAGAAATAAAATTTGCTGAAAAAGTATTAAATTTAACAGAAACAAAGTTTACAGAAAATGAACATAAATTATTAGGGAAAAGTTTAAAATATGCAACAAAAACAAACATAGATAAAGAAAATAAAATAATAGAATGTGAAGAAATAATCGATAAAATAAAAAATGAAGAAACTAGAAAACAATTAAGAAGTGAAGTAAAAGAAATAGTAGAAAAAATATGTAAGAAAAACAAAAATGTAAGAAATAAAAACGAAACACAAATAAAAAGAAATATAAGAGATTTAAAAAAGAAAATCACGGATAACAATTTGATAGTTATAAAAGCCGATAAAGGTAACACAGCAGTGGTAATGAACAAAAGAGATTATATCGAAAAAGCAGAAAAATTTATACAAAAAGGAGCATATAAAGAAATAAAATATGATTACACAAGTAAATTTCAAGCACAAACAAAGAAATTGATAAAAAATACAACATATTTAACAGAATGGCAAAAGAAACAAAAAATAGAACATAATCCTGAAGCTCCAAAATTTAGATGTCAAATTAAGTTACATAAAAAGAAATGCCATTAAGACCTATAGTATCATTTATAAATTCGCCAACATATAAAATATCAAAAGAAATAAGGAAAAGAATCAAAATGGCATACGAAAAAGAAGAAATCCACAGCATAGAAAATAGCAAAAAGGTAATAGAAAGATTAAAAGAAATAACCATAACAAATAAGACAAAATTAATGTCATTAGATATAAAAGATATGTACATCCATATACCAATAGCAAAAACAGTAGAAAGAATAAAGAAAAACAAATTAAGTAATGTAGAATGGAAAAACGAAATAATAGAAGGATTAGAAATATGCCTAAGCCAGAATTACTTCAGATTTAACAAAAAATTTTACATACAAGAGAATGGATTACCAATGGGATCACCGCTTTCACCATTAATGGCAGAGATATTCATGAATAGCTTTGAAATCAAAATTTTAAAAGATGTAGATAAAGAAAGAAGAATTTAAAAATGGATCAGGTATGTAGATGACATACTAATAGTTTGGGAAGGTGAAGTAAATGAATTTAAAAAATTTACGGAAGAATTAAATAACATAGAAAAAAACAATAAAATTTCAAGAAGAAATTGGAGGATTAGAAAGTAATTTCCTGGATATCAATATAAAAATTGAAGATAACAAACTCAAATTCGATATATACAGGAAAGAAACATACCCAGATTTAATAATTCCACAAGAATCATATCATCCAGTCAATTATAAAATGGCAGCATTAAATTCATTTTGTTATAGAGCTATAAATTATCTAGAAAATGAAGAACTGAAACAAAAAGATTAAAGAAAATACAACAAATAGCAAAAAATAATAATTACAACCCTAAAATAATTAATAGAATAGTTAAGAAAATAGAGGAAAATAAAGAAATAGAAAAGAACAAAAAAGAAAAAACAAATGAAGAAAATAAATATAAAGGAGCAATAACATACATAGGATATCAAACAAAAATGTTACAAAAATGCTTCGAAAAATACGAAATACAGATAGGAATAAAGAAAACGAAAAATGTATTCGAATATATAAAAAATGCTAAAACAGAAGAAATTCCATTAACAGAAAAAAGCGGCGTATACAAATTAAAATATGGGGAATGTAATAAGATATATCTGGGCGAAATTGGAAGAAAATTAAAAAAAAAAGAGGTTGTTTAAGACCTGAAGATGTCAGTGATGACGAAAAGCTTTGTCTAAATAATAACAATTATAGCAGTTTAGCAATTTTATAAAAGAAAAGTAAGGATGGCTGCTAATTTAAACAATACGAAGAATAAGAAATTTGTTATTGTTTTATGGGTATTTCATTCTGCAAGTCCTGTCACCGTAGCCAGTAGACATGTTACAAATGGTAGCTTGGGTTCCGGCACATTTTATGCTTCATCCAGGTTGAGTGCTTAGTCTTAAATACTAAGTTACTCCCCTCAAAAAAAAAAAAAAAAAAAAAATTTTACAAATCTCTTACACACAATTTGGGGGGGGGGGTGAAGTACATACATAGTTCAGGACTCGTAGCTGCTCTTCCCTCAGCATACTGACAACATTGTCTTAAAGACCACAACGAAAGTGGTTCTTACGAAATGGATTGGAAGGCATTTAAAGTGTATCGTATCCCATGTAAAACTGTACATAACGCTGGTAAGGGGTCACACCTGTGCTCTTGCTTTTTGGAACAGGAAAAGAATTACTTTCGTAAGTCAATGGACATGGTTCAAAGGAATTTCCTGTCACGGATGGCTAACAAGTTTAGATTAGTGTCGTGAAGTGGAGATTATAAAAACTTCTTCTTTCTTCTTTTATAAAAACACTTTCAACTCTACTTTAAACCAGAAGAATTTAGAAATTACGTACTCTATTTTAATAATGTCCTTCACGTACTTAGCGGATTTCAAGAGTATTGGTTAAAAAGTGTGTAACTACGCAACATATACAGGTGAGTACACAGGTTTATATATTGCTGTTGATTAGTTGTCTGACGTTGTCAGTCTGTGTTAATAACCTTGCCTACGTTATTGCAAAATATAATTATAATCAATTTTTTGCCCAGTAATTGAAACAGAAATTCTCGGACTTATTTTACTTTGACTAGCTCCATTCATTTCGCGGAGGAAATTAGTTACGTAAATCGGATTTCATTTCTCAATTGTTTTGTCACAGTCTCTGCAATATCCCTCGTAAATAACATTTCTAACACCTATGATATAGGCCTACCAGAGATGGAGACCAACCGTTTTATTAATATTATCCGTGAGGAGCAGATCGGGTTTAGGCCAGGGCACTCATCAAATAGTGCGGGTTCTCACAAAGGATAGCAGACGCTGCCAACAGTTCTCAAGCCACAGGCGCTGTCCTGTTGGACGTGAGCAAAGCCTAGCAAAATAAAGTCTGGCACAAAAGCCTGTTCTAACCACTGGAAATTTTGCCTATTTCCCCTTCTATCGTCTATTTGCTTTGGTCCTATCTGATGGACCGCACCTGCATGATTCACTGGCTACAGCAATTCACTCAGAGATGCCCTCACGACATGCAGGTCATTGTGTATTCGTGGACCGCAGCCTAACTGCTTGTGCCGAGCGAACACCGTGCTGCACTGTTTGAACCTGGCGTTCATCGGGCTGCGGACTTGACAACGCAAAACAGATTAGTTTAAAAGGGTTTTGTGTTACTTATTTCGAAACTGGAATAAAATGTCATTTATTGTTTTTGTGTTGCACAATTTTTAACTTGCAGTGTGTCTTTGTTTATTTTTTAAGTTGAAATAAAGTTGTGATTAGTAGCCTCATGTCGCGCCAGTTATGCTGTTTCCACTGTGAAACACGACGATCCATGCACTCGTTGTGACAATACATACCCAATATAAAACAACAAACATTCATGCTATGTGTAGCATTAATTTCATGCTAATTTGTGTACTCTAGTTATACTGTGTATGACAAAATATTTTTAACATTTATTAATTTACAACACCTACTTGAATATGTTATAGGGTCAAGCAACTTATGGCCCACCCTGTACATTAATGATCTACTTTTTACGATACTGTAGCTGCTAATATGTTCTATAAGTCCAATTCCTTGCTAACGTTTCTTCAATAATTTTTACTTACTTCTTTAAGATAGATATTTTCCATCGTTTCTAGTGGTAACAATTAGTTACGCTTAATAAGCGTACATGAACGGAGTTTTATTCTTACTTTTGAAATATAACTTGTACAACAAAATCAAATTTAGAATGTGTTCCCAGCCAAAAATGTTTAATGTCGTATTTTGAACATTTTATAAATTAGTAAGAGAGCAAAATAAACGTATTTTTTTTATTATTGAGTATTTTCTGATCTCTGCAAGTTTCGTGCTGGAGAATTCAAACAGGTGCATACTTTGACCAACACGTTACACCTGTACTTTCACTTATGCTTCAACCCAGACAATGCATTACGTCCGCTATTCAGTGCTTTCCTTTCAGTGTGCTAGGAAGACAAATGATGCCGCTTGTTTAGGTGGTGTGCGTACCAAACTAAACAAATCTCCTTTCTGCAGTGCCTTGAACATTTACGTCTTACGTACATTTTTAGCCAGATTTAAAAAATATTAGTAACAACCCCATTTACTCTTCCGCCTGGTACTAACAACATTCTCTAATGAAAATTTCATAATTCCAAAAATTTTTTTGAGGAGATCTTAGAGCATTCAGCAACGCATCTTGAACAAAAATTTGTTTTTTTGCAACACAGTTTTAACATAAAAATATGAGTTTCTCTAAACATTTTTATTTATTATTTGTCACAAATTGTAAAATATTTATTGTACGTTCACCACTTAGGTTTAATAATTATAACAATATAAAGCACATGCTGCATGTCACGTAATACCTTCAGAAAACCATCTCTCAAATGTAAGTGTGTATATGTACGTGTATGAGCACGCGCACGTGTAGCTATACTCTAGTTTATTTGTTGTTTCCTATAGCAAGATTAATCTTCCATTGACAAACAGGGAAAGACGTTTGAAGCCAGTAGGTCTTCCGAAACTCTGACGTCTTGTTAAATGAAAGAATACATCATTGTAAGCTATATGTCGATCGTGTCGTGTTGCGAGTGTTAATATTAATATTTACTATTTACTATTATTGCTGGTGTCTTATGCGAATACGAAGAAGAAGGGATTTCATTTTTACTTCCATGTTCCATAAGGAAATGGAAGTATGGTGATGGCAAAAAAAATCGTGGTCGAGATTATTGCAGATTCTGATTGTACTACCCTCAAAACATGAAAAATAGTCATTTTTCGAAAAGTGTCTGTGTGTGTGTCTGTCTGTGTGTCTGTCTGTGTCTATCTGTAGATTTTTTTTTTGGCAAACGATAACAGCCGCAAATTCAAACAGATTCAAATAATGTTTTGCATAAAGCTCTGATTTGTAGAGTACTCAAGACCTATTGTTTTTGGTGAAGATCGGTTAAGGGAAAGGGGTAGTTTACCTGCAACGTTTTATGTTTTAACAAGGATATTTTCAATGGCAAACGATAGCCGCAAATTCAAACAGAATCAAATAATTTTTGCATACGGCTCTGAATTGTAGAGTTCTCAAGACCTGCTGTTTTTGGTGAAGATCGGTTAAGGGAAAGGGGTAGTTTACCAGCAACGGTTTTTGTTTTAACAAGGGTATTTTCTATGGCAAACGATAACAGCCGCAAATTCAAACAGAATCAAATAATGTTTTGCATACAGCACTGAATTGTAGAGTTCTCAAGACATATTGTTTTTGATGAAGATCGGGTTAGAAAGAGGGGTAGTTTACCAGCAACGTTTTATGTTTTAACATGGGTAACTTTTTCTATGACGAATGATAACTGCCGTAAATTCAATTAGAATCAAATAATGTTTTGTATACCTTCCTAAGCTATAGAGAACTCAATGTTTGTTGATTTTGTTGAAGATCGGTTAAGGAAAAGGGATAGATTACCTGCAACATTTTATGTTTTAACAACGGTAATTTTTCTAATGACGAACGATAACTGCCGCGCATTAAAACAGAATCAAATATATTTTTGCATACGTACCTCAATTGTAAAAGACTAAAGGTCTGTTAATTTTGGTGAAGATTGGTTAAGGGAAAGGGGTAGTTTACCTGCCACATTTTATGTTTTAACAAGAGTAATTGTTTCTATGACGAACGATAACTGCCGCACATTTAAACAGAATCAAATAATTTTGTGTATACCTTCCTCAATTGTAGATAACTCAATGTTTGTTGATTTTGTTGAAGATCGGTTAGTGGAAAGGAGTAGTTTACCTGCAACATTTTATGTTGTAACAAGGGTAATTTTTTCTATGATGAACGATAACTGCCGTAAATTCAAGTATAATCAAATAATGTTTTGCATACTTCCCTGAATTAAAACAGAAATTAAAAAAATTAAAACTTCGCTGCACATTAAAACAGAATCAAATATATAATTTTGCATACGTTCCTCAATTGCAAAAGACTAAAGGTCTGTTAATTTTGGTGAAGATGGGTTAAGGGAAAGGGGTAGTTTACCGGCCACATTTTATTTTTTAACAAGAGTAATTGTTTCTATGACGAACGATGACTGCCGTAAATTCAAACAGAATCATATACGTTTTTACACATACGCCTTAGATGTAGAGGACTCAAGGCCTATTAATTTTGGTGAAGATCGGATAAGGGAAAGGGGTAGTTTACCGGCCACTTTTAATGTTTTAAAAGAGTAATTTTTCCTATGACAAACGATAACTGCCGCACATTCAAACAGAATCAAATAATGTTTTGCATGCATCCCTGAATTATAGAGTACTCAAGATCTGTTGATTTTGGTGAAGATCAGTTAAGAGGAAGGTGTAGTTTACCCGCAACGTTTTATGTGATAACAAGGGTAATTTTTTTATGACGAACGATAACTGCCGTAAATTCAAATATAATCAAATAATGTTTTGCATACTTCCCTACATTGTAGAGATCTCAAGTCATGTTGATTTTGGTGACGATCGGTTAAGGGAAAGGGGTAGTTTACCTCCAACATTTTATGTTGTAAGAAGAGAAATTTTTTCATGACGAATGATAACTGCCGTAAATTCAAACAGAATCAAATAATTTTTACATCTGTGCCTGAGTTGTAGATGAATCAAGGTCTATTGATTTTGGTGAAGATCGGTTAGGGGGAAAGGGTAGTTTACCTGAAACATTTTTTGTTGTAACAAGAGTAAAGTACCTATTTAATTTTGATAAAGAAAGTATCCTTTTAAGAAGATCTTAATAATCCACTGTAGAAACGTAGATGAAATATGTGTGAATGAAGAGGCCATTTGAAAGGGGTGGGGGTAATTTTCTATAAATGAAAATTATAGTTGAAGGGGTAGGGGATAATTTTTTATATATGTACTACGTTATCGGCAGCAAAGAAGTAGTTTGTTGTTAAAATTCCTTCCCTTCCTGTTTGGCCGTAGACCAAAGTTTTCTGCAAAACCAGACGTTTCGGCAGTGCCATCGACTTCCATCATCAGTGAAAATCGAGTGCGATAACGTGAGGTGGTATACGTTAGTGACCACAGTACTGTGGTTGAGGCCGAAGCAGTAAGTAGAAAGAAGTAATTTCTATGGAAATATTTCATTTCGAAAATGATTTTAATTATAAATCTTAGAACATGGAAGTCATGTATGGTTCTCCATACCGATATTTTAATTAATTTTTATACTGCATGTTTAATTATCGACGCATCCTGAAGGATTTTAGCAGAACTAGTGAGGAGTTTGCAATGAAAACCACACTATAGAAGATAAGCGTGTGGTCATACACAGAAAGAATATACAGGCCAAAAATTGAACAAGTCACAGTTTTTGAATATCTGGTATGCTTGACTAGAGAGAACATGCTTTGTAATTAGGAGATAGGGTGCAGAGTTGCCTTAACTAAGGAAGTCTTTAATAGAAAGGAAAGATTATTGTGCAGGCAACTATACAACTTCTGAGGAAATTGTTAGGGAAGTGGTGTCTTTTTTTGTAAGGTGCGTGCTTCTATACAGGGTAGAAACTTAGACATTGAGGAAAGAGTTTACAATGGGAAGGATTTCCTCGAAGGATAGAGTGACAAATGAGGAACTGCTTGGAAGGGTGAAAGAGAAAACGAGAGTCTTGATTATCATAAGGATCAGAAAGAGAAATTGGTTCGGACACTGTATGAGGTACAAATTAACGACATAGTGAAAGCATTGAAGGAGGTGCTAAAAAGAAAGTAGAATATAGGGTGAAGGAGAGGCTACCTTACTTACTACCCTTGTAAGTCTGTGTTGGTCATGTCGTCTCGCCTTGTCCGTCTGCCGTTAGGTAGAAAAGTATAATGATATACATTGCCGCTATGACTAGTTTGTTTGTCGACAAACGACACAATAGTTCTAACGAATACATAAAACAATTGGTTAGAATATTTTTAAGTAGTTATGGAATAGACGCGAAAACACTTTTCACATCATTTTTTGTAATAAACTATCTTTAATGATTAATAAAATTTCTGAATAAGCGACAAGCATGCCAGACCATGTTAAACTAAATTTGGTAAGGTAAAAATCAAAATTTATGCACAGTTTATAAACAAAATATTATAATTTTTTTAAGTTTTGAGAAAAAATCTCCATATTTTTTTAACTCTTATAAAGAATAAGAGAAAGCCCGACGGCAGAAGCTTGCGACGGACACTAGCTAGTTCAAGATTCTGACAGTAGATAGTGCAATAAAACAGACACGTGTGTCTGCCCTGCCTTTTGCGTTTATGATTAACAAAGGAGGAAGTCATGGGAAAACGTTTCTTTGTGATGAAATGACGTGTTTCGTTGTGCGTTCTTTTACTGTGCTATATATTCAACTTTTCGCCCTTCATACAAATATTTCGGTCAAAGTGTAAGCGTATAGATCTATTACCTATTGTAGATAAGGAACGTTTTATAAAGTAATAAACACCGCGGTGACAGTTCCATATAATTTCATTTAGTATTTGTAGTGGCGTTACTTACCCTCCTAGTAGCCTCGGACACACTGAATGGCGACAGCCTCGCAGTAGGCTCTAATTTAGGACTTACTTCCTATTGTAAGGAACGTATTTCTTAATTCTTTATTACTTCTATTGTAGGAATTGATAAGATACGAAACCGTGAAGAAAAGCGAACAAATCGTGGTTCATGGGATGAAAATAACCTGAGCCAAGTAGCAACAAAGTACTCTCAGGAGAGCTTACAGCGAGAGAAGCAGCAACCCGGTACAATGTTCCAAAGACCACACTTCAGAACAAGTTGCAAGCGTTGAGAAGTTATTTACTGCTAAACTGGGTTAATTTGATAAAACATTTTCTGAGGCCTATGAACCTCAACTAGTTACACATATTCGAGAATCATGTGGCCATTAAATGTCATTGGTACAAAGGAGTTTTAAAATAAGCCTACCAGTTAGGTCTCATGTCCTTAAGGATAGCAGTAGTTTTCTTAATTTCGTTGTTGCACAGAATTATATGGCAGATAGTTTTGCGTTGCAGTAGAGAACATAATGGTCACTATAAACAAATATTTCCCTACATCAAGAAAGTAAGTAAATGAAATTGGTCTTTTTGAGTATGTTAAGCAATCCAACAGCAGAATGGTACTATCCCATCCTTTATCATACTCTGAAATAGTCATACACAATATATAACTGAGTGAACTTCCAAATTCATATACGTGATTAGTTTCTGTATATGCCTATATGTTTAATGTCACAAATAATTCAAATAACAATCTTGATTGCTATTAGTTCAGCGGGACAACAGGCCCAATTTTAATAACCGCATAAAATAAACACACTTATAAATAACACAGCGCGCTTTAAAACTGTTTGGAACACAGTTAGAAGCGAGACATGCCTAACGCTTCGTGTGAGGAGCGCGGGACAATTCCCATCGCCGCACTTCGTAATCACGCCAGCACACTGCGTATACGATGTGAAACTGTATACAAAAAACGCTGAGGCAAGTTCACGTTGCCTCATTCGCTTTAAACGAACTATGTCGACTGTCACCTGTCACCTGTCACCATCTAGCGGTCGCTCAGTAAAGCACGTAGTTTCGGCTTAGTAAATTCGACAATCACAGTCACAATGTATAACTTAATCGTTACGTTACGTAGTTTGTAAGTATGTATAATTTATATTCTACAAAATTTTTTCGGTTAGGCGTTGCCACAATAGCCTCCATGTAACTTCGCCACTGGTCAGTTTGTCCCTTACAGGATGCTTCTTATGTTAGAGAATGTGTGCCTCATATTTGTCGGCTTAGCACTTTGACAGATATTAATTGGTGTTATTCCCCCTTGGAGTTTTGAATCGGACCCTAATTGTCTTTGAAACACGTGTTCCTTTTAATTCCTTAACATGTCAGACAATGAACAAGTTTCACCTGTGTATTTTTATAAATAAGGCGGTTGTCTTAGGCAACTTAAAGTTCTGTGTTTGGCGTCGTAAGAACTCAACAACAATTGCAAGTGCGTCACTCATAATATTATTTAGTATCAACTATGTAAACATATAGTAATTCTTAAAGACACATATTAGATTAGTTTCAAACTCAGTACAGTGGTCATATGCGTATTTGCATAATTTGCACTTACGTAAAAAAAGAAGAGAATATATATGTATACACTTAAGTGTTGGAGCGTGAGTGTGCGGTTGTGAGTGTGCGGTTGTGTGTGTGTGTGTGTGTGTGTGTGTCTGTGTTTGCCTATGCGCGTGCGTTGTGTGTGTGTGTGTGGATGCGCACAGTGTCTGCGTATTACAGTGAGGTTTAAATATGTTTAAGACTGCGAGTGAGAGAGAGAGAGAGAGCGCGATATTATAGTGAGAGATGGGGTGATGGGGAGTTCTAGAAAGAAATAGAAAGAGAGAGGGATAGAGAGAGCGTGAGTGGGGGGAGAGTGAGAGAGAGAGGGAGCGAGAGAGACTATGACTACCGACATATACATAATTTTACAATAGACTTTGGTACTCTGTACAGACTAGGTAAATTATATTTTACAGTAATATAATATTAAGTAATAACCATTTTCACATGATAGTTTGGTTTTCTATAATTTTGTATGTGTAGTATTTTGTAACTCTTTAATTTAAGTTGGTAAATCTATACTCTTATCTGGTACATAATTGACTAATGTATGGGAGTAGGATAGAGTAAGTAGTGATGGGAAGAGTGTTGGAGTGCCATTTCAGAAAGAGACAAAGTGAGACAGAAAGAGAGAGAGAGAAAGAAAGAGAGGTGAATGGGAGGCAGGGTGGTAGAGAGCGAGATGGAGAGGGGTGAGAGGTATAGAGTAGAGAGAGAGAGTTTGAGAGTGAGTGAGAGGTGAATGGGAGGCATGGGGGTAGAGTGCGTGATGGAGAAGCGGCGAGAGGGAGAGAGTAGAGAGAGTGAGAAGGGGTGAGAGACAGATAATGGGAAGGACAGTGTGTGAGTGTTAACATATACATATTTTTACAATATTCTATAGTACTGTGTGTGAACTAAGTTTTCGGTAAATAATAATTTACAACAATTAAGTAATATCCATTTTCACTTGATTAATTGGTTTACCATAAACTTGTGTTTGTAATATTTTGTAAATTCTCTGATGTATTTTGTAATTCTCTACAGTCATTTTGTACAGAATTATCTTAATTATTGACGGTGTTTCCAATATCTGTAGTGCGCGAAACATGACAAAAATAACTTTTAATAATATACATAATTGAACATCCCTACATCTGTATTCAACTATGTTATATGTAGACTTGCCCTACAACAATACAGTTACAAGTACCATTACGAAACTTTTACATTATCTGTAATTTAAATTGTAATATTGAAAAAATTATGTTCTGCGGTATTATAATTTTCTCGATGTATTTAAGGAAAACTGTATGTAATAATTTTTTATTTCGATGATGTAAAACAAACTGTTTTAACTACTTCACACATACACACATATGCACACACTCTTTCACGCGCACGCTGACATTCACAAACACATTCACTCAACTAATTGATCTGTTGTGTTTGATATTTTTCCTTGTATCCGTACGCAGGGCCTGATGATGACAATAAGCATTGTCGAAACGTCGACACAAATAATTTAAAATTTATGTTTTTGGCCAATCCTGGCAGACCCTTCGTCGTTAATATATTTTTATTAATGAGTTATATTTTTAACGCTTATTGTATTTTATCAAGGAACGATTTCTTCTTCCTGACAAGAAACGTAGTACAATTTTTATGGTCACCTGTGTTTTTAGTAACATTTTTACATGTTTAAAATAAAAATGTAAAGTGTATTTTTTTCTTAAGCCTTTTTACTGCTGCTGATTTATGGAGATGAAATGTCATTATTTTTATTGTATCCAAAGCAGTGTTTAAAATGTAATAGAGTATATATTTCTTGTGAAGTAATTTACTTGTTTATTAACAATTTATGCATATTTAAATTTATATATGTCCTTTAAGATTTGATTATGTGCAAATAAAGAATGATACCAAATGTTTTCATTAAAACTGAATAAGGAATCGCATTTATTTTCAAGGTCTTTGCTTTCTACTAAAATGATTTTATGTTATACCTTATTAAAACCTTGCAGTTCTTTTTTTAAAGTTATCAAGGTTAACATTACCTGCTGAGGGACTTACGAATTTTCTCATTACACTTTTGCTATCAGTGATAACGTTTACAGACACGCAATCGTACACTTTCACGGACTAGACCGACCCTACGGGGTTCTGAATATATATACACACTCCTGATGGTATCTGTCTTAGACCATGCAAAGGAAATTACTCACTAATACTAGTTCTTTATCATGCTTATTATGATATTCAATAAGATAAGATATTCTATAACTCTGATAGTTTATAAGTTAGGACAACTTGTAGCTTCTGTGTTATTAAGTCCTGAAACAATAATTTACAGTTTGTACTGCTCAGTTATGGTCATTGATTATTACCTTAAAGGGAAAGCTGGAAAGTTACTTTAACTTTAACTTGACAACTAAAATCATCATTTAATTACCTTGTCTACAATAATTATTTTTGTTTGAAAAGCAATAATCTCTGTGTTTTAAAATTAGTATTAGTACACGTACTAGTAAGTATACATATTAAGATTACGTCTTCCACAAAACTACATTCAACTCAGAAGATTTCCACTTGTTTCTTGCCAAGGTTTTGCCTTGGGTCAGTGATAATCGCTAGTTTGTTGATAATCCACTGGTAATTATTGTATCAGGTATTTTTCACTACTTATTTATTTCACAGAGAATATTTGCGTTTTTGTGAGAAAACTTAAACACACACACACACACAAACCTACAATATTAACCGGTTAATTATACGACATAAAGTAAATTTAAATCAATTATTTGTACAGAATTAATCTGTATTTAGTGAGAACCTACGAACATGACAATAAAAGAGTCGTGATTGTAGTAGCTGAAATATGTAAAAAATTTTGACAAAACCGTAGGTATATGCCAGAGAAATAACTCTGAATTTAATGTTGACAAGGATTACAAAAATTTACATTTTGACTGGAGTATAGGCGAATGTAACGTAACGTCAGGGTATAATGTACAAATGTTTAGTTGTTATATTCCAAAATATTTCCTATAAAAACCGTGTATTTCAAATGGTATGAAAATGAATATTGTTATTTGGGGGCGCGTGGAAATTGTGTTTTGTATCATCGGAACACTGGTCCATACAATAGTTATTGTCTCACAGCCGATTTCACCAAAACATTGTATAATTTCCAAGTGTCTAAATTTTTTTCTATTGATCTGAAAGTTTTGTTAATTGGTGATTCTTTATTTTATTTTTTAGGTTAATTATTTATTTACTTAGAATTTGTATATTTTAATTTTTTTTGGAATCAGTTACTTTTGTGATATGCTTTGATGGTATGATGAGAAAAATTCGTCTTTGTGTAAACAAACATTTTTTTTAGTGGGGGATATTATGCATCAAAACATTGCTGAGAAATAAATTTTGTATTATCCATTTGTCATGCATATAAGCATGTTTAGATGGTAAGTTTTTAGAATTTATTGTTAGGCATACATATGGTATAAGATTTATGATTGTGAAGTGAGACGCATCAAATAGTTCATACTTTGTCATTAAACCCACATATCTTATGTGCATTCCTAGTGCCCTAGTGGGCGTGTGCAGAACTAAATTATATTAAATGAATAACTCCATTATTTAATAACGTATTGAAATGAAACTTATACAGAGTATAAATCATATTTGACGCTATACTTTCTTATGTCATCTGAACGATTCGAAATCTGTTAATATGTTTTTATACAGTTGTACACGTTGAATATCTTAATTGGGTCGGAAAATTAGCGGACAAGCGTTTTTTTGTGCAACAAGAGATTAAAAGAGCTTTTACTTATCACACCTTTATCTATGACGTAGAAAGCAATTTCAACAAATCAGAACCTTTGATACGACACTCACATTGCGAATTTGTGCGATAAAGTCTGGGAGTGCTTCAGAAAACGGTGACAAGAGCGGACGTTGCTCCTGTTTAAGATTCCCGTACGAGGTATACGTGTTTCAGTTTCACGTTTAATTCGATGAGTCTTATTATTTTTCAATAATTTTCTGAGACCAACAAGGCATATAAGATCCTATATTATTGAGATAATAATAATATAAATTAATAATAATACGGGTCAGTGACAATTACTCTTGTCCGTGTGAGTAGACGATGTTCGCTTAGGGAAGTAATATCTTCAAAATTGCTATAATTGCAAGTTGCAAGTTCAACGCACTTGAATAAGTAGTTACTAAGCCCGTAAAAATTAATCCTGAGATAATAATAATTAACTAAACAATTATAACTAGATGTGCGAGGTTGAGAGAACGCACACCTGGTTGGACAAACGCCACATCCAGAATCAACGCACTCAAGCACAAGCAGATGAGTGTGGAATTTATCGACAAATACATCAGTACATACATCAGTGGAATACATCAGTTGAAAGTATTTACAAGCAATTATAAACACTTTAACTTTTATGTGCAGAGAAAATAATTTAAATTTATTTATTACTTAGAATTATTTTTTATTGATAGTTTAAGTTTCAATAATATAACAAGCTTAATAATAACAAAGTTTTATCATTTGTCTATGCAACATATGTGTATCGTTGCATAGAAATATTGCAATATAGTGCATTCTAGCATAGACAAGCGTCGTATAACGGAAACATAAGTAATGTGTTTCGTATTATAGGCCTAGGGAAACATAATAGGGAAACACATCTTACGTATCTGTACTTAAATTTAATTTATAGTATTTGGTTAAGAGTCTTGTTAAAAATTAATTAGAGCAGTATTGAAAGATAAACGGCAAAGGCAACTATCTACCTTTCCAGCACAATTCTAATGAGACTAAAGTTTTTTTCATTGATCGCTGGCAAGACAGAAACTACGTGAAAAATGTAGAGTTGTCTCATCCTGTTGCAGAATGATATGCGTTTTAAGCGTGTGAGTCATTTTTTGTGCACCGGGCGTACTTTGGATAGCTATTTTTCCGTGTTTAAAAAACCATGGGAAAAGTGCAAAAGTTCCGTTTTGACACAGAATTTAATTTAATGAGGGAAACAAGTTATTGTTTATAACTCGATCGTTTGGTATTTTTCTCACCAGAACTTTCAAGCGTATCAACCAATTTTTGTAAAACGTGGAATAGATCAACGTGTTCATACTTCTACTACTTTGAAACATTTAGTTTTTAAAGATAATTGCCTTTAAACGGAGGGGGTCAATAAAAAATGTGGTGGAGACAAAACTAAAAGAGGCGCAAAAGCCCGTGTGGCAATTAAAGATAGTAGGCCTATTAACATTTTAACTACTATATGACAATAATATTAATTTTTGAAAATTTCCAAATTGTTGGACGCCTGAGCACAAACAGTCGATGAAAACTATATAAAATATCATACGGACTGTCAAATTAAAGACAACTTTAACTAACCTCTGAAAATGTGTTAGTTTTTGGAATTGAAACATTTCGGGACTCAAGGGTCTAAAACGCAGACCAATTTTTTATTCTGAAAATATACCAGGATGTCAGACTAAAATAAATTGTAACCCAAATCCAAAAGTGTAAAATTTGTAGCGTTTATTGTACCATGATTGTGTTCCGTACAATTATTAGCCTATATTATTGTAAGAGCATTGGAATGTATTTCTACTTCTATTATTGAAAATTATCTGACAACGAAATTTATGTAACAAAAAATGTACTGCTTTCATATAGCGAGAGAGTTTTGCAGCGTAGTGAGCTTACTAGTTAACGAACAGCGCAAAAGGATTATTAACTCTTAATTAAGTAAAAGTGCACAGAACCATAGAATACGAAAATAAAAATATATTTAGTACCTGTGATGAATAAATTGTTACGACGAACCCATCGCTCGTCAGGTTTTTCAGTGAAAACTGGTAACGGAAACCAATAAAGTTACTAATTAAAAACTTAAAGAAACACAAACAGAAGTTCTAAATCAACAAAAGAGACTCTTATACAATTATTCTAGTTAAAGTCCAACTACTAAAATAAATGAATGCCACCTTGTTTCAGTTTTGCACTAATTATAACACGATAATCATTAGTCTTTACAATAATTAACGTTCCGCATTCTAATATCGCCAGACGTAAACAGAACTTTTCAGTCTGCCGCTGACGCTTATATCTACGCCACAGAAGTTCTAGAATCATCTACTACTTTCCGGCCAGCCAGTCAAGAATAGTTGCGTAACTACCAGCGCTGTGGAATTTTCTAGAAGTTTAGGTCAATAACACAGACGCGCCTGGTTTACCGCGTTTGAGACAGCCTCGAATAATGCTTCATGATATGTGACACGAAATTCTCTATCGTAGGAATTCCGCCTCCTTAAGCCTATTCGTCCCTAACTGGCAAACCATCCCTGGGAGTAATACTTCGCCAGACGGTCTAGGTAGACGACCTCGAATTTCCTTTGTTCTTCTTGTTGTATCCGATATACAATATCATTGTCTTCTTCATTGTGTAAAGGTCTTCCTAATCTGCTTGAAGTCCTCTTATCTTATCTTCAGCTGTCTTCATATAAAGCAATTCATTTTTTGCAGTTGGCTTCCTAATTGCAGGGAATACATCTGTGGCTCTTGAAACTGAGTCCCAGGTGATCTGAACATCAAGTCCCTGAAAAACGAATCTCCTGCCCAAACACATTTTTCTGGGGTTATGACGGTTGCGTCGTGTAATGATGACCTATACACCATGGAACATAATGGTATACGCTGGTCCCAGTCTGTCTGGTTCCGGAAAGTAACCTTGGACACATGCTGTTCAACTTCTTAACCACTGAACTTCTCAACCACTCCAACGGAGTGAAGATAGAGAAATACCGTCCTGGTCTTTCCAATTCCGAGTAAGCCACATAATTTGTAAACACTTCTCACTCGACACTCATCTCTTGATCCGCTTCAATCAATCCATAGTGACTTAATAATGGCAACAGAAATTGTGAAGCAATCGTGTCTTTGCCACAGTAGTGACTTAATGATTTGGAATTGCGTAAGCTTTCACCAACTTAGTAAGTTAGTCGTCTATAACCATAATGTACCGGTTTCCATCGTCACTAACTGGGAACGATTCAGCAATGCCTGTGGCAATCCTCTCAAATGTTAGTCCAACGTTATACAGTCTCATTTTCCCCTGCTTCTGGTTTGTAGGCCTATGCTACTAGCACATACGTATTTCACAGTTCTGGAAACATTCGTCTGCATCGTGGCGAAGATGAAGTCAGTAGATTCGTTTCCGTATTTCAGCAGTTGTTTTATTGACACAAAAATGACCTCCAGATGCTCCATCATACATATTCTTCAGAAAACTCTCCAATTTACTTTCGGAAACTATTAGCTGCACGACTGCGTCTCGTTCTTCTGCATTTTCCCAAGACATTTTCAGCAATCCGTTCTCCAAGGTTAATATTTCCATTGTGACTAGTACCTATTCAGCAATTCGAAACTATGGTAGACACTCTGTACCCTCTTCTTTTGCAGTCAAGAATGATCCAATTTCTTCATCGGCCACGTGTTCATGTCTTCCTCCGTCCAATTACACTGGTCAACACATGTTTTGTCCCAGACAAAATTTTATGTGATTCTTATGTATTTTCATACGAGGAATCCAGTTTTGCTATCAAAATTTTGTTATCACGTATAGTTTTATAGATATAAGAATTTTGTTTTCATTTTCTATGTTGGAAATTGTATTATTTTGCAATAAATATTACTACAGTATTGACTTGGAGCACGTATTGTTTATTTATTTGAGGAAATGAAAACAAAAGCTACATGTGACATAGAATTCGGTTACCTTTTTGATCGGTAATCAGGTATATATACGTTTTCTCTCTGATGGACCAAATTGAGTAATCACGTATATGTACGTTTTCAACTTCCGCTGCCTCAGTATTGCCGATGTGCAACGTTAGTTGCGAAGTTATACATGCTGCACTCTGGTAGATTGTTTTTTAAACGTTTGGTATTCGTTGATTCTTGCTGTGATGTAATATGTGTGGCTGTGGTGAACATTTGTGCAGAAGTGTGGTTGGAGGTTTGTTGTGCTTAGTTTAGGAACATACAGAGGCGTGCAAGATTATTCTTTTAGAAACAACTCGTATTGTTTATCTTATCTTAAACACTGTGTTATTGTTCTGTATTAGTAGCTTTTATTTGTTTGTAAACTCAAAAATGCCGCGCAAGTGCCTAAACCATCCGGACACGTTTTGTTATGTGTGTGGTGAGTTGACTTATAAAGTTCAAAGGCGGAACTTTACCCCTTTAATAAAAAAGCGCTATCAACTTTATTTTGGTAGGAGATCAGGACAAGAGTTGGGCCCCCCATATTTGTAGTGTTACTTGTTCAAGGCTTTTAACGGGGTGGGCAAACGATTCTCGCCATATGCAATTTGCAGTTCCCATGGTGTGGAGAGAGCCAAAAGAGCATTCTTCCGACTGTTATTTTTGTTTAACAAAAGAACGGGAATAACAAGTAAGTCGAAACACCCTTTGAAATATCCCAATATACCTTCAGCGATTCGACCTGTTCTCCACAGTGATGATCTCCCATTACCAAATCACCCGGTATCAGTCGATATAAATGAAAATCCAAGCTCTGAAGAGGATCAGAATGAAGATCACTCTGATCGACATGATCCAAGTTTTGAAGTTTCTAACGAGCCTCATTTATTGACACAAGGAGACCTAAATGATTTTGTGCGTGATTTACATTTATCAAAAAATGAGGCAGACCTTTTGGGATCACGACTAAAACGGTGGAACCTTCTTGATCGCGGAACTAATGTATGCTACTTTCGAAATCGTCAAGAGGATTTCAAGAACTTTTTTTCTCAAGAAGGGGATTTTGTGTACTGTAATGATACTTTATCAGTGATGGATACTCTAGGACGTTCTCATAACCCAGAGGAATGGCGTTTGATTATTGATTCGTCTAAAGCTAGCTTAAAAGCTGTCCTTCTTCACAATGGAAACATATTTCCATCAGTTTTACTAGCACATGCTATTAATATGAAAGAAACTTATGAAAATATGAAGATTATTCTAGACAAGATAGTGTATGAAAAAATCAATGGGGAGACCTTAAGGTGATCGCTATGCTGCTAGGTTTACAGAGTGGATACACAACATTTTGCTGCTTTTTATGTGACTGGAGCAGCAGAGATTGCAAAAGTCATTTAAAAAAAAAATATGGCCTTCACGTAAATCTCTCACACCTGGTGAAAAAAATGTTATGAATGCTCATTTAGTTGCATTGGAAGGCTGAAAATGGGTACAAGATGGTACCATAAACATGTTCCTAATAAGGAAAAAAAGGTATATCTTGAGGTAAATTTATTTATAAATATTTAATATTATATATATATATATATATTATTTTCTACATAGGTATCTCGACGTTTCTTGCAGTAATTATATAATTTGTGATGTTAATCAATTTGTTTCTTCTGCAAGTAGTGTAATTTCGTATATTCTTTTTAACACCTGACGCACGTTTCACTGAAAAATATCAGTATCATCAGAGGTTTGTAATTTACTTGTAATATAAATTTACTTACAAACCTCTTTGATGATACTGATATTTTTCAATGAAACGTGCGTCAGGTGTTAAAAAGAATATACGAAATTACACTACTTGCAGAAGAAACAAATTGAATAACATAAAAAAAATATATATATATATGATAATATATTTTTATTGTTCTCTATATTTGTATATTAATGCTATGAGCCTTTGCACTTATTAAAACGAAGAGTAATACAAATTTCCATATAAATGACACACTGGATTATGCATAGACAAAATACACAGTCAGAATTATGTACATAGATGGCCTGTGTTATTGCTTTTGAAATTTAAATTACCTAAGCTAAAAGGGCACGAAGGCTTAAATGTACAATTGTTGTTACTCTAAATTTCACACAGAAAACATTTATTCTCTTTCTACTAATGTTTATTTTCTATCTAACAGTTACAGTGAAATTAATTTCTCATTCCATAGCCTAAAGGCTTCTTTAAAATCGACGTGTTTCAACATGAAACTCACTTACGAGAAACACGTTAAACATGCCGCGGTTCTGAAATAGGAGTCGTTAAGACTACATCCGTACTCCCGACTACATATAAGCCAGTATCTTTGATTGTATTTACCTCCCCTGTTACCGTACTGTGTGACCTATATTTGGTTGATGATTTTATTTAGTAATTGGTTGCTATCAGTGAGAAGTATGACTCATTGCTGTAAATAATATATTTAAATCACAAAAAAATATATATTTGTGCACGTATTTGCGTTTATTTGAATGCATATTTGTTACTGGTATGTAAAATTATAAAATGCACAAATATATTACAATTTCTTTTTAAATCTCTTGTAACATAATGTGTGGTGTCAGATAATGTGGGTTGTGAACAACCCGCGCGTACTGCCTTTTAGAAATTGTTAATTCTTCGTTCATAAAATATCTCTGAATATTGAAAAATCTGAAACAATATAACTGAGCTATATCTATAGTAAAGAAGTGGTGTTTCTCAATAAATAAAGTAAAAAGACTTGTGGTTTTACTGCAATTTTTCAATGAATTTAACAATTTACCTATTTTGCGGCATAATCTTCTGCTACAATTGCAGATTTGTTACACTACTCCTTACTTTTTCATGCCTGCAGGAAACATTCTTTGTCTTGAGGTCTGAGTCAGATTTGCACAAATGGTTTTACTCCATTAAAAAAATAAAAGATAAATGCAGAGAGGTTTGGGCTGTAAAGCGTTTAGGGCAGAACGTTTCCTCCTGCATTTCAAAGTTAACGTGAGACATTTTAAATGTATTCCAAGACAGATGGTTTATAAATAGACACACAATTGCCAAACGGTAGAGTTAAAGTTAAGAGCGCTTAGTTTATTCAATTAAACAAAATACCTTTCGAAGAAAAACTTTTGTTTAAAAAGGGTTCACAGTTAATTACTGTGTTTGAAATTCTGAATAACTAGCAGACCGAAAGTAACGAGTGAATTTATTATAAACAGAAGTATATTTTAGCCTAATGAAATATTTTTTGCCGTAGTATTGTAAATTTCGTTTACATAGTTCTTATTATGCCCAACTATATGTGTCTAGCGGCGGAAACTTTACACATATTCAGACACACACTCAAAATTGCGCATGTTCACATAATATTTATCAGAAGTACTCACATATTCTACATTTCATCAGGAAAGTAACAGAATTAGACTACGTAAGAACAATGAAAAATATCTAAATTTTATAGGTAAACTACACTAAATTTAGGTAAAAAGGTTGAATGTTGTAATGGTACATTTTATTGTGAGTGCTGTAAGGACAGATTTTTATTGGTGACAAACAATATCAAACTGCGTGCATTATTTTGGCCTGGGAAGTAGGTAATTATTTCTGCGTGCCCAAGAATCAGTTTTGCAAGCTCAATTAGAATTGCATCAGACAAACAACGTCACGCCTGCTACGTTTACCACGGAAGAGCTGAAAAAAAACAGCATAGAGCAGGAGCAGTTTAGAATACCAAGCATAGTATGAGTCAGTAGCTTTACAACTTTGGAGCAGTAAGCACGTTCAAAAGTGCAGCGATTCGGTGCCCGCGCGCGGCCTACGTTGTCTATTAATATATAAATAAAATCAACGCTCGACAAATAAAGTTTGTTTTTTCAATTAAATTACTTATGTTAACGAGAACCGTATCGAACCCCTAGATCAACCGAGATCGTCCCCCCCGCCGCTGGTAGTACAGTTGTTGCCTCAGTCAAGGCCGCGTATAAGTATGTTCCAGATTCTTTAAAAGCACACT
This sequence comes from Magicicada septendecula, assembly GCA_034769895.1. Classification (NCBI taxonomy): domain Eukaryota; kingdom Metazoa; phylum Arthropoda; class Insecta; order Hemiptera; family Cicadidae; genus Magicicada; species Magicicada septendecula. The sequence continues at coordinate 570,608,652 of CM068368.1, read as the reverse complement.
TGAAATACGCATTAGCATTAGCAATTAAGTAAGGATGGAAAGATTCTAGAACACGTTCGCAACGTATATAAAGCCATAGCAGCCGGCTTGTCAGTTCAGTTGTGTTGAGCGATTTTCCTTAGCGTGGATCGAGTGGGGATTTACACAAGTGCGGCGAAGTGTTATGTTATAATTAATGCGGTATTGTTGTAGTTGACACTATTACTGCGCGTGGAGAAGTTTTACTTGAATTGTTGTAAGAGACTATTTTGTTAATTACAAATTATTAATTGTGATAATTAAAGATTGGTATTAGTGACTTCAATGGTGTTTTGGATTCTGTTTTCCACTGTGCAATACCACGATCAGTGAGACCGTCGAAACAATATTTAAAACTTTCAGACAGGTTACATATCAAAAGGTGCAACAAAAGAACAGTGCAAACGTAAGTGCGTAGTACCGACTACGCGGGAGGACATAGTATCTCGTTGAACAACAATACAACACAATCGTTGGACAATGAACAAATAAGTAACAAAAGTGGAAACATTTTGGCAACAAAAAAAATAGAAGAAATAAGAAATAATCGGGACTTATTATACACGTGGTTGTGTGAGAGAGAAAACGCATGAGAAGGTTAAGGGGGTAAGAGAGCGAGTGAGGGAGAGAGGGAAGGAGATATAAAAATCTACTGATTTGAATTGGTTTCCTTTTTATGTAATATTGACAAAATTAAATGTTCTATTTATAATATAGAAAGATGTTTTTAACATTCTCACATGTTGCACATGTTGAAGGTGATTCCACCACGCACCTTTCAAATAGGTTACCTTATCAAAGATGAACGCTGAATAAAAAGTTATATTGAGTTATGAATTACAATTCGTAAACAGATATTTCAGTTAAGTATTTCTTTTTCACACACACACACACACACACACACACACACACACACACACACACACACACACACACACACACACACACACACACACACACACACACACACACACACACACACACACACACACACACACACACACACACACACATTTATATATATTGTAACGTCACAGAACGTTCCATAAAGGAAATTATTTGCATAGCAATATATCATAAGAGGAAAGTGAGGTGAACAGTATCGAACCCAAGTAATCCGAAAAATTTTGTAATATTGTCTAATAATTAATATCATTAACATGAAAAGACGACCAGACTATGACTAAGACTCAAACCCCATATATATTATTTAAGTGAAGAACAGTGTAAAACCAATAATATACTATAATAGAGACAGATAACATCAGAAACAACCAAAATGAGGTCATTACTTATTAAGATATGTAACTCTGAATAGGGTATAAAAAACTATTTATTGTGAATTAATGGAGAAGATCCATTATTATACTTTGTAATGTGAATAAATTAAATGTATTAAATGATTTGAATACATTATTGGAAAGGATCTAAGTTAAAATAAAAAATATATAAATGATATGACAAAAAATATATGTTTAGGAGCTGAGTCCAATCACTTGTTGGATTTTATGTAAAAATAATTATTATAGAATTAAAATAAAAACTATATGTAATTGTGAAGTAGACAAAGATGAACAAATTATCTTAAATAAAGAAAGCTGTCAAGTGATTAAAAATCAATTAAAATAGCCAAAAACCGTATTAACTGAAAACATGTAGTAGACCTATAATATTGTAAGATTTACGAATTTAGTGTTGACAAAATGCAACCAAATTGTATTATAAAGTTGAAATACAATATAATGTGACTATACTAATATATTTGACTAACTTAAACACTTTAATAGTCGAGTTAGGAAACTATTTACCTATACCATATCTTGCTGAGGCCAAGGAACAATAAAAAAAACAGTCATATTTGACAAAATAATTGCAAAATATTAGCAAAAATAAAGGGAAAAATGTACAATCCTATAGTGTACTATAGAAACAAACATACTCAGTTGAAAATAAGCTTAATTCTTAAACAATTTGAATTATGAGAGTGAAATTTGTCACACCAAGGAAATGAAGCACTTATGCAAACCAATATGATGCAAAGTAATCTTACAATAAAAATAATATGTATCAGGATAAACCAGGTATCACAAAAGATAGACAATATAATAAACTGAGTGAATACTCGAAAAATCCTAAATATAATAAGGAAAAAAGACAAATTATTGTAAAGAAACAGTGACAATAACATAGGCCATATGCATGGACCATGTAAAACTGAATTTATTTATATATTATATGTGTTAAATTTTGTTTATTTTGTTATAAAAAGATGACTATATTATGCATTAATGTTGTAGAAGGAACCAAACAACTTCACAACAATTTTCTAGTTAGAAAATTGGAATTATATGTAACCATTCCAAAGGTAAGAGTTGTATTTTATGTTATTTTATTAGAGTTAATTTGTTCAAAACCAATCGTAATTAGTATCATTAGATTCAGTTGAAAGCAGAGAATCCAAAAATAGTAATGGCATGCAGATTGTAAGTAGTTATGTAAAATTGTTTGACAAATACCAGAATAATTTTAGTAATATCCTTAGTGTGAAGAATAAGAAATTTTTGTTCTAAAGCTTCTACGGAAGTCAAATTTGTTCCATGATGTTCCATTTGATTATTCTCGAACGTTCTAGAAGGAATTTTTACACAAATACACCCGTATGTTCATGTCAAAAATTTAAAACCATGAGCCTTACAGAGTATAAAAGGAAGACGAAATTCGACCAAAAAATCCTTTATGCTTTGAATCCAGAAGAGACACATCACCCACGAAACTGATCATCACACCCGAGGCGAAACCGAAGAACGAGAAGTCGACACAAGAACAGAGAAAGGCTTTTCCCGTACATGACAAAAGACTGACTTAACCTCTACAAGAGTATACGCCAACGTGTTGTTGAAATAGAGCAGCAACACGACATATTTAATAGAACGCACGCAGCCAGAATATCAGCGGCCCTGGAAAGGATCAAAATTTTAATAGAGAATCAATTCTGCTGGTATTCGCTAAGACAAACTGACTTTGACAAAAATTCTCATAACGTTACGTACACAAGCCTATTACCAACTGTGAGAGGAGAACCAGCGCTGTGGCGGCTAATCGAGAAACCTCCCGGACAGCTGATTGTCGCCGGCAGTATTCAAAGCGTAAATTCACTGCTAAACTTTTTCCAATAGTGCGGAGTTTTAAAAAACCGTATTTTGACTTTCAAATAATTATCAGTGCACAAGGAACGTCAACACGAAGAGGCGAGATTGAAAACGTCCCCAAGAGAAGTGTCCAGTGCAAGAAATAATTACCCATCGGAACGTGAGTTGTTCAAAGTTAAAGTCATTTCTACCTGGTATCATTTGTCACACAGTTGTACTACACATGTCACACACCTTCAAATCACTTAATTTTTGTAAAGCATCTTATTGGTCTGTCTTGTTAGTTCAAAGGAGTCACGTCCTGAGTATAAAGAGTTTTTCATACAATAAACTCATGCTTTTCAACTGAGTACAATAAAATATTTGTTAGCCGATACTTGATTGGAGAAAAAACTTGTCAATAATAATTTTTTGTAACTCTGCAATTTTACTTAATACGAGTGTTAGTCCTTCAGACGATTTTTAAGATTCATTAAAACATACGTTATTTTTTCAAATTCAAACTGTCTTGTTCACATTTTTTCATAGAATTAAGAAATCAAAAATTTAATTTTAATAATAATTTCTTGGAACAAAAATTCCAAGTGGCGCCCACATACACATAGTAGCTTAAGTTGCTTTGCAGGACGACATCATCGCAGAGGAACCAGTCATCAGTAAGTATTGAAAGTGCGCGGAGTGTAACGCCCGACATATAACAACACAATACACACGACTTATTTCTCTTTATTATAATATACACACATACACATATTGTAACAACGTAACAAATGTAATAAATCTGTGTTAACGCAACCTTCACAATTACCATAATATCAATAAATGAATTTATGTGAATAACCATGAATATGATTTAAGTTATTTTTTGACATCACCTCGCCTTAACATAACCTGAGCTCAATGAGTTCGTTTACACGAATCTGAAAATTCTGATAAGGGAAAGTTTATGATTTTTAAGTAGTTTTCACGGGGACAGTGTTGCGGCTTCCACATTCCACCTATGAAAATCTGGTGGCGACGAGGGCTTCTGGTTTTATTCGGAATCTTCTGAGGAGTTAAGGTAAGTGAAAAGTATTTGAGCTTTATTCTTCTTATTCTTTTCATTCTTTGTAAAATTACTATGTAACCTAACAAGTGTTTCTAAACTTCTAATGAGGAAAATACTAGGCGTCTTTACCTAAAATTGAAAATAACAAATTCACGGTATCTATCTCAAGACTCTACCTAAGATTTACCTCAGTTTAATAGTGTATGATGAAATATTATTTCAAGATTAGTATATGTATTTACTGCTTTATGTATTGTGTTAGCGAATGATACTACTACCGAATACCGTGTTAGCGAGATCCACTTGAAAGCCAAGAAATGAATGATCAAAAACTCGGAGGCAAATGTCTGCTGCGCATAACACTAAATGGTAAATCAAGATTTGTACACTGGTGTGTCTGCATCACCTCCGTTGTCACCATCTCCGATTTGAATTTGTTTCTCTTAGGGACGATGTTTAGGTACGCTATACTGAAAATACGAAAAATCTATTTGACGATGTGATCGTAGACACTGAAATGCCCATGGCGATCTTGGGAGGTTTCAGTGTCCACGCACGGACTAACGTACATGCCTTGGGCTTTATGAAGGAATATTTTTATTTAGATTATGTTCCGACGCGAGCACCGACAACAGTGGATAACGTCACCACTGCTAGAACCTTCTCCCAAAAGATAAGTTTCGATCTCTAGCCTTAAATCAGCTACTTCTCGAGTTATAGACTCTTTGTGAATTAAATCATAATTGAGCCAATTTAATAACTTACATATATTCTTCTAAGTAAAAATGAGTTTTCTCAGGGTAGTAGACTGAACTTATGAACGGAGCAATTGCGGGATCTACTTTGTTGACAACCGCAACTGACACATTTCATTGGCTCAGGACAGGAATTGTCACCATGAGCCGACGTTCCACAGTAGAATGTTTGACCCGAGCACATCTTAATGGAGTGTGCCCACAAAGCAAGCACTGAAAACATTACCTTATCGAGCTTTTCACCGCCAATTGTCCCTCTTGGGGTCGTCTTAGGACAAAGAGCACTGGATTAAGAACTGTGGGTCTCTTGCTAGACAAGTGTGCTTTTCTATTTAAACACTGATGAAAGCAGAAATTTCAACGTTTGAAGTGGTATTTTTTCGGCTAGCAATCTTTCGATCTGTAGCCCTGCCTTTGCTTCACGTCTGTCGTGGAGAGTGTTCTTAGATTCCACGGGAACGATCACTTCCCTGTGCTAATAACAACGCAAACGCTAACAGAGTGTGTGGAACCGAAAAGATGGCGTTATAAAATGAGATGGTCGAGCACAAAATACAAGGCGCTACAGACATATTGGTAAAAATGATAACAACATAGGATTTTTCTTTTCGGCGACGAAGGCGAACTCTGTCCATATCTGTCAAACGCGAACGAGGCACCCGGCCCAACGGTAACCATAAACGGTTACCGGCTGCACTATAGGCCCGTATAAAATATCTGTGCTTAACTTTCGACAGACAATTAACATGGATTGCACCTGTGGATGACCTAGCTGCAAGATGCAAATCTTCGTTAAACTCAAACAGGTGGATCTCCCATATAATCTGGAGAGCAGATAGAGAAATTTTATTGTGTCTGTATCAGCCCTGATTTTATCGAAAATGGATTACTAATGCGAGGTGTACTCTTCAGCGAGGAGGTCGTGCTTGAAAAAGCTGGATGCCTTCACAGCGCAGCGGTGCGCTGTGCCACAGGAGCGATCCGCACTAGCCCTCCACAAAGGTTTTATTATCAAGCAAAAATACGATGTTGCCAGTAGAAATAAGAATCTGATCCACCTACATGAACTGAAAATCCTGTTTAGATCAGCTCTTGAAGAACACGTCCAAGGAAACATTTGTGTACACTGATGAGTCGATAACGAACTGCGGAGTGGGTAGTGCGTTTGTCATCGAGGGTGGCTCCCACTCCCAAAGCGGCAAGTGTATACACAGCCGAACTGTACGCGGTGTGGCAGCCTTTTCGTTTCTGTGAACACCGAGGTGATAGGAAATTTGTTATCTGTACGGATTCACTGATGTTCTAACTGCCTTGGACTATCCGAGCACAGTTACAGCAGATCGGAGCATAATTACAGCAGATATACTGGCTTTATGCCTTGCATTAGCAGACCTTTGTTCATTTTTACTCTTGTTTGTTGTCCGCCTCATGTAGGTATTGAAGGTAAGGAAGAAGCTGACGCTGCAGCGACAAACGCTGCGGAGAGCCACTAGTCGATGTGATTGCCATACGACATGACGATCAAACATAGTATTAATGTGTGGCAGCTGATGTAGAGCAGAATTTGACGTGCTCATACCTTCTACAAGGAGAAGAACGATCCGTCTGCACTTGTAGCGGAGCACATACAGTAAAACACATAATCGAAGACTGTAGTAACCTTACAGAACTGAGGCAGATACAGACTAAAAGGTAACCTGAAAGAAAACCTCGGAACGAATATTTAGCGATAAACAGAACTTTGTCCTTCCTAAAAGCAGCAAGACTACTGTATATGCTTTCAAATGTCGTTCTGCGTTTTAGTGTGCATGAGTTTCTACTGTCGTTGAGTTAATTAAAATGTAGGTGAGAAGGAAACATCCCGTCGAGGAACGCTCCTGGTAGATTCCAAGCCCCAAAACGTAAAAATAAAAAAGTAACCCACCATCTCCTCTTTTGGCGTATATAAAAAAGCAGTTACTAAATATTGTCCTTTTCATTAGTTTTTTTGTGTTCGGCACATAATAAAGAAATGTAGTTATAAATATTGTAGCATAACAGAATTATCACCTTAAAACTTAACTTAATACAACATTAAAAAAGAAAAAAAAGGAGAAACTATCATTAGTGAGTGAAAAATAAATGGTTAAAAATGAATTAAATAAGCTGATCATTATAGTCAATAAAATGTTAAAAAATAAACTCAATAACAAAGAAAACTCTTCGTCCAAATAAAAGAAACCATCTATATAAAACCCCAGTACAACATCAATATACCCAGTAGGATAAGGAGCAGTAAATGAAAAAGTAAATGTCAAAATAATCATATATATAATGTGTTAACTTAGTGACATCAGAAGATCCCAAATACAAAAATAAGAAAATACCCATAGAATAAGAAATAAGAAACAAACTATTTCAAGTTTCATACAAGGAATACAGAATAAAGAAATGCTATTCCCAAGATATTATGAAGAACATGTACCAATTAAACAGAGTTAAAACAATGACAAACTTTAAACCCAGTAACCCAAGTTACAGGATACATTACCATTGAACTAAATTGTAAAATAAATATAAAAATAATTTAAGAATAAAACATAGTAAGAGTGAAAGACTACCATAGTGTAGAAACGAATATAAGACTACCATTAGTGTAGAGAATAGAAGGTGACATACCCTAATCAAAAATAATGAACGAAATCAAATTATTTAAAAGGCTACCATTAATGTAGGAAATAAAAGGTTGTACAATAAGTAACCTAAAAATAAAAGACATAATGAGTGAAAATATTATTAGTAATAAGAGTGTTTAAAAATAATATATAAGGAAATGATAGATATAAGATGTGTTTATTATAATTAAATTATATATAGAAAATGATAGGTATAAGATGTTTTTGTTATAATTAAATAATATAGTTGAAAATGATAGGTATAAGATGTTTTTGTTATAATTAAATAATATAGGTAAAAATGATAGGTATAAGATATTTTTATTATAATTCAATGATATATAAAAAATGAAAGATATAAGATGTTATGTTATAATTAAATAATGTTCACTAATTTCAAAGTTTTGGCAAGGCAGGGAAGGCAACAAAATAATATTAATATATTTTGAATTGTAAACCATATAAATAATAATATTATATATATATTACTTTAATATTTATAACTAAATTTACCTCAAGATATACTTTTTTCCTATTAGGAACATGTTTCGAGAGTTCCTGTACTCTCATCTTCAGCCTTCGACCCGAGAAGCCTCGCCAAGGCTGAAGATGAGAGTACAGGAACTCTCGAAACATGTTCCTAATAGGAAAAAAGTATATCTTGAGGTAAATTTAGTTATAAATATTAAAGTATTATATACATCAAGAAACGGACTGTAGCAGAAGGTGATTGAAATATATATATATATATATATATATATATATATATATATTGTAACGTACCAAAATAGCAGTTACATTAAAAAAAGGTCTAATACGTCAAATAGAAGAATAACAAGAAAATATTTCATCAAGCATAGAAGAAGGAACAGGAGAATGAATAATCAAAATATGTATCTACTAATAAATAATATTGAAACAACCCAACGAAGAAGAAAGAAGAGTAATGAGAATATCATGGAGTATAAAGAGGAAGGAGAAAATACCATGAGTCAATATAATACGTTAGCAAACAGGCCCAATAGATCAAAATAGTGAGGGGATATGCCGAAAGTGATTATCATCATAAGAAGGAGACACGTCAAATACAGTCACCATAGTGAAAAACCAGACTAATTTATTATAATAATGAAATAAATATAGGACAATGACTATCATAATAATGAATGAAAATGTGGAAGAATATGACTATATTCAGTGAACATGAATTATTACAAATAATGTGTAACCAAGGAAAGCACCAAAAGTGACAAACAACTAACCAGAAGGAGAAGAAGAGGAAGAAATGTACCATGAAGAATGAAGATTATGTATGACCAGTACAGGACATCAACATTCACCAAAATATGGAAAGCATCAAAATCAATTTGGTGACCAGAATAAGTGTAATGATTATTGGACTATCAATAATAAAAAAAACCCCAGTGTTGAGCATCAATAAGTGATCACAAACAATGACAGTGAATACTTAGAATAAATGTAACAACGAATGATATAATAACATTTTACCCCAAGTAAACAGCACAGACAATATTAGTGAAGTTTTTATAACTGAGGGAAGTGAATAACCATTTGTAAGTGAAAGAATCAACGATTAACAAGTGAAATGCACAAACAATTAGTGTACCAAGTTTAATCCAAGATTGTAAAACCACAGATATAATCAAAAAGACCACCAAATATATGATACAGAAAAGTGAAATAATTGTTCATAGGGATCAATAATAAAAGCTTTATAATCCTTGATATGAAATGTGCCTGAATGTCATAGCAACACAGGACAAAATGTAGATGAATGTCAAGACAAATAGTAGTGAATAAACTAATTTGTTGAATATAAACAAGTCAATGTACCAAAGCCTCGATACAACCTACCAAAATATGTAACATAATTAGACTAAGAAACCCAGTATTATTGTTTCAACAGATAGTGTAAAATGTGTACAAAATGTGTAAAACATAATAATAAACCATTGTAGTAACATGCCATAATGAGATGACAGTAGTTGAGATGAATACTGTAAAAAACTATGAAGCACATTGTTGTCAAACAAATGACACATAACCTCACATGAATTGGACCTACAACATAAAATCATATACATTAATTAAACAAAGTAATTATCCATAATTGTTTTAAACAGAGACTAAATAAGAATAAAAACACAAAACAATGAATACCATATGAACTGAAGGACACAACAAATGAGTCAGATTAAATATAATAATAATAAACCAAATAGACAGAACCCCAGTTTGACAAGAGAATTAGTCAAAAAACATGGGCAAAACGTGTAAAGAGAATGTAGAAAATGTTACCAGTAGTTAGAGGAATGTTCAATACTACTATGAGAAAACCTCACAAGTATTATACTAATAATTTAATGACTGAAATTTAATAAACTAACTAACTGCAATCATAGGACTAGGTGTAAATAACCACCATACAATAACTTAGAGAGATTTCAGATAACAAAAAGTTAGTGAATCCACTAAACTAACCATGTACAACAATTGTACACAATTTTAATTATTAACAATATACCTAATGTGTAGTAAAATAACTAAATAAGAGTGACAAAATGGCGAGATGAGAACATAATGTATTTTGAACCATACTATATATGTAAACAAAATAACATTTTACCAAAATAAAGTATGAGCAAATGTACTAGATATACCTAATTATGTTATAGTACAAAAAATAAGTAATAGAATAAGGGATAATAGTGATATAAGTAAAAATAAACAATCGGACATAGTTGGCTTATACGCCATTAGTAAATTTTGTTTAAACTGTAAATATAGTAATATTATGTATTAGCATAGATGAGAAATGGACTCAAAATGTTTAGTCATAAGTATTAAGATGTAATTACAACAACATATAGTGAAAAGGACTTATTTATGTTAAGAACCACTATATGAGTTTTGAAGAAAGTGAAGTGAATTATTAATGGACGGAATTACTACTTGTTTGGACTTAAAATAAAGACGCAAGTGTCCGCAATTTAATGCCACTATCCAAATGACGATCTGACTAATAATAAGAAACTTATAGCCATTATAAGATTTTCGATCATTTTCGAATGTCAATGTACACGTCATGTATAGCCTCAAACCCGAAGCAGAGACGCTATAAAATTAAAATATTTGTTTAACCAAGACGTTTGGGTTAGAGAGTATAACTTTCTAAACCAATAGAATGACTCAATTTCACCAGACGAAAAGAGACGCTTTAGCGAGATGAATTAATTGTCTTCCAACACCCGAAGCGAGAGGAGCGTGTGACAGTCGTCAAGACATATTTTTAAAATGTGCGCGTCCCCCCAGTAACGTGGTCGAATTTAACCTATACTGAACACCCTATATCGTGTGACAGTGTAATAAGTGTATAGTGAACAAAAGACATGACCAGTGTATAATAAAGGTCATGTCATGTGAAAGGAAACAGGGAGTATAATATTTTAACAATTTTAAAAAATATTAATGAAATAATTCTCGTTAGTTGAACGAAAATTATTGTTTGACTGCACTAGTCAAGTAAACACGCTTGAGTGCATCACCGATAACGATGAATAATTATCAGAATGAAATGGACAAAGTTCTCGTACAACTTGATGACGATAATTAATTAAAAGATGTTATATTTTTATATTTAAAGAATAATTAATAAAAGGGGAATAAATATTAAATACCGCACACAATTATTTGTAAATATAGTCGCTTACTTGACTATGAATTCAGTCTTGATAAATAATAACTTATTATGTGAGAACTATCATTACTGATAATTCTACATCCTATTACTAATAAATAAAGTGTTTGTAAAATATAGTATTAAGTTTTTTATATGCTATTAAATATTCTACATTATAACTTACTCTCATCTAGGTAAACTAACCTATAACCAAAACGTATCTTTTTGTCACAGAGAATCACTTCTGTCATAAATGATTTTTATAAGTGGAATCGATAATAAGAGTTTTTTCAATTTTTTTCTCTTTCCAGTTCATAATAATAATAACTAGTAAATCAGCAATATTGTTTTAATAGTGCAACGTTAAAAGCACGTGTTTACAATCTTAGCTTCACTAGGCACAAGCCGATAGTACGATAGTATTGACTATCGTATGGAGGTTAATAATTTTTAAATTTTGTTCTTTTTAATCATAATAAATAAGTAAACATTGTTATTTATTAACACATCTTTATATCTTGTATCATGTATATTCAAAGGATTCACGAAAATTGGTAATACTAATGACCAAAGTGAACACAACCTAATTCACCATATTATCGTACATTGTAACAGTGTTACCAGCCTTGAGCTGAAGAAGTCTCAGTATTTATTTAATTTGTTGTTGTTTTTAAAAAATCAATATTAATTTTTTTAAAGGAGTTTTTGCTAAATTTCACTAATGTCAATAAAAACCTCAATTTATTACCAGTGGATATAGAGTCTTCATTTCTATAAAATAGAAGTAAATAGCTGATTTTTTAGAAACAATTATTTCACAAGGTGGCGGCAATATTCGAATTATTGATATTGGAATATTCAATTTACAATTGAATATCAGTGTTGTTTTATTTAATGTGCATTTATCGATATCCAAGCGAAACATCTGTGTGTTATAAATGTATTTACAGTGAGATAGAATCGCCCATCGAGAAGATTGAAGACATTCACGGATGGTAAGTGGGGAGGTGAATATAGCGAATTTTTAGTGATTTTAATCCTCTTTTAAAAATGAACTTTAACTTCAAATTACCCATTACTAATTAGCTATATTAAATACTAAACAAACCATATGACAACGTGAGAGTCTACAACTACAACAACAACACTACTAGTAAATAAAAAATTTAATTAAAATTAATAAACCAATAAATTTTAAAACAAAAATCACATCCCATAAAGATCGATTACCACGTGGCGCTCCATCGCGGGGCTTGATTGATTGAAGAACCAGCACAAGAGTGATAGATAAAGTCTATTATAATATATATATTAAAATTCCACTATGAACACTTACTTTTTGGTTTTGTTACCGAGACGTTTCGACGTGGTATTCGTCTTCTTCAATGGGATTTAAATACTGAACGTCTGTACAGTAACGGTTATGGGATGTAGGTGTGTGTGGTGGGGGTTGCTGGTGGGAGGGAATTGGCGCTGGGATTCGAATTTTCTGTTGGAACAGTGTATCGAAAAGTATGTGTGATCTATAATGTAATTGTTCGTTTAATATGTTGTTTGGTTGTAGTGTGTGATATCTGTATATTTCAAATTGTTCTGCTGTGTTTAGTTTTCTACTTTTAGGTAAGTAGTGTAGTATTTCCATGTTGTGCTCTATGTTTGTGTAACTGTGGTTTTCGTTTTGTAAATGTGTGGCAAATGTGGAATGTATGTAGTTTGTGGTGAGGGCTTTTAAATGTTCAGAATATCTAGAGGAAAAAGATCTTCCCGTCTGGCCGATGTAGAACTGGTGACAGTCATTGCAGTTCAATTTATAAACACCTGTTTTGCTGTATGTGACTGTGTCTTTGTTAGTATTATTTATGTGTTTCATGATGGTTATGTTAGTTCTGTAGGCTGCTTTATAATTGTGTTTCCTAAATGTGTTAGCAATTTTGTGTGTGTTGGAATTGTAGTATGTGAGTGTGATGTATTTACTGGGTTGTGTGTTGTTGGTTTTATGCGTTTTACTTTTTGTGTTTAGGATGCGTTTGTGTGGTTTTGTTTACTAAATCGGGATTGTATCCATTTTTGACTGCTACATATTTAATTGTGTTGAGTTCTTCTTGGTAGTCATGTGTATTTAGGGGTATTGATGTGAGCCTATGGAGCATAAAGTGGAAAGCTGCATGTTTGTGTTGAGTTGGGTGGTTGGAAGAGGTATGTATGACCATGTCTGTTGTGGTGGGTTTTCTGTATATTTTGTATGTGTGTGTGTTGTTTGTTTTGGTAATTCTAATGTCCAGAAAGTTTATGCTATTATTTTGTTCTAATTCAAGTGTGAATTTTAATTTTTGATGTATAGTGTTTATGTATTTGTGGAAATTTTCAATTTGTTTTTTGTTGCCGTTGTATAGGAGTAAAATGTCATCAAGGTATCTGTGCCAATATATAATTTTGTTGGTATATTTGTTATTGTTAATATGTGTTCTTGTTCTATGGTATGTAAGAATATATTGGCTAGTATACCTGATATAGGGGAGCCCATGGGTAGTCCATCTGTTTGTGTGTAAACCATGTTATTGTGTGAGAAATAAATTTGTTCAGTGATAATTTTAGTGAGATGGATGATCTCTTTAACGTGTGTTTCAGGTGTGTTATTAAGTTTTAGTAACTGTTCTAATGTAGTTATAGTTTCTTTTATGTGTACATTAGTGTATAGGTTTGTTATATCGAATGAAGCTAGTGTTGAATTGTGTGGAATGTGGACATGTTAAGTTTTATTCACCAGGTCTAAATTATTTTTGACGGAGATGTTGTTTGTTAAATTTATGTTATTTCTGATTAATTTATCTAAGTCTGTAGATATTTTGTGTGCAGGTGCTTGTGTGTTGTTTATAAGTGGTCTGATGGGGACATTAGGTTTGTGTAATTTTGGTAATGCATTCAGTGTAGGGGTGTTTGGTTTCATTTGTTTCAGATATTTGATGTCGTCAGGTGAGATTATGTGTTTTGTGTTATTTAAGATTTTATTTATTTGTTTGTGATATTTTGGGGTGGGGTCTTTATTTAATTTAGTTATGTTGTTTTCAGTAAAAAATGTTTCGATTTTGTTATTTAAATCCTGTTTTTCTATTATGACGTTTATGTTACCTTTATCTGCTTTGAGTATGGTTAGGTTGTGTTCTTGTAAATTACGTTTCATATTTTTAGTGTTTTGATTTCGTTGTTATGGTGTTTTTATTCGTATTGTTGTGTGTGTTGTAATTTACGTCTTATTTCATGACGTATAGTATCGTGGTATTTGTTATGCGTGTGTTGTATGGCTGTTTCATCGTCTATGACTATGTCGCGTATATACGTTTTATTATTGTTATTGGTTGGAATGATTCCTAATTTGTGTTTTAGACATTTATCTAATAGGGTTATTTCTGCTTTAGTGAAATTGGTCTTTGTTATATTTACTGTACGTGTGTGAAATTTATGTGTCGGTGTAGGGACTGTGTCGTTTCTGCGTGTTAAGATGTTATTGATTTTCCTGTTATTTCGTTCTTGTATTTTTAATTGGAGTTTGTCTATGTTGTTCCGTGTATGCTGTATTATGTTTTCGATTTCTATGTGGTGTAATATTTGTGTAAGTTTTACGTGCAGGTTATATGCTGTTTTGTTTAATGTATCTTTTTTGCAGTATAAATCCTTGATTATGTAGTCCAGGTGTATTATTTCAGCTTTACGTTCAGTTTGCATTGCGGTGTGTGTGTTATTTTTTATTGTATTTGTGCATGTGTGGGTATAATGTAGTGTTTGCGGCATGTTTTGTTGTATGCGATGTTCAAGGAAGTTTTTGTTACCTGTACTCTGACATTTCTGTATTTATGGATGTAGTACGCTGTGTTAGCGGTGTTATAATTATCTTGTTGATACATCCTCTTCGTTCACTTTTTTAATATTATATATATATATATATATATATTATACTTCCAATATGAACACTTACTTTTTGGTTTTGTTACCCAGACGTTTCGACGTGGTATTCGTCTTCTTCAATGGGATATAAATACTGAATGTCTGTACAGTAACGGTTATGGGATGTAGGTGTGTTTGGTGGGGGTTGCTGGTGGGAGGGAATTGGCGCTGGGATTCGAATTTTCTGTTGGAATCAGTGTATCGAAAAGTATGTGTGATCTATAATGTAATTGTTCGTTTAGCTGTTTGGTTGTAGTGTGTGATATCTGTATATTTCAAATGTCCAGAAAGTTAATGCTATTGTTTTGTTCTAATTCAAGTGTGAATTTTAATTTTTGATGTATAGTGTTAATGTATTTGTGGAAATTTTCAATTTGTTTTTTGTTGCCGTTGTATAGGAGTAAAATGTCATCAAGGTATCTGTGCCAATATATTATTTTGTTGGTATATTTGTTATTGTTAATGTGTGTTGTTGTTCTATGGTATGTAAGAATATTCTATATAATACACAAACATAGAGCACAACATGGAAATACTACACTACTTACCTAAAAGTAGAAAACTAAACACAGCAGAACAATTTGAAATATACAGATATCACACACTACAACCAAACAACATATTAAACGAACAATTACATTATAGATCACACATACTTTTCGATACACTGATTCCAACAGAAAATTCGAATCCCAGCGCCAATTCCCTCCCACCAGAAATTTTTTATTCAATGACATTATTTTCTGACTATATGTTACTTTTATGGAATAGTATTTAAGTTTGAATTAATTGTAAGTACTGTATCTTGTGACTTGCCCTTCTCTGACCATTTCGACATTTCAAAGGACTCAATTAATTAATTTCTGTAATTTCATAAGGTGGGGGGGGGGCCAAATATCGCATACGCTCCTAATATCGCCTACAAGAGATTCTGTCCATACAGTGCTGCTATCTGTGTGACAAAGCTGTCTGGCTTCGCCAGACATGCTCAGTAGTCAACAGTGAATGTTTCGGAGTGGTTCTTTTAACATTTTTTTCAACGAAGGAATATATTATTTTCAAGCCTGGTGAGTTAAAAACAACAACTATTTGTGTTATGAATAAAATAGGTTACCGTGTAATTAGGTATTTTGTATTTATAGTGTTCATTAAGTAATTACCAAGCATTCAAATGAACATGAATTAACCTCTGTGAATGCAGCCTTTTTCGCGTAGAGAGCCGCCATATTGCTATGTACACGTGCTCCTAATATCGCCCACTATCATGTTCCTAATATCGCCCAGTAGGCGATATTAGGAACTCAACAAACTTTCGCTTTTTGTTTACAGATGGCAAGTCGAAAGAAGTGGGATAAGGATTCAATGCGGAAAGCTGTAAATTCAGTGAAAAATAAAGAAATGGGACTTTTGAAGGCCTCTAAAATTTATAATTTTCCCAGGTCTACATTGAAATATTATGTAAAAAACGATTCTTCTGATTTAGAAAATGTAATTAATGTACCTTTAGGGAGGAAACCGGTCTTGGCCCCTGACATAGAAGGTCAGTTATTTAATTATTGTTTAATAATGGAGAAGTCCTTCTACGGTTTAACCATGAAAGATTTAAAACGTATGGCATTTCAACTGGCGATTAGAAATAATATAAAACATACATTTTCGATAGATAAGAAAACAGCTGGCAGAAAGTGGTTACGGTTATTTTTAAAACGGCATCCACAATTGTCAATTAGGAAACCTCAAGCATTGTCAATGTCAAGAATTCGTGGATTCACTCCTCAAAATGTATCTGCATTTTTTAGCCTTTTGAAACCTGAACTAGTTTCAGGTGCTGCTTTTAAAATTTTCTGCTGCTCGCTTGTATAATGTAGACGAGACCGGTATAACAGCAGTCCAACACAACAGCCAAAAAATTATTTCCCTTAAGGGTAAGCAACAAGTACACAAACTATCATCAGCAGAACGAGGTTCCCTGGTGACAGTAGTTATTGCCGTGTCAGCTGCTGGTACATATGTACCTCCAATGTTAGTGTTTCCGAGGAAAAGAATGAAAGCGGAACTTTTAAATGGTGCACCTCCCGGCACCATCGCAACGTGCCACCCATCAGGTTGGATTCAAACAGACCTATTCACGCAATGGCTCCAACATTTTATTTCTTTTACAAAACCAAGTAAGGAAGATCCAGTTGTCCTCATACTCGATGGTCACTATTCGCACACAAGGAATATCGACGTGATAGATTTAGCGCGGGAACATGGGGTCTCTATTGTGTGCCTTCCACCCCACTCAACTGACCATATGCAACCGTTAGACGTTGCATTTATGAAGCCATTCAAATCTTTTTATTCCCAAGAAATTGAAAATTGGTTGAGTAATCATCCTGGGCGCATCGTCACAGCTTTCCAAATATCCGAAATATTAGGAATTACGTACATCAGGGCAGCGACAATGAAAAATGCCATGAGCGGGTTTAAGGCAACTGGTATACTGCCATACAACCCAAATGTCTTTGAAGAAGCTGATTTTCTTCAGTCAGCAAATGAGTCACTTAAGGTAATGGAATCTACAACTTTCTCTGAAGAAATAGTGGTAACAGAATCGCGGGAACAGATTAGTGTCTCTCCCAGCGACATTGTGCCAGTTCCTGAATTAACGCGCCTTCCACATCTGACGGCCGTAGAGGGTCAGCTCTAGTAGTCACCAAAACTCCACACAAAGAAAAGATTATGCAGTCATTGCTGAAGAAAAATGAGACTCTCACAAAACGTAAGCTGGTTTTCGGTAAAGACAAAGCCGCTAAAATAACCAAGAAGAAAAAGAAGAGATCGCAGTCGCCTTCCATAACCTCTTCCGAAGATAGCATTGACAATGATGACACTGAATGTCCAATATGCCTCGGTATGTTTTCTATGGACCAATCACGGTGAACAGTGGATTCAGTGTACAAACTGTTTTGTGTGGAGCCATGAAAAATGTGACAAAAGGAACAAAAAACGTTTAAAGTACATTTGTCTGAATTGTTCTGAGTTGTAAATAAAGGGTTAATGTACTATTTCAAGTTTATTTTAAATGTAAAATTACATATTATTATTTCAGTATGATTGACTGTTTAATTTCACCTTGAAAATCTGATTTTTAATGTGTTTCATATTAATTACCTACAGTGGGCGATATTAGGAACGGTTTTACAAAACGCGATAAATGGAGTCTTTTAATAATAATAAAAATTATATATATAATTTTTAATTACGACACCTTTAAGCTTTCTTATAAGAAGTATAGATATTAAAGTATAATTTAAGCTATTTACAAGTTCTTTCTGACGGAAAAAAATTTCTTTTTCTGACGGAAAATCTTAAGTGGGCGATATTTGGACCCCCTACCTTATATTTGTCTAGTGACACAATCGACCTGAGTCGAGTCTTAGCCGCAACCATTTGTCGATGCGCGTAAGATTGGCGCACAATTTTCAAAATAAATATCAGAATTGTTTTAAAGACTCGTGTCTATTATTATTTGAATTATAAAAATTAGTTTTTTTCTTTCTTCCTAACATAACTTAGAAGGATTACGAAAAAATCAAGAAGAAGAAGAAGAGGAGCTGAGATAGAAGAGAGTATACTTCGATCCAGGTGACATAATAAGATTAACACAGTGAAACAAATATTTCGTCGTAAAGACATACACAATAATTAATTCACAGTTGAAGTAATTTAAAATATAAATAAGAATTAATAAATAAATAAATAATTTAAAAAATTAATTAAATAAAATAAAAACATTTATCTAGGAAATCTAGAAGTCTGGAATACCTGGGATCGACAGAATTAGCATTCCAGGCTAGGAGTGAGAGAAAACTAAAACTCGTTTTACGGCTCGGTTCATAGAAAACCTGTGACTTCGCAAGCTTCCACTAAGAGCATGAACCTCTCAGTTGGGTAGGCAGTCTCGTATAGACCTGATGGTTGATGCAACTTTCTCTTGGTTGTTGCTGACCAGAAAGTTGCGGACGAACTGCACGTCATCGGAAGTGACGGACTGGGCGGTATGCCTGGAAACTGTGGCCGCATAAGAGCCACCAGATAGAACGGGTAGTAGCGGAAGATACTGGACCAAGGGCAGTTGATGCTGAATCTTCGGATGAAAATTCGGATGACGGACTTATAAGACCGGGTAGCAGGTATTTTCTTGGTCTGAGGGATGACAGGAGCTCGGGTACGAGCATCCGGTGTGGAGACACTCTTTGGCTTAGACTTCGGGATGCCTGCTCGCGGAAATTGTGGAGATTGCAGTGGCAAGCCTGCCTCTGGTTTAGAGGCGGGAGTCGGTGGTACCGCGGAAGTGGAGAGTTCAGTCTCCGGCTCCAAAACCGAGATGTCTGCTTCATGACTTGTCTCTGCTTCGGATGTTGGCGCGGGACGTTTCTGTGCCTTTGGGGCAGGAGGAACTTGTGGGTTGAAAGCGTGTCATTAAGTACTCTGTGGGAAGGTGTGTTGCGAACCACTAATACACGTTTTTCTTTCTGATTGGCTGGTGGTTGTTTTATGACTGTATCGTGGCACTTGTAAAATTTAAAAGTAGGAGTGGTTTTCACGGGCCTACTCCAGCCTTAACCACAGTACTGTGGTCTGATGATACGGTACTGTGCCAACAGAACTGATGATGGCAGTCGATGGAACTGCCGAAATGTCTGTTTTGGGGAAAACACTGGACCACGGAATGAATTTTAACAACATTGACTTCGGCCGTGTAAGCCAACGAAGCAAATTAAACATTTTCAATTTATACTCTACATACATTTATACTTTACATACACTTTACACCGTTCGTTCCACTTTATCATAATACTGTACTTTCAAACTTTATAAGATATTCATATATGAAAAGAATCAAATTTACCTCTTTTATCCGTCCAGTGGCTTTTTTGGACATATGTCTCTTCCTCAGGTGTAAATAGATCTTCAGTGGCAAATCTTCATAGGTAAATTTTTTTCTATTCGTATAGGTACAAGTGGTTTGGAAACTTAAAGAATGAATTTAATAAAGTGATATCTATTTGGTGGACTTCATATTTTGTAAGAATTTGTAATCAAGACCCATTAATAATAATACATAAAACAATAAAATCTAATGTAATGAGCATGTTAGATTTTATTTACTACTAGCAGATACCCGCGGCTTCGCACGCGAATATTTGTATATGATTGTTGTGGTAACTGTCGAGTTAGCAGTTTGTAACCCAGTCTGAGGATCGACAAATTTTAATGTAAAATGATAACAATCTTCTCCTCTGCAAAACATTAAAGGGTACTGTAAAGCATCATAAGCTCTATGTGTTTCTGCAATTCGATGTAGAGTATAATCCCTCGCACGGATTATTATATCGAGTTTATCGCAGTCCTGGTTAACTAAAACTACTGCCACCTCATTAGTTGTCGGTGCATTGTAGCGACCCCTGTGCTCTTCAATATTTTCTGTTCGATCAGCATGAATCACAATATTGTACTGATTATTATTCGCAGATGTTACAAATTCAAACGCACTTTTCAGTTCACTAATATATGGGTATATTGCGTGAAGTAAATTTTGAAGTTCCGTTACTAATGGCTTATCCAAGTTACGAATATAATCCATTCTTGTTTCAGATTGCTGTAAATAGTCAGCTATGAAATACACCTGTAGAAATTTTGGTACTTCGTTCTGTGTGGGGAGTAATGATCCCATGAGGTGATATACTTGGCCTTGAATTTTGAAAATAGGCATGAAGCTCCCTTCGACTATTTCATTGGCTCCGAATGATGTAATTTGAAAAGCTGAATTGTACGATCTTAATGCATTCAACAATTTTTTCCATAAAAGATGTTCTCCATTTAATAATGATTTTTACGGTTCTGGAGGAGGAAGAATGGGATCTAATCGCATTTTCCCTGCAGAGCAACATAATCCATATGATTCATTTTTCCACTTTAAAGTTTCGCAATGAGTGCAAACCATACTCGGTAACCCGATATCTGTTTCATTTGCGTAGTTAAAAACTGGATTATAATTGAAACCACTATTTAATTTTGCATTCCATCGTAAAGTAGGACCTCGTGATCTGAGAGTCGCTTGCCTGCATCTTTGTGCCGCTAATCTATTTTCACGAATCGTAGGACTTTCAACCCGTGAGACTTCTTCTAATCCAGATCTTCCTGAAGAGTTTCCAGGAACTGATTGCATTTCGACTCCTTCGACGTCATTTTCAGATGCTCTAAGACGCCTCTTTCTTTCCGCAGCAGCAGTAGATCTTCCTAAAGATGATCGTCTTTTTGGCATTGCAAAGCTAAAATAAGGGAAATGAATTTATTTGATCTATACGAATAAATCTCTAGGGGACAATTAATAATTTATACAATACAATACATATTGCCCATGTTACTTACCGATGACGTAAAATTAACGAAAAAAGGCACTGATATTACATCACTGACGCTCATCACATAATTCTCGATGAAGTAGGTTAAGTATAATTCTCGACAATTAATTATTCCTACTGCACATAGGCCTACTGAATATTCAAATGTCGAAGAGTATGGTTTGTCAGAATCAACGTGTACTATATAATCAATGTTACAATATAATCAAACAATGAATTATTGTATTGTTTATATGAATTCCATATCCCTACTAAAATGTAAATATTCAAATGGACTAACTGATATCAATATACTTATACATACACTGTTTGTATTATTCTATACGAATAAACATTTCATCTAATTGTGTTACTGCATGTTTATAAATATCTACTAAATTATCAAATTTGATTTTACGTATCGAGGAAACATTAATGATGGATCTATTGCTTCACACTTTTTGGATATTCATAACTTAAAATATAAGAATATTATTAATATACATGTACCATTAGCAATTTACCAACTCGATAGTTACCACAACAATCATATACAAATATTCGCGATCGAAGCCGCGGGTTTGAAAAAATTAGTTTTTTTGCAATAACTTCGGTTCTTTTTAACCTATCGTTATTCGCGATCGAAGCCGCGGGTTTAAAAAAATGCGTTTTGTTTTCAATAACTTCGGTTCTTTTTAACCTATCGTTATCAAATAAAGTGGAAAACCTTCCGTTGGGTACCTGCTATCAGCGTGCAACGTTTCATTGAAACCGGTTCAGTAGATTCTGAGATTACCGGGGACAAACGTAGACCCCCCTAGAGATTTATTGTATAGAAGATGAAACTTGTACTGTACACGAAACCGTTGTTTGTAGTTAACGTTTTAGGTATGCGAGGTAAACGTAGTGCTTAACCTAAACCGCAAATTACAAGTCTTATTTTGCATTTGTAGCTGATATTAAAATTGATGTTGCAGTTAGAATATAAAGAAGGTTATGTACAAAAACAATTTTTTTTATATTTCTCATTATTTTCTTAATAAAGGGAAAATCCTTATATTCACTTCTCCGCCGAAGACTGGGGCAAGTTTTACATAACAAACGGCTGTCCGTAGTCAAGACAGTGTGATAAAACTTTTACGACTTTGAAAATTACGAAATTGCTTAGAGCCAATTTGTGCTTTTCTAGCTTCCGCACAGAAGTACATAGACGGAACTAATATAAGAGAAGATACAATTACTGTTGTAACAAAGACCTTTTTAGAGCACTGAAAAATTATTGCGTGAAAGAGTAGGGTAAGAATGAGAGTTCTAACGCGGAAGTGACGTCACAGCCCCCCTTTTGGCGCGAAATTCAAAAATCCCTGTGGTGGGGGTAGACTTCCGGCGCAGCGTGTCGTCATGTGCAGAGGTTATGATGGACCGGGGGGGTAGTGGTGTGTCCCACGTGACCTCGATGGGCGTACCGAAGTTGTCGGCCATGTTGTCGGCGTTCGGCCATGTTGTCGTCGTCGTCCATTTTGCGTGGTTCCGTGTGCGTTGATTGGCGGAGGCGTGGCCGCCGTTGTCGACAAAATGGACGACGACCCCACCACGACGGGCGAGGATCAAGCCAGGCCGCCGCCCAGCGACGATGACGACGTCAACGACGACGGCGAAGGGCGAACGGCGAACATGGCCACGCCTGGTGGCCATGTTGGGAAAGCTGTGATGTTGTCGGATTGTGCGTGTGTGCTGGTTAAGGTTGGGCCACGTTGCCGGATCGTGGTGTGTTATAGTGTATGGTTTGGGTATATGTTTTGTTTTTCCGGCGGCCATGTTGGAAAAGCGTCGACGTTGTCAACTTGTGCCACGTTGTCGGCTCGTGCATGTGTTATAGTGTACGGGTTTTGTATATGTTTACACTGCCGTTGTCGGCTCGGTGTTATAGTGTACGGGTTTTGTATATGTTTACACTGCCACGTCGACGTTGTCAACTTGTGCCGGCCACGGCTCGGTGTTATAGTGTACAGGTTTTGTATATGTTTACACTGCCACCATTGTTGCCAACTCATGAACTGTAAATTTGAATGTGTGCTTTTGTGGTAAGTATATATTGTAAAAATACAAAAAATGTGCACAGCATCGATGTGAAACTCTTGTTGACTGGCTATTGTGCTGTCCGGAAGTTCGGCCATGTTGGAAAAGCGTCGTCGGTGTTGCCAACTTGTGCTGGGTTTAATCGACGTTGTCGGCTCGGTGTTATAGTGTACGGGTTGAATATATGTTTACACTGCCGCCATTGTTGCCAATTCGTGCGTGGTGTTATAGTGTACTGGTTTCGGATATATTTACACTGCCACAATTGTCTCGATATCGTCGATGTTGTGTCTATGTGTTAAGTAATTGCATTGTTGCCAACTCAGTCAAGTAGTGTAAGAGTGTGCTGGTTAAGGTTCGACCACGTTGGCGATTCGAGCGTGTGTTATAGTGTATGGGTTTGGATATATACTGTGTTTTCCGGAAGGGTGTCCACGTTGGAAAAGCGTCGACGTTGTCAACTTGTGCATGTGTGCTGGTTTAGCGTCGGCCACGTTGTCGGCTCGTGCATGTGTTATAGTGTACAGGTTTCAGATATATTTACACTGCCGCCATTGTCCGGATATCGTCGATGTGAAGAGGTGAATTGCATTGTTGCCGACTGGAGAACTCTACTGGCATCGGTCACGTTGTCGACTCATGCATGTGTTATAGTGTACGGGTTTCAGATATATTTACACTGCCACCCCATTGTCCGGATATCGTCGATGTGAAGAGGTGAATTGCATTGTTGCCAACTCGAGAACTGTACTGGCGTTGGTCACGTTGTCAACTTGTGCATGTGTTATAGTGTATGGGTTTAGATATTTTCACTGCTGCCGTTCGGATTTAACTACTGCGGTGCAAAATTGAATATCATTTCACTTGTAAAAATTGATTATCGTGCATTTGTGCAATTGATCTGATTGACATTTCACTTATGAAACATGCATGATGGAAGGAAAAAAGGATAGTTGAAAATAAACAACTAAGCAAAGCAAAATTTACATATATTGTAATCAAACACACATAAAAATATACAATAAACTACACACACACACACACACACACACACACACACACACACACCACACAATAACAATATATGAAATCGTACGCGACAAATGAAGATGTCCATTCGGTCCTACTGTACAATTTCTACTATGTAAGCTCTATCCTTTTCTCCACGATAAATTAGTTGCAGCGAACACGGTACTAAATTTTTTAATTCCTCATCTTTGAAAACGCCTGCGTATCTCTTTGGTAGATATACACGATATTTTAGTTTAGGGTCTCTGTAATCTTGGAGAGTGACGAGTACAGCTTTCCCGTACTTTGCGTCTATATTCTGCATTTCTTCTATTGGATATTTTACGTCGATTATCAATTCCTTTATTTTTTTATACTCAATTGTGCTAATAGTTGCAAACTTTTCAGTGAATGACACCATTTTAAAATAAAGAATTTATAATTTTTCGTGCGTCTCTCAACGAATGAACGAATAACGCTCGTGCACAGCGAATAAATAGGGAGGTAGTTGTGGAGGTGGAAACCACTCAACGCACAGTAAGCGTTTATTTTTAACCGTGTGAACAGGATACGAGCTGATTTCTCACGGTTCAATGGGTAGGTGGGGAAGAGGGGAGTCGGTTATTTTTTATACGTCTAGACAGCACTCGTGCTTGTTCGAACATGTCGTCGACGCTAATTTATTTTTAGACAGGTGATGTATTTAACTGTGTGAACAGGATACGACTTGATTTCTCACGGTTCGATGGGTAGGTGAGGAAGAGGGGTGTCGGTTATTTTTATACGACTAGACAGCACATGTGCTTGTTTGAACATGTCGTCGACGCTAATTTATTTTTAGACAGATGATGTACTCGATAGAAAGGCGACGACTGTTATTTTTTTACGTAAGCGCTAAACAATAATGTTAGTAATTTATCAGAAACATATTGATTATTCTAAAATCTGATACAACCCACTCGCGTAAAGCGTGAACTCTAGTATTTCTACATGTTAAAAGGAAACGTGTACTTTACTAATATCGACACAAGATGTTCATCTCAAGGATGTACACGAAAGAGATGGTAACAACAAAAAAAAGCTACCACACACAAAGTCACGGACGCGCACTTAGTTTGGCTTGCGTTCTGTTTCCCACACGCTGTGATAACAGATGGTGTCAGACAGCTTGTGTGTTCTGTTATTTAAAAAAATTTATGTACGACTACGTTCACACGCCGCGATAAACAGACGGCCAGACAGACGGAGTCGATTACATCATCATAACAACTAATGCACACTCATCAACAAAAAATGTAACAGCTGCCACACACACACACAAAGTCAAAGACGCACACTTAGCTTGGCTTGTGTTCTATTTCACACAATAATTTATGTACGTCGCTAACTTTTCGTTCACACGCAACGATAACATATTTTCTGGAAATAAGCGGTACACGAGACAGGCTTTTCCGTGTATTGAACGTAATCGAGTTTAGGAGAAACTGAAAAATTCTAAATTTATAATAATGAAATGTACAATACGCTTCTCCATAAATCTTTTTTCTGTAATCCTTTTACGAACATAAAGTTAAAAGCAAACGTGTACTTTACTAATATCGCAACAAGATGTTCGAACGATGTGTCCCCGTCCGTCCACTCTAATCTATAATAATGCTCCGTTAACCAACGGTTTGTCCGTACGTGATTGTGATTCGAAACGATTGTGTTTACTAGAGGTGCAAATATCAAATGCCTGCTGGCATATGCGATGATGTCCATAATGGCTAGTTACTTGCCGAGTTCGTTTCCATCGTCGTCAACAAAACAGTGATAGTCGTCAAGTTCATTGAAAGCTGTCAGACCAAGGTACAGCATGCCATAACCGATCGTAACGATATACCCATAACCGCAATGTCAACCTGCCTATCGTTAAAGAAAACATTGCCACGTTCATTGACAGCTGTCAGACCAAGGTACTGCTTGCCATGCCACGTTCATTGAAAGCTGTCAGACCAAGGTATTGCATGCCATAACTGATCGTAACGATATACCCATAACCGCAATTTCAACATGCCTATCGTTAACGAAACCATTGCCACGTTCATTGGAAGCTGTTAGACCAAGGTACAGCATGCCATAACCGATCGTAACGATATACCAACATCCGCAATGTCAACCTGTCTATCGTTAACGAAACCATTGCCAAGATCATTGAAAGCTGTCAGACCAAGGTACTGCATGCTATATCCGATCGCATCGATATAACCATAACCGCAATATCAACCTGCCTATCGTTACGAAACCATTGTCAAGTACATTGAAAGCTGTCAGACCAAGGTACTTCATGCCATAACCGATCGTAACGATATACCCATAATAGCAATATCAACCTGCCTATCGATAATGAAACCATTGCCAAGTTCATTGGAAGCTGTAAGAACATGATACTGCATGCCATAACCGATCATAACGATATACCCATAACCTCAATATCAACCTGCCTATCTTTAACGAAACCATTGCCAAGTTCATTGAAAACTGTCAGCACAAGCTACTGCATGGCATAACGGATCGTAACGATATACCCATAACCGCAATCTCAACCTGCCTATCGTTAAAGAAATCGTTGACAAGTTCATTGAAAGCTGTCAGACCAAAGTATTGCATTCCATAAGGGATCGTAACGATATACCCATAACCGCAAAGTCAACCAGCCTATCGTTAACGAAACCATTGCCAAGTTCATTGAAAGCTATCAGACCAAGGTACTGCATGCCATAACCGATCGTAACGATATACCCATAACCGCAAAGTCAACCTGCCTATCGTTAACGAAACCATTGCCAAATTCATTGAAAGCTGTCAGACCAAGGTACTGCATGCCATAACCGATCGTAACTATATACCCATAACTCCAATGTCAACCTGCCTATCGTTAATGAAACCATTGCTGCGTTCATTGAAAACTGTCAGACACCAAGGTACTGCATGCCATATCCGAACGTAACGATATACCCATAACCGCAATGTCAACCTGCGTATCGTTAACGAAACCATTGCCAAGTTCATTGAAAGCTGTCAGACCAAAGTATTGCATGCCATAACCGATCGTAATGATATACCCATAACGGCAATATCAACCTGCCTATCGTTAACGAAACCATTGCCACGTTCACTGAAAGCTGTCAGACCAAAGTACTGCATGTCATAACCGATCGTAACGATATACCCATAACCGCAATCTCAATCTGCCTATGGTTAACGAAACCATTGCCAAGTTCATTGAAAGCTGTCAGACCAAGGTACTGCATGCCATAACCGAACGTAACGATATACCCATAACCGCAATGTCAACTTGCCTATCGTTAACGAAAGCATTGCCAAGTTCATTGAAAGCTGTCAGACCAAAGTACTGCATGTCATAACCGATCGTAACGATATACCCATAACCGCAATCTCAATCTGCCTATGGTTAACGAAACCATTGCAACGTTCACTGAAAGCTGTCAGCCCAAGCTACTGCATGCCATAACCGGTCGTAACGATATACCCATAACCGCAATGACAACCTAAATATCATTAACGAAACCATTGCCACGTTCATTGAAAGCTGTTAGACCAAGGTACTCCATGCCATAACAGATCGTAACGATATACCCATAACCGCAATCTCATCCTGCCTATCGTTAACGAAATCATTGCCAAGTTCATTGAAAGCTGTCAGATCAAGGTACTGCATGCCATAGCCGATCGTAACGATATACCCATAACAGCAATTTCAACCTGCCTATCGTTAACGAAACAATTGCCAAGTTCATTGAAAGCTGTCAGACCAAGGTACTCCATGGCATAACCGATCGTAAAGATATACCCATAACCGCAATGTCAACCTGCCTATCGTTAACGAAACCATTGCCAAGTTCATTGAAAGCTGTCAGAACAAGGTACTCCATGCCATAACCGATCGTAAAGATATACCCATAACCGTAATGTCAACCTGCCTATCGTTAACGAAACTATTGCCAAGTTCATTGAAAGCTGTCAGACCAAGGTACTCCATGCCATAACCGATCGTAACGATATACCCATAACCGCAATCTCATCCTGCCTATCGTTAACGAAATCATTGCCAAGTTCTTTGAAAGCTGTCAGATCAAGGTACTGCATGCCATAGCCGATCGTAACGATATACCCATAACAGCAATTTCAACCTGCCTATCGTTAACGAAACAATTGCCAAGTTCATTGAAAGCTGTCAGACCAAGGTACTCCATGCCATAACCGTTCGCAACGACATACCCATAACCGCAATGTCAACCTGCCTAACGTTAACGAAACCATTGCCAAGTTCATTGAAAGCTGTCAGACCAAGGTACTGCATGCCATAACCGATCGTAACGATATACCCATAACCGCAATCTCAACCAGCCTATCGTTAACGAAACCATTGCCACGTTCATTGAAAGCTCTCAGACCAAGGTACTGCATGCCATAACCGATAGTAACGATATACCCATAACCGCAATTTCAACCGGCCTATCGTTAACGAAACCATTGCCAAGTTCATTGAAAGCTGTCAAACCAAGGTACTACATGCCATAACCGATCGTAACGATATACCCATAACCGCAATGTCAACCTGCCTAACGTTAACGAAACCATTGCCAAGTTCATTGAAAGCTGTCAGACCAAGGTATTGCATGCCATAACCGATCGTAACGATATACCCATAACCGCAATATCAACCGGCCTATCGTTAACGAAACCATTACCACGTTCATTGAAAACACTCAGACCAAGGTATTGCATGCCATAACCGATAGTAACGATTTACAAATAACCGAAAACTCAACCTGCCTATCGTTAACCAAACCATTGCCAAGTTCATTGCAAGCCGTCAGAACAAGGTACTGCATGCCATAACCGATCGTAATGATATACCCATAACCGCAATGTCAACCGGCCTATCGTTAACGAAACCATTGCCACGTTCATTGAAAACTCTCAGACCTAGGTACTGCATGCCATAACTGATACTAACGATATACCCATAACCGCAATCTCAACCTGCCTATCGTTAACGAAACCATTGCCAAGTTCATTGAAAGCCGTCAGAACAAGGTACTGCATGCCATAACCAATCGTAAAGATATACCCATAACCGCAAAATCAACCTGCCTATCGTTAACGAAACCATTGTCACGTTTATTGAAACCTGTCAGACCAAGGTAGTGCATGCCATAACCGATCGTAATGATATACCCATAACCGCAATCTCAACCTGCCTATCGTTAACGAAACCATTGCCAGTTCATGGAAAGCTGTCAGACCAAGGTATTGCATGACATAACCGATCGTAACGTTATACCCATAACCGCAATGTCAGCCTGCCTATCGTTAACGAAACCACTGCCAGTTCATGGAAAGCTGTCAGACCAAGGTAGTGCATGCCATAACCGATCGTAACGATATACCCATAACCGCAATGTCAACCTGCTTATCGTTAACGAAACCATTGCCAGTTCATGGAAAGCTGTCAGACCAAGTTATTGCATGACATAACCGATCGTAACGATATACCCATAACCGCAATGTCAACCAGCCTAACGTTAACGAAACCATTGCCAAGTTCATTGAAAGCTGTCAGACCAAGGTATAGCATGCCATAACCTATCGTAACGATATACCCATAACCGCAATATCAACCGGCCTATCGTTAACGAAACCATTGCCAGTTCATGGAAAGCTGTCAGACCAAGGTATTGCATGACATAACCGATCGTAACGATATACCCATAACCGCACTGCCTATCGTTAACGAAATCATTGCCAAGTTCATTGAAAGCTGTCAGATCAAGGTACTGCATGCCATAGCCGATCGTAACGATATACCCATAACAGCAATTTCAACCTGCCTATCCTTAACGAAACAATTGCCAAGTTCATTGAAAGCTGTCAGACCAAGGTACTCCATGCCATAACCGATCGTAAAGATATACCCATAACCGCAATGTCAACCTGCCTATCGTTAACGGAACCATTGCCAAGTTCATTGAAAGCTGTCAGACCAAGGTACTCCATGCCATAACCGATCGTAAAGATATACCCATAACCGCAATGTCAACCTGCCTATCGTTAACGAAACCATTGCCAAGTTCATTGAAAGCTGTCAGACCAAGGTACTCCATGCCATAACCGATCGTAACGATATACCTATAACCGCAATCTCATCCTGCCTATCGTTAACGAAATCATTGCCAAGTTCATTGAAAGCTGTCAGATCAAGGTACTGCATGCCATAGCCGATCGTAACGATATACCCATAACAGCAATTTCAACCTGCCTATCGTTAACGAAACAATTGCCAAGTTCATTGAAACCTGTCAGACCAAGGTAGTGCATGCCATAACCGATCGTAATGATATACCCATAACCGCAATCTCAACCTGCCTATCGTTAACGAAACCATTGCCAGTTCATGGAAAGCTGTCAGACCAAGGTATTGCATGACATAACCGATCGTAACGATATACCCATAACCGCAATGTCAACCAGCCTAACGTTAACGAAACCATTGCCAAGTTCATTGAAAGCTGCCACACCAAGGTATAGCATGCCATAACCTATCGTAACGATATATCCATAACCGCAATATCAACCGGTCTATCGTTAACGAAACCATTGCCAGTTCATGGAAAGCTGTCAGACCAAGGTATTGCATGACATAACCGATCGTAACGATATACCCATAACCGCAATGTCAACCGGCCTATCGTTAACGAAACCATTGCCACGTTCATTGAAAACTCTCAGACCTAGGTACTGCATGCTATAACTGATACTAACGATATACCCATAACCGCAATCTCAACCTGCCTATCGTTAACGAAACCATTGCCAAGTTCATTGAAAGCCGTCAGAACAAGGTACTGCATGCCATAACCAATCGTAAAGATATACCCATAACCGCAAAATCAACCTGCCTATCGTTAACGAAACCATTGTCACGTTTATTGAAACCTGTCAGACCAAGGTAGTGCATGCCATAACCGATCGTAATGATATACCCATAACCGCAATCTCAACCTGCCTATCGTTAACGAAACCATTGCCAGTTCATGGAAAGCTGTCAGACCAAGGTATTGCATGACATAACCGATCGTAACGTTATACCCATAACCGCAATGTCAGCCTGCCTATCGTTAACGAAACCACTGCCAGTTCATGGAAAGCTGTCAGACCAAGGTAGTGCATGCCATAACCGATCGTAACGATATACCCATAACCGCAATGTCAACCTGCTTATCGTTAACGAAACCATTGCCAGTTCATGGAAAGCTGTCAGACCAAGTTATTGCATGACATAACCGATCGTAACGATATACCCATAACCGCAATGTCAACCAGCCTAACGTTAACGAAACCATTGCCAAGTTCATTGAAAGCTGTCAGACCAAGGTATAGCATGCCATAACCTATCGTAACGATATACCCATAACCGCAATATCAACCGGCCTATCGTTAACGAAACCATTGCCAGTTCATGGAAAGCTGTCAGACCAAGGTATTGCATGACATAACCGATCGTAACGATATACCCATAACCGCACTGCCTATCGTTAACGAAATCATTGCCAAGTTCATTGAAAGCTGTCAGATCAAGGTACTGCATGCCATAGCCGATCGTAACGATATACCCATAACAGCAATTTCAACCTGCCTATCCTTAACGAAACAATTGCCAAGTTCATTGA
The DNA here is from genome assembly GCA_034769895.1 of Magicicada septendecula. Lineage (NCBI taxonomy): Eukaryota > Metazoa > Arthropoda > Insecta > Hemiptera > Cicadidae > Magicicada > Magicicada septendecula. The sequence continues at coordinate 570,576,171 of CM068368.1, read as the reverse complement.
AAGCTGTCAGACCAAGGTACTCCATGCCATAACCGATCGTAAAGATATACCCATAACCGCAATGTCAACCTGCCTATCGTTAACGGAACCATTGCCAAGTTCATTGAAAGCTGTCAGACCAAGGTACTCCATGCCATAACCGATCGTAAAGATATACCCATAACCGCAATGTCAACCTGCCTATCGTTAACGAAACCATTGCCAAGTTCATTGAAAGCTGTCAGACCAAGGTACTCCATGCCATAACCGATCGTAACGATATACCTATAACCGCAATCTCATCCTGCCTATCGTTAACGAAATCATTGCCAAGTTCATTGAAAGCTGTCAGATCAAGGTACTGCATGCCATAGCCGATCGTAACGATATACCCATAACAGCAATTTCAACCTGCCTATCGTTAACGAAACAATTGCCAAGTTCATTGAAACCTGTCAGACCAAGGTAGTGCATGCCATAACCGATCGTAATGATATACCCATAACCGCAATCTCAACCTGCCTATCGTTAACGAAACCATTGCCAGTTCATGGAAAGCTGTCAGACCAAGGTATTGCATGACATAACCGATCGTAACGATATACCCATAACCGCAATGTCAACCAGCCTAACGTTAACGAAACCATTGCCAAGTTCATTGAAAGCTGCCACACCAAGGTATAGCATGCCATAACCTATCGTAACGATATATCCATAACCGCAATATCAACCGGTCTATCGTTAACGAAACCATTGCCAGTTCATGGAAAGCTGTCAGACCAAGGTATTGCATGACATAACCGATCGTAACGATATACCCATAACCGCAATGTCAACCTGCCTATCGTTAACGAAACCATTGACAGTTCATGGAAAGCTGTCAGACCAAGGTATTGCATGACATAACCGATCGTAAAGATATACCCATAACCGCAATGTCTACCTGCCTATCGTTAACGAAACCATTGCCAGTTCATGGAAAGCTGTCAGACCAAGGTATTGCATAACATAAACGATCGTAACGGTATACCCATAACCGCAATGTCAACCTGCCTAACGTTAAAGAAACCATTGCCAAGTTCATTGAAAGCTGTCAGACCAAGGTATAGCATGCCATATCCTATCGTAACGATATACCCATAACCGCAATATCAACCGGCCTATCGTTAACGAAACCATTGCCACGTTCATTGAAAACTCTCAGACCAAGGTACTGCATGCCATAACTGATACTAACGATATACCCATAACCGCAATCTCAACCTGCCTATCGTTAACGAAACCACTGCCAAGTTAATTGAAAGCCGTCAGAACAAGGTACTGCATGCCATAACCAATCGTAAAGATATACCCATAACCGCAAAATCAACCTGCCTATCGTTAACGAAACCATTGTCACGTTTATTGAAACCTGTCAGACCAAGGTAGTGCATGCCATAACCGATCGTAACGATATACCTATACCCATAACCGCAATGTCAACCTGCCTATCGTTAACGAAACCATTGCCACGTTCGTTGAAATCTGTCAGACCAAGTTACTGCATGCCATAACCGATCGTAACGATATACCCATAACCGCAATGTCAACCTGCCTATCGTTAACAAAACCATTGCCAATTTCGTTGAAAGCCGCCAGACCAAGGTACTGCATCACATAACAGATTGTAACGATATACCCATAACCGCAATGTCAACATCCCTATCGTTAACGAAATCATAGCCAAGTTCATTGAAAGCCGTCAGACCAAGTTACTGCATGCCGTAACCAATTGTAACGATATGCCAATAACCGCAATGACAACCTGCCTATCGTTAACGAAACCATTGCTACGTTCATTAAAAGCTGCCAGACGAAGGTTCTGCATGCCATAACCGATCGTAACGATATACCCACAACCGCAATGTCAACCTGCCTATCGTTAAAGATACCATTGCCAAGTTCATTGAATGCCGCCAGACCATGTTACTGCATGCCATAACCGATCGTAACGATACACCCTTAACCGCAATGTCATCCTGCCTATCGTTAACGAAACCATTGCCAAGTTCATTTAAAGCCGCCAGACCAAGTTACTGCATGTCGTAACCGTTCGTAACGATATACCCATAACCGCAAAGTTATTCTGCCTATCGTTAACGAAAGCATTGACATGTTCATTGAAAGCTGTCAGACCAAAGTACTGCATGACATAACCGATTTTAACGATATAACCACAACCGCAATGTCAACATTCCTAACGTTAACGAAACCATTGCCTCGTTCATTGAAATCTGTCAGACCAAGGTACTGCATGCCATAACCGATCTTAACGATATACCCACAACCGCAATGTCAACCTGCCTATCGTTAAAGAAACCATTCTAAAGAACCCGTTCATTGAAATCTGTTAGAGAAAGTTATTGCATGTCATAACCGATATTAACGATATACCCATATCCGCATTGTCAACCTGCTTATCGTTAACGAAACCATTGCCACGTTCATTGAAAGCTGTCAGACCAAGTTACTGCATGCCATAACCGATCGTAACGATATACCCATAACCGCAATGTCAACCTGCCTATCTTTAACAAAACCATTGCCAATTTCGTTGAAAGCCGCCAGACCAAGGTACTGCATCACATAACAGATTGTAACGATATACCCATAACCGCAATGTCAACATCCCTATCGTTAACGAAATCATAGCCAAGTTCATTGAAAGCCGTCAGACCAAGTTACTGCATGCTGTAACCAATTGTAACGATATGCCAATAACCGCAATGACAACCTGCCTATCGTTAACGAAACCATTGCTACGTTCATTAAAAGCTGCCAGACGAAGGTTCTGCATGCCATAACCGATCGTAACGATATACCCACAACCGCAATGTCAACCTGCCGATCGTTAAAGATACCATTGCCAAGTTAATTGAATGCCGCCAGACCATGTTACTGCATGCCGTAACTAATTGTAACAATATGCCAATAACCGCAATGTCAGCCTGCCTATCGTTAACGAAACCATTGCCACGTTCGTTGAAATCTGTCAGACCAAGTTACTGCATGCCATAACCGATCGTAACGATATACCCATAACCGCAATGTCAACCTGCCTATCTTTAACAAAACCATTGCCAATTTCGTTGAAAGCCGCCAGACCAAGGTACTGCATCACATAACAGATTGTAACGATATACCCATAACCGCAATGTCAACATCCCTATCGTTAACGAAATCATAGCCAAGTTCATTGAAAGCCGTCAGACCAAGTTACTGCATGCCGTAACCAATTGTAACGATATGCCAATAACCGCAATGACAACCTGCCTATCGTTAACGAAACCATTGCTACGTTCATTAAAAGCTGCCAGACGAAGGTACTGCATGGCGTAACCGTTCGTAACGACGTGGCAATGGTTTCGTTAACGATAGGCAGGTTGTCATTGCGGTTATTGGCATATCGTTACAATTGGTTACGGCATGCAGTAACTTGGTCTGACGGCTTTCAATGAACTTGGCTATGATTTAGTTAACGATAGGGATGTTGACATTGCGGTTATGGGTATATAGTTACAATCTGTTATGTGATGCAGTACCTTGGTCTGGCGGCTTTCAACGAAATTGGCAATGGTTTTGTTAACGATAGGCAGGTTGACATTGCGGTTATGGGTATGTCGTTACGATCGGTTATGGCATGCAGTAACTTGGTCTGACAGATTTCAACGAACGTGGCAATGGCTTCGTTAACGATAGGTAGGCTGCGATTGTGTTTAGGGGTATATCGTTACGATCGGTTATGGCATGCAGTACCTTGATCTGACAGCTTTCAATGAACGTGGCAATGGTTTCGTTAACGATAAGCAGGTTGACAATGCGGATATGGGTATATCGTTACGATCGGTTATGACATGCAATAACTTGCTCTGACAGATTTCAATGAACGTGGGAATGGTTTCGTTAACGATATGCAGGTTGACATTGTGGTTATGGGTATATCGTTACGATCGGTTATGGCGTGCAGTACCTTGGTCTGACATCTATCAATGAACGAGGCAATGGTTTCGTTAACGTTAGGAAGGTTGACATTGCGGTTGTGGGTATATCGTTAAAATCGGTTATGTCATGCAGTACTTTGGTCTGACAGCTTTCAATGAACATGTCAATGCTTTCGTTAACGATAGGCAGAATAACTTTGCGGTTATGAGTGTATCGTTACGAACGGTTACGACATGCAGTAACTTGGTCTGGCGGCTTTAAATGAACTTGGCAATGGTTTCTTTAACGATAGGCAGGATGACATTGCGGTTAAGGGTATATCGTTACGATCGGTTATGGCATGCAGTAACATGGTCTGGCGGCATTCAATGAACTTGGCAATGGTATCTTTAACGATAGGCAGGTTGACATTGCGGTTGTGGGTATATCGTTACGATCGGTTATGGCATGCAGAACCTTCGTCTGGCAGCTTTTAATGAACGTAGCAATGGTTTCGTTAACGATAGGCAGGTTGTCATTGCGGTTATTGGCTTATCGTTACAATTGGTTACGGCATGCAGTAACTTGGTCTGACGGCTTTCAATGAACTTGGCTATGATTTCGTTAACGATAGGGATGTTGACATTGCGGTTATGGGTATATCGTTACAATCTGTTATGTGATGCAGTACCTTGGTCAGGCGGCTTTCAACGAAATTGGCAATGGTCTTGTTAACGATAGGCAGGTTGACATTGCGGTTATGGGTATATCGTTACGATCGGTTATGGCATGCAGTAACTTGGTCTGACAGATTTCAACGAACGTGGCAATGGTTTCGTTAACGATAGGCAGGTTCACATTGCGATTATGGGTATATCTTTACGATTGGTTATGGCATGCAGTACCTTGTTCTGACGGCTTTCAATTAACTTGGCAATGGTTTCGTTAACGATAGGCAGGTTGAGATTGCGGTTATGGGTATATCGTTAGTATCAGTTATGGCATGCAGTACCTTGGTCTGAGAGTTTTCAATGAACGTGGCAATGGTTTCGTTAACGATAGGCCGGTTGATATTGCGGTTATGGGTATATCGTTACGATAGATTATGGCATGCTATACCTTGGTCTGACAGCTTTCAATGAACTTGGCAATGGTTTCTTTAACGTTAGGCAGGTTGACATTGCGGTTATGGGTATTTCGTTACGATCGTTTATGTCATGCAATACCTTGGTCTGACAGCTTTCCATGAACTGGCAATGGTTTCGTTAACGATAGGCAGGTTGACATTGCGGTTATGGGTATATCGTTACGATCGGTTATGTCATGCAATACCTTGGTCTGACAGCTTTCCATGAACTGGCAATGGTTTCGTTAACGATAGGCAGGTTGACATTGCGGTTATGGGTATATCGTTACGATCGGTTATGTCATGCAATACCTTGGTCTGACAGCTTTCCATGAACTGGCAATGGTTTCGTTAACGATAGGCCGGTTGATATTGCGGTTATGGGTATATCGTTACGATAGGTTATGGCATGCTATACATTGGTCTGACAGCTTTCAATGAGCTTGGCAATGGTTTCGTTAACGTTAGGCTGGTTGACATTGCGGTTATGGGTATATCGTTACGATCGGTTATGTCATGCAATACCTTGGTCTGACAGCTTTCCATGAACTGGCAATGGTTTCGTTAACGATAAGCAGGTTGACATTGCGGTTATGGGTATATCGTTACGATCGGTTATGGTATGCACTACCTTGGTCTGACAGCTTTCCATGAACTGGCAGTGGTTTCGTTAACGATAGGCAGGCTGACATTGCGGTTATGGGTATAACGTTACGATCGGTTATGTCATGCAATACCTTGGTCTGACAGCTTTCCATGAACTGGCAATGGTTTCGTTAACGATAGGCAGGTCGAGATTGCGGTTATGGGTATATCATTACGATCGGTTATGGCATGCACTACCTTGGTCTGACAGGTTTCAATAAACGTGACAATGGTTTCGTTAACGATAGGCAGGTTGATTTTGCGGTTATGGGTATATCTTTACGATTGGTTATGGCATGCAGTACCTTGTTCTGACGGCTTTCAATGAACTTGGCAATGGTTTCGTTAACGATAGGCAGGTTGAGATTGCGGTTATGGGTATATCGTTAGTATCAGTTATGGCATGCAGTACCTAGGTCTGAGAGTTTTCAATGAACGTGGCAATGGTTTCGTTAACGATAGGCCGGTTGACATTGCGGTTATGGGTATATCATTACGATCGGTTATGGCATGCAGTACCTTGTTCTGACGGCTTGCAATGAACTTGGCAATGGTTTGGTTAACGATAGGCAGGTTGAGTTTTCGGTTATGGGTAAATCGTTACTATCAGTTATGGCATGCAATACCTTGGTCTGAGTGTTTTCAATGAACGTGGTAATGGTTTAGTTAACGATAGGCCGGTTGATATTGCGGTTATGGGTATATCGTTACGATCGGTTATGGCATGCAATACCTTGGTCTGACAGCTTTCAATGAACTTGGCAATGGTTTCGTTAACGTTAGGCAGGTTGACATTGCGGTTATGGGTATATCGTTACGATCGGTTATGGCATGTAGTACCTTGGTTTGACAGCTTTCAATGAACTTGACAATGGTTTCGTTAACGATAGGCAGGTTGAAATTGCGGTTATTGGTATATCGTTACTATCGGTTATGGCATGCAGTACCTTGGCCTGAGAGCTTTCAATGAACGTGGCAATGGTTTCGTTAACGATAGGCTGGTTGAGATTGCGGTTATGGGTATATCGTTACGATCGGTTATGGCATGCAGTACCTTGGTCTGACAGCTTTCAATGAACTTGGCAATGGTTTCGTTAACGTTAGGCAGGTTGACATTGCGGTTATGGGTATGTCGTTGCGAACGGTTATGGCATGGAGTACCTTGGTCTGACAGCTTTCAATGAACTTCGCAATTGTTTCGTTAACGATAGGCAGGTTGAAATTGCTGTTATGGGTATATCGTTACGATCGGCTATGGCATGCAGTACCTTGATCTGACAGCTTTCAATGAACTTGGCAATGATTTCGTTAACGATAGGCAGGATGAGATTGCGGTTATGGGTATATCGTTACGATCGGTTATGGCATGGAGTACCTTGGTCTGACAGCTTTCAATGAACTTGGCAATGGTTTCGTTAACGATAGGCAGGTTGACATTGCGGTTATGGGTATATCTTTACGATCGGTTATGGCATGGAGTACCTTGGTCTGACAGCTTTCAATGAACTTGGCAATGGTTTCGATAACGATAGGCAGGTTGACATTGCGGTTATGGGTATATCTTTACGATCGGTTATGGCATGGAGTACCTTGGTCTGACAGCTTTCAATGAACTTGGCAATTGTTTCGTTAACGATAGGCAGGTTGAAATTGCTGTTATGGGTATATCGTTACGATCGGCTATGGCATGCAGTACCTTGATCTGACAGCTTTCAATGAACTTGGCAATGATTTCGTTAACGATAGGCAGGATGAGATTGCGGTTATGGGTATATCGTTACGATCTGTTATGGCATGGAGTACCTTGGTCTAACAGCTTTCAATGAACGTGGCAATGGTTTCGTTAATGATATTTAGGTTGTCATTGCGGTTATGGGTATATCGTTACGACCGGTTATGGCATGCAGTAGCTTGGGCTGACAGCTTTCAGTGAACGTTGCAATGGTTTCGTTAACCATAGGCAGATTGAGATTGCGGTTATGGGTATATCGTTACGATCGGTTATGACATGCAGTACTTTGGTCTGACAGCTTTCAATGAACTTGGCAATGGTTTCGTTAACGATAGGCAGGTTGACATTGCGGTTATGGGTATATCGTTACGTTCGGTTATGGCATGCAGTACCTTGGTCTGACAGCTTTCAATGAACTTGGCAATGGTTTCGTTAACCATAGGCAGATTGAGATTGCGGTTATGGGTATATCGTTACGATCGGTTATGACATGCAGTACTTTGGTCTGACAGCTTTCAGTGAACGTGGCAATGGTTTCGTTAACGATAGGCAGGTTGATATTGCCGTTATGGGTATATCGTTACGATCGGTTATGGCATGCAATAGTTTGGTCTGACAGCTTTCAATGAACTTGGCAATGGTTTCGTTAACGATACGCAGGTTGACATTGCGGTTATGGGTATATCGTTACGTTCGGATATGGCATGCAGTACCTTGGTGTCTGACAGTTTTCAATGAACGCAGCAATGGTTTCATTAACGATAGGCAGGTTGACATTGGAGTTATGGGTATATAGTTACGATCGGTTATGGCATGCAGTACCTTGGTCTGACAGCTTTCAATGAATTTGGCAATGGTTTCGTTAACGATAGGGAGGTTGACATTGCGGTTATGGGTATATCGTTACGATCGGTTATGGCATGCAGTACCTTGGTCTGATAGCTTTCAATGAACTTGGCAATTGTTTCGTTAACGATAGGCTGGTTGACTTTGCGGTTATGGGTATATCGTTACGATCCCTTATGGAATGCAATACTTTGGTCTGATAGCTTTCAATGAACTTGGCAACGATTTCTTTAACGATAGGCAGGTTGAGATTGCGGTTATGGGTATATCGTTACGATCCGTTATGCCATGCAGTAGCTTGTGCTGACAGTTTTCAATGAACTTGGCAATGGTTTTTGTTAAAGATAGGCAGGTTGATATTGAGGTTATGGGTATATCGTTATGATCGGTTATGGCATGCAGTATCATGTTCTTACAGCTTTCAATGAACTTGGCAATGGTTTCATTATCGATAGGCAGGTTGATATTGCTATTATGGGTATATCGTTACGATCGGTTATGGCATGAAGTACCTTGGTCTGACAGCTTTCAATGTACTTGACAATGGTTTCGTAACGATAGGCAGGTTGATATTGCGGTTATGGTTATATCGATGCGATCGGATATAGCATGCAGTACCTTGGTCTGACAGCTTTCAATGATCTTGGCAATGGTTTCGTTAACGATAGACAGGTTGACATTGCGGATGTTGGTATATCGTTACGATCGGTTATGGCATGCTGTACCTTGGTCTAACAGCTTCCAATGAACGTGGCAATGGTTTCGTTAACGATAGGCATGTTGAAATTGCGGTTATGGGTATATCGTTACGATCAGTTATGGCATGCAATACCTTGGTCTGACAGCTTTCAATGAACGTGGCATGGCAAGCAGTACCTTGGTCTGACAGCTGTCAATGAACGTGGCAATGTTTTCTTTAACGATAGGCAGGTTGACATTGCGGTTATGGGTATATCGTTACGATCGGTTATGGCATGCTGTACCTTGGTCTGACAGCTTTCAATGAATTTGACGACTTTCACTGTTTTGTTGACGACGATGGAAACGAACTCGGCAAGTAACTAGCCATTATGGACATCATCGCATATGCCAGCAGGCATTTGATATTTGCACCTCTATTAAACACAATCGTTTCGAATCACAATCACGTACGGACAAACCGTTGGTTAACGGAGCATTATTATAGATTAGAGTGGACGGACGGGGACACATCGTTCGAACATCTTGTTGCGATATTAGTAAAGTACACGTTTGCTTTTAACTTTATGTTCGTAAAAGGATTACAGAAAAAATGATTTATGGAGAAGCGTATTGTACATTTCATTATTATAAATTTAGAATTTTTCAGTTTCTCCTAAACTCGATTACGTTCAATACACGGAAAAGCCTGTCTCGTGTACCGCTTATTTCCAGAAAATATGTTATCGTTGCGTGTGAACGAAAAGTTAGCGACGTACATAAATTATTGTGTGAAATAGAACACAAGCCAAGCTAAGTGTGCGTCTTTGACTTTGTGTGTGTGTGTGGCAGCTGTTACATTTTTTGTTGATGAGTGTGCATTAGTTGTTATGATGATGTAATCGACTCCGTCTGTCTGGCCGTCTGTTTATCGCGGCGTGTGAACGTAGTCGTACATAAATTTTTTTAAATAACAGAACACACAAGCTGTCTGACACCATCTGTTATCACAGCGTGTGGGAAACAGAACGCAAGCCAAACTAAGTGCGCGTCCGTGACTTTGTGTGTGGTAGCTTTTTTGTTGTTGTTACCATCTCTTTCGTGTACATCCTTGAGATGAACATCTTGTGTCGATATTAGTAAAGTACACGTTTCCTTTTAACATGTAGAAATACTAGAGTTCACGCTTTACGCGAGTGGGTTGTATCAGATTTTAGAATAATCAATATGTTTCTGATAAATTACTAACATTATTGTTTAGCGCTTACGTAAAAAAATAACAGTCGTCGCCTTTCTATCGAGTACATCATCTGTCTAAAAATAAATTAGCGTCGACGACATGTTCAAACAAGCACATGTGCTGTCTAGTCGTATAAAAATAACCGACACCCCTCTTCCTCACCTACCCATCGAACCGTGAGAAATCAAGTCGTATCCTGTTCACACAGTTAAATACATCACCTGTCTAAAAATAAATTAGCGTCGACGACATGTTCGAACAAGCACGAGTGCTGTCTAGACGTATAAAAAATAACCGACTCCCCTCTTCCCCACCTACCCATTGAACCGTGAGAAATCAGCTCGTATCCTGTTCACACGGTTAAAAATAAACGCTTACTGTGCGTTGAGTGGTTTCCACCTCCACAACTACCTCCCTATTTATTCGCTGTGCACGAGCGTTATTCGTTCATTCGTTGAGAGACGCACGAAAAATTATAAATTCTTTATTTTAAAATGGTGTCATTCACTGAAAAGTTTGCAACTATTAGCGCAATTGAGTATAAAAAAATAAAGGAATTGATAATCGACGTAAAATATCCAATAGAAGAAATGCAGAATATAGACGCAAAGTACGGGAAAGCTGTACTCGTCACTCTCCAAGATTACAGAGACCCTAAACTAAAATATCGTGTATATCTACCAAAGAGATACGCAGGCGTTTTCAAAGATGAGGAATTAAAAAATTTAGTACCGTGTTCGCTGCAACTAATTTATCGTGGAGAAAAGGATAGAGCTTACATAGTAGAAATTGTACAGTAGGACCGAATGGACATCTTCATTTGTCGCGTACGATTTCATATATTGTTATTGTGTGGTGTCTGTGTGTGTGTGTGTGTGTGTGTGTGTGTAGTTTATTGTATATTTTTATGTGTGTTTGATTACAATATATGTAAATTTTGCTTTGCTTAGTTGTTTATTTTCAACTATCCTTTTTTCCTTCCATCATGCATGTTTCATAAGTGAAATGTCAATCAGATCAATTGCACAAATGCACGATAATCAATTTTTACAAGTGAAATGATATTCAATTTTGCACCGCAGTAGTTAAATCCGAACGGCAGCAGTGAAAATATCTAAACCCATACACTATAACACATGCACAAGTTGACAACGTGACCAACGCCAGTACAGTTCTCGAGTTGGCAACAATGCAATTCACCTCTTCACATCGACGATATCCGGACAATGTGGTGGCAGTGTAAATATATCTGAAACCCGTACACTATAACACATGCATGAGTCGACAACGTGACCGATGCCAGTAGAGTTCTCCAGTCGGCAACAATGCAATTCACCTCTTCACATCGACGATATCCGGACAATGGCGGCAGTGTAAATATATCTGAAACCTGTACACTATAACACATGCACGAGCCGACAACGTGGCCGACGCTAAACCAGCACACATGCACAAGTTGACAACGTCGACGCTTTTCCAACGTGGACACCCTTCCGGAAAACACAGTATATATCCAAACCCATACACTATAACACACGCTCGAATCGCCAACGTGGTCGAACCTTAACCAGCACACTCTTACACTACTTGACTGAGTTGGCAACAATGCAATTACTTAACACATAGACACAACATCGACGATATCGAGACAATTGTAGCAGTGTAAATATATCCGAAACCAGTACACTATAACACCACGCACGAATTGGCAACAATGGCGGCAGTGTAAACATATATTCAACCCGTACACTATAACACCGAGCCGACAACGTCGATTAAACCCAGCACAAGTTGGCAACACCGACGACGCTTTTCCAACATGGCCGAACTTCCGGACAGCACAATAGCCAGTCAACAAGAGTTTCACATCGATGCTGTGCACATTTTTTGTATTTTTACAATATATACTTACCACAAAAGCACACATTCAAATTTACAGTTCATGAGTTGGCAACAATGGTGGCAGTGTAAACATATACAAAACCTGTACACTATAACACCGAGCCGTGGCCGGCACAAGTTGACAACGTCGACGTGGCAGTGTAAACATATACAAAACCCGTACACTATAACACCGAGCCGACAACGGCAGTGTAAACATATACAAAACCCGTACACTATAACACATGCACGAGCCGACAACGTGGCACAAGTTGACAACGTCGACGCTTTTCCAACATGGCCGCCGGAAAAACAAAACATATACCCAAACCATACACTATAACACACCACGATCCGGCAACGTGGCCCAACCTTAACCAGCACACACGCACAATCCGACAACATCACAGCTTTCCCAACATGGCCACCAGGCGTGGCCATGTTCGCCGTTCGCCCTTCGCCGTCGTCGTTGACGTCGTCATCGTCGCTGGGCGGCGGCCTGGCTTGATCCTCGCCCGTCGTGGTGGGGTCGTCGTCCATTTTGTCGACAACGGCGGCCACGCCTCCGCCAATCAACGCACACGGAACCACGCAAAATGGACGACGACGACAACATGGCCCAACGCCGACAACATGGCCGACAACTTCGGTACGCCCATCGAGGTCACGTGGGACACACCACTACCCCCCCGGTCCATCATAACCTCTGCACATGACGACACGCTGCGCCGGAAGTCTACCCCCACCACAGGGATTTTTGAATTTCGCGCCAAAAGGGGGGCTGTGACGTCACTTCCGCGTTAGAACTCTCATTCTTACCCTACTTGAAAGCATTGCACTTCCATAAGTATGTGTATGGATGGGAGTAAAAATCTTACGTGCTTGAATCGATGTTGATGTTTTAAATTTTTAGAAGGTTAGCTGGTGAATTGGTTTGAATGTTTGCAAGAACAGAATTTCAAGGTACAACATCGCGTAGGCGTCTTCGTGGAATGCAAATGGCTTATTATATCATGCTCAGAGGATAACCAATATTATTGCACATAGAAAGAACAAAAGGAGAGTGAACAAGTTTAAGCCATCATTATTTGGACAAAATATGATTTGAAGCAGAGAAGTAACTCCAATTAAAATGGTTTAGAAGTGCTGAAGCACACTGATAATCTGTAACCTTGGATATCGGATTGATGAAGAGGGCTTGGGAAAATGTAGTTGGCCGAGACTTGGTCATGCTGCTAATAGCTCCACAGAAATAAACCATAATGCTTTGAAAAAAATGCACACAAAACGTTCAGGAGGCCATCTTGGTGCCAATAAAACAATGGACAAAATGCGGAGACTACAGTGGAGAAGAATAATGTCGGACCGGTAAAGTGTGTAATGATGCACAAACCAGAATCAATAGAAGAACATTGATGAACCTTTTCATTTACAGACGACGGAATTTTGAGTAGGGAAGTTTTAAAGATTTATGTCCCCTACTCGTATTTCGAAATACTTCGACAACGGAAATATTGAGAATTGTAATAACAACACCTTCTTTAGTAAGCGGTGTTATTTAAATTATTGATAGCACAAATTCAGTGATGTGTTTTCCTCAATATGCAAAAGTTTTTGCCTTTGCCACTTAACAGCTATAGAGACACGTTTGATGTTAATAATAATGCCATTTAAAAGTAGTTGGCAAAAGAATAGGTATTGTTATTATTACTTATTATATTAAAACTTCTTTATATAGGAATGTGAATACTGTGCTAAAGTGTACTTATTCATAAAAATAAGCTAGCAATTTCTGAAAAAGGATAAATCAAGGAAAACATTATTTCCTATAGATAAACATGTGTTAAAATGTCCTAAATGTTGATAAAGCTGACACAGTAAAGAGACGTTAGCTTCACAGCTGAAGTAACTATAAGAGACATTACCGACGAGGACGAATTTTCATCGGTTATTTGGGAAGTTGTGTAGGAGGAACCAACGTACTTATACGGTGTAGAAGCGCGTCCTCCTGTGTCAGAAAAGTTGCAGCAATGTAAAACACCATGTAACACAATGTGGTGAAGGTAAAGTGGGAAGGAATTTGTAATCGAAGAGAATGGCAGTTTATTTCAGAGGAAAAATGGATTTGTAGAGTCAATTAACACAAAATGGACAGTTGTGTTACACCTGCCAATTCAACTAGAATAGGCATAACGTAGGCGCAGTGTTGCAGTGACGCACGAAGTAAATGTCCAGCATTCAGTAGTACGTCATGACTAAGCAGATAACAAGGCAATGATCAATCGTTTACGAATAACAGATTTTAATAGGCTTTATTCTACAACTTTTTTGGCAAATTTATAATTCAAAATACGTTACTTCATTTCAGCTTTTAAATAATATGCTATTACGTATTTACCTAGAGAGCCACCAACGTAGCGATTTTGCTGACAATATTCCTCTTAGTTGCAATTTTTTATCGGTATTTAATGTACGCGATGTCCTTCTTGTGTTTCTTCTTCTGTGACTACGATTGAATTATATGAATTAATTACTGATTGTTACCTCATATAGTGCTTTATGAAAAAACGTAACATTTTTTTAACTGAACAAAATATTTTCATTAAGCAGTTAAATGTTTTATTCCCTCTACTGTCGTTGTGTTTGTACGTTGAACATCGGTATTCAGAGCAATATGATATGGCGGGAACAGAATTAATTGTAAACAATGTAGTTATAATCAGGTACAGCATCTAAAATATGACTGGAAAATCATGACAATGCAATAAAGAGTTTACTTTGGTGGTATTTAGCACATTAATATGAAAGAGGGTTTACTGTGTAACATCAACGTAATGAATACCTAGTAGGATTCGCAGTTAGTAACGTTGTTCACACAAAAGCGCCACAGAGTTGAGTGAAGCAGTCTGTTTGCTTTGAAGTTAAGTGATGTCGATAGTATTAACCCATTATACGTAGCAGGCTTTAATTAGTAACTTATCCAGTTAACTTTACTACAATATCAATTAGTCATCACGTAGCTCGTTTTCATTATGTCGCTATAATTTGTGACAAAGTCCGCTTGACAAATATTTGTACTTAAGTAAATACTGCATTGTCGTGCAAATAATTCTCACGCGGGAAAATCGGAAGTGTTGTGACGTAAGCAAACTTCTTACTAACTTGCAAACATTAGTTACCCAACTTTGTTCCGTAATACTACCCTACACTGACGGGTGCAATTTTTTCGTCACAATAAATGTGAAATTAGCTTATTTGTTTTGAGTATAAAATTAGTTTTGCAAATAATAGAAAATCTGCATTTGTACCAAGTGATCTACCAATGTTTTCTTGTTTGAAATAATGACTGGTGCATGCGCAGAACGTACTTAAAGCTGTCTTCCGGCATGAGAATTATATGTGAGACCACCCTGTAATTCCTCGTCTAAATTGCAGTAACTGATATGTGTCAGAAGTACCTAAAGAGAAGAAAATATGCGGTGTTCTCTGCTTACTGACTTCTCGCTTTTTCATAAAATTAACCAAGAAATTGAATAAATTTAATATCATATGGTATAATGATGCAAATAAACAATATAAAGGAAAGCAGCAAAACATCAGTAACTTTTCTTATAATAGGTCTAATAAAAAAATTAATTAATAAAGAATACATTTTTTTCTTTAGGCTTACACAAATCTTGTCTTCTTTTCAAAATTTTGTTATTTTTCTTCTTTGCTAAAGTATTCGCATTTCTCCTCAACAAGCAATTTGACACAAGACAAATTATCCGGCGTCGTCCTATTCTCCGTTTTGGAAACCCGAATACTTATACCTGGTCCATTCCATTAGACTTGCATGCTGTTTAAATGTTCTCTGGAAGAAATCGGTAAGCATTCTTATTAAAGTTGGTCCTCGTATTTGAATAACACATTGCCCATACCGTTCTCACTGAGTTTTTCGATTTATAAGTTAATTGTTTAGCCTTATTTATTTTAAACCATTGTTGCTTGATAGCTGCCTCCAGATTCTTATTTTCTAGTTAAAAATCAGTTAGCCTTACACGCTAAAGCTGTTTGGAGCTTTATATTCAGTATGTTTAGTATTTACTTTCTTAATAAATAATAGTTGTCAACGCTCTTGTGTTACAAAAGCAGAAAAATTTAATCATAATTCTCAACTGAATTCCAGTTTAAGTACAAATTAAAGACTTTCATTTAACCCTTTCTCATAAAATTTCTGCTTTATTGTGTACATTACCACATGAACATTGAACTGTACATTTTCATTGAACTGTTTTCCTCTAATTAATTTGGTAACTTGTCTCGTTCTAGTAAGTTTACACTTTTCCTTAATGTTTTACTAGTAGGGCTAAAATTACAAACATTATTAAAGGCCATTTAAAATCAAAAATTTTAAATTCTAATCACAAGATAAAATTTAAATTGTAATCGGCCTTATCATTACATACTATTGAGAAGTCAGTAACTAATTGATCTTAAGGTTCCGTTAAAATAATCAAGATTTAGTTAGCAATCACAGTACTGAAGTGAGTCAGTGCTATGGCTTTCAGTAAGACACAAAAGGCTATAATACGTGGTGAGTACAAAAACATACTGTCGTACGGCATGCATAAGGTTTACATATTATTGTCTAATATTTTTTACTATATTCAAACAAATTTTAATGTAAAATAACAAATATAAAGAATCTTTAAAAAATGTTATATTTTCTATCGTAGAATTCATGTAACACTGTCAATCTGACATTGCAACGTATATCAAATAACAAACAAATTTTATTTGTTAACACTTTAGGTTAAAATTTGACTAATGTGGAAAGTATATAGAATTAAGAAAACTTACCGCGTTTTAATTTTTTCTTTTTCAGGAACTAAGCAAATTTGTTACACTACGTACGTATCTGTTGCTTAGCTAAAGCTATAGAAAACTTATTAAGAACCATTAATATTAAATATCTTACAAGAAAATTATTATCCACTAAATGCAAATGTATAAGTTGAGCAAAGTACTTAGTTCCTACTAAAGTTTCACATTTAATCTGATACCATTAATCTAAACGGAATGGACTTTCAATGTTAAGTTATAAGTTATTTTAACACAATGTTCTCAAGTAAGTTATATACGTAGGGGGACCCAAAAGTAACGAGAATTTTTCTCTGGCAGTTGGTAGAACGCTAGTTCCGACTTCTCCCGCTAGGTGCCTTCACTAGACACCATTTTGTATCAGTTGCCCTAGCGGCATTTTTGTGGAAACATTAGCGCTGTCAGCGTGACTATTTTTTGTAAGCGCTGTTTCACGTTTTCGGCGATTTTTAAATTACTTTAATGGCAGACATTAAATACCAACGTGCTAACATCAGGTTCTGTTTCCTGTTAGGGAAATCAGCAGCAGAAACTGTCGCAATGTTTCGGGCGGCTTATGGGGAGGAAGATTTGAGCCAGGCAAGGATTTTGAGCCGACAAGAAAGCACACGCGGAACGAATTTTCCTGCAACACGTTTCATCTTCAGAACTTCAGTCAAAATTCGTTGGCATGAACTCCAGGATATTCCAGTCATTTCCTCCAATTCATCGATTGTTCTACGACGATCAAACATGATCGCAAAACGGATTTTTCAATGTTTTCGTCCGTTTTGGAAGTCGAGGGACGTCCCGGTCATGGTTCGTCTTCAATTGACATTTGACCACTTTTAAAACGAGAAAACCACTCGTAAATCCTTGCCTGGCTCAAAGGTTCCTCCCCATAAGCCGTCCGAAGCATTGCGACAGTTTCTGCTGCTGATTTCCCTAACAGGAAACAGAAGCTGATGTTAGCACGTTGGTATTTAATGTCTGCCATTAAAAAAATCGCCGAAAATATGATACAGCGCTTACAAAAAATAGTCACACTGACCGCGCTAATGTTTCCACAACAATGCCGCAGGGCAACTGATACAAAATGGTGTCTAGTGAAGGCACCTAGCGGGAGAAGTCAGAACTAGCGTTCTACCAACTGCCAGAGAAAAATTCTCGTTACTTTCGGGTCCCCCCTAGTATGTTGCTATATAGTCGTCCATATTTCTGTTGCTTTTAACTTTACAAAACCAATAAATATTAGGTCTGTTTGTATAGTTTAGCAATTGTCTATAAAACAAAATGTGTAGAGCAAACAAACAAAAACAAAAGCATGTTTAACCACCGCACGTTTTCTAGGCTGCCCGTACTCGTAGAAATGCTTATAAACGAGGATCCTGCAATTTAATTGAGGGGAAGTAGTGGGGATGAATTATTATCATTGTTCCCTATAGTGCATTCTATAAGGTTATACTAAAATGTTATTGTATGTTGTTTTATACTAAAAGAACACAGATGGGATTTATCTTGCTTGATTAGTAATGTTTGTGTTCTCTGTTCGATATTTATATACTATATAAATTATATTATACACAAATGTTATATTTATATTTGTGTTTTATGTTCATGTAAACTCTATACACACGCACAAAAAATTATATTGCATGTATTTTATTTAACATGAATATGAACATAATATGCCCATGTGATGGAAATAAGAGTACATACGAAATGTGTTGATTTTCAAAGGAACATTGCAAACGTGTTAAATTTAAGTATTTTTACAGGCGTTGGCGTAATATACGTGTGTAAAATAGTGCCTGATAATAGTAGTGAGCGTGTACTGTACACATGTGTGAAAGTTCCGTGTTGTTAAGAGACAATAAGATATCTCCATTAATTGAAATAACTCTCCAAGCAGGGGTGCAATCATGCCAGTCGCACCACTAGAAATTAAGAGGGGAATTTTCTAATGCGATTTTAGTCGTTTTTCATAAATTTTTTTATTCAAATAATTGCTTAAATTGCTTTACTTTTTCAAAAATTTTCGGATAAAGACCCAAAATCCACCGTTAATTGAGGGGTTATTTTATACCCCCGTATTGCGATCCCCCTACCTACGAAATCAAAATTGGGGGGATTTCGGAATATACGGGGGGAGAATAGCACCATGGCTTTTGGGCACCTCTGTCTTAAAGTGAAGAAAATTTTGAAGATAAGATTACACAATAATATAGGTGTTTTAATGACCTAATGCGAACCAGTTTTTAATATTTCTAAACTTTTCAGTTTAAGGTTTTCTATTTATAAGATTTTATCTCCCATAAAGTGAATCGTAATTGTTTTCTAGTTTTTAGGTATTAAACACATCTTATTTACAAAACGTCTTTGTTGTGTAAAGAACACGTCAAACATGTATTTTAAAGTTAGTTAAAGGAGGGAGCTGTCCTTATCAACACTTTAAAAGCGATAGACACAGTTCTATAAGGCCAAACAATTTTATTGGGATACTGTTCATATTAAGAATAAAATTTCTGTATGTAACGCTTATGACGATAACATTTTAATCTTGTGTAAGTGGGTGGTTTACGTTTGTCACTATAAACGACATAAGCAAATTCAGTTAATGTTTTAGTACTGCCTGAATACGCTTAGAGTTACCCGCTTTAGTATAATATATTCGCATGGTTAAAAAAAACTCAAGTTGGAATAAGGCAGTAAAATTATTTACTTACACTTATATGGTAAATTTCGGCTTCATAAACAACACCCGGAGCGAAAGATTAAGACTGAAAGATTAAAACTTTTAGCGGTAATAATTTAAAAGAAAACCCGTTTGAAAAATATATTTCAAGTTCGTAAATACACTTGTTATTTATTAATAATTATTAGGTAAGTAAATATAACTTATTAAAAGAGGACAACCTTCAATAACGTTCGTTAAGGTCAACAGATTAATTTTTTTTTAATTATTTAAACATTACAAGAAAATGGTTAATATCAGCAATTTGTGTATGGAGATTAAACATGCAGTCATTACACACACAAGCACACCATGCATTGCAATAAGACTGGTTACAGACCTGCACCTAACATTGCAAAATTTTAGAACGTGTTATTGCTTTATTTATTGATAACGCAATCATTTACACATAACATTTAGTAATTGTCCTTTCTAAGGGTTTTACATAAACAAATTTCTTAAACGCTTTTAATTTGAATTTCAATAATGTATCTCTTCAGATGCAAGTAAAACAACAAAGTTCAACGTCATTTCACATAATTAACTTGATTAAATTAAATTTAACTAAAATACCTTTATTAAGAATATAGTGTTAAAAAAATTCCATGAAATAAAAACATGAGACTGGTTTGTGTCCAAAACTGTTAAAAATGTCCAACTTCCGGTTTCGAGATCAATGGAAATTGAGAGCTTAAATTATCAATTAATTTGTCTCTACTTTAATTAATAAAGAGAAACAATTTTACATTGTTTGTTAAAATTCAAGTTAACCTTCATCTACTCAGTAATATTGTGAAACATCGAGTCCACCAAGACATATCAAATTATTATTTTGGGAAACGTCTTCCTAACAAGTGAAGAAGTGAGCCGTTTCAAATATCTTGGCTGTACAGTAAGCTATAATCTGAATATGATATACAAAAAATGTTAAGTAAATTAAGGAATATTTGTAGTACGATTCATAAAAATCTTAGAAATAAAACAAGACACAGCACAAGCCTTAAATTTTGTAAGACTATTGCAATACCCACATTGACATAAGCGAGTGAGGTGTGGGTCATCAGAAAAAAGGAATGCGGCAAGATTTAGAGTGCTGAAATCCTGTTTCTTCAAAATACTTTAAATTATACATTGCTAGATAGAATAAAGAATGAGGATATAACAGCATAACTCAAAGTAAATGACATAAATAAAATTATAAGACAATGGTGGGATCATTTGCAAAGGATGACAGAGGATCGATTGCCGAAAGCGACACTGAACTACAAAGCCATGTAGAAGAGACATGGGTCGTCCGAGGATGAGATGGGTGCCGGAACAGGTATATATAATCTAATCCTTGAAGAGAAGAATAAGAAGTCTTTCTAACTATTCGCACAAGCATTACAGTTATCAGTTATTCATTTTTTCAGTAACTCTACACTTCAGTTGATATTGTAATATTGTGGTATTGAAATGTAGTTTATATTGTAGTTTACAACAGACACACACACACATTGTACATTCTTTAAAACGTAGTTTAAAAGAAATCATTTTTCCAGTATACAAGCCACAATTGATTTAATTATTATATTACCATACTTCGATTCCGTCTCGTGACTTCTAGTAGCTATGTGACGCGTTTCGGAACGATCGTGCCATCATAAGGCACATACTGAATATCCCTCATAAAAGGTCGTCAAACATTAAACTTTATTAATGAAAGTCAAGCACATATCAATTAAATCAGATATGCGTACACGCTACACGTACACTGTGCCGTATGTGCACAGACACTGACTTACAAATTCCCGCGCATTCATGAGCTCTCATTGCAGAAAATACTTAAAAAAAAAAACTTAAAACTAACATTCTCTACAATGTTCCTCATCAACTAATTTGCAATGTTGAAATCTGCAATCTTTACTTAGTCATAATTTATTCAGAAAAAACATTTTTGTGTTCTTTGTTTTTAACTAAAATTGTTGCATTAAACATAACCAAAAATAATAAAACAAAACATAATAAACCACATTCTTCTCTATCAAACTCAAAGCTTAAAGCCTATAGTAGCATATGATGATATGGAATCATCTGCTCCTTATCACATAAACATTGTTTATATTACCAGATGATCACTCAAGCTTTCAATCATTCAATTACTTCGTTTATGTTCTATTTTAAAATTCTCTATTTAGTTAATTTATTATTAATTTAGATAGCTCAGTGCTGACAATATTTCTGAAATGGGGATGCATGGAACTTACTTATAATTTATTCCTTTGTTCATCCGCTGCAATAAATGTTTTTCAAACAACTTGCTCGCCTACGGTAAGAATTTCGTCCGTGTATTGTCCCCTCGTTTTTCCAACATCATGGGCTTTCAGCAATACTAGTTCTCCAACTCGAAAAGTTCGAAGCTTGTGCGTAGCGTTGAATTCCTCAGTTCTTTTGTTGGCTACCTTCCGAATACGTTTGTTCACCACCAATCTCTTTAATTGCATCGTAACACTAGACTGGCAGTATTTACACGCATTATGTAGCCATCCCAAAAATCTGTTTGGTTTCAAAACAGCTGATTTACTTAACTAGGCCTGTATATAAAAATAATGACTTGCTTTATTCAACGAACAATTCATTTAATATTTAAAATTTTTAATTAATTCAATTCCATTTTTTTAATTATCGAATCCAAACACGTTGCGGCGCTAAATTGTGTGCGATCTATACATGTCGCATAAAATAAGTAGTTATATATGGTTATTGGTATAAAGTTTCTTTATTATTGTTACTATTATTCTCCGATGATCTACTGAGCTTTTAATACAAATTCATCATCACCACCACCGCTCCAACGATTAGGCCCTAGACCTGTTCAGGAATCCATCTCCTCCTCGGTCTACCGACATCTCTCTTCTCAGTAGGGTGGTAACCCAAGGCAGCAACAGATAAACGGATATCAGGAATGCGGTTGAAGTGGTTACACCATCTCCTTCCGTGGTCTTCAATCTTCTGGTGCAATGATACAATCTTTAAATCGCGTCTACTATCCTCGTTCCTTCTCCGATCCAAGAGAGAACAACCTTGCGTCCCTCTTAGAACTTTCATTTCGGCTGCCTAAATCCTCTATACGTCCCTTTTACCAAGAGTCCATGTCTCACTAGCATACAGGAATGTGGGCACAACCACAGTTTTGTAAAATTTTATTCGGCTGTCCTACCGTATTTTATTTTTCAGGTATCGCTAGGGGACCCAACTCTTCAGCGATATGTTCTGGCATCTGCTTTGGCTCCTGTATCAACACTTTAATGTCATCTGCTTCTTCGTTACGTTTCTCGACTTGCCACCTCTTCCCTCTCCTGTTTGCGTTCTTCTTTTTGTTGTATTTCTGCTTCTTCTGCCTCCTGCCGTCATTCTCCTTTTTGTTGTTACTGTGTTTGCCGTAGCAGCACTTGGAAAGCTTCCATCATCTGACTGGCATCCATGATTAAAACGAAATGTTTGCAACGTACACTATTCTTCAACAAAGGTCCTCTGTTTTTACTTATAAAGGTTCTGTCGCACTTCTGACCCACTATTATGACGGAATCACTGAGCTTCGTATGGTACAGTGTAAACAAATACAGGCACCAATGAAATCACTAATTACTACCTTTAATTAATCACAAATAATACTTTGTAATCAACTCGTACACTAAGTCAAGTTAAATTTGTCCACAAACAATAATAATGTCTTTTATTAAGAGCTCCGCAGAATAATCACAACAACCACTTGATTCATGCTGAATAAATCTCCACTTTTATCTGACTTCTAAACGACAGCTGTCGCATATATGTAGCCTGCAGGGTCTAGACTAATGTTCCATAAAATGCGTCTTTAACAACCACTCAAAAACCTTAGAGGTATTTGAGCGCGGCCTTGGCAGAAACACGCACCTACTCAGCTGGCCGAGAAACGTATATGTCGGCTAGTAGAACGACACTCTAAATTGTTCGAGAGTATTCCGTAATTGCGTAACAATATATATATATATATATATATATGAACAAATTATGAACAATCTGATGCAAGCGCTTACACGCATATACACATTGATATTATATATTTTACTCTTCTGCAAAGCGATTTAATAATACCGCCTATCGAGAATTTAATTTTCTTTAGTATGGCATAACCTTTCAGAAGTTACATCTGTCCTCTTTACACGGAAACGCGAATTTATTTGTAAATAGAGGTACGGATGATCAATCTGTTCTGTTTCGTTGTTTTTTTTCCGCCTACTATATTTTATGATGCGTATGTGTGTGCGTGTATATAAAAACGGACGCATGCCCTTTTGAGTAATGTGTAACTTACTTAAAAAGCGATGTATGTTTAATCAGGAACACGTGATGTAACGAACATGTAGTTAGTATTAAATGGTTGAAGAAGTTTACTTAATTTAATGCATGCTCCAAGATTTAACTTACTCCGAACGATCTGAGTAATGTAAAAGCAGATAGTATGTGCCGTTATGACTAATTCGTCTTGTTAAACGTACAGTAGCAGTAAAGATAACCGTAAATGACATCTGTGGTTTACATCTAACAGTAACAGACATATCCAAAGTGCCTCTTATTTCTGTACAGGCTGAAAAAAGTAGTGTTATAATGAGCAACGTTTGAGCTATTTATTGCAACAATACACTTATTAATAGATGTTTCAGTAATACTGAATCCAACTGTAGTTTATTAATTACCAGCTAGGTCTTAGGATTTTTTGTACGTTACGTTCAATGTTACTGTTGCAGAATAAATCTTTCTATTAGTTGGGACGCGATATAATTTAGTGACATGAAATAACTGCTTAGATATATAAACAAAAATCATTGATTTATTAAAACTTATTTTTAAAAATTTAAATATGCAAATTAATTTTTAAATACCCCTTTTGTTAATAAGAAGCTGTTTACAAAGCATAAAGACATGTTACACACATTACAAATTACACGAGAATTATAAACACCACAAACATAAAACATATATTTTCACTCAAATATAAAAACGTGCTATACCAACTGGAATGTTTAACATAAAGTATTTAATTTCAATTATTACTTTAAATATTGCCAGACAAATAAACATACAAATAGAAATACCAAGCCAAATATTCCAAGACAAATAGAAATACCAAGCCAAATATTCCAAGACAAATAGAAATAACATTTAAATATTTATTACATGAAGAGGTAATCTTTAGTCCAGTAAATATTAATTATTGTGCACCCGTTAAGTTTTGCATATTATAATTATAGTTATTAAAATTTATGTATTTTTGTTATATATAAATGTGTATTTACCTTTTCTTTCTTTATAACATGTTTCAGTTTACTGTCTTTTATTTAAAAAAATTACTTGTTTTTCATCTGCTTTGAATGTTGTGTTACCGTCGCGAAGTTATTGTTAAGTGTGTGTGTGTTTGGGGGGGGGGAGTGTTTGTGTATTTATTTAACTTCCTTACTGAATTAAGGTGATTGCAATGATTCCGGCGTTCTATGCCGAAAATCACAGTGGCATAATAGTCCCGTTACTACTAAAATCTGTCACACTGTCTCGAAATGTTCCGTGGTATTTATAGTGTGGTGTAAGTCAGTAGGTCAGATTTTGCTGGATGCCCTTCCAGATCTATCACACTTTGTTTCCTCCACATAAGCGTCGGTTTTAAACAAATCACTTGTACGTTAACATTCTCACCAATAAAAGTGTTGATGTGCAATCTACTAGTTGCATGCTATTCGTGATTGCTTCACTTGCTCGCTACAAGTCTGTACACAAACGAAGGATTTCCTGTCTGGCA
The DNA here is from genome assembly GCA_034769895.1 of Magicicada septendecula. Lineage (NCBI taxonomy): Eukaryota > Metazoa > Arthropoda > Insecta > Hemiptera > Cicadidae > Magicicada > Magicicada septendecula. The sequence continues at coordinate 570,550,693 of CM068368.1, read as the reverse complement.
TAAAAACATGTATCGGCTAGCAGAATACGCGCAAAGAATGGCTGTACATACACAGCTTATCTTCCTCTTGGTTGCATGTCGACAAGCGTTTCTCACCATTTAAAGCTACTTACAATTTATATCACTGCATTACTTATATGTACAAAAAAACCTACAGGCTTATATGCAAATATGTGCGTACATAATTGAAATATAAGCTTACACTTACTTTTATTTAAGCTTTATCTCCTCCAGTCATTAATGCATCATTGTTTATACTACAGTCCTGTTACACGAGGAATCTTTAAGCTTTTCTCAATTACTTTGTCTCATATTTTTGTACTATTAATTTCTTTGGAAATTTGAACATTTTCTTTACCGTTAAAAACTTGACGTACAAATACTTAGATACAGTATAATAGGATTATAAGAATATGCTCATTATAAGAATAATCATTTATTTCGATTCAATACTGACTTCTGACCGTGCCCTTCAAACTTATGCATCTACAGAGTCTTTGGAATGGGCCTTAAATTGTGCATAATTTACAGAATGGAGGTTTAAAATTATTTTTTATTGTGAGCTAATAACGGTTGCAAGTAATGTTCTGAGGTTTTTCTTGCTGTTTTGTTTTGACAGCAAACAAAAGAGACTTGTTCTGTCTACATCAGAACACGTAAGTCAACTGTATGTGACTTTTCAATCCTTAAGGGACAGGAAAGATAATATTCTCTGCAGTAAATTATTCGTTTATTTTTGGGGAAGTATATGTTTAGTTTCAAGCTTTAAGGCACTACAGTGAAGATAAAACATTACATACAAAATTACGCGCACTATAATTTCTTTTGGCAATCGACACATTTAATGGTAGGCCTAATTGATAAATTAATGACAGGTAATGCCGTTTTCTTATTGTTGTATATTATTTGTGTGATATACAGTATATATAAAAAAAATTTTTTATTATGGTTTTGTGACATTATCTTAGTACGCATTAGCATTGTGTTACCTGTTCAGCTTTAGCCTATATATCATATCTGTCGATGCCTCTGTGTTTCAAAAATACGTATTATATAAATTTTAAAGACAGTATACTTTAAAACTCAGTACTTTTCAGTTTAAACGAAAAAAAACAACTGACTGACTGATTTTCATGACTGACTTTGCAATATGCATGCGTAGAGGAGTATTATTTGTTGTGCCGCATGAGTAAAAAGTAAAATAAACTACAAACGGAGTCGCGCTTGTGAGCAAAATTAGTTAAGTGAACACAGCCTCTCTGACAGCTTGATTAGAAAACGGGGGATAGGCCTACCACTACTTCAATTAGATTGCTACACGAAAGTACGTAAGTTACTCTAAGAGAACTATTTTAAAAAGTAATTAAGCAGTTCATTACATGAGCATGAAGTGAGTAAGCGAAATTGTTTATCTATGCTACCCTTACCCGTTAAACTTACACAGTATAGTTAAGATCTTGTGTAATTTTACACAAAAATTAATATCTTGGCCTGTGGTGCTCTACTACTCGTGAACGACATTCAAACAAACGGAGAGGTCTATTTTTTATCCAGAAAAAAGTAACAGAATATACTCGTGCCCTAAAGACACTAACATCCTTATGGATATTGCAGTAATTAAGAATTTGTAGTTAGTTTTTCAATTAGTACATAAGCGTAGCAGGTTCACATGTTAACTGGAATAATATTCAACTTGGTCTGAATAAAACACTTTATTTAATTTAGCATAATTTAATTATAACTGAAGTGCTTTGCGAATAAATTGCCATAATGACATTAATTCGGTGTTCAATCAGTAACAGAAAAAAATTTTCAAAGCGTATTCTCCTCTGTTTAAACATAGTTTGAGAATAATTTGGCTTTCATTACATACACAATATGTTTAATACTTGTTTACAATGTTTATGAGAAAAGCATACTGTCATAGCGCAGGTCATACGACATTATCTGTATCACGGTTTTTGGTCTGTATGAACTTAGTGATGGCTTTACCATTTGAAAGTTGTTTTTTGGCTTCTTTCTCGCTCGTAGGGTTTTTTGACAGTTATAGACACCTTTTGTTATGTAGTAGTATCCTCTGTCTTCTAGTAGATAAGACACTTTATAGCAGTGCCTCTTTTTGAAATTGACATTTCATAAGCCTGCTGTGTTAGCTTTATTAGTGTATTATTTCCCTAGGTTTAAGTCTGACCAATAATAAAGCGGTAGCCAAATTATTTAGCTTGTGTCTGCTTCTGTGATGTTCAACTTATTTAAAAATGAACTGTTTTCTCAAATAAGGTAGGAAGAACAATCTAAAAAGGAGGACTTTAATGTTTAGTTACTGCTTATAGATGAGAATATTTATCTCATATAGCTCTAAAATTCTCTAGCATTTGGTAAAAAAATGTATGACATTTCCTGAGGTAAGGACAACATTTTTGTCTAAGTTCTTGATGAAGGTACAGACTACACAGCGCACAAGGATATTTACGTGCCTCTAGACAAGCAGAGACTTGTCTAGTCCCTTAAATGTTTTGGTTTATGACTCAGCCATGATGTCTGTTTCATTGAAATACAACAGCTGATTGTCATATCCCGCAATTTATTCATCCTATTCTAAAGTAATTAATATGCGTATATAATAGTTGGGTATTTAAATTTCTTCTTGCCTATTTAACTGTACAACGGCTCTCTTTGGTTCAACGGCATTTGTCTGAATCGAGGAAACTAAATCTTCTAATTTTGCATTTTGTATCTTATTCCTTGCTTCAGCATCCTTTGTTCTTCTCATTTAATTATAAGAATTTATGTAGCTTATAACGAAAAGACTAAATTGATTGTGGTCGATCGTGTTCCTTCTTTAACAGTTTCACTTTGGAGTCGTCAATTTATAACAAAAAAAAAAAAATAGTGTAAGTGTTTGTGTTGTAAACTGTCGGGCGTTACCTCCGCACTCTTTTTGTTACTTACCGTTGACTGGATCCTCTGCGGTGATGTAGTCCTGTAACACAACTTAATATTATGTTTTTTGTGGGCGCCACTTGGGTTCGATACAGTTCACCTCACTTTCCTCTTATGATAACTTACTATGTAAATGATTTCTTTTATGGAACGTTCTGTGACGTTACAAGCTCTACGTCCTTTATTACCAACGTAACTACCCACTATGTTGGTTGAATTTTGAGACATTTAGTGTTTTCGTTTTCTTCTAATACCAACACAAAATTACCACTGCGCACGTTTAGAAAATCGGGTGTATAACCATAACCATGTCCTTATCTCTTATATTTTGTTTGTGCCTTGGCGTGTGTTTGGAAAGGAGTTTACAACATTGCATGTAACTGACAACAGGTTAGACTTGTTTTATCTTGTCTGTGCAAATATATCGTTGAAAAATGCAAATGCAAAACTGCAATAAGTTAGTTGATAAAATATGTTCGTTTTTGTATATTGTAGGTGTATTGACAAATATTACCTAGCTATTCTTCCAGTAAAATACTATTTTACAATTTACTGTTTTACTGTTACTAAAATATTATATGATAAAAACTAAAATACTAAATAGTAAGTTTTATTAAGTTTGTAATTGCAGATAAGCGTTGAACATCTGTAACAAATGAAATTTATTATAAAAGTACTTTTACTCCATGTTTGATCATCAATTTTGATCGTAGTTTCTGAAATTTATTTAGATTGAGCTACAATATTTCCAATGACAAGTAGTGATTCAAACGGCTGCAGAGTGTGCCTATTGTCATACTTTTCTTGACAACGACAAATTATGTAGCTGGATCAATCTCCTCCCCCCCCCGCTTACATGTTCACTGTATCTTGGGTTCCACACTAACAATGTTGCCTCTGCTTTTTGCCACTTTTCTTTAATATGGGAGCAAAATAAATTATGTTTTTATTATATGCCATACTTTATTAGCACAACAAAAAATTTTTTTTTTTTACAAAATATCGACTGTTTCACATCGTTTAAAACGATCTTCTGTTACCTTGAACTTGTGAGGGATGGTGTATCTAACTGTTTATTTTTCTGTTTTCTCGTTAACCAACACGCTCATAACTAACATGCACGTGTTTATAATTATAAAAATGATACTTTTTTAATTATTTTGTTTGAAAACAATAAAACTTAAGATGTAAATTAAAAACATGTTTTGAAAGTGAAAGTATAAAATTATTTGTAACCATGTACAAAACATTTACATTCCATAAATCTTCATTTTTAAAGTAGTGTCAATTTCAAAGTTAATGTTAGTTTGAGTTCAGGTGCCTGAAGTATTGTACAATTATTTTGTATGTTTATGTAATTTTATTTATTTCCTTGAATTGCAACCACTTTGGTAATATGTTCGGAGATTTTAAGTACAGTTATATCCCATCGTAAAAAAAAACTTTCTCAGATTGAGATAAACTATTTTTAAAATTAAATAATAATAAGCACACACATATATATATATATATATATATATATATATATATATATTGTTAGAAGACGAGATCCTCTCTCGTTAAAATTAGGTAAATATTATCATTATTATTATTATTATTGTATCGTTGTATTGTTGTTGTGTGTTGTGAGCTCAATGTTCAATGGTTTCAGTTGACTCATCTGCTTGTCGCTGAGGTGATTCGAAAGGTGTGTCCCTTCACTGAAAATTACATAAGTATTACAGTTATAAAAATACTTACTAGTGATGGTTGGAGGCTAGTAATGTGTGAGTGTATTACTAGCGAGGATCATTCGATTCAAATTCTCGCCGCAGTCTCTAGTACCAACCGTGGCTCTCGCTCACCTAAGCTGCAAGTCTTATTTATTTACAATAACAGTCAACTCTTTTATCATTCGTGAAATAATGTTTTATTTGTCTGAACTCATCTTTAATAACTGTCAGTGTACAATAATCTTATTAATTTGCTTTAAAAGGTTAATTTCGAGTATGGACTCTAAAAATAACTAAAACTCAGGGTGGCCAGACTGCGTCTAATAATCGACTAGTCTGGATGTAAACAAATTCATTACTTTACTTTATAAATATAGCAGGTTCTTTTAGTCTGCAAGATACACTTTAATTAACTGAATGCACTACTGTAATCATGAGTAGGCGGAGAGTAAAAAATATTATTCGATTCTTTTAATATACATAAACTTTGAACGAGTGTTCGTTACTTGAAATGTAGGTTAATTTGGGTTCATCGTAACCTAACTTATTTGGTTTGATTGACTAACAATTCATTAAATATGTTAATTATTTCATACAACACTGTTATAAATGAAATCCAGTGATAATTTCATTATATGTCTTCTAATATTGGATATAAACAACGAACAGGTCAATTCAATGTTTGTGGTCACTCTAACCCACGTGGAGTCTGCGTCTATGCTTGAGATGAACTGTTGATGTCACCTGTATCGGGATTCCGCACTTTGTTGTTAATAATGGGCCCTGATTGGCTAATTGTCATTATTTTTGTGAGCTCTCGGTAACATTCGGCAAAATAGACGCTCAAGTCAGCGTCCGTAGGCTGGTGTCAAGATTATGATTCTCTGGTTTCACTAGCACGCCCACGGGCTTGCAATTAATTCTTTTTTCTTATAAATAAAATAATTTACTTATAATTACACTGATAACATTTTCATAACTACCATTGTTTCTATCTTTTTATCACGAGTATTTTGCATACCCTTATCATATAGTTCTGCTATGGGGTTGATAAAAACACATTTCGTACAAACTAATTATATCTCTTATTTTATATTTTATACTAAGTACATTGTTTTTCTTCATTTGTGTCTATGGTGATAACTTATTAGTACTGTATAATACATTTTCACACATCGTTATTTAATTACAGCTATGAATTATCCATTTTCCTTGGATTAGACTCTAGGCCTATTGTCATATTAAAAGTTTATCAATTAATTTATAATATTAGTGGTTTATTATACATCTTTGTTGTGGCCTATGCATAATTCACTTGTCATTACCACTTCTGATTGTGTCAGCATTAGTTATTATTGGTTTATATTACTCTAATTACAGTTTCTTTGATGATTTTTTAGTACACTTGTGTGTTACATCTTTCATTAGTTGCAATTTTGCACATTTATCTCTTTATTATTTTTATTCCATATCAGTGTTCTGATAGTACTTTTAATACTTGGCAGTGGTTAATTTTGCTTTTATATTGGGAACCACATTAGTTTGAATTCACTTAAATTTCTTGCATCTAGTATTAGTTAGGGTTCACTTATAATTCGCTTTATTATTATTAATTTGGTGGACATAATCATTGAGTTGTCTCGTCTGAACGTTATTATTCATTATTTAATATCATAGGTGAGTCCCTATTCTTTTATTACAGGTTCAAGTGAGATTTTTGCTGTCCCAGTTACCCATTCTATGTGGTATACTTGGTTACATTAAATTACATTTATTCAGCACTTATGTTCCTTTATAATATTATCTTTTGTACATTGAATGTTCCTTATAGTATCTAGTTATGTTACACGACAAGACATTTTGATTTAACATCACTTTAGTCATAGTTTTTTACTGTTTTACTGAAAACTAGTTGGCCAGATTAGGGGTTATGTCCTAACTTGGTTTCTCAACAATGGCTGAATGTCAGTTTCTGTTTTATACATAATATATAATTTATTTACTCTTATCTAACACTGATATTTTATTGTTTATAGCTATGTTTCTATTTGGTTACTATCTCAACTTTATTCTTGAGTACTAGAGGTCTTTGACAATCTTATTCCATTTTACAAATTTTTATTAGTACTTTGGACATTGTTTACTTGTTATGTTTATACATCATTCAATTATACAATTACCATACTGGTACTCACTCTCCCTCTTAATTTCTGCTTTCAATATTTAATTTTATGAGTTCTGTTTGTCTGTACTGTTAAGTCATTGAATTCATTTTATGAATAAATTTATGTCAGTGTCAAGTCACAGCTTAGGGTTTTATATCATGTTGGTTGACTCACTTTTATTTTCTTTTTCATTATTAATACTTTTATTTTCTTGGTTTAATTTATTCTCATTTATTTTATCTCCTTTTGGCATCTGACTTGATTAGGTTTTTTCCTAGTTGCATTGATTCCTTCATCACACTTATTAAATCTCTTCTGGTTATCGTTGTCATTGTTTTCTTTCTCACTGTTTGATCTATTGGGTAATTAGGTACGTTGTCTTGTCGTTAGTCGTGTCTCCGTTTCGTCAATTATACATTTACTTATAAATCATAGTTTAGTTTATTCCCCTACTTTGGTCATAATACCTTCTCTGTTCATGATTGCAAGTTCATTTTTTGTAGATTAATTTATTTAGAGTAGTTTTTAAACCATTTGTTATAGATTGGTGTTGGGTGTGTTATATGTACCAATATATATACATATTTTAATAGAATAACGTTGTATGTCGTTAAAATCGGTATAGTCGCTTAAGCCTCGCGTTGGGCTCGCCACTATGTAATAGAACCGTAGTTTCCGCCGTTTAAAAGCGGTATTGGTTTTTATGGTTTATTAACAAAATGATTTATGAGATTTGTTATTATTGTTTGTTTATATACCTTGCGTTTGGGTTCATTACGTTGAAGTTTCAATCGTTTGTTTATCACTAGTTTGCTTGTTGGTAGCTGTCACGATGACTAGGGGTTGTCGACTCCTCACTGAAAGTAAAATATCATGTCACAGTTATACTTACTTTGCTGGAAGTTCAGTGTGTGTGAGAGACTGGTTTGACATACAATTTGTATATAACACAATTCAAATTGCCTCCTTTGCAGCCCACAGTACTGCACACTGTGGTGAGGTTGTCGACCTGACCTGAAATCGTCTTAATCTAATATAAACAAACGTAGTCAACTCCTTTTTACTGTTAATAGTATTATTTATTCACCAATAATGGTTTTTGAATGTCAATTTAAATAATTATTACGTGCTAATAATTCATTTTACAAATACTGAATAAATTACAAAACTCTTTCTTATTCGCAGGGTTGCTAATCTGATTTCTTTGATTCACCATTCTACAGAGGTGTTTTATTATTTAAATTCATTTAGCATTGGTAGGTTCTTTGAGTCTAAAAGAAACAAACGAGAAAATGTATTGTACTACTGTACTTAAGTAGCAGGAGAGTGCTCACATAATAATACTAAAACTTATTTGCTAACAGAAACTTTGTCAAATGACGTTAATGCCCAGATTAGAGGTTATATCTGGCGATTGTAAACAATGAACATTATTTTTTTAACTGTTAATAAAACGTTACCATCATTGTAATAATTCATAATACTGTATATGGTTAGAAGTTCTTTTGTTATTTAAACACGATGATCCATCTTTTTAAAACTGGATTGCATAAACAAGGTAAATCGTTTTTTTTCCATTAACATAATTATAAGAATAACACTGGTTTTAGTCAAACTACAACCATAAAATGCAACATATTAATCATATTATTAATGTTCAACATTCTTTAAAAGTTCACTAGACATTAATTGATATTATGGTTAAGTTAATTTTCATTAAATCAATCCAGGAATTATTAAAATACTCGCAATTCCTTTCATATAAAATGGGTTAATAACCATTAAGTTATTTAAATGTTTTTCATTGTCCATACGACAATGTTTGTTCAACAACAAAAATGAAAACTACTGTTGTGAATGTAAACAGTTAATTCTGAATAATGGTAAAGTCATTTCTCTTTTGTAACAAACATCTTAATTCTAATTACTAATGTTATTCATTCTCTAGAAAGTCATGGGCTTTTTGGTGTTTCATTTACATTATTAATTATCATGATTGATAAGAATTGGTTCTTAAGGAAAAAGGTCGCTATCAGCCTAAATAAAATAATATAAGGCAGTGATACTTGCGTTCTTTCCTTATTTCCTTTAAGTGCACTTAATCACTGTTTAATTACGATACACTGCACAACCTATGCGCATAAACTCCGAAATAGTTCACTTTAAAAATTTTACTCGACTTTTGTTCCGAACGGGGTTAACCTCATTCTCGGTTGTAGATTAAAGTTAACAGCTGTTCCAATTTACACATTTTCCGCTCACAAAACTGCCGTGGCTTCCCCGTTGATAGGTATAAAACGAATGCGTTCGCTCCGGATTCCGAACTGACGACAAAATGTAATTATCACCTGTGATTGGCTAATTTTGTATAATTCGTTACCCTTCGTAATACCTCGGCGAGAATGCGGGCCTTCGGCTCGTCATTTTTCAATTGTTTTATTCCACTCAAGTGGTTAACAAATGTAAGCCCACGGGCTGTAAAGACATAAAATGCTTATAATTAATATAACTTTCTTATAATATAACTGTGCATCCACGATTGGTGAGGTTACATTTTGCAGTTTTTCATTATTTCATGGCTCACTTTTACTTTACTTTGTAATTTTATAACTTTTATTTAGTTTTTTTGTTGTTTACATTTTATTTTTTATCTTTGTTAGGACGGTAATTTATAACGAAGTACTGTGGTGGGGGCTAGACATTCTTTAATAACCTCCAATACTTTCCTACACATGTCGTCATAATTGTGTCTTCTTTGTAATGAATATTTACCGTGTACTTTCTACCTATTGTCTGTGCGTACCTGTATGCAGGATCCACAAACATTATAGTAGTGAGACCTGACTGAAACGCGATGAAACTCTCCTCTTAGTTGCGTACTTTCCGGTCTGCACGTCAATCATCCAGATATCATTGTAGACTCTAGATTTATATATTGATTGAAACTGGAATGGTTAGCTGAAATAGGATTCCAGTAGAATGCACGCACGATATGTAATACTGTTCATATTTTCCGTGCTGCGTATAGGTTTTTCATGAATGGAACTAAAAAATATGCTCTCAAAATTAGGTTACGTCGTTTCATTTCATGCACCTTTTTTTTAAGAAGCAAACATTTTATTCCTTTGTAGGAAAAAACTAAAAATGTTATGTTATGTGTAATATAACAGAAGCATTATGTACAAGGCCAACAAACATATAAACGTCTTGACGTTATCTGTTAAATAATGCACACTTTTAATAAATAAATGAAGCAATACAAAAGATCCAGTGTCGAATTTTATCATTCTAGTTGCCCGAGTATCGACGGTCATTTTAGCCGGTTTCCGAAAAACAACACGCTGCCAAGTGCGAAGATCCAGGCCCGGTATATCGGCTACAAGAAAGAACTGTTGGTGCACATTGACAAATTGTTTCAGCGGTTAAGGGGAGTTTAACAATTACAAAATCTACTTCTAGGTCAGGAAGGAGGTTGTAACAATAGATTTGTGTTGGTGTTTTCTGTGTCCGTCTCGTTCAAGCCCCGCGATGGAAGCCAATCTGTAACGTATAAGTTCTGTTACGGCTGTATTTGTGAGACTTAAAGCCCACGTTGGATGCGTCAATCTATAACGTTTAATTTGTAATGTTACGGGTGTGTTTTATGAACTGCGGATAACGAATTAAGTTACCCTTCAAAATTTGGTTGTACTCGTTAATCGGTTCGTAAATGTCCTGGTGTTGCGACTATTATTTATATTAATTGTTTTGTTATCGTTTACAGTGTTGTTTTTCAGTATTCGTTGATTAGCAACGATTTTATAGGAACGAGAATTTAGTGTGTCACCGTCCGTTTTAAATCGGCGCGTGAATAATATTTGTTCAGTAATGGTTCAAATAGATCGTGTAAGCAGCCCACTGGATCTACTTTCGTGTCTGGATGTCCTTGCGCCCACTTCAAATTTTCTCTTCTGGTTCCTGTAATTAATAGTCTTTATAATTACTTTATTGGAATAAAATAGGACTGGTACGATTGACAAATTAAATCTTTTATTCGTAATTTATTTGAAACATTGGTCAAATTACCGTTTCATTAGTCGAGGATTTACAATTGGATGAGTTCATCCGCCGTAACAAATAGTCCGTAATAATCAAAAAAATTCACAATATATATATTTTATGTTTCTCAGGTAATGGGTACTTGGAGTTGCTAGGAAAGATAGGAAATGTGCTTCCACTTAAAAATACAATGCATTACAAAATATATTTACTTCTTATCGACTAACAAAATGTATATAATAATGTTTTCCAAAATTGTTCGCTTTCAGTTTGCAACAGTGTTTTCAGTAATACAACATGGCGGACTATCGAGTTCTCACCTGAGAAAAATATGTTTCTTAAATTCCAATTAAAGTGTTTTAAATAAAGTCTTAGTTATAGTAGTTTATGGTAATAGTTTGTATATAGTCTCCTTTATCTGGAACAGCTATGTTTTTTAGTGGAAATTGTGTTGTGATGTGATGTAGTATTCTGCTGGAATTAACCAAAATTTCTCACCGTTGCCTTCGTATATACGGAATGGACGCTTTTGAGTGGGGTATCTATTTTCTCAGATTCTCGTTAGTGTGTTGGTTTTTCTTGGTTCTGGTGTCGTGTCATGTGTTGTCGATCTTTTCGGTATTACTTTTATCGGAATCGCCTCTCCTGGAGTAAGTTTTCACTCTTTTAATATTAATTTTTTACTGCCAGCAATATGCTGTTGAAGTTTTCAGTTTTATATCTAACAATCAACTGTCTCTCTAAAAATATTTTAATCTCCTTGGTGACTTAGCTTTTTGGTGTTTTTGATTAGTCTTGGGCCTTGACCCCACGTCACGTGACTAAGTTATTTTTGAAAATTGGCGTTTTTAATTTTGTCACCTCAGATTACGTTTCATTTATTTTGATTTAAATTTATTTTTAATTAGTACCATTTTATTGTTCATTAAAATTAAATAGTTTTGATATTAATCTCGCCCCATTTTGGCCTCTTATCTACTGTTTTGGCAGGTTTATACTTTTGTGTTTTGAGGCATTGACCTAATCTTGTTTCACATGTTTGTTGTATGTCTTACAGATCTAATATCTTCTAATATTGTTATTCTTACTACTAAATATAATTCTGAGTATTCCTACTTTACATACAATATCATTAATTTAAATATCTACACCGATTTTTCTGACAATAACAATAAAACTGAAGCCATGTCAGCTTAGTGGCTTACTAAACACTTTTCAATTATGTTCATTATCTATATTATGATAGCTGTTAAGTATCCGGTCCGCGTGGACCAAAAAATGGTAAGTGATGCGGCCCGTGGGACCAAAAAATGTTTTTTAGGAGAATGTTAAGTATGAAGTGTTCTATACTTTAAGTTGATTCGCCAGGATGCAGAAATGATGAAGCGAGTGGACTGTAATTAATTTATTTATTTAATGTTCCCAATTACAATAGAAATTGTTAGGTACCATTTTGAGTGATAGATTGGCTAATAAGCATTTGTGAATACCATTCGTATTATGTTAAATTGACTTGATGAAAGGGCCTAATGGGCCATATGTGACGTGTTGGCCTAAGGCCTACATTAATGGTCGTAATGAATACGATAGGCGCGAAAACGCGACACTCGAATACTTGAGTGCAAGCATTAGAAATGTGACAGTAAGGCTGCGAGAGCGAGCCGAACGCTGCTGACGAGAGTCTGTGACGAACTGTGCGGAGCACTGACATGAATTGATCAGATTACAGAAAAAATTAAAGCGCAGATTAGCCAACCTATAAAGTAAAATTACCGCGCTACTGTACATAAGCTGCCCGTCAAAAATGAGTAGATTTTTTACTACATTTAGTAACTTATTATACATTTTGGTAACTTATTATACAACATACAGTGTTCTTATTAATGAAAGTTAATCGCAAGGCTGAATTGAAACTTGAGTTGTAATCTTAGATAACAGCTGTACGTTAATGGTATAGCGATAAGCATGAATAAAGATAAGCTTTTGGTAAGCCAAGATTGGCGAGCAAACTAATTTCATGCATGAATAAAAATGTATGCGTTGGCAATGTATTGCCGACATATATTGTATGTGTACAATATTGAACGTTATGAAACATGAAAAATACATAATTTGACAATGTTTAATAATGTATGATCGGAAGCTCATCACATGATGGCCCGATAAATTGTAACCCTATGCAAGTCATAGATGGTTACCGTGAAATAGTTAAGGCCAGTAGACCTGTACAGAGTATTACTTACATGAACAAAATTGTCACAAATTATACATGTTTAAACGTAAATCTAGCATGGCGTCATATATTGAATGAGTCATGCTATACCTGAAGTTTCAGGAACTTACAACATGTTGTTGTGTGGGAACAAGCTATAGATAGCTGACTGATTGCAAGCACATATGAGATGACATGTACGTCATAATTTAAGCAGAAATAATAATTGTGCAATGCAATCACAAAATACAATATAAAAATACAATATAAAATAAATCTAGGCGTGGCATGGTTACATACAGTAGACGCAAAAACAATATGTTTTACATAAATGCAAGTTATACAATAAATATAACAAACACCAATTTAGTTGCTTACAAATGTAATACATGTATTGAAGAATTGTGAAAAATAAATTCAGAGAATAACAAAATTTTTACACAATAGTAAGTAAGACATGAGGCATAAATCAAATGTTGCATATACGAAAATACAAAATAATAATTAAAGCCTTGCACATTAAATAAACTAACATTTGCTTGAGTAAAACAAGCAGTTGCTGAATCAAAAATATACAAATTAAAGCTTATGCTAAAAACAAAGTGCTTATAACTAACAAGTCTTCTTGAACATCTGATTTATGTGTTTTTACAAATATATAAAGGAAATTAAAACCCCTTTCTTTATTGTTCGTTCCTAGTAGGGACCAAACATAATTTATGGATTGGTCTGCACAAAACACCAGTAGGCATGCGAATGTGTACGACTCTAATTAAGTTATCTGGGCCGGGAAATGTGGCGATAAATACACCAAATTTCCAGGCTAATGGAGGTAGGTTATCCTCAATAAGTAAAACTAGGTCCCTAATGGAAACATTATCCTTAGCGAATTTCCATTTGTGACGCTGTTGTAACAGGTGTAAATAGTCGCGAGACCATGCCTTCCAAATGACTTGGACAAACGTCTGGAGAAGTTGCCAACGTCCAAGACGAGAGATAGGAATATGAGATAGGTCTGGGTCGGGTATCGCCGTTAATGGTGCGCAAATCAAAAAATAGCCAGGTGTAAGTGGCACCGGATCATTTACATCCGAAGAGATGGCAAATAAAGGGCGAGACTTTAGACATGCCTCTATCTGAGACAAAACTGTCGTAAACTCCTCGAAGGTGAGTACAGACTTGCCTACCACGCGGCGCAGATGAAACTTCAAACTCTTTATGCCGCTCTCCCAAAGGCCACCAAAATGAGGTGACGAGGGCGGAATAAATGACCATGAGATACCCTGAGAGGACGTGAATGATTTGAGTGATGAGTTGGCATCCTTATTATGCCAAAGACTGTAGAGGTCATGCAAAATATTGCGGGTCTTTCTAAAGTTTGTGCCATTGTCAGAGTGTAACTGACTGGGTATGCCCCTGCGGGACATGAAACGACGTAAGGCAGCTATAAACGCACTGGCTGTAAGGTCGGAAACCAATTCCAAGTGAATGGCCCTGGTTGCTAAGCAAATGAACAAAGACACGTATGCCTTAGAGAGAGTTCTGGATTTCTGCCCGCCATGACGAATCATGAAGGGACCACCATAATCAACCGCGCAGAATAGAAACGGCCGTGATGGAGTGATTCTAGGAGACGGTAAAATACCAAGCCTCTGAACCTGCTGTTCGGCACTACACCTGAGACACTTGACATATTTGCGAATGATGGAGCGAATGACTAACCTGGCATTAACAATCCACCAACGTTGACGAAGTGAGTGATGCACGAGTTGAGCACCAGCGTGAAGTAGACGAATGTGTTCGCGTTCAACGATAAGGCGAGTAATATGAGCCGACGGATGTAAGACAATAAGATGTTTAATGTCGTAAAGTAATTGCGACTGCTGCAATCGCCCGCCTACGCGTATCACTCCAGAATCATCAAGAAACGGGTCGAGAGAAACCAACCTACTCCTAATAGAGACAGAAGACCCATTACGAAGACAATTAATTTTGGCTGCAAAGTGGATCGACTGAGATTGTTTTATGAAGAAATTAAGAGCATGATGAATTTCGACAGGGGTAAGATCGCCCGTAAATTTGTCAGCACTGGAGAGTCTAATATTTTTGATGAACCGAAAACAGTAAGCATATACGCGTGTCAGACGATGCAACGAAGAAAAGTCCTTAGAAAGGTCGATAGCCAGGGTAGACATTAGAGAAAGGTTATGGGTTTGTTTCTCTTCCGCAGTGACTTCAGAAGACGACGGAGTAGAATGTAAAAAGGGTGGAAAAGGATTGGACTCGGAAGATTGAGACAAACAAGTGGGACCGTGGCACCAAAGCGAACAATCGCGCAAAACGTCAGGGAGACACCCCCTAGAGATAATATCAGCAGGATTGTGTCTAGAATTGATGTGATGCCATGTATAGGCTAGCGTAAGACGCTGAATTTCAGCAACACGATTAGCGACGTAGGTTTTCCACCTCGTTGACTGGGCATGAATCCAGTAAAGAGACACCATAAAGTCAGAATAAAAATGAACACTATTAATAAACGAATAAAGCGCAGGAACGACCTTAAATACGAGTCGCGATAACAACAAGCAAGCGCAGATTTCGGTGCGAGGTAATGACACCTGTCGTAGGGGAGCCACGCGAGATGTAGAACACAGGAGATGAAAAGAGGCCGATGAATCTTGATAAATGACTCTGACGTAAATACAGCACCCAAACCCCTTTTCAGAGGCATCCGAAAAACCATGTAACTCAACTGTACTTGCCTCAAACTTGCAACGAATAGAACGTGGGACCACAATTTTGCTAATCAGACACAATTTGTCGCACAATGAATGCCAATCCAAACGTGATTGCCCGGAGATCGGTTCATCCCAACCAAGATTGCAAAGCCAGAGTTGCTGCATAAACTGTTTGTTTAAGAAAACAACGGGACCGATCAGTCCAAGAGGAAAGTATATGCCTGCGATGATCGAAAGAATTCTCCTCTTGGAGATGCTTGATTCAACGGGGAATGATTTAATGTCAAACAGAAATGAATCGGCAGTGTTATTCCAGAGAATGCCCAGGGTACGCACGTTGTCCTGTTTGTTTAAGGGGAGTGATAAATTGTCATGACTTGCGACCACTCTGGGTTCATTAGATACCCATTTATGCAACGTGAGACCGTATTGACTCAATAAAGCACCTAAATCAGATTTCAACTTGGTCAGATCAGAGATGGTGTCAGCACCGGTAAGCAGATCGTCGACATAGAAATCATTTGTTATAGCTAACGCGTCATCAGGAAAGGAAGCTTGATGGTCCCTACCAATTTGAATAAACAGCGAGTGGCCAAAAACGACGCGCAGTTTTGTGGTCAAGCTAGACTGCTTAAACACGGCATGGTGAGACAGATAGTTAGTATTTGACACTCCTGAACTGATAGAGCAATTATCGATAAGCGTCATGTGGCCAAGATCCTTATATTCATTAATAAAGTCTGCGTACTCGCGCGCGAGCTTAGCATCACGCCTGAATCGACGTTCTAAATTCAAAAACCTTGCTTCAGCATTGGCGTAAGATTCTCCCTACTGGAGATGATCGGACTTAAATGGCAGTGAAACCACGAACCTACCCTCGTGGTTACGATGAGTAGAACGCACGAAATGCTCCTCACAAGCTGACTCGTTATCAGGTGTGTTGTCTGGGATAGTTTCTGCTTCCCAAAATGTTTCGGGAGACTGTAAAATTTGACTGTCGTTGTTTCTAGCTAGGAACGAAACAGCAGGACCCTTGTAGCGGCAGTGGTTGGGCAGATTGCCAGCTAAAATGTAGCCTAGCTTTGTTTCCTGAATGATGGGAAAATGAGGGCCGCGTACGTATTTGTTGGCTAAAATTAAATCCAGGTAAAATTGCGCCCCTAAGAGTATGTCGATTTCGGATGATATATTGAAATTTGGGTCAGCAAGAAAAATGTTGTCCGGATTGTTGAATTGATTTATGTCAAACGATTGCGCCGGGAGATTGTGGGTTAATGCAGATCAGATAGCACATTTTGCCTCGAATCTTGTGCCGGTATTTTCCGGCCTTTGAATATTCTAGAAGATTTAATTGTAAAATATCGCCGGTTATTCAGAACGACCCTTGCACGCTACGTAAGTGTACGTGAGAGGGTACGGTTGCGCGCGCAACTCGGAGAAAGGGGTCGGCTTGCTCAGTCTGTAACTGCAGTTCAGTTCACCGCCCAGCTACGAAATACATCGATCCCGCTCTCCGAATAGTTACTGCGTAGTTTTATTCAACACTCATGGCAGGCTGAAACGTACGAGATCCCCGGTAAGAGATTCTTTTATTGTATGTGTTTAAAAGTAATTCAAATTAAATAGATAATTAATAACAAGGTGTATGCAACCGTATAAATAGACGAATTATGTGAGTGCGATCCGACAGTTTTTATATTAAAAGAAAACTTATTGTTCAATAAGATTACTTAATGTTCAGTATATAGCCCATGTTCCTTTCATTATTACTCCAATAGTATGAGAAGTAATTAGAGATTATTACGGTAATTGGCATTGTCATGATAAAGGTGTAGAAAGTTAAAAGTTAATGGCTAAAAGTTAGTGCGTAGTTAGGTAGTGAACTATGTCCATTCATGCATCAGACTGTCGGGGTGCTCTTTAATTAACTTTACTGTAGAGAATTTACTTGTGAGAACTTCCATAGAGGAAACATTATTAATGTTAAAACATTATTAATACTGTGAGTGCTTTGAAATTGATTTTTTTTGGACAAATAGCGATTATTGGTCACCACGTGGCGGCTTAACCTGTTAATTTCTGTTGAGGCATGTAGACATGGTGCTGTTGACTTTTACATTACGCCAATTTTAATAAAGTCCTTTTATTATTAAAATTTAATTATTCCATGGCTGACTTTTCTACTCTTTAAGCAGGTTGCAAAGACTTTATTACTGAACCTTTGTGCATTTATTGAGAGTTGATTGAAGGCCCGTTCTGAGGTTAATTACCTGAACTTGGGTGTACATTTTTGTGAACATTTTTCTAATTTATATGAATTAACAGGGTTCTTGATTAAGACGGAGATTTGGCTTTGCTGATTGCCTTCCATCTGCACCAGTCATGGACCATTAGACACGATCCTGTCCGGAGAGGGAGTCGGTGATCAGATCAAGATGTAGTACTTGGGCAGCATTATTAAGGTGATATGCACTCTTTTATTTACCTTTTGGGGCCGGGGCGGCAGTGCACCTGTTTCACTATAAATATCTTTTGAATCCATGTGACCACGTGTCCAGACTGTCCGCTATAAAGGGGAGCAGCTGATCATCATTCTGAACATTATGAGTTAATTTCAAGAACACTTTAATAACTGAATTACCTAACACTAAGTGCACTGCTTGTAATTGTGTGCTGCACTGGGGGAGCGTGCCAGAGATAGTTGTACACTTAGACATTTTACAGTTTGCATATAGTCATCATTCTACTCTTTACAAAATTTATAGAACATGTTAGGAATTCTGTTCCGGCTGGAAGAGAATTGAGTAAATATTAAATTCTCCTGGAGTTTAACATTTAAGGGCTGGGTTTTTTTTTTTGTTTTCTATTGGCCGTTTTCTGGGGTATAATAGTTTTTGCATAGCACATGTTGGTGCAGCCTGAGGCAGGTTAGATTCCTGTCAAACATTGTTAACCACATGCTGGCGCGCGCATATGATAATATGATATTATCTATTACATATTTTGTTTACATTTTTAAGATTTGTTTTGTTTGATGATTCTAGGGTAGCTATTTCGTTTTCCGTGAATTTAATATTAGATAAATTTACTAATTTTGGGTAAAAAGTGTGGTTATTATTTAATGTGTGTAAAGTTTGGTTATCTTCTTTAGGTGTACTATTTTATAGTAGATTTTTAAGTTTTATATTCATTGTGTTAAATTTAATTGTTTTGTGTTTATTTAGTATTTTAAGCATATAAATATATTTATTATTCCATGTATGATAATCAAGTGTGTTGGCTAAAAGAAGATGTAAATTAATTAATTGTTTATTAATGTAGTCGATTTTTCTGTAATTATTTGATATTTCGTCTTTAATCCATTTATATTGGGCTTGAGTAATATATTTGCTTACTTTATTGTTATTGTTGTTTTTTACTATTATTTTTGTGTATTTAGGAAAAATATTAAGGTGTAGTATCGAACTCACGGAACAACTAATAAACGTAGAAGTAAACAGAAATACAAAATTATATTCATTCGACGTATCAAACATGTATACAAACATTCCCATTGAAGAAACTATAAATATTATAATAAATAATCTGAAAACAAATAACGAAAGTAACACATACATTAAACAGTTAACTAATACTTTAAAAATAATTTTAAATCAAAATTATTTTCAATACAACAACAAATTGTACTGTCAAACAGATGGCCTTGCTATGGGAGCCCCAACCTCCGCTATCATATCAGAAATCTTCCTACAAAAACTCGACGAACAAATAATAAATATAATAAAATTAAACGACCCATTATGATGTTGTTTTAGATACGTTGATGACACTCTGTACATTTCCCAAAACAATGGTATAAATATAAATAAAATATTCAACTCCATAAATAATTTACATTCTACAATAAAATTTACGTTAGAAGAAGAATCTAATAATAAATTAAATTATTTAGACTTAACAATAAAGAAAAATGAAACAAATTTTGAATACGCAATATACAGGAAACCTTCTCAAACTGACTTAGTAATACCAAATAATTCTAATCATCCTCCCCAACACAAAATGACAGTATTTAATTCCATGATTTACCGAATGCTTAGGATCCCATTAAATAACACAGAAAGAAACAAAGAAAGAAAAATTATCCAACAAATAGCAGTTAAACATGGATACAAAATAAAAACTATTAATAAATTAGAAAATAAAATTAAACATAAAATCACTAATAAAATTCCTAAAAACACTACATTTAAAAATTCATCTATTAATAATAATATAAAATATACAACCTTCACTTATTACGGAAATATATATCAAAAACTAAATAAAATATTTAAAGATACTAATTTAAAAATATCGTATAACACAGATAATATAATTTTTAATAAAATAAAACCTAAAACTAAATCCAATACTCACAATAAAAATGGAATATATAAAATAGAATGTCCAGATTGCAATAAATTTTACGTGGGCCAGACGAAGAAAAAACTACGAGATAGATTCGTTCAACACCGCAATGCATATTTAAAACCAAATATTTATAAATCTAATTTAGCCACACATTGTCTAAATAATAACCACCAGTTTCCAAACATTGAAAATATAAAATTAATTAAAAACATACAAAAAGGTCAAAAAATGAATATTTGGGAAAATCTTAACATTTACAAACACAATAACAATAATTTATTAATTAAAGAACAAACCCAAATAAAAACAAACAAGACGATCTATTTAAAAATATAAATTTACTAAAAAATAAAAATAAATGTGAATAAAATACTATATAAACAAAATTTCAAATATAACCGAGAAAACAGCTGCTGAAGAAATAAACATTAAAACAATCGTTAACTAATCGACCTAAATCGATTATCAGTTATTTTATTTTACGTTAAAATCGATACAAATTCGATTATTCGTTACTTTTATATTAATAGAATTATTACGATTGTTATTAATTCACTTAGAAAACTCTGATGATACTGATATTTTTCAGTGAAACGTGCGTCAGGTGTTAAAAAGAATATACAATATTATCTACTTGCAGAAGAAACAAATTGAAAACATCACAAATTATATAATTACTGCAAGAAACATCGAGTTACTTATATAGAAAATGATGGATGAAAACACCATACAAGGTGATGTAACTCATTACTATAACCAATTTATTAAACGTAAAAAACAATTAATTAATTGTTTTGGAAACATATATTTTAACAAAAAATGCCTACACCTTAATATTTTTCCTAAATACACAAAAATGATAGTAAAAAACAACAATAACAATAAAGTAAGCAAATATATTACTCAAGCCCAATATAAATGGATTAAAGACGAAATATCAAATAATTACAGAAAAATCGACTACATTAATAAACAATTAATTAATTTACATCTTTTTTAGCCAACACACTTGATTATCATACATGGAATAATAAATATATTTATATGCTTAAAATACTAAATAAACACAAAACAATTAAATTTAACACAATCAATAAAAACTTAAAAATCTACTAATAAATAGTACACCTAAAGAAGATAACCAAAATTTACACACATTAAATAATAACCACACTTTTTACCCAAAATTAGTAAATTTATCTAATATTAAATTCACGGAAAACGAAATAGCTACCCTAGAATCATCAAACAAAACAAATCTTAAAAATGTAAACAAATATGTAATAGATAATATCATAGTCGAAACTGAAAACGCAATTAATAATGTAGAACACGAAAAACAAGATAAAATAAGAACAGAAGCCTCAATGGAAATAATAAAATATATCAAAAAATATAATAACCAAAATCATCATATTAAAAATAAAAATAAACAAAATAAAACCATTAATATAATAAAACAGAAACTAACTGTTTCTTATATTATTATATTATAATATTATTTATTATAATATTTATAGTTTCTTCAATGGGAATGTTTGTATACATGTTTGATATGTCGAATGAATATAATTTTGTATTTCTGTTTACTTCTACGTTTATTAGTTGTTCCGTGAGTTCGATACTATTTTTTATATTGTGTTTTGCTGGAAGTTCAATTTTATGTTTTAAGATTTGAGTTAATAATTTTGATATTTTATAATTTGGTGCGGTCCTAGCGTTTATTACGCTAACTCAAAATATATGAGTTATATTATAATGTAACTCAAAAACTAAATAAAATATTTAAAGATACTAATTTAAAAATATCGTATAACACAGATAATATAATTTTTAATAAAATAAAACCTAAAACTAAATCCAATACTCACAATAAAAATGGAATATATAAAATAGAATGTCCAGATTGCAATAAATTTTACGTGGGCCAGACGAAGAAAAAACTACGAGATAGATTCGTTCAACACCGCAATGCATATTTAAAACCAAATATTTATAAATCTAATTTAGCCACACATTGTCTAAATAATAACCACCAGTTTCCAAACATTGAAAATATAAAATTAATTAAAAACATACAAAAAGGTCAAAAAATGAATATTTGGGAAAATCTTAACATTTACAAACACAATAACAATAATTTATTAATTAAAGAACAAACCCAAATAAAAACAAAACAAGACGATCTATTTAAAATTATAAATTTACTAAAAAATAAAAATAAATGTGAATAAAATACTATATAAACAAAATTTCAAATATAACCGAGAAAACAGCTGCTGAAGAAATAAACATTAAAACAATCGTTAACTAATCGACCTAAATCGATTATCAGTTATTTTATTTTACGTTAAAATCGATACAAATTCGATTATTCGTTACTTTTATATTAATAGAATTATTACGATTGTTATTAATTCACTTAGAAAACTCTGATGATACTGATATTTTTCAGTGAAACGTGCGTCAGGTGTTAAAAAGAATATACAATATTATCTACTTGCAGAAGAAACAAATTGAAAACATCACAAATTATATAATTACTGCAAGAAACATCGAGTTACTTATATAGAAAATGATGGATGAAAACACCATACAAGGTGATGTAACTCATTACTATAACCAATTTATTAAACGTAAAAAACAATTAATTAATTGTTTTGGAAACATATATTTTAACAAAAAATGCCTACACCTTAATATTTTTCCTAAATACACAAAAATAATAGTAAAAAACAACAATAACAATAAAGTAAGCAAATATATTACTCAAGCCCAATATAAATGGATTAAAGACGAAATATCAAATAATTACAGAAAAATCGACTACATTAATAAACAATTAATTAATTTACATCTTCTTTTAGCCAACACACTTGATTATCATACATGGAATAATAAATATATTTATATGCTTAAAATACTAAATAAACACAAAACAATTAAATTTAACACAATCAATAAAAAACTTAAAAATCTACTAATAAATAGTACACCTAAAGAAGATAACCAAAATTTACACACATTAAATAATAACCACACTTTTTACCCAAAATTCGTAAATTTAACTAATATTAAATTCACGGAAAACGAAATAGCTACCCTAGAATCATCAAACAAAACAAATCTTAAAAATGTAAACAAATATGTAATAGATAATATCATAGTCGAAACTGAAAACGCAATTAACAATGTAGAACACGAAAAACAAGATAAAATAAGAACAGAAGCCTCAATGGAAATAATAAAATATATCGAAAAATATAATAACCAAAATCATCATATTAAAAATAAAAATAAACAAAATAAAACCATTAATATAATAAAACAGAAACTAACGACTAATAACCTCACTTTAACCAAAGCTGATAAGAGTAATAGTACAATAATAATTTCTCAGAAAGATTTAGACGATAAAACAGAAGAATTTATAGTTAATAATAATTGCATAACATTAAATAAAGATCCCACAAATAAATATCAAACTCAAATAACAAATATATTAAAAAATAGTAACCAAACCATAAATCCTAAAGACTCCTTTAAATATAAAATGGATAATCCTTGTGCACCAAAATTAAATTCTTTAATAAAATTACACAAAATCAATAAACCTATCAGACCTTTAATAAACGCTAGGACCGCACCGAATTATAAAATCTCAAAATTATTAACTCAAATCTTAAAACATAAAATTGAACCTCCAGCAAAACACAATATAAAAAAATAGTATCGAACTCACGGAACAACTAATAAACGTAGAAGTAAACAGAAATACAAAATTATATTCATTCGACATATCAAACATGTATAAAAACATTCCCATTGAAGAAACTATAAATATTATAATAAATAATCTGAAAACAAATAACGAAAGTAACACATACATTAAACAGTTAACTAATACTTTAAAAATAATTTTAAATCAAAATTATTTTCAATACAACAACAAATTGTACTATCAAACAGATGGCCTTGCTATGGGAGCCCCAACCTCCGCTATCATATCAGAAATCTTCCTACAAAAACTCGACGAACAAATAATAAATATAATAAAATTAAACGACCCATTAGGATGTTATTTTAGATACGTTGATGACACTCTGTACATTTCCCAAAACAATGGTATAAATATAAATAAAATATTCAACTCCATAAATAATTTACATTCTAAAATAAAATTTACGTTAGAAGAAGAATCTAATAATAAATTAAATTATTTAGACTTAACAATAAAGAAAAATGAAACAAACTTTGAATACGCAATATACAGGAAACCTTCTCAAACTAACTTAGTAATACCAAATACTTCTAATCATCCTCCCCAACACAAAATGGCAGTATTTAATTCCATGATTTACCGAATGCTTAGGATCCCATTAAATAACACAGAAGGAACAAAGAAAGAAAAATTATCCAACAAATAGCAGTTAAAAATGGATACAAAATAAAAACTATTAATAAATTAGAAAATAAAATTAAACATAAAATCACTAATAAAATTCCTAAAAACACTACATTTAAAAATTCATCTATTAATAATAATATAAAATATACAACCTTCACTTATTACGGAAATATAACTCAAAAACTAAATAAAATATTTAAAGATACTAATTTAAAAATATCTTATAACACAGATAATATAATTTTTAATAAAATAAAACCTAAAACTAAATCCAATACTCACAATAAAAATGGAATATATAAAATAGAATGTCCAGATTGCAATAAATTTTACGTGGGCCAGACGAAGAAAAAACTACGAGATAGATTCGTTCAACACCGCAATGCATATTTAAAACCAAATATTTATAAATCTAATTTAGCCACACATTGTCTAAATAATAACCACCAGTTTCCAAACATTGAAAATATAAAATTAATTAAAAACATACAAAAAGGTCAAAAAATGAATATTTGGGAAAATCTTAACATTTACAAACACAATAACAATAATTTATTAATTAAAGAACAAACCCAAATAAAAACAAAACAAGACGATCTATTTAAAATTATAAATTTACTAAAAAATAAAAATAAATGTGAATAAAATACTATATAAACAAAATTTCAAATATAAGCGAGAAAACAGCTGCTGAAGAAATAAACATTAAAACAATCGTTAACTAATCGACCTAAATCGATTATCAGTTATTTTATTTTACGTTAAAATCGATACAAATTCGATTATTCGTTACTTTTATATTAATAGAATTATTACGATTGTTATTAATTCACTTAGAAACCTCTGATGATACTGATATTTTTCAGTGAAACGTGCGTCAGGTGTTAAAAAGAATATACAATATTATCTACTTGCAGAAGAAACAAATTGAAAACATCACAAATTATATATATATATATATATATATATATATATATATATATATTTACTGAACATTATTCGATACACATGTATAGATGTATATACACTCGTTACGATATACAGATGTTGTCTTTTATACTGTTAAAGAATGGGCATTATTTATTTATTTGTGATATATTTATGATTCATGGGGGGGGGATAACTATGTGATAGAGTTTGTCTACATGTAGCAAATGATGGCATACAAATAAAAAAGTTATTGTTATATTACTGCCGAGTTTCATTGCAAGTCCCGTCATTCTGGACCCAGCACAATTTTGGCTTCTCTAGGCTCCGGCCTAGTCCTAATTAACTTGTGGCTTCTCTTCCAAAAAAAAAAAAATAAATAAATAAATAAGGAGATAGAAAGTTAAATATAAATAAAAGCAAAAAAAAAATATAAAAGCATATACAGGAAAGAGGGGTTACAAATGGTACCGCAGAGCGTGGTTTATAAAGTCTGACACTGCAAATGGTAGCAGTGAGCGTGGTTAATTCTAGGGGTGAACCCTTGGGTCCTGGTGTGTGACGGGGCTTGCAAACTCGGAAATATTAAGGCGATTGTTATGACATTGTTTCGTAGGTATATGCCCGTGTAGGCTAGTTGTAAGTTGTATAACTTGTGAGTCGGGTCGCACCACTGAGCGGTTATTTGTGTTTGAAAAATGTGATAGGTTGTACGGCCGGGGAGCCACAAGTGTGGCCTGGATGATGGAAGGTTGATTCAGGGTCGAAGTTTAGCGTGTGGTATTGGTGGGATGCGGTATGGCCCGATCGGAAGTCGGTACCGGCACCGACCTGTGTCCGGTCGATGTTGGAGTATTATTTCCCGAATTATGATTTTCGATTGTTAGTTGGTTGTTGGGAGTTATGTGTTGGTACGACGTGTGTGTCAAATTGCTGTTTGATGTTATGTGTGTTTAGTATTGTTGGTTGTCACTTGTCTCCTTCTGTCGTGGGTGTGAATGGTTCAGAATAGGCCAGGTCTCCGCCGCGCTAGAGAACCTCTTGATGGAAGAACAGTACTCAAGGTTTTCCTGGTTTAGTGATTGGTGTTTTTACGTTTGTCTGTGGTTCGTAGGAGAAGTAATTAGAGCATTGGCGGCATGAGCGTTATAAATCCAGATTTATTTTTGAAGCACGAGTTGGAGTTCGAGATTAAGTCCCGGGGTGGGAGGCCCCAGGGGGATGTCGCTTCTTTGAGGAAGCAGTTAAGAGACGCCCTCGCGTCCGGAGGGACGACGTCGCTCGTAAAGGTCACTGATGTGACAGCAGAGGTCGAGTTGTGCCAGGAGAAGTGGGGAGAGTTGCGGGAAGTGATGGAGGATTTTGAGTCGGCCCCTTCCAGCCTCAGGGCAAGACAGAGAGTGCGTCAGCGAGCGGAACATCTGCAACATAGACTGGAGAACTTGTCCGCACAAACTACAATTGCTGAAGTCAGCGCCACGCTGAAGCTGATTTCGGAACAGGTGGCTAAAGCATTGCGGAACTTCGAGCCCGTGAAGTCTCAGCTTTCCGTGAGCTCTCCCCAACCTCCTGACATGGACATAGCGCAGACGCCAAACCCGGCGGCTCAATTGCCAACGCTCTCGGGCGGATCGAGCGTCTCTTATAATAAATTACATAACCCCCGTCTTCCATTATTCAGGAGCTTCCGGTTGTAGATGGACTAGACGTGGACAAATTGATGGTCTTTTTCCGAATTTTGTTTCAGCTGTCCGACTTCCCGGGGATGTCGGATAGCACCCTACTCGAACTCGTGTATCCCTATTGTCGGGGTCTGTGGCTGAGCGGGTCGCGCGGACTATAAGAGATGGCGGCAGTGTGGCGTCTTTCCATCGGGGGGTGTTGGACGCATGCGTGCCTGGCCGATTGCGAGAGCAGCTGCAGCACAAACATTGTTATCGGGTGCAAGCCCACGGGGAGAATTTTGCGAAGTTTGCACAGAGTATCCGTGATGCTGTCCGGATTTTAGGGTTGGGACTGCCCGAGAATGAAGTAGTGCAGATGATATTCGAAGGGGTTACTCCCCAGGAGAGATCTCGTTTAACTTTTGCTGAGCGACCGCGGAATTATGAAGACCTCGAGAAGCTGTGCGTGTTATCCCGGGCTATACAATCAATCGATGAATCCCGTGGGCCAGTAAGGGCCAGTCCGGGCGAGCCCCGAGTGGTGGAACGACGGGTCGTTCAGTCCCAACCACGGCCAGAGAGAAATAACGGCGATCGAGGTGGACAGTTGAGAGGCGTTGTTTGCTTTCGCTGTCGCAGACAGGAGCATGTTGCCCGCGATTGTCCGGAGGGTGGTATGCGTCCAGCGCTTCCCCCGAGGGTCCGGTACTCAAAAAACTAAATTACCAGGGGGGGACAAATCGGAGGTTGTCTTCCCCTCGTTACAAGACTTTTCGGAATTCAAGTGCCTCCAGGCAGAGGATAGGTCCTGACTCTTCTAATATCAAGGTCCTTGCTACCGTCCCGCAAAAGGCTTCTGTATGCCCCTTCCTGTCGCTCGAGGTAAAGAAGGGTAAATTCAGAGGGCTAGTTGACTCCGGGTCAGCCCGATGTATCATCTCATCTCGAGTATGCGTGGACCTTGAAAAACAGGGCTTAATAAAAGGGTCGAACCGGTCGTCTGTGGTGTGCTGGACTGCTTCTAGGGAAATTCTGCCCATCTCCCGGGTGGTTTCCTTTAAGTTCAAGATTGATGGCTTTTCTTGGGTGTGGCCTTTTCTGGTTTCTCCGGCTCTGGGAGTTGACTGTATTGTGGGTGCTGATTTCATCGCTAAAAGTGGTCTCGTGTTGGACATCCATGGGCACCAGTGTTATTTTAAATTTAATCGGGGTGTTGTTATTCCTTTTCTTGGATACCAGGGAGCTAAGGGAGGTATCCAAGAGGTCGCTTGTCCCGATTCTGCATGAGATCATCTCACTCCCGCCCAGCAGAGAGCTTTAGACCGATTGTGTGAGGAATTTCCCTCCGTATTAACTCCTAATTTGGGACTCACACATTTATTAGAGTATAAAATTCGTTTGACGGACTCTAAGATAGTGAGGTCGCACCCATACAAGTTCGCCCCTCCGAAAATGGCCGTTCTGAGGGAGAAAGTTCAAGAGCTTTTAGAGCAAGGGGTAATTGAACCTTCCAATTCCAGTTATACCAGTCCAGCGTTCCTGGTACCCAAGCCTGGGGGTAAGCACCGTATGGTGATAGATTACCGGAAGTTAAATTCTAATATTGAGGTGGATTCGGTTCCCCTTCCGGATCACCACTCAGCTTTCGATTGGTTTAGTGAGGCCAAGTATTTCACCGTGATTGATCTCAACGCTGCATATCACCAGATCCCTTTGTCCAAGGAAAGTAGACCGTACACGGCGTTTTGTGTCCCGTGGAATTTGTATCAGTATACGCGGGTCTCTATGGGTCTGGCGGTGGGCGCCCAGACGCTCACGCGTCTGCTTGATCTGGTGTTTCAAGACGTAAAATTCAAGTTCATTTTCAATTATTTGGACGACTTGCTGGTCTACAGCAAAACTTATGATGAACATCTGTGCCATCTCAGGGAGGTGGTGAGCAGGTTGAGGAGCGCGGGCCTCACAGTCAATCCGGAGAAAGTGCGAATTGCCCAGGAAAGCATTTCATTTCTGGGGCATCTGGTGTCGCACCAAGGCGTTACAGTGGACCCTGAAAGGACCCAGGGTATCCGGGATTTTCCCCCGCCAAGGGATGCCAAAGGCATCGCCAGGTTCGTGGGGATGGTTAACTTTTATCGGCGGTTTATCCCCAATGCAGCGGAGATAGCTGCACCTCTAAATGAATTAAGAAAGAAGGGGGCTAAGTTTGTGTGGGGCGAAAGCCAGCAGAAGGCTTTCGAAACGTTGAAGGAAGTTATTGTTTCCCTGCCCGTGCTGCGAATGCCGGATTTTTCTCAACCGTTTAGCTTACAGACGGACGCGAGTTCGGTGGCGCTCGGGGCGGTTCTGTCCCAAGTCGTTGATGGTGCTAGGCAGCCTGTGGCCTTTATTTCCCGAACCCTGACCCAGCAAGAAAGAAAGTCATCAGTATATGAGCTAGAGTGTTTAGCTGTGGTATACGCTCTAGATAAGTTCAGGCGTTTTCTGGAACACGCTGAGTTCCTGCTCGAGACCGACAATCAGGCTCTCTCTTGGCTTCTTGCTCACCCCCGGCAACTGGGTAAAATTGGTAGATGGGTGGTTAAAATCTCATCCTTCAAGTTCAAGGTGCAACACATTAGGGGAACTCAAAATGTGGTTGCAGATGCTTTGTCACGCATGTTTTCCCAACCCAGTGAAGTCCAATCTGAGCAACCCTGTTCTGTTCTGCTAGACTTTCCGTTAGCCTTCACTGACGTGTTACCCCATCAGTTGAATGATGAAGAGCTGGGTCCTATCATCCAGAATATAAAGGAGGGTAACGCGCAGGCCCCTTACTTCTTGTCCAAGGGCGTCCTGTGTTGTCGAGAAAGAAAGGGACGTGCCCCGAAGATCGTGCTGCCTAGCAAGTTAGTGCCCATGGTCTTCAGCTATTATCACAATTCCTCACTAGGAGGCCACAAGGGAATTTCGAAGACCATTTCAGGTATTAGGAAACACTTCATCTGGAAGGGCATGGACAGGGAAATCGCGACGAGGGTTAAGAGTTGTCATCTGTGTGGCTTAAGCAAGCCTGCCCAAAACACAAATTTGGGGTTGTTGTCATCAGACGTGGCGAGCAGACCGATGGAGAAGCTATTCATCGACTACCTGGGACCCTTCTCGCGTAGCAAGTCAGGTAATGCTTACCTACTTGTCTGTGTGGATGCTTTTTCGAAGTTTGCCTGGCTACTGCCCTTACGGCAGGCAACAGCTCGTTTAACCATAAGCGCGCTTCAGAACCATATTTTTCAGCATTTCGGTCTTCCGACCATCATTGTCTCCGACAATGGACCACAGTTCATTTCGAGTGAGTTCCGGCGGATGTGTTTCGCCAGCGGTATCAGACATGTAACCACTTCCCCGTATTACCCACAGCCGTCCCATGCGGAGAGGTTCAATAGGAATCTCCGGGCCGCACTCATAGCCTATCATGCGGAACAACAGACCACCTGGGACCAGAATTTGAAGTGGTTGCAGCTAGCTTTTAACACGGCCCTGCATGACAGTCATAAGGCCGTGCCCTTTGAGATCATGTTTGGATTCTCGCCCGCCCGCCCGTTGACTAACTTGTAGAATATTGACGATCTTCTACCACGGGAGCCCGATAATGGAAGTGCGGAGAGATGGAGGGAGGCTCGGAAGAATTTGCTGCGAGCGCACGAGCGGGTCCGTCGACGATACAATCAGGGGCGAATTCTGAACCCCTTTCAGACCGGCGACTGGGTCTACTGCCAGAGCCATCCGATCAGCTCAGCCGCGGACAAAAGAGCCGCTAAATTGTGCTATCGTTGGTCGGGACCATACCGTATCCTAGGGTTTACGTCACCAGTGACGGCGCGGTTGGAAGAGCCGGGTAGTAATCCTAAAGAGATTACTACACATATCTCTAAATTAAAATTATTTAGAAAAGGGTAAACGGGCTGAAGGGGGGGGAATGATGGTGGTATCTGTGCTAGTGGGGGATGTTGTCTATTTTAAGAGGGTGTGCTCCGGGGGCGATATCGAGAATGCTATGGTAGCGGTTAGAGGTTTCCCACAGTCCCAGTGGGGTTCGTCTACTTCAGGGATGCGCCCCTGCCTGCGCGAGCCTTGGTTTTTTCCAATTGTCCTTATGTCCGGAGGGAGCCATGTCCTTACCTTCAGTCCCAGCTCATGACCGTAATCATCCTTGACCATCCACCCTCCGATTTCGCTAACCTTACCTAGAAAAAAAAAAACTAGAAAAAGCAAAAAAAAAGGAGTTAGAGAGAGGAGCGAAACTTATCGCGTTGGCGAGGTCGGTTGTGAACTTCGTCAACTCGGTACGTTTTGGGCATGCCCTTTGAGCACACATGTTAAACTTGTATGTATGTGAGATGAGGGTCATAGTCACAGTTGACATGGCTTTCCGTCAGGTCCAGAGTGGGGACCACCGCATCATGGAGACTGTCATCGCCCCCTTTTCCCCTTGGCCCGTGCCGTGATGGTTTGTTTAGAATGGGGGGGTCGTAGTAGAGAATTACCCCGTAGGTATATGGGGCACATGCCCTGTTTAGATGGCTATCGTGTTCTGGCTTGTGTGGACAAGCCTCAGGAGGTCGGAACTCAGGGAGCTCCCGAACTTTTCTTTCGTCTTTCTTCTCTGTCCCTCTTTGCGGTGGGCTGGCCCTGATCAGGTCAGCGTGCCGCACATACACACTTACACACTACATGTCTTCTTTCGTCTC
Source organism: Magicicada septendecula (assembly GCA_034769895.1). Classification (NCBI taxonomy): domain Eukaryota; kingdom Metazoa; phylum Arthropoda; class Insecta; order Hemiptera; family Cicadidae; genus Magicicada; species Magicicada septendecula. The sequence continues at coordinate 570,518,746 of CM068368.1, read as the reverse complement.
TTTCGTTTTCCCTTCTGAGCCTCTGTTCTCCTGGGAGCAAGTGCCGCCGGGCCACCTTATCCACGAAGTCCACCAGAGTATTTAAGAAGGGGGTACACTGCAGGGTACTTTCCCGAGTTTCAGAGTGGGGCAACCGGGTTGCCCTTTCGGGGTGGGGGTGTGCCGGTATTTTCCGGCCTTTGAATATTCTAGAAGATTTAATTGTAAAATATCGCCGGTTATTCAGAACGACCCTTGCACGCTACGTAAGTGTACGTGAGAGGGTACGGTTGCGCGCGCAACTCGGAGAAAGGGGTCGGCTTGCTCAGTCTGTAACTGCAGTTCAGTTCACCGCCCAGCTACGAAATACATCGACCCCGCTCTCCGAATAGTTACTGCGTAGTTTTCTTCAACACTCATGGCAGGCTGAAACGTACGAGATCCCCGGTAAGAGATTCTATTATTGTATGTGTTTAAAAGTAATTCAAATTAAATAGATAATTAATAACAAGGTGTATGCAACCGTATAAATAGACGAATTATGTGAGTGCGATCCGACAGTTTTTATATTAAAAGAAAACTTATTGTTCAATAAGATTACTTAATGTTCAGTATATAGCCCATGTTCCTTTCATTATTACTCCAATAGTATGAGAAGTAATTAGAGATTATTACGGTAATTGGCATTGTCATGATAAAGGTGTAGAAAGTTAAAAGTTAATGGCTAAAAGTTAGTGCGTAGTTAGGTAGTGAACTATGTCCATTCATGCATCAGACTGTCGGGGTGCTCTTTAATTAACTTTACTGTAGAGAATTTACTTGTGAGAACTTCCATAGAGGAAATATTATTAATGTTAAAACATTATTAATACTGTGAGTGCTTTGAAATTGACTTTTTGGACAAATAGCGATTATTGGTCACCACGTGGCGGCTTAACCTGTTAATTTCTGTTGAGGCATGTAGACATGGTGCTGTTGACTTTTACATTACGCCAATTTTAATAAAGTCCTTTTATTACTAAAATTTAATTATTCCATGGCTGACTTTTCTACTCTTTAAGCAGGTTGCAAAGACTTTATTACTGAAACTTTGTGCATTTATTGAGAGTTGATTGAAGGCCCGTTCTGAGGTTAATTACCTGAACTTGGGTGTACATTTTTGTGAACATTTTTCTAATTTATATGAATTAACAGGGTTCTTGATTAAGACGGAGATTTGGCTTTGCTGATTGCCTTCCATCTGCATCAGCCATGGACCATTAGACACGATCCTGTCCGGAGAGGGAGTCGGTGATCAGATCAAGATGTAATACTTGGGCAGCATTATTAAGGTGATATGCACTCTTTTATTTTCCTTTTGGGGCCGGGGCGGCAGTGCACCTGTTTTACTATAAATATCTTTTGAATCCATGTGACCACGTGTCCAGACTGTCCGCTATAAAGGGGAGCAGCTGATCATCATTCTGAACATTATGAGTTAATTTCAAGAACACTTTAATAACTGAATTACCTAACACTAAGTGCACTGCTTGTAATTGTGTGCTGCACTGGGGGAGCGTGCCAGAGATATTTGTACACTTAGACATTTTACAGTTTGCATATAGTCATCATTCTACTCTTTACAAAATTTATAGAACATGTTAGGAATTCTGTTCCGGCTGGAACAGAATTGAGTAAATATTAAATTCTCCTGGAGTTTAACATTTAAGGGCTGGGGTTTTTTTTTGTTTCCTTTTGGCCGTTTTCTGGGGTATAATAGTTTTTGCATAGCACATGTTGGTGCAGCCTGAGGCAGGTTAGATTCCTGTCAAACTTTGTTAACCACATGCTGGCGCGCTCCCACAGCTGCTAGGGCACAACCGTTCTTTTGTAATTCCTTTTTGTATGTATTTATATAGCCAGTCGGGTTTTAATAGAAAATAATTTGCACATTTTTCTGGGCATATACTAGTTGATTTTGTACCTCACAAAAGTCTAGACTGATTGTTTTTCTTTTACTTGTAAAACACATAATGATCAACCTTATCCACTTGTAGCATATACTGATTTATTTTTTTTTTTTAACTGTAAAACATACTGATTAATATTTTTAACTATGGAACATATAATGATTAATTTTTTTTTACTTGTAAAACATACTGTTTGGTTCCTTTTTCAAAATTTTGTAAAGCATCAACTGATTAATTTCCCTACTGTTAAAACATATACTGATTTATTGAATCCTTCTGTATTGGTAAAACAATTAACATTTTAGAACAGTATAATTATTGTTTAAAATCAGGTGATGTAGTTTCCTTAAATTTTTATTTAATGCTGTGGAAGGAACTTAAAGTTCATATGCTCATGATGGGTCATTGATCTGTGGAATTCTATACATATGGGCGGTCCAGGCTGGCTTATGCGTTATGAGTAATTATCATCCTTTCTGGGGTTTTGGCTTTTATGTAATTTTATATTAACAGGTTGCTAATGGGCAAGCATTTATCACTGCTGGGTTCTGGGCATGGTAGTAACACTGCCTGTAAGGCGGGTGCATTCCAGGGGCATTGGGGTGTAGAATATTGATGTGTAATTGTGAGTATATGTGCCTTATGTTTCGGTATGTGTTGTTATGTTTCGTCCATGTTAAGTTAGTCATAAAATGGGGGAGAATTCTATATATATATATATATATATATATATATATATATATATTTACTGAACATTATTCGATACACATGTATAGATGTATATACACTCGTTACGATATACAGATGTTGTCTTTTATACTGTTAAAGAATGGGCATTATTTATTTATTTGTGATATATTTATGATTCATGGGGGGGGGGGATAACTATGTGATAGAGTTTGTCTACATGTAGCAAATGATGGCATACAAATAAAAAACGTTATTGTTATATTACAGCCGAGTTTCATTGCAAGTCCCGTCATACTGGACCCAGCACAATTTTGGCTTCTCTAGGCTCCGGCCTAGTCCTAATTAACTTGTGGCTTCTCTTCCAAAAAAAAATAAAATAAATAAATAAATAAGGAGATAGAAAGTTAAATATAAATAAAAGCAAAAAAAAATATAAAAGCATAAAAAGGAAAGAGGGGTTACAATCTAAATCTCTGATAACGAGAAATAATGCGTATAGACGCGATAGTAGAGGCATGACACGATGTGTTATTTATACCCGTAATTGGTATGTTGGATTTAGTCAAATTAAGCCGTAATTTGTTTGCAAATGATTTGGTGCAAAAATTTATTTGTGAACCGGCGTCTAAAAGAACTCTTGCCTTTTGTCTGTTGCCATCCTGGTCAATGACAAATACAATTGCTGTTGATAAAAGAATATTGTTCGTTGATTGTAATTTAAATGTGCAATAGTTACTACTACTGGCAGAGATTGAGTTCGGCACATTGTTCGTGTGCAACAATGTGTGGTGTCGTTTTGAACAGATCTTACATGCCTGCTTATTCTTACAATTAGATACAAAATGATCTGATCTAAGACAACTGGTACAACATTTGTGACTTGATACAAATTGTCCCCGCTCAGCGGCGCTTAATGCACGACACATGCGTAAAGCGGATGATTAGATTTACAACACAAACATGAATAATTGCTTGACGCTGAGTGATAACTCTTAAATGTAGTACTGCCAGCAGCGTTTCTTGATTTATATTTATCAGATTTATTGTTGAGTCTTAAACTCGGCTTGTTGAGTTGCTGTCCGGCATCGATAGGCAGTGTATTTTCTAACAGCTGTCTACGTGCGTTTAAAAAATGAGTGAAATCTTGAAAGTTAGGAAGATTATCTGGGTCTATAGACTCCTTCCATATTTTAAAAATAGTAGGGTCGAGTTTAGTTGATAATAATTGTATAGTAATAAATTCAAATGAATTCACTGACAGTTGCATTGCCGCCAGGGAATTAACGGAAGACGTTATCGTGTTTGTGAATTCTGCCAAACTTTGGACAGAGTCTTTAATTGTCGACTTGACTTGAAGTAAATTTTGAACGTAATATTTTGCTAGTATGAACTTGTTGTCATACCTTGCGGACAGCAAACTCAACGCTTTTGAGTAATTTTCCTTACAAATAGGTAGTGATTTAATTAAGTCTAACGGTTCATATTTTAAAGAAGAATGTAAATAATGTAGTTTCTGCACTGGCGTTAGATCGGATCTTGTATGCACCAAGTCCGTAAAAATTGAATGAAAATGCTGCCATTCCAAGATATTGCCTGTGAAGCAGGGCAAACGTATTGGTTTTAATTGCATATTGGTCGATAATACGGGAGGTACAGTCTGAACATTAAAGGTATCAATCAATTGCAAAATATTTGCTTCCGTAGAATATAGCATTTCTTCGACCTCAACTCGGTCTTCTTGAGCAGCGTTTATGTCCTTACAAATAAGTTCGATTTCAGATTGTACCTCGTCGTACTTCGATGCCAAGCTTTTCAAACTTTTAAGTCTTACTGTTAAAAAATGTTTTGTATTGGAATTTGTATCAAAGTTACTGACAGCTGATTGTATGCGCACTATTGCGGACTTTAAGCCGCCTGTCTTTCTGGTTAACACTTTGAGGCCTTCTTCAGCCATTGTACGCACCTTGATATGATGTTAGTGAGGTGATACCCTGTAGGCGATGTCCTGAAGCGTCGACACCGTGGAGAAGATGGCAAACACAGCTCGGAGAGATGACAGCCTTGTTTGACGTACTGAAGCTAGCAGGCTCTTGCGATGATGTTGTCAGGAGGCTCAAAGGCGACGAGCGAAGTGCTGATGGAATCACGCCACGGTCGTATCAGCGGATATGCTGATTCGCCCGTGATGGCCAGAAATAGTGGCAGAAAAATAATAAGTTTGAATAATATCCGGAAATCCAGGTCCGGAGCGACCAAAAAATGTTAAGTATCCGGTCCGCGTGGACCAAAAATTGGTAAGTGATGCGGCCCGTGAGACCAAAAAATGTTTTGTAGGAGAATGTTAAGTGTGAAGTGTTCTATACTTTAAGTTGATTCGCCAGGATGCAGAAATGATGAAGCGAGTGGACTGTAATTAATTTATTTATTTAATGTTCCCAATTACAATAGAAATTGTTAGGTACCATTTTGAGTGATAGATTGGCTAATAAGCATTTGTGAATACCATTCATATTATGTTAAATTGACTTGATGAAAGGGCCTAATGGGCCATATGTGACGTGTTGGCCTAAGGCCTACATTAATGGTCGTAATGAATACGATAGGCGCGAAAACGCGACACTCGAATACTTGAGTGCAAGCATTAGAAATGTGACAGTAAGGCTGCGAGAGCGAGCCGAACGCTGCTGACGAGAGTCTGTGACGAACTGTGCGGAGCACTAACCATGAATTGATCAGATTACAGAAATAAAAAATTAAAGCGCAGATTAGCCAACCTATAAAGTAAAATTACCGCGCTACTGTACAATAGCAATGGATGGTTTATACATCTCCCTCCATTAACATCTTTATATTTTATCAAAACCAAGCTTTTGTTTTTAGTTTTATTTAATTTAGTAGTGTTTATCTAACTATTTCAATGTTGCTTGGGTCTGGCTCAATTCCTTGGGCCTATATGTTTAACAGTTAGTTATTTCTGTACAATATCCTTTTTATAATATTAGATCTTTTCCAATTACCTGAATACATTTTGAACAGTTTATGAACATTCTGTTCACTAAATAACTAACATTTTTTTACAAAACTTTTTATAACATATAATTTAATGGTGCACACAGGCTCCCATATTAACTATTTCTAATATAACTGAACACGGGTGTATATTACCCTAACTCTTTTGTATGTCACTATATCTTATTATTTAAATTATAGCATAAGCCAATAACTGTGCATTATTTAAAAATGAATAGGTGTTCAATCCTTATGAATAAATAATTATATATGACATAGTACATTAGATTTTATCAAAACACTTAATACAAAAATACTTTGTCACTATATTTTGGTTCTTATTTCCATATATGTAGTTCATAAGACCTTTATCACTTTAATGATAACCCCCCCTGGCTTTCACTTACCCACTGGTTTACATTATGATCTTTTGATCATCATTTAATTATTTTGGGCTCTCACTATTTTTACTTGTTTGAACTCAGATTTATACTGGTTTCTTAAATTATTACATATTTTGATATTATTTACTCTACTGCATTGCATTCTTAATTTTATATTATTTTATTGGGTACTCCTATCAATTGCGTTGTTTATTAAAAGAATGGGATTAGTTTATTCATTAAGTTGGGTCAATTTGTCATGTTTTTTGGTACAAACTTCTGTTTCTCAGTTCTAATTCTGGTTCTTTGCCTCTTCTCATTTCTTCTATTCAATGTTGATTTTTCTTGTGATATTCATAGTCGCCCGTTTCATTTTTCTTTTATTATCAGTCCATTTGTAGTTCGTGTTATTGTTCATATAGGATCTGTTCATGCCCCTCACCTACCATAACTATTGGGTTTTGTCACGTTATTAGAAATTTTTTTCTGTTTGTTCTTTTCTGAATTTCCTTTTATAACTACTGTTTCTTATATAATATTAATATAATCTTTTTTGGTTACTTTTGTTGGACGTTGGAATTGATAATTTAATGTTAGTTACATACTTTTTAATAAGTTTTTCCCTTTCATGGCTTGTGCTAGTACTTGTTATTTATATCTTATCGTGATAATATATCTTATACATATGTGATGAGATGTACCATCACAAGGTCTACTTATCATTTTCAATATTTGCTGTTTATAAAAGTAGAATAGAGTTGTATAAAATTATGAATTCTTTACTAATTAGTAAAACGCGGTCTAAATTTTGCTGTTTGATGTTATCAACACTCCTGTTGGACCGAAACAGATATTATACAGATTTTTATTAACTATACCTAAAGCACTTAAAATTAATTAATTAATTAAATTTTTGTGTAAACAAACGTGAACACATTGGTCAAACATATATTTAAAACCTACTCTTTTTAAACACAAATGTATTTCCTCAGACTTTTTTCATGGGCTTTACACCTTATTTATTTGTTTGGTTCCCTTCAGATTACGTAACATTTTCTACAGGCTATTTCTTTTGAGTATATCGAGTCCTGTTATTATGAAGATTCTGTTACAATACTAAGTAAATTCATTACAATTTACAATAGTGGACTAAATGTTATAAAACATTCGATGGAGGTCCATGTATCTTCGTCAGTTTTGATCCGTTACATGCGCAAATAATTGGACGGAGTAAGGCAAATCAGTTTCACTCGTTTTCGCTTTAAAAAAACCTGCGGTAGAGCTACAACAGAAAATGTCACTCGGTAGTCAGAATAAATATGCAGAACTGATTAAAGCTTTAGAATTACGCTATGGTGATAAATATTTTTCGCGATGTGTACTACGGTGAGTTGAGAGCAAGGCGACAGCGTGCCGGGTCTGCAAGAGTTTGAAGCATGTAGCGACATGCTAATTAGGCTGGACTATCGTTTAGCATCAGAGAGTTTTGGAATTAAGACATTCAATCATGGTGTCAGAGATAGTGAACTGCAAATGTTATGTATGTCATGACACTTATATAGTTCAGAAACTCATGTTCACGCCCTCGAGTTTAAAGCGCTCAAGTCAGCATCCTTCTACAACAGTGAGTGTGTGTCATCACACTGAAGTCAGAAGATTCCAGAATCACATTGCTGTTACGGTGTGGACAGAAAAGACTGATACAAGAAATACAACTTTAAAGGTCAAGAGCGCCACAGGGATTTGAACGATGGAAAAAAGGCAGGAGATCTAAGCGTTACAATGTGGAGAATGTGGACATTTTCAGGAAAGTTGTTGAGATAATAAATTAGACTACAGATAGAAGGGTGTGAACGTACAAATCGAAGAAATAAAGCTCTAGGACAGCACATAATCACCATGCTTCACCACGCTTCATAAAACCAGTGAAACTTCATCGTTAATTTATTTGCGGAAGGTAAACCGACATCATTCACGGTTGACACGGGCGCAACAGTGTCCATGGTTCAACCACCGCCAGCCTCAATTTAACTATTGTACCATAGAGACTGAGACTGTGTTAGAGTGTTAGGGAAGGTAGACGTACGTATATAACTGTATCTCCTCGAGTTTAACCACCGAATGCTCGTTGCAGATTTTGACGATGATGCGATTCTTGGCACGGACATTATGAACGCCTGTGGGACTTAAGAGAAGACTTTACAGTGTACTGTAAGAAAATATTCTGATGGTTGGCTAAGAGAAGATAACATTTTCCAAGGTTAAAGTTATAGGATGAACCAATCAAGTAACGTTGGTCAAAAAAGAGTCAACAGTTGCGGAGAAGACGAACACGTAGTTTAGGGCGCGAATACAGAAGAAAAAATACCAAAAAAATGACCAATTTGTATAGCAACAGAAGAGGTGATTGAAAAACCTGTTATTATCATTGAAGGAAGGCTCTTGCTTGTTTCTGAGTTGAAGGAAACGCCAAGGGAGAAGCCGCAAAAAAAAAACGTTACGCAAGAGCCGCAGAATTATTCTTTCTAGTATAAAACTCTCTGCCTAGACTACTTACGCCGCCTGGGAAGGTGTTATTGCATGGACGGTTTGTCAGATCAGGACGGACAGTACCGCATCTCTGAGTGCCTACGTGACTCTTGTCACACAGCGCTCTGAGCTGTTCCAAAACGTTTAGTGTTCATTGCACGCGGCAGACTTACGGAATGCCCTTCCACACGTTACTCGACTACCCTATCGGCATCATGGCCCACTATCTAACCAGAACGTAAGCCGGCGGAAGTGTAAGTACTCGATTTTGAATCGTCTAAGTTCAGTTAAACCTGGCGCTTTTACATTGCGGGTAACAGAAATTGTTGAGATTTATTGAGAAGTGACTATTGTGTTAGGTGGAATTTATTGGATGACAAATTTAACTCCAATTATTGTATAACAATGCTTCTTTGATTTGTAACTGCGGTCTGTGTCTAATTAAAGTTTGTAATTAGTTACTTCATTGGTGCCACTTATTCTGTTTCCACTGAGCAAGATGACGATCAGTGTGATCATCGTAAGAGTATTTCAGAAATGAGCTACATGATATGTTTGCCGACAATTACCATTGGAGTTCTATTTTCTTACTACTCTTGTTCTATTCGACATTTTATTAAACACACAACGAATACGGGAGTTTATAATATAAGGTTACTAAAACATACTGCAGCACATAGACACATCGCGCGCGTCAGATCGATACCAAGTGAAACAGACTAAGGTGCAAACACTCGAACGCCTAGACAAAGTAACTCCCCACTCGATATTCCACAAATTTGGCCTATCTGAGAAGGATCACTTTCAGCTTTCAGTTTTATCTCGTACTGTAACTATGTGCACGAGTCGACAAGTTTCTCGGAACTCCTTCTAACAAAACAAACCTTATAACAAAACATCAAACAAACTAAACTTTGGAATGGAGCCCGACAATCAAAGTATACTACAAGAGAAAATTTACTTTAGTAAAATATCTTAGCAGGTTTGTTCATATACAACACACCTATACTACAAAAATTAATATAATCTTACGGTATGTGTACATTAACTTTAAGGACAAGTTAAGTTAAAAACAAAGATAAATAAATCAGTAGTAATTTTCCTTTTACTTACTTTTTTTACTATATGAGTAGTTATGTTCATAACGTCTGAATTTCCATAACGTTTAGTCATCCGTATAAATCATTTTATGCAACAACGAACAGTCTACTAGTAATTTTGACAATTAAATAAAACTCTTTATTACAATAACCTTAAAAAGCACTACATTTCGGTTTGTCGCTTAAATGAGTAAGTTGTTATGTAAAAAGGTTTTACATATGTTGTTTTATGTAAACAATGTCTTTCTTTTAATAGATTTTAAGATTTTTTCTGTTTCGCTCTTGAAGGTACTTATTTTTGTATGTCATTAAACATACATTCTCAATTTCAGATAAGCCCGATCGGTCTATACTGATTTCAAAACTCACAAACTACCAAGACGTGATCACGGAACGTATACTCAGACAACTCACTGTTTGCTGTCACTAAGTCTCCACGAAGTATTTTATTTCAAGAACGAAACGTTAACTAAAATAAATTCTCTTATATTGTCAGTAATAACATTCATATTTAAGGAAAATTAATTTATCGTATTTCCACATAAAAACTGTATTTTATGTTTTACAAAATGTTTTATAAATGTTTATAACGGTTTGATATTACTGAATTGATATATTAAATACTAAGCTCTTTATTCATGAATACGTTGATCCTGGCTGCAGCGTCTCTGAAATTCGGTGTAGGGTCATTTCACTTAGCACATTTTTCACTTTTGAAATACGAGAAATGCTCAATTGATTATAACATCTCAGTGTTTGATTCTACGGGTATTGTAATTTTAATTGATCAAGTGTGCTGAACTTACACTTATTGAAATCTAGAAGTATCCTCTCTTATCCTCAAGTGATAACTCCGGATAAGATGTAGGCCTAACTTATCTAAGCGGACACCTTTCACTCGCACGGACAGCACTCAATAAATAGGGATCTCCGTATTACTACTTATATAATTATTATTTCAATAATTTAAATGTTCATTAAAAACTATGAATTGTCTGTCAATCTCAAAGCAGTATTTGACAATTTATAAGGACGACAAAGTTTACAACGTGACATTTAAGCACGCTATGCCTCGCTGAAATCTTTCACACAGGCCATGTCTGCTCTAACCAACGATTTCTGTATGTCTAGCTGTAATCACAGTACATACGCGAGATCTAAGTGACATACCAAAGGTTTTGATTAGTTGATATTGCTTAATATGTAATAGATAAGTGTATAATTATTTAATGCTCTTGTCTGACTTTGTATAAAAACGTTCCATCTAATCGCACGCCAGCACGTTATGTATAAATCATACTACTGCGTTAAAATTTTCAACATAAAATCTGTATAAAAAAATTATCAGAATATTTTTACGTAATTAAAAAAAATGTTACACCATTACAGAACATTCTACCTGTTTCTAGGCTCTTATGAAGGACAATTACGTGACACTTGTCATGCGCCCGAGACTGATCCAGATTTCACCAGTCCGCGCGCTATCTGCAAGGCCGCAATCAATTATATTCTGGTGTTTTCTAGTAGCGTCCTTGACGCGTAGTATGGAATATTCTGGTATTTCAGCGGGGTATAAATACAGCCAGTCAGCTGCGCTTAGATCAGTTATTGTCGGGCAATATACACAGTGCGGTTCCAGGTATTGTGGCGAAGTGTTATGTGTTTTATAATTGTGCGGGACAATTGTAATACAATTGCGTTTTATATTAGTTAACATTATTATGCGTATGAACAATTTGTATTTGATTTGTTATAAGAGACAATATTGTTAATTACAAACTGTTTAATTGTGATAATTAAAGCTGGTGATTAGTGGACTGAATTAGTGTCTTGCATTTCGTTTTCCACTGTACCATACGACGATCAGTAGACCGTCGTAACAGTGGGTCAGAAGTGGGACAGAACCGTTAACAGTGGAAACAGTGGACACCTTGTACACGACAAATGCAATTCGTAATTAATCTGTAAACATGGATGCCAGTCAGATGATGGAAGCTTTCCAAACGCTGCTGCGGCAGACACAGGAAAAACAAAAACTAAAACGAAAACAGGAAAGGGAAGAAACAGAGGAACGACGTAAGCAGGAAGCAGAGGAACGGAAACGTGAAGCAGGCGACACCAAATTGTTAATTCAAGAGCAAAAGCAGATGGAAGTACATACTACCGCAGAATTGGGTCTCCTACGTGGTGACGTAGTTGAATTACAAGGTGAGCTTAATAATCAGATTACCAGAATATCTGATGTAGAAGACTCCATGTCAAAGAAAATAGCTGAAGTAGAAAAATCTGTCTTGGGTGTGGAAGAACCTATGTTAACAAAAATATCTGCAGTAGAAAACTCAATGGTAAACATAAGAGAAAAAATTAAAAAGGAAGTTGAGCAGTTCATGAAGATACAACCAAAACAAATTTCTGAACAGACTGTACCAATGATAAAGATAGAAAAGAAATAGAGAAAGTCACCTTGGCTGCAGTTGGGACAGTTCATGTCAAGCCTCCAACCTTTGACGGAAGCAGTCACTGGGCAACGTACCCTCGCCAATGTGAAGCTGCTGCATGCGCAAATAATTGGATAGAAAAAGACAAGGCAGTGTCACTTGTTCTTCCATTAAAAGGTCTTGCGACAGAACTACTACATAAAGTGCCACCTGACAGCCAGAACACTTATGCCGAATTGATAAAAGCTCTGAAATTACGGTTTGGTGATAAACATTTGCGAGATGTGTACTGAACTCAGTTCCGAGAAAGACGACAGCATTCCGGAGAGAGCCTTCAAGAGTTTGAAGCAAGTATCGACAGTCTAATTAGACTGGCCCATCCTGAAGTGTCAAAATATTTTATAACAAGGTTTGAGATGCAGACATTTAGATAACAAACTACAGCAAGTGTTACGAATGATAAGACACAAGAATAGTGCGGATGCCCTACTACATGCTTCGAAATTTGAGACCGCCAAGTCAGCGTCTGGTTGGACAAGTCATAAAGAGCGCGCTAGAAGATTCCGACGGCACGGACGATGAAGAAGAAGAGCAAGGAACAGAGACCCAACGAGCGGCGCCACAGAGTAAATTAAGAAAGGATGGAAGACCGAAGTGTTATCGATATGGGAAACCTGGACATCTACATCGAGATTGTCGGGTTAGAGATCAGTAGCAGGGAAACGACCAGCAGTCGGTACAACGGGGCGTGTCCTGACTAACTGGAGGAAAGAAGCCCCTAGACAGCACGCAATTTCTACACTCAATAAAAAGAGCGTGAGCTTGGTGGTTACCGGATTCGTTGAAGAAAGGTCAACCTCCATTACAGTTCACACAGGCGCAACAGTTTCCATTGTGCGCCCAGATGTGGTGAAAGATCTCAAGACAATCTGGTGTTCTGGCAGCTTGCAAACAGCTACCGGAAGGCCTGTAAAAGTGTTTGAAAAAAGTTTAGATACACCTACGCCTCGGTCGACTTGAGATTGACCATCAAGTACGTGTTGTAGACTTTGTGGATGAAGCAATTCTTGGTGTAAACGTTATGAACGCATATGGATTTATAGTCGATTTTAAAAACAATATCTTGAGAATCGGAAAACAAGAGGTAATGCTTTCCACAATGAATATATCAGAAAAATCGATGGACGTAATAAATCAAGTAGCCGTAACTGTTTCGCCAAACTCGGAAAAGATCATCATGGTTAGAACCGAGGTAGATTCTAGGGGCAACCAGTGTTCTATATTCGAACCCCAGGTAGTCAGCACACCGGGCAAACTAATAGGCAGACGTTTAGTAAAACCTGACGAAACCGGCAATGTACCTATTAGAGTGGCGAATATTTTAAATCAAGCTATCACTTTACAAAGCAATGTGCTCATAGGCAAATTGACTCCCTCTGGTCTGGGTCGGCGGAATGACGCAATGAAGATGCAAGGCTACGGACACTTCCGAATTACTACAGGAGCTGCAGGAACTGTTGAAAATATATTCTAACGACCTCTAACGTGGTGAGGTAAAAGAACTCAGGCGGTTTTTGCATAAATTTAAAGATTCTTTTGCAGTTCGGGGCCAGGCATTGGGGAGAAACTCTCTTGTACAACATCGCATCAATACTGGGGACACAACACCGATACACCAACCTCCTCGAAGGCCTCCATTATCAAAACAAGAGGAAATGTCTCGGCTAGTACAGGACATGTTGACAGGGGGATATTCGAACTTTCGTCAAGTGCTTATCTTCTCCGGTAGTGCTGGTAGCGAAGAAGGATGGTGGATTGCGTTTCTGCGTAGACTACCGTAGGTTGAATGACGTTACAAAGAAAGACTGCTATCCGTTACCTCACGTTGACGATACACTCAACACTGTCTGGATTACAGTGGTTTTCAACATTGGACCTAAAGAGTCGATATTGGCAAAAGGGTCTTCATCCAGAAGACAAGGAAAAGACCACTTTCTTGACCCCATGTGGCTTATTCCAATTTAACGTCATGCCATTTGGACTCTGTAATGCACCGTCAATATTCGAAAGATTGAAGGACCTTGTACTCCGAGGCCGGACTTGGAAAACTTGCCTTGTTTATTTAGGTGATGTCATAGTCATCGATAAAACTTTCAATTGGAAAACCTTAAGGACGTTCTGACAAGAATTCACCAACTGAAGCTGCGCCTGAAGAAGTGTTCCCTATTCCAGAAGGAAATACATTATCTGAACCATCTGGTTTCGGCAGGGGGTGTTAGCTTGTATCCTAATAATGTAGACACCGTAAAAGACTGGCCAATTCCGAAGAGTAAACACGAAGTTCGCAGTTTTCTGGGGTTATGCTTATATTACAGACGTTTTGTGAAAGGCTTCGCAACAATTGCTGAACCACTACATGAGCTAAAGGAAAATAAACGAAACTTTCAGTGGTTGAGAGGGAGTGACCAAGCATTTGGGACTCTGAAAATTGTATTATCTTTGCAGCCAATTCTTGCTTTTCCAGTTTTTGAAGTGCAGTACATCGTAGACACAGACGCAAACAATACTGGTCTAGGAGCAGTTTTGTCTCAAGAGGAAAACGGTGATGAACGAGTAATTGGGTATTCCAGCAAGACGGTTTCTAAACCAGAGAGAAATTACAAGCAGATTTACTTGTAATCGTCCAAAATTTGGAGCACTTCCATAAATACCTCTATGGAAGGGAGTTTTCACTACGCACCGAGCATGCCACGCTTGCATGGCTCTTCAGATTTAAAAATCCGAAAGGGCAGTTGCCAAGGTGGCTCAAACCTCTCCACGAGTAAAACTTCAAGGTAAAACATCAGCGGGGGCGCCTGCATGTTATTGCAGATGGCTTATTACAAAGACCGTGCCCGGAAGCTAGCCGACATTGCCACAGAAAGGAAGAACAAAACGCAAGCAAACATGTTCATGCCATCACTGTAGATTTCTTGGCAGGTGGCTGGACGACACATGGTACCTGCCATGGTACCGAACTGCTGAAGGGCTACTGGACACAATGGGAATCTCTTACTTTAGAGAAAGGATTGCTGAAAAGGGGTTTGGAAAGAGCAGATGGACGAGACGTGGTCATGCAGTTGATAGTTCCCCGAAGTAAAGTGCAGTCTGTTTTGAAGGAGATGCATGATGGAACGTCTGGAGGTCATCTTGGCGTTAACAAAACCCTTGACAAAATAGGAAGTGATTCTATTGGCTTCATCTTCTCCACGACGTAGAGGAATAAGTTCGGACATGTGAAATATGAAAAATGTGAAAATTGACACGGTATAACGTTGGACTGCCTTTCGAAAGAATTGCCATAGACATTGCTGGACCATTCCCAGTTACTGACGATGGAAACCGGTACATCATGGTTGTAGGTGACTACTTTACTAAGTGGGTGGAAGCCTACGCAATTCCAAATCAGGAGGTTACCACTGTGACAAAGAAGTTATTTGACAACTTCTGTTGCCGTTATAGAGCCCCTGTGGAAATCCATACCAATCAAGGGAGAAATTTAGAATCAGGATTGTTCAAAGAATTATGCCGTCTACTCGGAATTTGAATGACCGGGACAACGCCTCTTCATCCTCAGTCGGACGGGATGTTGAGAGTTTCAGTAGGACACTTGAGCAGCATCTTTCGAACGTTGTTGACGACAACCAAAAAGACTCGGACCAACGTATACCACTATTCCTCATGGCGTATTGGTCATCAGTACATGACACAACCGGCATAACTCCACCAAAATTGGTGTTTGGGCGGGAGATTTGTCTTTTTGAGGACTTGATATTTGGATCAGCTGAGACTCAGTCCCAAGAGACAGAGTCCCACAGAACTATTCCTCGCAATTAGAAAACCAACTGACACAGATGAATCCCTTGATAAGAGGATGGCTGAAGATTGCCAGTGATAATATGATAAATTGTTCTTACTATACTAGAAAGCTATAGCCACACGTACGAATCATAATCTTTCAAAGTTTCATTTCGGTACTTTAAGAAATGTAAGCGTTACATTATTTAATTTGATTTGTTCTCGTAGACGCCTACACGCACAGTAGGTATACACATAAGGAAAAATTACGAACAATTTGATGTGTGTCACTCCACAATCCTAAATCAAATATAAAAATTATGGCCAATTAACAAAGTTGAACAAACGTATTGCCTATCCATGCATACACGCATGAAGAAAAGGGAGTCTACAATAATTCTTGTTCATCGTTGTGCAACGTTTCGTTGCACAATATCCCAACTAAAACTAAAAACAATTTGTTACACAAGGAAATTTTTTTCTTATTATTCCATGCAAACGAACAACGAAAATAACTAAGTTCCAATAAAATTAAAATATGGAAATTCCAAATAAATAAATAATTCCTCAGTAGGCCTACAAAATAAAATATTGTAAATAGACAAATTTTACAATTCAATACAAATAAGCATAGACACTTGGCAATTATCACATAAATGTTTTAGTGAAATCAGCTGTGAAATAAGAACTTTTGTATCAAGCAGTTCTTGATGTCATTTTGACACATTTGACACATTAGAAGTACACCCTGATGCCATGCTTCGTTCGGGTATACTCCACTCACACAGTAAATTTTCTTATTTGCGTTAACATTGATTTAGTTTTGTGTCTCTGGTATATTCCTGTGTTACATCTTTCCGCAACTACAGCCGCGACTCGTTTATTGACATGTTAATGTGCATTTGTACCTGACGTACTCTCTCTAAATACAGATTTATGCTGTTCACATAAGTGACTTAATCTTTTTGTTGACGAATATTTAATGGACTGTTGTTGTTAATGCTGTTATTATTATTGTTGTTATTTTCATTGTTGTTGAAAATTTTCATAAGGATTTTGGTTATCTGAATATTAACACATAATTAATAATATACCTTATTAATTAATATTAACACATAATAATGTTAACTTGATTATAATTAATGTCAATTTCATCGTTTAATTATACAGTATAATTTTTCTTCTTAACTAAAATTTCCATGATGTTTTTATTAAAGTCCATGACAGCTGTTATTTTTGTAAGCATGTCAGAATCAATAATAATTCATAAAAAAGGTTGTTTATAGCTAAAACTGGAATTTCTAATTCCATACCTTGGATAACAACAGTAACAAACGTTTGTTTGAGTATAACCGGTTTTTCATCGTAGCTGTCTTGATTACCATTATACGTAGTCACAGGCAATATCGGCGTCCTTTTACCTAGCGTTCTGTGCTTCTTCATGAAGTATTCCTTGATGAGACGTATCTCAGCACTACAATCAGGCAATATTTCTGCTATACAATTGTTAACCTTAGCCTGTAACATAGGATATTTACTACTAGCTTTCGTAACGCTAACATCAAGCTAGTCATTGTTTACAGTCATTGTTAAGTTTAGAGCATATATAAAATTTCTGTAATGATGACTACTGGGCTTCAACCCTTTCTTCAGTAGGTTGAATCTTTGCTTAAAACTCAGTGGTGCGCGTGTTGTTTATCTTCAGTGGAGACTCAAAGTTAGATTTTATAGCTTGAGCTTCTCGTTTATCCTCTTCTCCGCCGCTTCAATAAAAGGATTATTCTGAGCAGCTTTTTCATACATATCAGCGTAGATTATTTTATTTTCTACTTGGATCATTTTATTTTGCTGTGAGGTTGTTTCACGATCTTATCACGCGTCGCCTGTAGACATGTATTAGTTTCCTTATGCATCGCTGGCGTTGATTATATCCGGGACCAAATAGCAAGGGTGTAGGAGATTTCATTTTGTTGTACGGCCACGATATTTTCTTGTATGTAAAAATATACGTCATAGTTTATGTTGCACTGTAACGTGATTTACCGGAAAATTGTACTAGTACTCCGTGATATACTAGTAGGCTATTATATACTCGGACTGCTTTTACAGTATCTAGTGTAAATAAAGGTGTAATGTATGTAGTATTGAGATAAACCTCTAAATCAAATGCCCGCATTCAACCCTAAACAAAACTATTTAACAAAACTTTCACTATGTATGCACCTCCACCGTAAACATATGGTATATAAACACAATTAACTCCATTGTACGCTAGTCGCCTGAGAACTGTATAGAAACATTAAAATTTGTTGAATCGTTCATGCGACATTAGAAAGCTGATGCGACAAATATGAGTTATAATCTTTCGAGACTACATTTCGATACTTTAACAATTGACAGCGTTACTCTATTTTTATTTAATTTCTACCCACGACTACTCGCGCACTAGAGATATACATATATGTGAATACAGTGGCAAGTAATGAACAATTTGATGTGTGTCACTCTACAATCCTAATTCTAGTGCAATAATACTGCCTAATTAACAAAGCTGAACACCCATATTATCTATACATGCTTATGCACATAAAAACGAGTTTCTACTATAGTCCTTCCTCATTGTTCTGTAATGTTTTGTTTGCAACACACACATATATATATATATGTTGTAGCAGGTTTTTGAGTAGATCCGAGTATGTGATGTTTATATTGCCGACGTTTCGTTCCGTAATCCCGGAACATTTTCAAGGCGTACTGATGTTAATTTAACTATGACGTGCGTTTTATATCTTGCTTCCTTTGTGATTTTTGCCGTGGGAGAGAGTTGGAGCGTGGGGGTGAGTGTGTTGTGGCCATATGTCGTTTGTTAATTTGTGAACTGTAAGTTAGGAATTTCCAAGTTGCCACTAATTGAGTGTATTCATTTCTGTCGTTGACCGCTCCCTCTCTAATCCGGTAAATTTCTGTCACTGTAAATGTACTGTCTGATTTGCTTATAGTTAGTTCGTGCCATGATTTTTGTGTGTTTGAAATCAAAAGTATGTCCTGTTTCTTTGGCGTGTTTCGTTAGAGATGTGTTGTCTTCTTTTTGCTACTGCCAATTCGTGTTTTCGGACGCGTTGACGGATATTTCTTCCAGAATGGCCGGTATAAGATCGGCCCGCAGTTTTCGCATGGTATTTTTTTATATACACCTTGTACCTTTCAGTGTATGCGGTCCTTCGGATTTTGTAGAGATTCGTTAATTTGTGTGTGTGTGTTGAATGTTGTCCTGATGTGATGTTTCTTGAGGATTCTCCTTATTATATCTGTTGTGCCCTTTATGTATATGGTAATGTTAAGGTGCTGATGTGTTCCTGTATTTCTTTCTCCGGTTCCGTCTTCTTTGTCTTCTTCTGTTTGATGGTGTTGTTTAAATCGGATGGCATGTATCCATTGAAAAACAGCGTTTCCTTCAAAGTGTTTAGCTCCAGTTTCCTGTGTTCCTCGTCCTGTAGGTGTAGGGCTCTGTGTGTGTCTTCACTACAGACTGTAGCTGAGCTGGGTGGTTTCGGAACTGTCTGTGTAAGTATCCGTTTGTGTGTGTGAGTTTCTGTATGTGGAAAAGCTGAGGCGACCGTCTTTCTTCTTTATGAAAAGGTCGAGGAATGGAATGCCGTTGTCTGTTCCGTTTCGATAGTGAACTCTATTTTTGTGTGGATGCTGTTTATATGCGTCAAGAACTGTGTCGATGTGTCCTTTCCGTGTAGCCATATTACGAAGCAGTCGTCGATGTATCTAATCCACAGGATAGGTTTTAGGTGTGCTGTGCTTATTGCTCTTTTCTCGAGATTGTCCTTGAAGAGGTTTGGGATGACCGGAGATAACGGTGAGCGCATTGGTATTCCTTCTATTTGCCTGTAGAAGTGATTGTTGTTTGTAAAGTAGGTGGAGGTCAGACAGTGTTTTGTTAGTTCCAAGATGTACTGAGGCGCTTTGTGTGTAGTTTGTATTGTCCGGATTTCTTCTAAGGTCGGTATGTTGGTGAAAAGTGAGACTACATCAAAGCTGACTAGTGTATCTGAAGAAAAGATAGCGAAATCCGAGAGCCGTTCTTTTAAAGTAAACGAGTTTTTTATATACGAATCCATTTTTTCGGCTAATACTTGTTGAAAGTATTCGGCAAAGAACAGCTAGATTTTGTGTGGGAGAACCTATATCTCTAACTATCGGTCGAAGTGGGATGTCTGCTTTGTGGATTTTAGGCAGTTCGTATAATTTCGGTATGTAAGAAGACTTCTCGCGAGGAGGCAGGCGTTGTTTTGTTTCTTTCACTATCGGTGCAGTGAGGATGAGAGATCGTCCTTTTTCTCTAAGTATGCCGTGGGGTCTCGTGTCGTTTCTGCGTAGGTGTTGTCTGTAAGAATCTGTTCCATCTTGGGATGGTACTCTTGTGTGGACATGATGACGGTGGGGTTTCCTTTGTCAGCTGGAAGTATTATGATGTCCTTATTCTCTCTGAGTGCTCTAAGGCTCTTTATTGCCTTACATGTGATGCTCTGTTTTGGTGGTGCGGCATGTCTAAGTACTCTCGCTATCTCTTGGCAAATTATTTCAGCTTCGTTCTCATCTAGTGGCGTGGAGCTGCTTCCACTTGGCATATGATCTCTTCTTTCGGGATTCTTGACGGGGTGACTGCAAAGATGAGTCGTTTTGAAAGGGCTTTTTCTGCGTGTGCGTCCAGTTGTATGTTCATTAAGTTGTGAATGATTTTCTTGTTTGCTTCTCTTGTGTTGTGTTCTGTTGGTGATTTCTTCTCTAACAGTTTCGTGAATTTCTTTATGTGTTGATGTGCTGTCCGCTTTCTTCTTGCCGATTCTGAAGAAGAGATGGCGAAGTCCGAGAGCCGTTCTTTTAAAGTAAACGTGTTTTTCATTTACGAATCCATTTTTCTTTATATACTGACCGACGTATGGTACAATAGAAAACAAAATACAGACACCAATGAAGTCATTAATAGCCAGTTTTAATTAATCGCAAATATATTTCGTTAGCAGCTCGTGTAATAATTCAACTTAAATTTGTCCACACGCAATAATAATGTCAAATATAAAAAATTCCGCAATTATTATAACACAACACATCGCCACAATACTTCTAGAAATTTGATCTCCGCTAAGGAAATCGCTCACGGTCAACCACCTAGCCGGCTGCTATGACTTTTTATAGGTAGTGCACTTCTTCCAGAATTTTCCCTCCTTAATGCGACGTGCCAGCTACTGGGTATTTCAAGTGTGTTCTTGAAGAATCTGAAGCATACTTGAGCACGGCCTTAACTGAGTCACACCTGCTTAACTATGAAAGGACGTGTGAAGGAAGCTCTAGGCTGTCCGATACGATTCTCGTTACTGTATATACTGTATACCGCGATGTATAGGTGTCGCATACAATAAGTAGTCGGTTAAATCGTGTATTGGAATGTTATCGGATTTATTAATGTTATAATTACAAATTGCACTATGTTGACTGAATACTGTTTATGAAAAAATAAATTAATTATTCCGTCTCTGTTGACCTGACTACAAATTAACATAATTTTTTCTTTTATATTTTATAATTTTATTATTTTATAATTTATATTATAATTTTTTCTTTTATTATATCTAATACATAAAATCTTTTTTGTAAGTTCTTTTGTCTTTTAGTTCATAGTATATTAAATTGTATTACAAAAAATAAGATCCCTTCTATTTATGACGAATGTAGATAGAGATGGTAATGATCCAGCGTGGAATACAGTTGTGGGGCGTTCACTCTGAATACAGGTGGGCATCTTCTGGTGTTCGGCGTTGAAGATCGTTCTCTGTATGAGCAATGTCATAAATTGTAGTTAATTAAGCTCTTCACCGTTATATATTTTGTGTATTGAGAGACACAATCCAGCAACCATCAAGTGTCTTTTAAGCCCTATATCTTCTCCTTTCCCGGATTAGCAAAACACAATATTTACGATATCATCAACTCGCGAACTTTTTACTCATGTTCGTAGTCACTCGTAGACCTAGCTTTCGTAGACCTCACGTTTACAAGTTCAGAGACTGTCTTACTGACAAAAATTGGAAAATTTCCGTATTTCTTGAGCGCTGATTTAGCTGTCATAACGCTTCTCTGCGTACGAAGCCAAGATAAAATCATTCTTGTATTAAACTGTGGAAAGTAAATTACAACTTGTCCAAAAACTAGTATATTTTTTTATTTATCTACAGGGTCATCTAAATGTCTTTGTTATAAAACACATATATTCTGTTCTTTAAATCACAAAAAAATACTATATATGTTAGGTCTTTATTATTACGCATTTTCTGGAGCAATTCTTATCTCAAAATTTACCTTAGAACAAAAGTTATTCACTTTAATATGTTTTTTATTATTATTATGCAGTAAAATAATTACATATTCTCCCAAACGCCTACGCATACTTTCGCACCATTTCACAACACCAAGATAAGGAGACATGACGTCATCAAATGTTATTATGGCTTATCTTGTGAGGGCATAGTGTTCAGAATCTGACCACGAGGAATTGTTTATATTTTTATTCTGTCAAAAAGTGGATCTGTCAAACAGAATTGAAGTAATTTAGTTTTGGGAAGAATTTATTTGGTTTTATTTCTTATTTATATTTTTTGCAAGTGATGTATTATTCGTTTTTATAAAAAAAATTTGTAAACATGTAAACAAAATTTTTTTATACCTGGAGCGGATAATCCTGCAACAGAACACAGTATAGTAAGTTCATTTAAGTGGAATACTAAGGCTATAACACATTTTCTGACGGCCATAGACATGTTTTAAATTCATTTTGTTCTTATCTTTGTAAAGTAGTCATAGGTTTTGAACCAAACTGTGTTTAAAAAAGTATATTATGTCAAAATGTTCACAATTTTATACTCTTTTATGTAATGTACAATATTTGTCTCTAAGTGTGCCAGTGCGCATGCGATTCATGCGATTAATAACTTCGTTGACAATTAACATTTCGTTATGAAACTTGGACAGGGTATTTTCATGGTTATAAGCTACATTTTCCGTATACTCAATTCTCGACAACTATAATTTTTTATGTTTTTTTAATGAAATTCTTCTTCTTTTATTTTTGTTATCTCCTAGAAAGTACAAAAAATTGTAGATTAAATCTAGACAGGCCTTTGGAGAATCGGACAGAGATTCAACTTGAGTTAAGTCTATATGTATAAACATCTATGACGTTGATAGAATTTCAACCAACCAGAAGGTTTAAAAATTATTTGAGGTAGTCCGTTGCAGAGAGCAGATTGCTCAGTTTCTTCCGAAGTCTCGTAGAAAGGCGTACTCGCTTTGACGAGTTTCTCGTGACAAGACAAGTCGATTTCGTTAAGCCTTAGGAGCTGGTTCACGGTTCGACTCCTTCGTAAAGATTATCACTTATAGAACTCAGATATTTTTAAATATATCATACTCTAGTGCTTTTTCGCGTAAAGTGGAAGATTTTCTGGGTTAGGGCCATCATCGACAGATTAAATTTTGAAAAGAACATTTTATGCTACACTTTATCTAGTAATCAATAACGTTTCTTATGGATGTTGCACTTCATTTTTTTATAGCTGCATTTAAGCTTTAGTTGCTCAGATAATTTTGGAAAAATTAGGGGCTGATTTTAGCATTTGTTTAGTAGTTTTAGTTAACCTACTGATATTAAAGATGCAAAGACCTTATGTGTGTATTCGACAAATTAGGATAGCAAATGTCTACAACGAGAATGAACTAAATAGCATTTTAATATAATTTCTTTTTTACATTCGCTGCCCTGTGACTAGATATTTTATGACTAACATATCTGTATCTGTATTATTCACTACATGCCAATAGGAAATAATAGAAACAAACACTGCACATACACGCGGTTTAAGGGTATGGTTATGTATTCGAATACTTACGTGCACGGATTGTACGCGTAGATTATGAGAAACTAGTAAGTTGCGCCAGAACATATAATTCGTAAAGAACCAGCTTTTCCGTTTTCTGCTATCAGTACTTGGTCGTAATTGTTCGTATGTTTAGACATTTAATAACATAGTTGTTTAATAATACTATTGGCAGAAAAAAGTAAATTAAACTGGAATTCCCACGACAACAACGAAACCGCTCCTTTCCATAAAATATACAACGGTTGTGGTTTTGGTTATTAACGGGTTTTGTCCCAGATAATCCTTCCAACAGGTCACTTATCTACTTATCCGATGAGTAAGATGACTTATGAGGGTAAACTTAGGAGGTTGTTATATCCTTGTTATTTCAAATAGAATGTTGTATAAATTTCAAAAACTTAATTTTTCCATTCGGATGATAAGGAATGTCGATGTTACAAGCAAAATTTAATTTGAGATTTCATAATTTTCTTTGATTCCTTAGAAATTAAAAAGGAAATTTCCGTAATATTAAAGAGAAAACTACGTTTAAAATTCTTTTTCTTACAGTACACAAGTATAACCCCGCATGCTCGCCCTCTCTCTCTCTCTCTCTCTCTCTCTCACACACACACACACACACACACACACACACACACACACACACACACACACACACACACACACACGGAAACACACACTACACACGTAACCGTAGTTTTAAATGTTTGACTACAAACAATGATAAAATATGAACATATATATATTGTCTTAGGGCAGAAATTCTTCTTTGTCATTAGTTCACAATATCGATGTATCTGCATTCTTGTAACTTAACTTGTAATACTTGTTTAATATAGCGCTGATAAAAGGTACTTACTTAGCTGTTAAACGCTCAGAATAACAGCTTCCACCACGGCGACGCTTACATCGCAGTATTGTGAAAACAATATAAACTACTCAGTAGGTCATATCCATCCACTAACATAAAGAATACTTTAATACTAACGTCAGTCATACTTTATTAAATGAAGTAAATAAAGCAGAAAGAATATCATCTTTATTACTTTGCTTCATGAGTTTTACATAATACTGTTTGCATAATTGCACAATGAAAAATTTAAAAATAATACTTCAGATCCTATTCTTTACTAATATACTACCGTTTTTGTAATAACATGTTACTGATTTAACCATTTGGTGTCTTTAGTGAATCGTTTTTATAAAAATCCATATTACCTTAGGCATTTTATATGTTTATTTTATATAAATAAAAATAATTGTACTAAATGGGACCTCATTTTGCCGTAACAAGAGATTACAAACACATGTCAAAATTTATATTTAAAAAAGTATGTCTTGAAGATTAATGAAATAGGCCTTTTCAGCGAAAGTTGCGGAAAAAGTCTCTATAAAACTCGTACATGAAGCTATCTTTATTAGAGGTCTCTATGGATCCTTCTAAAATACATGCTCTCATTGTCATAATGTATAGTATTCTCATAACGGCATAATTCTCCTGTAAAATTTTAGATGTCGCAACAAAAAACTGTGTGAAATCCTAATGCTAATCTACAACAAGTTAAAACTTCACAATGAAACAATGTAAAAGTAGCACAATGCAGCAATTTAAAAATTTTATAGCCCAATAATGCAAAATATAATTACTCCAAACCCACAGAATTTTGCTAATGATAAAATGTAACATTGTATCACTATAACAATGTTACAGTAAAAATGTACTACAGTGATAGAGTGTAAGAAATAAAACTGCAGTAACGCAACGGCATGAATCTACAAAAATATAACAATATAACAATTTATCAGTGCAACAACAAATATAAATAAAAGCAAATATGAAAATATGTAACTACATATACACCAATGTAACAATGAACAATATAACAGCGTAATATAGTAAAATTTTACACTCTTCCAATATGCAATGCAACAAGGTAACAATCCAATTCTACAAAAATTTAAAATGAAAAAATATGACTGTATAACAATGTCAGAATGGAATAAAGTTAGAATGTACAGATGAAACAATTAACTGATGTAAACTATTTAAAAATATGTAAATGTAACAATGTAACAATGCAGCAATAAAAATGTAATATAAAATAATTACTTTCTGATAATGAAACAAAGTAACAGGGCAGCAACGGTCCAAATCTGTTAACAAAATAAAGTAAAGCATATAAAATTAACAATCCAGTGGTTACTCTTTATCCGGGAAACAGGATACTGGTAGGTGAGTTTGACAAGGTTCTGTGTACCGCTTGAAAACACACCGTTACCCACGGTGGAACCGATCGTGCCAATAGGTGGATGGCTCTACGTTAGTGAGTCGCGAACGATTGCCTCAGGGCACCAGGACGCACCCTGTTGTATTTAGTCCTAGCCGTGATACTCGAGGACTCTGCCGCGGTGGTCTGTTACTTCCCCGATAGTCGTGGGAACAGGATTGAAGGATCTCCAAATATTTCTCGGGTTGTAGGGTCCTTAAAAACCTTCGTCCTTAAAAAGCCCTCCTTGGAGGGTGAAGAGAAGGCGACATTTCTCCATAGTTGACACTGAGAGATTCTTGACATCGTCCGCTGTTCCGTCGGTCGTGGCGAGGTAACTTGTGACACGGAAGGAACGTGACTTCACGAAAGTCAGCTCCTTCCTTATTTAAAAAGCCTTAACCGGCTGCGCTGGATCAGCTGTCTAACTAGGATATCAGAAAAGCCGCAGGTGGACCCTAACGATCAACAGGGTTTGCGGTTACTCAAAATGCAGAAGATAGGAACACAGAAGTGGAAGTCTTTCCTCATACCACCCTAAACACCACGAAGACGGGTGATAGTGTGAGGGATCTACTGAATTGCACAAAGTAAGAGATTGCGACTGAGTTCGCCTCACTAGGTGTCGACGACTAACGGTGCGAAGAGATGGACAGACGCTCCCATCTCCGTCCCATATCTTAAACTTCAACAGAATAACTTTACTAGAAAGGGTAAGAGCGGAGATTCATAGGCTGAGTGTAAGAACATTCATCCCTTAGCCAATGCAATGTTATCAATGCTTGAGTTTCGAGCACACTGCATCAAGATGTGCTGGGGTCAAGACTTGCCTCTGTGGGAAGTCGGCTCATGGTCATGATCCCTTGCTGACCCGGTTCATCAAGCGTAACGTTTCAGAAATGTGTACCAAACCGACAATTATTAAAGACAGTGCGGCCGAGACAGATGCGCAAACGGTACGGAATGTAGCTTTGACGGGTCTACAAGCAGACACATACTTCATCCGCTAAGGAGGGCGTACACAAATATTGTGGCTACGCCTGCAGCCACCTCCAGTGATGCCGAGACGGCAAGCGGATATCGCTGTCCATCGACTCGTCCTCGTAGATAAACCAGGGAGGACTTCTTAAAACCAAAATAGGAGATAAGGCCTGTCCCCAATGTTCAGGAGATGAGTTCCGTATCGGAGTTCAGCTCGATTGCCGGCGCCAGCGATTTCACTGACTTAGGTGACCTGGCGGAACCTGGATATCTAAAAAAAAAAAATAAAAAGAAAGGCTGGCCGAAAGGGAATCCAAGGAAATAAACACGTTCCGTAACGACTGAATCTTTATCGTCCAGCATGGAGAACATCCTTCAGTGGAATATCAACGATTTTCAAATCGCATTATTGGAAACAGAAAATGCTACTGTCCAGGCATACACCGCGGTGTGTGTGACTGCAGGAAACACATTTGAACCCACAAGAAGATTTAAATATGAGGGAATATTAGTCCTTCCGCTGCGATGTGACTGCAAACATCAGAGTTGGGGAGGCGTCGCTGTATTCCTTAGCAATACATATCCCGCTAGACGTGTTGCAATCGCTATACCTCAAGAAGCAGTAGTAGTCACTTTATTACAGCCACTGAAAATGACGATCTTCTGCTTACAGTTACCAGATTCTGAGTGGCGAGCGAAAGATCAACAGGATCTGGCTACCATCTCCATTACTCCTTGTCGGGGACTTCAACGTTCACAGTCCCACTTGGGGTTGTCTTCGGAAAAACAGAGCTGGATTAAGAACTGAAAGAACTGAGGATGTCTTGCTAAACAACGCGCTAGTCTTTAAACACAGGTGAGGGCATACATTTCAAAGTTGGAAGTGGCACTTCCTCGGCTATCCATCTTTTGATCTGTAGCCCGGGTCTCGCTCCGCGTCTGTTGTGGAGAGTGCTCCCGGACCTCCATGGGAGCAGCCACTTCCCTGTGCTAATAACATCGCCAAAGAGCGTTATACGAATGCCGAAAAGATGGTGCATGGACCGTGCTGATTGGAGAGGCTTCCAGATCGCTTGCACACCTAGGAACGTCTGTAAGAATATAGAAGACGACGTACACAGTTTCACAGCTGCTATCACCTCAGGAGCTTTGGAGCACATCCCACCAACTGGGGGTTCATCCAGGCCCCCGGTACCGTGGTGGAACAACGCTGTGTCAGACGCAATAAGAGAGAAGCGACAAGCCCAAAACAGGTATAAACGACCTAAGATAATCGCATCGATTTTATGTGACTTCGACTCTCCGCTAGTAGGACAATACTTGCTGCAAAACGATCGAGCTGGAAAACCTACGTCTCGACCATAACACGGTCTACCCCAGTGACAGAAGTATGGAAGACGATTAGAGCGATCGCTGTCACATCAGTGTTTCAGCCAATTACATACATAAAGCAGGATGGTGAATTGATCTGCAACCCGTTGAAATTTCTGATATCTCGGCTGGGGATATAGAGGGGTCAGTAGTAAGGAAAGTATCCTTTCAATTACCTCGCTAGGAAAGATAAAGTCGAACACAAACTTGACTTCGTTTGTGAAGAGTACAGGACTTATAACGTGCCTGAGTGACTTACAGCACGCTGTCCGCGTTGCCGGCAACACTGCTGCGGGACCGAAGGATATTCCTTACGGCATCATACGTCGATTGCCGAATGTAGCTATGGCTACATTACTGACACTCTATAAAGCCATATGGACGCAAGGGGAGTACTCAAAGCCATGGTAGGAGGCGATCATCATCTCGTTTCTGAAGGCCGGAAAAGATCCCATGAAAGCGGAAAACTATCGTCCAGTGTCGTTGACGTCTAGGACAGTTGTTGGAAGTAATGGTAAACAGCCAGCTCACCTGGGGTCTGAAAAAATACGGCATTCTGACCGCACACCAGGGGGGGTACCGTAGACACCACTCTACTACTGATAAACTGATTTATCTAGAAAACTCAGTTCAAAACAGTTTCATCGCAAACAAACACATGGTTGCAGTATTCTTCGATTTGGAGAAAGCATTCGACAAAACGTGGAGACTTAATATAACGAAACAGCTTCATGATTTGCGGTTCAGAGGTAACTTGGACAAATTTATCTCCAGCTGTCTCAGAGACAGGACTTTCCGTCTTCGGGTCGGACAATGGCTGTTGGCCCATCACGAACTGAAAAATGGAGTACCTCAGGCGTACCCCCGTTGAGCGGCACGATTTTTACCATCGCCATCAACGGGATCTTTGAGGGTATAGAAACGTCAGTTGGGAAGTGCTTGTATGTTGACGATCTTGCGTTGTTCTACTTGGCCAAAGCAACGGCGATGATCAGGTATAAACTGCAAGGCACTATAGATCCTTTGGTAGAAAATGCTAACAACATAGGCTTTTCTTTCTCGCCAACAAAGATGACCTTCGTCCACTTCGGTGGGAAGCGAGAGAGGCACCCGGACCCGACATTAACTATGAAATATGTCCAGATACTCAATAAGCTGGCTAGGAAATTTCTTGGCATAACTTTCGACAGAAAATTGACGTGGAATACACATGGTCTGCGAGGTGCAAATCCTCGTTGAACGCAATCAGGTGCATCTCCCATATGACCTTGGGAGCAGACAGAGAACTTTTATTGTGTCTGTATGCCGCGCTGATGTTGTTCAAAATGGATTATGGGTGCGCGGAGTACTTTTGTGCCAGGAGATTGTGCTTGAAAAATCTGACCTTGTTGACAACGCAAGGGTACCTGTTCACGCCACAGAATCGTTCCGTGCTAGCCATCCACAAACAGAAATAACGTTCTTTGATCTCCGACGTTAACTGCTTTAGCGGGAGATATGTGGCAACAATATTAGCATTACTGGGTAACATAAACCACGTGTTACTGGTGGACAACAGATTTGCTAGGATATATGACCACCGTTCGACGTTCACCAGACCAGCCAGCATTAATGCGCTTTCAATAGCCCGGCGCTACAACAAGGCGCCTAGGCTCTAGGCGTACGCTCCGTGCGAAGTGCCCATCTGGCTGCCTCGTAAACTAAATTGCCGGCTGGATGTCGCCAATAGAAGTAAAAAAAACGTGCCACCCGACTGAACTAAAACTCATGTTTAGATCAGTCCTGCAAGAGTACGTCGAGGAACACACCACTGTGTACATTGATGGGTCGACGACGGAGAGTGGAGTGGGTAGTGCCCATGCCATCGAGGCCGTCTCCCACTCCTGGACTCTACCCAAAGCGGCAAGCTTATATACCGCCGAACTGCACGCGGTGTGCAGGCTCTTCGTTTTTGTGAACACCGAGGTAACAGGAAATTTTCTGTCTGTATGGATTCACTGAATTTTCTAACTGCCTTAGTCAATCCAACCACAGTGGATCCGTTATTACAACGGACAATGGCGTTATGCCATGAGTTAGGAGAAATTGGTTTATCTTTTACTTTTGTTCGGTGTGCGGGTGTTGTAGGTATTGAAGGTGATGCTGCGGACAGCCCACGAGTCGATGCGATTACCATAAGACCTGATGATGCGAAACTAGCTGCGACAAGCACCATCATTAATGTGTGATAGCAGACGTGGAGCAAACTTTCTGCCGTGAAGGAGAACGTTCGTAAATGGTAAGTAGCAGGGGATTGCAGCCGTCGTGAACAAGTTTCCATCACGAGCCTGCGCATTGGGTATAAACGTGACGTCTTCGTAATTCGTACGACGGCAGAGACATAGAGTGAAAGGTAACATGAAAGAAGACCTCGGAAACAAACAGTTAACTCTGTCCTTCCTAACAAACAAATAAACAGAGCTCTGTCCTTCCTAAAAGCAGCAAGTGTACTATATAGGCGTTGAAAGTGTCGTTTTCTGTCTAAATGTGTACAAGTTTTTATTGTCGTTGAGTGAACTAGTATGTAGGTGAGAAGGAAAACATCCGTCGAGCAACCCTCCTGGAAGACGTAGTTGGTCTAAAGGCCTTAGTTGCGGAGCCACAAACGTATATTAAAAAAAATAGTACAAAATAAAATATACAAACATGTAACAACGTTAATAAAAAATAACAATTCAAATTTAAACACTGTAAAAATTTAACAATGCAACTATAAAAAAGGTATCAGTTCAACGTCGAAACATTCCATAAATAATAAAATGTAAAATACATAGCAAACACTAATGGAAAGTATGTAAACTATACAGTCAATTTCGGTTACGGCTTCAAGCGTAAAGAATACAAAAAAGGAAGAAAATTTGTAAGGCCTTCATGATGACACATATTCAATCAGATTGATGTCTTTATCTATAGTGAACCCAGCTACGGGAGTCAAAAGCGGACCCCTGTAGGCACATGAATAATTTCTTACGCGAGAGCACTATTTTACTTGACGAAGTAAAAGACACAAAGGTGACAAAGAGGGGATGAAACTGCATGGTAGCTTAATCTTTTTATCTGAGCTTATCGATAGCGTTTGAGTATAGCCTACTGAAGAGTTAAAGAGAGAAACTGCCTAACGGTATCTTCTATAGCAGTTTAACGGTGACGATATCCAGAGAAAGGTTTCAAAAGCTATATAAAAGTCTAAAGTTTAGTGAAATAGAACATTTTCAGACACATTCTGAGATCTATAATAGTCAAGACGTATTAATATTAGCCGGTATATTTGAAAACTTTAGAAACACGTGCTGGAGAAAATGTGCTCAACATCCAGCTGCTCCATCGCTAGCGTAAGACTCTGTAGCCTAACTTGACTAAGATTAATAAAACATTGTAAAATTGATGGATTACTACTAGTTGTGCCTAACGATCGAGAAAACTATTCGCAGAGGAATAAATCAAACAGTCAAAAGGTACTCGTAGGCTAGTAAGAAAGGTTACGTACATAAAAGAGTGCGGATAATTATATACTATATGTTGTCGCTAACCACTTAAATGGATGGCTATATTTCAGAGTTT
Source organism: Magicicada septendecula (assembly GCA_034769895.1). Lineage (NCBI taxonomy): Eukaryota > Metazoa > Arthropoda > Insecta > Hemiptera > Cicadidae > Magicicada > Magicicada septendecula. The sequence goes on along the minus strand of CM068368.1, from coordinate 570,486,667 downwards.
TCCCTAAAAGAATATCGTGTCGACTAATCCTAACGTCAGTTCTCTAAAGGAACGGGAAGAGTTATTAAGCAAATAGAAGGTCTACGGTTACATTTACAGTGCAATTTAGAGTAAAAAGGACTACATAATGAGAATAAAATTATTCCCAGGATTATAATGTTAGAGTATGTAAAACGTTATTCTATAAGAAAGATAACGTTCTTTGTAATAGAAAGTTGGTCTACTATATACAGAAAGGATGGATATCCCCCCCCCCACACACACACACAGAAGATTGTATGTATTACAAATAGTACATACGTAGTGTATGTAAAGTTAAGAGTTTGTAGTTCTTCTTATAATTATCAGTTCTTTTTATTATGATAAACATAGGGCTTTAAACTGTCTAAACAATGAAAGAATTTAAGCGCACAATATATGGAACGTACGTTACTTAATTGTGATTAAAAAACAAACTATTTACTGTACGTTTCCATTTAATTTATTTCTTTCAAAAATCCAAAAATTCCATTTCCTTTTTCAACTTTGAGCAGCGTAAATTTCCATTTCCTTTCATGTAGCGTAAGTAGAATAGCAGCTGAAAATACTTTTAGTAAGCTGTTGGCGTAATCGTGCGTTAAATGAACGGGAAGGATGCTATCGGTAACAATTCACGATAATCATAGTTGAATAATATGTAGTTTCTCACAACAGTGACTTTTAGATTAAGCTAATAGTCGTCACAGTAGTTCGGAGTAATTTATCTTCTTTTAGAGTACTGTCTCAAAGTTTACCTGGAAAGTATTATTTATATAAACATTACTTAAATGAGATAGTCAAAAAATTCTGCCCTATAACTGGAATATTCTACTCATTGTGATGATTTTGTAGTCAAACAAACTTTATGTTGCTCGACCACCATAAACGTTTTGTTACTAACATTTTAATGAAAATATTATAGTCTTAATCATAACAATGCATTGTTTTATCACAACTGCAATTTTTTTCCCAACTTTGGGTATGAATAAATTTGACCTACTTATATTTTTAAGATCATTGACAACTGCTCCCAGGTACTTATACTTTTTACTTTTTGTAACAATTCTCAATTAATTCTCAAATTTTCTTTGATGCTGTTGTTATTTGAAACAGTATAATTTTTGTTTTTAACATTAAATTTGAATCCATTTTCTTTAATTGTAGCCACAACCTAATCAATCAATGACTGAAAATTTTCCAAACATCCTATAGTAACTACTACAGCGAACCGTAAATTGTAAATGGGTTTCCCGTTAATTGCAATCATTATTGTCTATTCAGCGAATGCTTCCTTCATTACGTCTTCTGAATACGGATTAAATAGCATGGGAAAAGCGCACAGCACAGTCTAACACTCGACTTATTTCTATTTTTTTACAAGTTTTGTTTCCTTCTTTTATCACTATCTTTTGGTTACAGTAAGTGTTAAAGACAATTCTAATATCTCCCACATCCATGAATTTATTGTTGAAGAGCTGGATGGGACGATTATATTGGATTCTATCGAAAACCTTAATGTGCGCGTAGTATAGGAAATGTACATACAATTTAAAAGATTGGAGATTTAGGTTATTTGAGATTTCACATTAATATGACAATGTCATAAAAACCAAAGTTGATATAAGCGTGAGAGGCAAAAGGTCTGTTATGCTAATGCAATGTGGTTTGAAAATTTAAAATTTTGGAGGCCTCACATAAAAATTGTATAAAGATAAGTATCACACTTTTCTTACATAACACTCGTCGCTCATTCAGTAATAATCTACAAGCAAAAACCATAGCAATCGATTTAATTGTTCTCGCATTCTTCTCTTGTCTTTTCAAATGTAAAGTAAATACACTCACATATTTTTTCCTTTAGACAGGAAATAATTTTGTTTGCATAAATTTTACAGAAACTATCTTGCTTTCATTAGACTGGCTGAAACAACCAATCAATTCATTTGCTCGACTGCTCAAGCCTATAGTAAATCCAAGCCAGTCGACCGTATTCAGTTGCAGAGGCGAATCTCGCATATTTTAAGATGTTGCTGTGGCAAACACGGAGAAGATTTAAGAAGAATTAGTTACTAATGCTAAGAATAATTAATATTAATACTAGTTTTATCAGTACTTTTTGCATTTATGAGCTTACCGTTTAAGTTGAATGCTTAAAGAGCTTGTCGTGTCAGCATTTGTTAATTTTCTTAAATTCCTTATTCTTGTTTTACAAGTCATCAATATTTTCTTTAAGATTTTCTGATATCTTTGCAGTTAATATGTTCATTTATGAACACTTCTGGGTTACGTTAATTAGCTATCTACGTATAAAGTATGTAGTTAGCTATTAATCAGTTATATACTTGTATGTTTATTTCATTGTCATTCTGTTTCGTTGTGTTATGTAAAACCTTTTGTAGACGTTAATTGGAAGTAACATCGTTGATTTTACAGCCGTGTATTTGCCCTGTTTGTCTGGCTATACGAGTTTCTTTGCATCGAAGTTGATTAGTTATTTCTGAGTAAGTACTTCCAGATTAGCCAACTCTTGCTTATAAACGGGTGAATTGCGGTATATAGATGAGTGTTGACCACAGTAATTGATACGTTTCATTGCTTCTGCAAAGGGGTCGTCACCATGAGTGTCCAGACACATATACTCATAATACCCAACGCAAGCTTTATCATTCTCAAATATTATAAATTGATTAAAATTGAATATTTTAATATTTATATACAATTTAATAACAGAAGCATAATTATCTACTAGAAGTTATAAGAATATGTTTTTTGCGTGTACCTTATATAAAGAAACCTATGAATATCACTGTTACAACGTTGACGTTTAGACACAACAACGTAATGAAAATGTAATGACACAACGAATGAACACACATCCGTTAATCTAAGGATTCCATACGTATTTTTGAAAATAATAATAGAACACACAGTTTCATTACAGACTTTCTGGTAAAATATAAATTAACACTCGTTTCCGTGCGCTGACATACAAGAATTAAGAGTATTCACGAGTTTCTGTGATTTGTGTTAGAAACATATGCTACGTAAATGGAGCTTTGAAAGGTTGTTACAGAAATAATGACTAAAAATGTTAATTTGAATTAATCTTTTGAATAATAACTGAGTGGAAACAATGAAGGATGTATGAACGGATATGAACGGGCTTATTTTAAACCAACCTTGAAGGAATAAATGTGAACTACATTATAATGAAACGAAAAGCAATAATCACACAATGTGTTACCGTATATATTGCTGAGTAATATTAATAAATATGTTAGCTTATACTATACATCAGATATAACTCTCATTTCTTTATAACGAGAATATTGTGACCAAGAGATACATAGTACTCATGAGGTTTTGTAGAAGCAGATATTTTACCAGTGTCAATTATGTTCTTAGCGTTACGTCGCTAAACGTTTAATACAATAATATCAACAAAATAATGACCTCTATACATTTTATTTAAAAATATTAATTTTATTCTAACGTAAGTAAAAATAATTCATATTTTTTCAACAAATAATTTTACGTAAAATTAATTTACATATTTTGATTATTAACTAAAATTTTATCAAATTAATTAGGCCCAAATCAAATTATTTTATTAAAACGTAATACAGTATAAACTTTTAATAATTCAGTTTTTCTGTTACACGAGAAATTGGTTGTATAAATGGCTTTCTATGATTTATTTTATTTCTCGTGTAAAGTACAATTACTCGATAATACAAGAGTTTGTTGTTTCATATTTGCAAGTATTTTTTTCTTCCATAGACTTGTACAGCACTTTTGGCTTAAAATAATCTTGTATTGAAATGCTTAAAATATAGCTTCTCATTACATGATTATGTTCTGATATTTTAGTAGAAGTATACAGTATTAATGTTTGTATGTACGTGTGTCTGTGAGGGCGAGCGTGTCTGGATAAAATACAATATGACTAGAGGTATAATTCAAGTCTAAAGGCACCCTAGCAGATCTTTCAAATGGACTATTTCAATTTCTATAATTTATCATTTTTACTTATTTTCTATGATATGTAAAACAAATTATTTTCGATGTTACTTCATACGTTAACAACCGAATTCACTGACTCGCTTCCCTCAACTTTATTAATATTATAATTAAAGGCTTTGAAATTAAGGTAAACGACGATTTAAACAGTATTGTCGATTACGTTCGCTTTTCTTCTGGTGAAGGTATTATGTTTAGGTTGACATTTTATTGTTAGGTTGTAAAATGGAGTTGACTAATGCACTATTTTTTCTATTAAAACGTGAGGCTAAGCAGAGGATAAGATGGAACAAACTTGGATATCCATAGTAGAAATACAAACGTTAGTTATAATAATTTATAAGAACTAGTTATTGAGATAAAAAATATAAATATAATCATACGTTTCTTTAAAAGTCGTCAGTGATAAGATATTAACGTTAAGGCTACTAGTGAGACGGACTTTTTCCATCACTGCTTTTTCATTAAAAAGTGACGTTTCGGCTGCACAAGAAATCGGTAGCAGTCTACAGGCAGAAACAAAGCTAAAATATAAAAAGTAAAAGATAAAATATAATCTGTCCCCACAACCTACAGACAGTCAAAACACACAAAAGTGTTGTGAGTTGGGATGAATAATATCTTCCGGTTGACTATATAAAGGGATGGGACTTAGCGCCGCCTGTCACAGTTTGCGGGTGATCTTCAAGCGTGCGTGTTCATGTAAATTTGTGCGTCTTGTGATCTGTGTTCAGTGTGTGCATGGTGAGTTATAGATTTCATGGTTGGTAAGTTTTCATGGTTTATTTATTTACTTTTGTTTGTTACATATATATATATATTTTGTAAATACTTCTGTGTGTTTTGACTCTCTGTCGGTTGTGGGACAGAGTATATTTTATCTTTTATTTTGAATGTTTTAGTTTTGTTTGTGCCTGAAGGAGACTACCAACGTGTTGTGTACCCGAAACTTCGCTTTCTAATAAAAAATGAGAGCGATGGAGAAAGTCCGTCTTACTAGTAGTCCAAGTATAAATATACGTGTCAAAGTTAATAGGTATATTGTCAAAACTAAAATAACTTAGAGCACAACATAAAATAAACGTCACTCAGTCTCCCATTGTTACAGTCTGTACTGAATAGTACGAAATGTGATGTGAAATAGTCACATCCGTGTTTGAATTTCTTTTCTTCTGATTTACTGCCGCGTAACAGTTAATCTCATTGCCTGCTCCACTCATTCTCTATCCATGTATTTCATCCTTTATTTTATTTAATGGTATATCTACGCAATACAAATTGTGATATATCATTTAGGAAGATAGCACGTCGGAAGCAGGTACATGACATAGGGGTAAAGAAAGTAAACTAAAACACAAACACAAAACAGGTACTCACCCTTACAATATTCAACAATAAAACCTTGCATTATACAGAACAAATTGGTAGCCGTCTTCAGGAAAAAAACAAAACTGAAACATCACAAATAAAATGCAAATATATTATGTCCCGCAACCGACAGAGAGTGTTAACGCACTAAAGAATTGATATAACATATAGATAACAAACAAAAACATAAATAAATAAATATAACTTACCAACCATGGAATTTATAAGACACCACACACGCGCGCGCGCGCGCGCACACACACACACACACACACATATAATGCACAAAACACAAGACACACACACACACACACTAACATGAAGCACGCATTGCGGTTAACCTTGAGGCGTTGAATTGCAATAAATTGTAATATAAATATTAACTATACATCAATTAATTTGTAAACAAAAATCTGAATTTAAGGTTAAGAACTCATCCTTTATACGTCCACAAGCACAGAGTCTGTCCAGTTGGAGAGATAGCAGGTCTTTCGATGTAACAATATTTTCATGTCGGAGTGGCATAAAATAATATTTGTAAAACAGGCATAATGGTATAATATTTTTGACGATGGTAATGGTTTAAATTATATATAAAGTAATTTAATTTGTAAATATTTTAAATTAAACGTGGATAATTTTATTAAGGTATCAGAAAGAATGATAATTTGGTCTAAAGTACTGGTAACTAAGAGATATCCGTTTATGTGGTAAAAGCAAATTAATATATACAATTTTTTACTGCATTAGTTTGTATATTTTCTTAGGTGCAATATTGTTTTAATATTTAAAATATTGATTTTTGTGTAAATACTTAGAGCGATATTTGTCAGCATGGTATAATAAATGGGTACTTATTGTAAAAAAAAAATAAGATAAAATTTTCTATTGGAAAAAAGTGTAATATATAATTACTTAATGTCGTGTTTTAGTACGTTGTTCTCAATAACAATTTGTGTACTGATATTCTGTAATTATAAGCCTACGTGTGTAGGTTATTTTATAGGTATCGTCATTTATCTCCATAATATACGTCGTTAGGTATAAGAAATGATACAAGAATTACAATTACAATTATGCTCATGTCGTGAAACGAAATATCAACCCAGTACAACCTACATAACGTGTTTCGCCACATAAACGAATTTCCTACACGAAAGTAGTAAAAAACTTAGTAACGTGTACTTTAAATAGGTATTTGTTTATGGCAGATTTATTCAACTTAAAATTACAGGATATTACTCCAAGAGAGCTACATTTGGCAATAAATACCATTACGTGCATGGAAAAATGCCAGAGGACGTAGTTATGGTCATCTAAGACACCAGTTAAATTCATCCCAGAGTAACAGGAAATGTAATTTCTGGAACCATTTTATTTGAGATAAAATGACTATAGGCCTAAACTTAGTTTACTGGTATATTCGTTTACTGTTATATTCGATCTAAACTGATATTCAAGTGGCACTAATACAGCGGCTTATATTATTAGCGTAATTTCTTCAGTAGATTATTTTCCTTTCATTGTTTTCGACATAATGCTAAGTTTAATTTTTTGGTTTAAAGTCAAATTACAAAATATATTCCTTTTTTAAATTACACTTAATTTACGAAACCGATGATTTCGTTTTCCCCATTTTTAAATTAAAGTGCTGCAGTAAAGGTGTAATTTTATTGTATGGAGTAGATATATTAAAAATGATTTTGCTCTCACCAATAAAGGACGAAACTTTGGGGAACCGTCATAAGTATATGGAAGGATATGTTCTGTTAAGAAATAAATCTAGGAAACCTTTTACCAAAGTTCTTTACAACAACTTACTGTTATGTAATTTAGCTTAATGTTTAAGAAAGTGTAATGTATTCTACAGACACTAATTTACTGTGGATCTGTAATAGCTTATGTCAATGGTTAGGACAAAATAAATTTTACAAACAGGCATAATTAAAGTTTTAATGAAAGTGTATACGTTATGTAAAGTCTTTTTAAGCATATGCAATAATTACAGCTAAATATTACTTAAAATTTCCAGTAATGATTTGTTAAGCCAATTAAATCACTATAAGTCTGAACTAAAATCTGAAAAGGATAGGTTATTAGTCTGCTGACAGATATGCATTTTTCTATAGCTTCTAATGATGAAAGTTTTTATAAGGTACAATCATTAACAGGACTCAGTCTGAAAACATTTCAGTCAGACAAAATACCTTGTCATCCTGTTGATCTGTACAGGTAATACAGAATTACGATTTGCTAATATTTATGGAATGGCATACAATGTTAATATTATAATTGTATAGATATAATATAAAAACGTTACATGGTAAAATTACATATGGGTAATAGTAGACAAAATTATGTGTAACATATGTAAATATGGGTAACAAATTTACACGCACAAAAATCTCCTGACCTAAGCACGCAAATGTTTACATTGCACTTTACAAGTCTACGTATGAGATCAAATGTTGTCGAAAAATCGACACACATTTTGAAAAATATTATATTTAATGAGCGAACTTCAAAAATGTTTCATTACACTCGTCAATTTACTACGAAAATAGGGTAAGCTTATGTGTTAAGCGATTTATGGGCCCATTCTGTAGAGTTTTCCTTGCCTTACTAAATGCAATCTGGTTACATGAACCACAGACGCAAATTTAATAAGTCTATGTAGTCTACGCGTGACGGTAATTCGTGTGCCATGACGTCAGTGAGGTTATAATACACATACACGAACATGCAAACTCATTTGGATAACGAGTCTTTGGACTTTTCAATTTTCTTTATACAAATAATAGAGTCCCACACCATTTATAGCACAATAATACTTCGCCACAATACTTCAACCACTATTCGATCCCTACTAAGGAAACTCGCTCAACGAACTGATCTGACAAAGCCAGCCTCTGTCCTTTATATACTTAGCGCGTGTGTACTACAATAAAGTTTCCATCCTTAATGCGGTGTGCCAGCTAATACGTGTTTCAAGTGTTCTCCAGAGTAGGCCTAATCTGGAACGTACTTTAGTGCGGCCTTGACCGAGGCTACACCTGCTCGACTAGCTGAGGGACGGGTGGAGGACGCTCTCGGCTCTTCGGGAACGTTCTGTTTTTACAATATATATAACATTATATAGAAGTTTACAAAAGCAAGCTAACTACCGTAATTAAATTTTTTGCTTCATTGCCTCTCATTCCTTATTACAGTAAGTAATTGGATCGGAGAGTTTGAACTATACAGATATGCAGTCAATATAATGTAGGAAGCAGAATAACGTGTGTGTTTAGAAAGCAGTTTTGAAAAATTGGATCACTAAATTGCAATGAGTATTAATACAATATAATTCTCCAGGGTAAGAAGAATATATTCAGTATAAGGTATATAACTTTTTACGTATACTATAATTTATAGTGTTATGAATGTAATAACGTGATACGTTTTAGTGCTATTTAATAGGCCAAGTGTTAGCACTAAGAGTCATTAGCTCTGCAAGTAAAATGCGTCGACAGGAAACATACCGTAAACTTAAAGGAATATTACTGTCACCCACACGCAGGCAGCGACGCACGTATGTCCAATAAAATCATGTAGAGTGATGAAATATATTATGAACCTACTAGCTCAGGCAGTCAGAAACAGAATCATACGAAAAATTGCTGATTGTGCCACACTGAATTTTCACAACGTGTATGGCGAATTTGCTATTTTGGCGGAATTCGATTTAATTTCATGTTTATTTTTTGTAGATCCAGTTCACCAATACATATATTTGCCAGATGTATTTCAAACTGGTTCGCATTAAAATGCAACCAGTGAAAGACTGACATATTACGGAACTATAATGTAATCAATTATTGTTAGATATTATATGCATATATAATACATATGAGTAGTATACATCCAGTGTTAATCTGTGTTTGCGTATACTACAGTAACAAAACTAGTATTTTCCCTGACCTGCAGAAATCGCACACTGTTTGTAACGAAGTAGATTTATTATTATTATTATTATATCAATTACTGACATTAGATAATTCTTCAATTACATGAAAAATTTATAAAAATGTATTCTATTTCTTCAGTAACGTAACAATTGTAGAGCACACAATCATGCAGTAAGCACTACAAATTTTAAATGTTTGGATATGGGTCACAAATCCTTTTAGCCTGACACCCTTCTGGATTTCCACAATTTATTACAATTTTGTAAATTTCTTTTGGGTCTTGGGGATTAAAATATTTCCAAAGCTTGACAAGGCATTCAGATGCCTGTTCCAATTCCCTTTAATCGGATACTCCACATGAATTTTATCGATTTTATCAAACTTTAACTTTTAACAAACTATTGAGACCTGACACAAAAATTTTTGAAATTTTCAAAAATGAACACTATATTCATAATGTGCTTTAAATTCCCTTTAGTTTGATACCACCCACGGAATTTGCGATTCTTTCGCGCTTACGCGTATAATAACCACATTTTTCCCTCCCACCGACCTAATTTCGGAGGGCTCAGTCTCAAAGACATTAGGATTCTGTAGGATAAAAGTATGGGCATGCATGACAAGTTTTACGAAAATCAATTGATACGTTCAAAAGTTACCGTGAGGCATACACCAAATGCTAGGTAGATAGGTGTATACCTAATGATAAAGATAGATAGGCAGACAAGTGCTAAACGGTCGAGCCGAACTGAGAACTCTCTTCGCTCGTTCAATTACTGGAATAATACTGCACACAGAAAAAAAATGAGTTTAATAAATATTATTACGCCATTGCATGTAACTATGGTCACGTATATCTAAATTTGTTGGATGTCGTAATCTAAATATTCTAAGAGTAGCCTGTATATTCTATAGCCTACTCTTATGCCTTCCGAGATACTGCTCTATTATTCTCCCTGCAACTGCAGAATAAAACTAATTAAAATTAATATTGCGTAGCAGAGGCGACCTCGCTTGCTGTACAAGAAGCAACAATGAGTATCCGTAGTGAGTTCAATTCTGTGAGTAGAAGCGACAAGTGCTATTAACTATCAAGTGTTATATATATTTTTGTGTATAATGAGTATTATAAATTTATACAACCTAAACCATTATAACAAAAAGTGTTTTCCATAAGAAGGTGTTATAAAATTTGTCAACACAATTTCTCTGGCGTTAAATGCTTTCCGTCATTGTTTAATCCACAATCCTTAAGACAATATCTTTAATCCAGCTTTATTTTATTCATTGTTAATTATCAAATTATTAATTCATCTTCGTTGTCAAATAACTTATATTTTTAGTAAGTGATATACATCTTTGTTATATGTTTAAAGCAAAATTCTTAGTGTCTACATTTACATTTGCATGACAATTGTCAGTACTCTAAATACATGTGCATATACCTCTTTCTGTTGTATCTGTTTTGTAATTCCAATACCAGACATTTTCCATGGAACACTATAAATCGTGATAGATTTATAACTTTAGATATTAATTGAAAAACTAAAAAAAAAATTAGAATTATTTTTCTGCAAACAAATGGATTTGAATCACAATTGCGGGAATTAAAAGTATTCACGAATTCATATAAATAACATCGGAACTCAGTCCAGAATAAGAGAACGTAACTGGGAATAAATGGTTTCACCGGTACCGGTGGTGGAAAAAGTAGAGAAACGACACGATGGAAAACGTAAGCAGGAGGCAGAGGAACGGAAGCGTGAAACAGAAGACATCAAAGCAGAAACAGATACAGGAGTAGAAACAGATACAAGAACTAGTACCACAGAATTGGGTCTCCTACGAGGTGAGCTTCATAAATAAGTTACTGAAATATCGGAAGCAGAAGAATCAATGACATTAAAAGTAGCTGAAGTAGAAAAATCTGTATCAAGTGTTGAAGAATCGATGTCTACAAGAACATCTGTCATAGAAGAACCTATGTCAAATAAAATATCTGCAGTAAAAAGCCAATGGCAAACACAAGAGAACAAATTAAAAGCGAAGTTGAGTAATTCATGAAGATACACGAAAACAAATTTCTGAACGGACTGTACCAATGATAAAAACCTTAACTTCATAAAAGGCTACAACAAACTAAACTCAATAGTTATAAATACTTACTAGACTTTATAGTAAACGAATTTGCGAGTAAACAAAAAGTGCGTTTCAACATATGCTAGAAAAAATTCGAAATAAATCGCTAAACTAAACCGTATGAGACAACATAATGACAAAGTTCAAAAATTCAATCTGCACTGGCTGATAAATCTCACCGATTAAGATATTCCTCTTGACATAAAAACATTACTTTCACTAGGACTAAAATTTCCCCTCCCGGATAATAATAATCGCGTCCCCAATGCGAAAATTATCACCGAAGTGGAACACGTTCTGCATAACCTGAAGATAAAAATCCGGAAATCGTCAGAAGTGAATGTACTAATATTATTACTAAATGTTTATTTCATAAACAAAAATAAATCAAATAATAAACACCAACACAACCAACTGTCCACTGTTAGTAAAGCCACCAAACACTTTTTATCACACAACAAAGACATTTTAGGCCTAGTACTTCAGGCAGGTAGATCTAACAAGACCGTTAGAATGTATAAAATTCCTTTGAATCTGTATAATGATCTAATAATAACATTAATAAAAATAATATTTTTTTTTTACGAGGGAGACTGTGAAAAACTAATGTTCGCCGCAGGAGGGTTTGCACTCCTACGGTGTATGGGACTCGCAACCACCAAAACCACAAACACTTTTGCCACCAGCATGTGGGCAAACACATGCATCCACTTCGGTTCTCAGCTTTCGCAATACTTAAAAGTAGGGCCATTTGTTCTTCGTCCTCTGGATGTTCATCTGTTTCAAACTTTCAGCGGGTCCACGTTACCTGTTTTCTGCTATTCCGTCAGCGGCCCTAACAAGATCATCTTAAGCGTCCTTTTTTTGCCTTAGTACCTTCTCTACGTAGTTTGCTACCTTATCCCAGTGATGTTCGCTGTGCAGTATTATTCCGGTGATATTTTCGGGCCAGATCTGCCCCACTACATTTTCCAGGGTTTGCCTCTCCTCTTCCATCTATCACATGTGAAAACCATGTGACGAACATCGTCTAATTCCTGTTTGCAGAAAATGCAATCTTGTCTGTCTACTTTCTCTATCCTATATAGATAAACCCGAAATAGGCCGTGGTCAGCTAGAAACTGCGATATGAAATAATTAATCTCGCCATGTTTGCAGTCAGTCCATTCAGCTAACTGCTTTATGAGCCTAGCGATCCATCTTCCCTTCGTGTCACTGGTCTATCTTTACTGTCACAATAATAAGAACAACAATAACAATAATAATAATAATGCCCTCCCCCAAAAGCCAACCCTATGCCTGGCCACAACATCATGGTCTGGTGAATGGCGGGCAACAGCTGTTACTCTTTAACTGCCTAACAGAACACTGATAGGTGAGTTAGACAAGACTCTGTGTATCGGTCAAAAACACACAGTAACACACGGTGGAAGTTAATGGGAGGATGGCTCTTCGTTAGTGGGTCGCGGACGATGGCCTCTGGCCACGCATCCTAGGATGGTGAAGAGTAGGAGACATTTCTCCTCAGTTGACACCGAAAGATTCGTAGCATCGTTCACCTATGTGCCGGGGCTGTCGAAGTATGTGGTGGTGAAACGGAAGGAAGGTGAATTTCGAAAAGTGAGTCCCTTCCTTATTGAAAATGCTGTCACCGGTTGCGCTGGATCAGCCACACAGTATATAAGAAACACCGCAGGTAGACTACTTGTCGAGAACCTAAACGATCAACAGTGTTCGAGATTACTTAAACTGCAGACAATAGGGGACGTAGAGGTAGAAGTCGTTCATCATGTACCCTGAACACAAAAAAGTGGTAGTGTGCAGGGTCCTGTTCAACTGCACAAAGGAAAAAATTGCGACTGAGCTCCTCTCACAGGGAGTTATGGCATGTCGGAGATTGACCGACAGACGATCATATCTGCGTCCCACGTCTTAACCTTCAACAGGACAACTTTGCAGGAAAAGGTGAGACTAGGATGGTGTGAGAGCCTCAGCCGATGCAATGTTTTCAGTGCTTGGGTTTCGAACACACTGCATCAAGATAATCTCGTGTCAGTACATGTTTCTGTAGGGAATCGGCTCATGGTGACGAACCCTGTGCAGAAGCAATGAAAAAAATCAATTACGATGGTCAACACTCATCTATATACCGCAATTGCCCCGTTTATATGCAAGAGGTGGCTAATCAGGAAGTACGTACCTTGTAAAAACTAATCTACTTCGATGCGAAGAAACTCGTATAGCCAGACAAACAGGGCAAAGTAAGTTATACGATGTCACAGGGCTGTAAAATAACGATGTCATCGGCCCATATTTTAAGAAGAGATTAACTGCGGTAAAGCAGTTTGTCGACCGTAGAAAAGCCCCAGAAGTGTATAAAAACGCCAAAAATCCGTAATGATAACGCGGCATTAATAATATAAATGATTATATATATAATGATACAAAAATGAATCACAGCTATGCACAGAAAATATGCTACGCTTCTGAACAGAACATCAGAGAAGAAGGGTGTTGAAATGGAGAAACTAATAATGCTCTCTAATTTACAACGTAAAAAATCCGGAATATTACGGATAAAGTTTAGAAATTCCCCCTACATATTAGATAAATGTTATAAAACTAAAAAGTCAATAATGTAAATGGACTGCAATGTAATGTCCATAATGTAGTGTCCCTAATGACATATATGACTGCATTGCCGGCGACGTGATCTCAACGACCTGGTAATCTGGCGGAACTCGGCAACTTACCAAAAATTAAAAAAAGTTAGCCGGAACGGAAGCCAAGAAAATAAACACGGACCGTAGCGAATGAGTTTTTTTATTTCTTTATATAAGGCATTGAAAGTTGCCCGTATGCTACGTTTCTAGAACCAGTAAGCGTGAGTTTACAATAACCACTTTAGATGACGATCTGTTGCCAATATTTACCAGATTCTGTGTGGCGAGTAGAAAATATGCAGGATCTGTTCGAGCTATGCAGGATCTGTCCTTGGGGACTCCAACGACCATAGCCTCTCTTGGGATTGTCATGCGATGAACAGCGCGGGATTAAGAGCTAATGATATAATGATGGGTCTTTTGCGTTATACGACCACAAAGCGTTGGCATTGGCATTTTGTTTATCTTTCATTAAACTGAGTATAGTTCTCAGAATTTGCTATCTCTGTTTACTGATTAGTTAAAATGATATTCTCTCATTTACAGACTGTCGTACACTATACAAGAATAATTATAAGTTATCTTATCGCTCCACCGGCTGTAGTCGTAGGTCATTCCTGTCTTGTCGGTGCTTTCAGCAACATGTCTTTATTTCATTTAGTGCGGGAAATAAGTAGTAATGAGAAGGGAGTGCAGTTTTTGAAGGACAAAGGTGTTTTACACAAAAGACGATACTGTGCGAATGGTCACGAAATGACTCTTCAGCTGTCTGAAAAAATTTGTAGGTGGAGATGTGGTAAAAACAGTGTAGGACGACCGTCGGTTTACGTAACGGTTTTTGGTGTATACAATTTGTGTTTTTGATGAATAAAATATAAAACTACTTCAAAGTCTTCTATGCAGATATACATCATTATTTTGGTAAGTTTTCACTATTATGATATTGTTACAAAACAGAAAAGACCCGCTGACTGCCTTTACCATTACTCGCTTTTGTTTCTATAATCAACTCGTATAAATCACACACACACACACACACACACACGCGCGCGCGCGCGCGCGCGCGCCCCACACACACAGAGGCGAGACTAGACGCAGGTTTTAACTAATCAGTAAACAGAGATAGCAAATTCTGAGAACTATACTCAGTTTAATGAAAGATGAACAAAATGCCAATGCCAAGCTTTGTGGTCGTATAACGCAAATGACCCATAATGATTAACAACGCGACTGTCTTTAAACACAGGCGCGAACACACCTTTCAGTGTTAGAAGTGGCACTTTATCAGCTATCGCTCTTTCGATCTGTAACACTAGTCTTGCTCCGCGCTTATCGTGGGCAGTGCTCGCAGACTGGTAACAATTATTTCCCAGTACTGATAACGCGTATGCAAAAGAGCCTTATACACATGTTGAAAATATGGTGTGTTGTTTTTACAGGCTTCAAGGCTTTTTGCAAATGTAGAAGACGACGTACACAGTTCTACAACTTCTGGAATTTCTGCAGGTACGGATGATATCCCAAGTACCGTTGGTCGTTTTTCCAGAACACCGGTACCATAGTGAAATACCATTGTAAATGTCAATACAAGAGTAAAGCGTCGAGCCTTAAACTGGTATAAACGAGCGCCGACCGAGTATAATCCCATCGCTTTTTAGCCACATCGAGCCACTGCTCGTAGAACAATATTTGTTTCACAAATCTCAAGCTGGGAAAACTACGTCTTGACTATATCAAGGTCGACCAAAAATGGAAGTATGGAAGAAGATCAGAGCAACCGTTAGCACATCAGTGTTTAAGCATGTCACATCTATAGAGCTCAAAAGTGAATTGATTTGCAACCCCGATAAGATTTATGAGACCTAGGCTGCGCGATATACCGAGATCAGTCGTATTGAAAGTTATTATCTCGACTTCCTCGCAAGAAAAGCTGAAGTCAAACACAAACGTGACTTCAAAATTGAAGGTTACTGAACCTACAGCGTGCCTTTCACGAGGAGGTAATTTCAGTCCGTTATCAGTGCTGTCGGCGACACTGCTGGGGGACCGGACGATATTCCTAACAGCATAATACGTCAACTGACGGACTAGCCATGCCTACACTAGTAGCAATTTTTAACGGCATAACTACGCAAGGGGGCTACCCTAAACGATGCAAAAATGTAATTGTCATTCTGCTTCTCGATGTCGGAAATGATCTTTATAAAGTAGAAAACCTGCCTCTAGTTTGGTTAACCTGCTGTTTAGGATCATTTTTTGGCAATTTGCTTACGGCATTATCCTCACACCGAACTAAACTGGAACTCCTTTTAACATTTGTTTTGGAAGAATACGCCGAAAAACATGCTCGACATTGCCCAAGGCGGCAATTATATACATCGCCGAACTGTATGCGCTGTGGCAATCTATTCGATTTTGTCAGTACAGGTTCCAGAGAAAATTTGTTATCTGTACAGGTTCAATACATTTTCTAACTGTCTTGGACAATCCGGGCACATTATATCAATTGTAACAGATAATGGCGAGACGCTATGTGATAGACAATTCTGGTTCATCTGTTACTTTTGTTTGATGTCCGATTCGTGTATGTATTGAAGGACGCTGCAGCGAGACTCGCTGTAGACAGCCTACAAGGCTATGCAATTGTCACACGAACTTAGTATGGAATAGGAGCTGCCACAAACACGATTCTCAATTTGTGTAGCAGATGTGGAATACGCCGGAGAGCAACTTTCTGCCGAAAGCAGAGCGTCTCTAAATTGCAAGTGGTAGACCGCAGTGGCCATGAACAAATTTGCATCACCAGACTGCGAATAGGGCATACGAACGTGACGTTCATTTACCTACTACAAGTACAAGAACTATCCTCTGTTCCTGTAGCAGAGGAGTTACAGTGATACACATAACAGAAGACTGTAGTGCTCTTGTAGAACTCGAGGAAAGACACAGAGTGAAAAGTAAGCTGAAAGAAAACCTCGGAAACAAACAGTGATAGTAAGAATTCTGACCTTCCTAAAAGCAGATAGATTGGTGTATCGGCTCAGAAAACATTGTTTTGTGTCTTAGTGTGTATGAATGTCCACCTTTGTTGACTTAAGTAGAATGTAGACGAGAAAAACATACAGTAAAAACGTTCCTAGTCGACGTCTTTCTGTTGAAGGCCGGAAATAAAGAAGATGATATTAATTATAATGATTTTGATGACAATTACAGCATTATTCTCAGACGGTTAGACTATTCTATTTCTTTTACAAAATAAGGTTATCGTAGTGTGAATATAGTGTTTCGTGGCTCAATAATACATTGCGTCGGCAGTACGAAGTAACGATGAACTGGTTACTTTATAAATAAAAAAAAAAACAATACGGTAATTGAAGACAATAAGTTCAGAATAAGACATTTCAAAATCTATATTAGCGAATTTCTCAGGTAAATTGTAATTACTATAGTTAATGCACAATTTGTAGAAAGAATGGACATTGACTAATCTATTCTATAAGGATATTATGTTGAGCGTGAAATTAGCGTAAAATCAGCTTAAATAAACTAATACAACAATAAACACTCATATAAAACAATTCTTTACGTTCATGATTATCCTACACGTTAATGTAACAAACAATAAATGTCACTTCATGAACAATTTTGCACTCATTAATACACAATAATCATTTTATACTAAATCGCAAGTTACAGTAACTATTATAACTCACCTTAAAACGCAGATACAAACTAACTACTATTGATTCAAAATCTTATATTTATAGGCCAACCCTGCTGAGATTTGAGATGATTCTACCGCTTTCTAGATGATGCGTCGAAGATACTCCTTTAGTTACGGGTGCCTAAAAACACTGGAAATTATGTCAAAACCGATCTTATACACATCCCTACAGCATACACGCCACACAAGTCGCCTATCTCATGGACACAGGAGCTTCTATCACCTTAAGTCATCGAAATTCATGGTGCTTTTACATTCCAGTTAACACGATATTTTCAAATATTTTTATAAATTAGGTGAGGGGCTTACTGCAAATGCAGGGAATATTACAATTATGCAATTTAATCTAGACAATATTAAATTAAACTTTAAATTTAAATTTTTACTCATATTTACATAGTATTTTAATTGCTTTTGGTACGACAAAGGTAAACGTAAGCTTTGAGAAAGATTTTGCGATGTTCGATAACCAGGAACAGTATCTACTCAAAGGAAAGAAAAAACGCAATTTGTTTATCTTAGTACAACTCTTCACTTACACGACAATTGACATTTGTTTTGCTAACATGTCGAAATGACAGTTCAAAGGCACATAGAGAGCACTATTACTGTGAAACACGTGTAATATAAAGACGTTCATTTTGGTGTGTTTGCAGCGAAACAGCTACATATTTTGTCACTTCTAACAAGAGAGCATGTCAGCGATTTATGGAATTATTCCAAGACACTGACTATTTTGTGACTTTGTATAACTCTGAGGTACTTATTACAACTTACCGAAAAGATTATTGAATCCGTCTTCTGCATAAACCAAAGCACCTTGTGAACGGTAATTTTTATTTAAAATGCAATATCTGATTATTATACAATTTCTTGCGTTGATCAGTGCAGATTTGGAACTTTTCTGACTGCAGTAACTAAACAGCATTTCATACAATTTTTCCTTGGTCTTATACAGCATCTAGTGTATAATTTAGAATCAGTCGTTAAAGGGAAATTAAGAAGATTTTGTTTGCGTACTTAATATAAAAATATATTTATCGGTATTTAAGATACTGAAAACGTAGTACATTATTAGTCCCTATACTTTCCCACATTTTACCAATGCAACTCAGAGCTGTGTTGCCTGCAAACGGCTTAAATGTTGCATTTAATTTAGCTCTGAGAACATCATTTGTTATTCCAGGTTAAGGGTTAGGCCCACAGCCAAAAAGATCTCAAAAAGACCGGAAAGATCTCTTAAGAAACCATAGAATCAGCCTAGGACGAATAAGAAGAAAAATAGAAATTGTAACTTTCCGGAGCGGCAAAACGAAATCGAAGAAGGACATAATTATTGCGCCATGTCATAATTATTGGAGGAATTGAAGCAATAAAAATACGGGATGAGGAGAGAAAATTATGAACAGAAGTCTATGGAAGAAGGAGGACTAGGCTCACCAAGTACTGCAACACAAGTTGTAGATAAGTAGATGGGTACATACGAGGGACGTTCACGTCAATCCGGGACTTTTGTTAGACTAGAGTGTAAATGGAGATTCCTGCCCATTCTGTTGGTCGTACATATGAAGTACAAGTGTCAGCTATTACCGCATGTCACGCTGTATTGTTTACACGTTAAACAATAACAACAGTCAGTCGTAAAGAACATGGCATTCAATGGACATGTGGAACAGCGTGTTGTAAGGAAATTTCTCGTGAATAAAGGCGTAAAACCCGATGAAATTTATTCGCGACTCCTTGCACAGTACAGTGATGGGACTCTTAGTCGCAGTAAAACATTTGAGAGGTAAACGTTTTAAAGAAGGTCGTACATCAGTGATCCCGGTCAAGGTGGTTCAGAGCCTACTGTAGTCATTCCCATGAACATTCAGAGAGTGGAAGAACTGATCCTTGATAATCGACAGATAACTTTTGAGCAAATTGCAAAAAAAATAAATGTGTCTGTGGGAACTGTAAACAAAAGCATTCACGAACATCTGAAGTTCAGTAACGTTAGTGCACGTTGGGTACCAAGACAGCTTTCTGCTTTCGACTGGCAAAGAAGATTGCAAATATGCAATGAGTTAAAACAACGTTTGGACAAAGAAGTCCAGCTTTTTCTTGGTCGAATTGTTACCTGCGATGAAACGTGGGTCCATCATTTCACCCCGGAATCAAACGTGTATCAAAGCAGTGGAAGCATGTAGACTCACCACCTCCCAAAAAATTTCGAACAATTGCTTCTGCAGGCAAAGTTATGGCCTCAATTTTTTGGGATAAAAATGACATCATTCACGTCGATTTTCTACCCCGTGGAGTCAATATTAACAGTGAGTACCACTGCAAAGTTCTTCAAGGTGTGCACAAAGCTCTCAAGAAGAAACGGCCTGGTGCGATCGCTAAAGGCGTTCTGATTCTGCAGGACAATGGAGGCCTGCATACCGCCCACCACACGACATGCACGCTACAAGATCTTGGCTGGGAGTTACTGCCACACCCCCTTACAGTCCGGACCTCGCACCCAGCGATTTTTACCTGTTTGGGCCCTCGAGGTTTTCCCTGGGAGGCCAGCATTCTAACAGCGACGATGAGGTGAAGCAGTCAGTCCTATTTTGGTTTTGACGTAACGACAAATCTTTCTATTCTGCGGCTATCCTGGCACGAGTGAAATGCTAGGATAAATGTAACAGGGGATTACATAGGGAAATAAAATTATTTTTACTATCATAAATGTGTTCTATATTTATTAAAATAATAGTCCCGGATTGACGTGAACGTCCTTCGTACATATGTAATTGCGGATATTACCAATAATATTGCAGCCATTACCGATTCCTGTGGAACACGATCAGTAGATCCTTTATGTGGCTGTAAGTATCATTAATCTTTACAGGTTTCAACATACCTAGTAGGCAATAGCAAACCATTTATGCGTGATTCTGCGAATACCTGCGAATGTAGTTTTCGCAACAATATATAGTGACCGGTAAGGCAAAGTCTATAAACAATTTTCCTATTACCTACGCCTTTGCCAGTTGAGTCGCAATTTTTTAATAATGCTGTTGTCTTCATTATTTAAAAACAATTTTATATAAACAAAACAGAGAGTGTTTTGTTTAGACCTTCTGTAAAACGGCACTAAGTAATAAAACTACTTCTAGAAAGAAAACTTAAAATGTACGTACGTAACATATGTCAATATAATAAAACTAAACATAATTGTTTCCTTACACTTATTATAATTAGTATTTCCTTTTCACACAGCTTATTATTGTTGCTTTCATTTCCTGTTGGAAAAAGCATCGCTTTAAGATACAGATATAGCTAAAGTTCATTACTTTGTTTTTTTCTTCTTTTTGCTTGCTAGGATTAGGATTAGGATTCCTGTCTGTATAAAATGTCACCATTTTATACTCGGTCTCCCAGCACTTCGCTTTCCCATGAGCTTATAGCTCATAGCCTGCCTTGGTATTCTATTCAGAGACAGGGATGTATGCATAACATGGTACTTCCATCTTTCGTTATATCATGACTTTTGTTAACTTTCTATAATCGTTTATTAACTTAATCCTTCTCTTATATCATTACTTCTTTACCCTAAAGTCTTGTACAACCTTCGACTAATAGAAGAAATCTCACATCTGAGGATTCCATTGATTTAAACGTACCTTTGCTAAAGGCCTAGCATTCTGATCCCTACAACATAAAGGGAACTGCCATCACTTTATAGAACTTTTTGTTTTCGCTTTCGACTCGTCATATAATGCCAAATGCCTTTCCATATTTGTCAGTTTCCTTTAAGATATCTTTGTCCTCCTTATATGTTAAAACACACCCTACATAACAAAAATGTGATTGGGAATTGTGCTTTTTTCCGTACTGGATCTTTTCCTATGAAAACCATGGCCTTGATTTTTGCACTTTTTTTAAATTATGTCATACAACGGCTGTTCATTAATACTTTACAAACGTTGTTTTCCCCAGTTGGTCTCAAATAGGCAAGTTCTACTTTTATATAAAAATATTGGGTTCTGAAATTTTTATTCTAATATTCATCCTAATAAGAATTTCAATCTTATAAAAATGTTTAATAAACCTACTTGCAACAAAATACGGTCAAACTGTTGGGTCAGTTGGCCTGATATAGCCAATCACTCGTTTATCATTACCACCTTCGTTCGAAAAAAATACATTTCCAGAAAGAGACTTACAAAGCTCTGCATTTTCTTCTGTGTGTTGTGAGATTAACGTCAAAGATCTTAATGTAGAATTAGTATTGCCATTACTTGTATTATTAATAAATAATGCATTTCCTGTAAGATCAGTATGTGCGAAATTTTAACAGTAATAATATTAATAGTATATTTTATGTGTTCCTCTCCAAAAACTTTGAAAACAAATTGTTTACCAAATTACATTTTAGTGTAAATAGTATTTACACACATTAATTTGTTAACATACAATCTTAATTTAAGAAATTATCAAACTTGTGGTAAAATGGAAATGACTTTATTATTATATACTCACATCAGGGAAGAATTACTATTCGTTTCATATTTAATTATATATTACGACAAAATTAAATTCATTAGTTATATTTACAAACAAAACTGTACAAACTTAGATTAAGTTATAATATAATGATTAAGTTATACGTGCCCCCTGCGTGCAATGAACTGAAGCACAAACATTCTGAATTACGTTTCTTACAGAATTTAAAATGTATGTATTTTTAATTATTCTTAAAATTTATCCTGTTAACTTCTAAAGTTGATTGCAGCAAAATATTAAGTCACTCTTTGGGTGTCAAATATACTTTACATAGTAGCCAAGAACAGCCAATAAATATAGATACAGGTATATCGCCATACTGTCGACTGTCGCACAAAATATTAGATCATGTCCCTACAAAGAAAGTACAGCAAAACAACTTATTAAAATACTGAAAGGCAAGCTATATATTCTTTTCTTCAAGGGGACCTGACTACAGGGCATTGTAATCAAATCCTTATAACACCACCAAAGGTAGCCTTTAGGAAACATGCCTACGGGGTGATTCACGGGCCATATCAACAATGAAAGGAGAATAGTAATATGTTCGGTTACATATTACATTTAGATATGGAAGTTATGAATGCATTTACTATTAATAAATACACGGTATTTTATTAAAGCGGAACTCGAGCAGATATTAAAGGTCGTTTATTACATATTACCAGGTAATTTGAGGTGTAAATCGTAGAAGAGTATTTTAAGGTATAGTAGAGTGTTCGTCGACCTAGGTTCGTCGGAGGAGACGAATCATCTTTAAGAAACGAGGTGGAAACGTACATTATTTCAAATAGATTCCAATGGAATAAGTACTGAATTTACTATGTCTTCAGTATATTGTGAATTTAACACTGATGTCACTGTATATAGTATTAATCCACTTATCTCACTGAATATATAAATCAAAGTTACAGTAGAGAGTTCAGTACACTAATGATATCTTTCAAAAATATATCTACAGAGGTAATGTTTGTATCTAGTAAGGCAACGAGCAATTTATATATTATAATCAATTTATATATTCCTGTATTTATTTAATAATTTAAAACACCGTTTGAAGGATTTATAAAGATAATACAGTAGATTGGAAAGTCCCGGGGCTTAATGTGAAAACAACAATTCTTCAATTAATTTGCATTTATTTCCCAACATAATCTTAATTTAGCGCGATACACTTTACCAACAGTGTTCTTTTGCTACTATGGCAGAACGAAAAGCCGATTTGGCCAGGCTCACAAAATAACTATTTACGTCGTTAAATTAGTCCGCAAATCTGGCTAGTAAAAATGTGAGAATTCGGGATATCTGCCGTCCTAATAATTGATATCCGAGCTGCTGCATTGTTTTAATGAAACAGCATTAGCTTTCTCGGTAAATGAATCGTTTTATTTTCTTTAATTTCATCGTTTAAGTGCTGCAGTAAGTTGAAATAATCAATTGGCAATAATTGCTTTTATTATTTTATAGGGTAGATAATGGAGAACATAACACATGCATTGCAAAAACAGTCGCCACAACCTTATCACAAGATAGAATTTTAATTTGCTTCCTTGTTTCATCTTTTGTGGTTAGGTGTTGTTTGATGACTGTGGTGACTTGGTGTGGTGACTTTTGTTTGGTTTCAGGAATTTCGTAGTAGACCGGAATCTAATTAAAATTATGAATAAACGCAAATCTTACTATTGATTGCGCTTATAGAGTGTTAAATAATCGACTGAAACAACCTTTCAACATGGTTTTGGTCAGAGGTGAGCAGATGCACCCATCTGGCGCACAGCTTTGTCGTATTTAGATCGTTCATGTAAGATATTGCATACATGTTAACTTGATATACAGTAGCCTTTGACATTTCACTGGTTTTTACCCTATGGGCTGCCAAAACGATTTTATAGATTTTTTTAAAGGACTATAATAGTCACTAGAATGGAAGTCCTTTTCGTGGATCACCACTGTGTTTAGTTCGAGTCTATTCAGCCGTCCAGGTCTTACACATTGTATTCAGTGGGGAAGAATCTCCAAACGATTGAATAAAGTTTCTAAAATTATATCGATTGTACTTAACGTTTTAAATAAGATATTTAATCAAAGTACGAATTTGTAATCTAGCCACTGTTAAAACAAAATTCGAGGCGCGTACTGAGGTGCAATGTGAAGTTGATACTAAGCAATTCGCTGACTTAAAACATCGATTTGGAGCTTACAAAGGACGAAATCATAAAACACGCTTACACTAATGAGTATGTTTCTATAATAGCGCCATGTATACATGAAGCCCGAAATTTTTTACCATATCCAGGTAAATTCACTGTTTTTAAGTTCACCGTCGTAAATGGTATATAGTAATTACAGCAATGATTTATTACAGACTCTAATGCTGCCAGTTTGTATTGACTTATCCACGCCAATTCATGTTATTGTGGATTAATTTCCTGTCTTTGCGCTTAAGGGTTTTTGTTATATTTTATAAAGTGGATACGGAGATTAGTTATTATACCGCATTTTCTTTTAAAATCGTTTCTAAATCTGATGGTTCAGAAATTTGACGTTTAAGAAGCTTTGTTTGTTCTATGGTCTACTGTAATCTTAATACTATGAGGACAAGAAAAAATAAGGTGCTAGCATTTTAATTATTGCTTAGTGGCTGTAAGGTACGTAATGCATACAAAAAAAATACTTTTTATATTTTACTGTACGCACAAAAGTTAAAAATATCGGTATGGAGAACCATACATGACTTCCATATTCTAAGATTTATTTTTAAAATCATTTTCGAAATGAAATATTACCATAGAAACTACTTCTTTCTACTTACTGCTTCAGCTTTAACCACAGTACTGTGGTCACTAACATATACCACCTCACGTTATCGCACTCGATTTTCACTGATGATGGAAGTCAATGGCATTGCCGAAACGTCTGGTTTTGTAGAAAACATTGGACTACGGCCAAATATCCCGGGAAGGAATTTTAACAAAAACTACTTCTTTGTTGCCGATAACGTTGTACACATATATATAAAAAATATGCATAAAACTAATGGCTTGTATAAGTTAATGATTGATCTCCATTAAGTAGTGCTCGAGTTTCCAAAGTTTTAATATTATGATGTCCGTAATTAAAACATCAGAGCAGGTTTAGTGTGTATGAGGGTTCACCGTGGACACAAATTTTCAACATTTCCTATTGAGCGTTGCTTAGAATAAATCTGCGAATCTGCAGTGTACGTTTCACAGAACAAACACGCGAAAAGAAGGAGCGCTCCGAAGTCACTCATGGACCCTCAGCATCTTGCAGAGGGTTCATTCCCTAAAGACGAAAAGTCTGTCTATGAATCGTCCCTCTGTAAACACGTGCAGTTACACTGCCCAGCGATCCACAGGAAGCAAATCGCTATCCACGCTGGACACTTTTTCGGCTTGCATGCGTTATGTTGGTATGGGTTTTGCACTTTCCATTTAAAAACCGTGCAAATGTAAGAAAATAAACATGAATGAGGCCAGAAATAACGCGAATTGTGTGTGTGTGTGTGTGTGTGTGTGTGTGTGTGTGTGTGTGTGTGTGTGTGTGTGTGTGTGTGTGTGTGTGTGTGTGTGTGTGTGTGTGTCTTCCCTGCCTTTTTATTGCGATAGTGATAATAATAAAATGGAAACGTAAACAGTACATAACTGAGATATGCTTGCCTGCAACGCACGATATATTTTCTCTTATACATGACTAGCAGAATACACGTGTTTCGCTACGGAGTTTCACGTTGTACGTAATGAAAATATTAGTTTAATTAATAAAGTTTAATTAAAGTAGGCTTCTTAAAAATAAATAGCTGTTGCCCACAACTTCGTTCGCGTGGTCTTCAATTTAATGCGATAATATATTTAGAACAGAATCTATTCTATTGGGTTGCCATAGTAACCAGATCTAATAGTTTTTTAAGACCGCAAAGGACCCCCCCAGAGGATCGTATCGAAAAAAACACCTGTCCTATGTTGGTTCTCCCGTTGCGTAAAATATTTGTGCCAAGTTTGGTTGAAATCGGTCCAATATTTTAGGTGGAGACGTGGAAGACCCCAAAGAACCCCCAAAAGGACCACATCGAAAAAACACCTATCCTATGTTGGTTCTCCCGTTGCGTAAAATATTTGTGCCAAGTTTGGTTGAAATCGGTACAGTGGTTTAGGAGGAGATGTGGAAGAAACCTTCGCGGACGTGCGCACAACAACTCACCGAAGTTTCATCGCAATCGGATGAATGGTATAGGAACGCATTCGGGACAAACAAAGAAACATTCATTTTTATATATAAGGTGTAAACTATACCACTTACTTGACATAAACCGTGATAGCTCAGCTAATGTACAACATATATGTATTAATTATACACATAAATGTTCCTCGATAGACACTCTATCTATTGTCGAAAACTTGAATAAAATCCGTTCAGTACTTCCTGAGATTAGCGATTTCAAACACGGAGAGAAAACGGACCGACTTTACTTTATACTATGTACAGATTTACATTAAAATGAAAAAATTATAATTTTATTGCCTGGCAACAAAATTATTTTATTTTTAACAATTACCATTGTTTGAAAAAGTTTAAATGAATTTTCAAGTAGGGCCTACTTTACTCTTGTTAAAACGTAAAAGGTTGCAGGTAAACTACCCCTTCCCCTTAACCGATCTTCACCAAAATCAAAAAACCTTGAGTACTCTACAATTCAGTGATGTATGCAAAAAATTATTTGATTCTGTTTGAATTTGCGGCAGTTATCGTTTGCCATAGAAAATACGCTTGATAAAAAACGTTGCAGGTAAACTACCCCTTCCCATAAACCGATCTTCACCAAAAACAATGGATCTTGAGTACTCTACAAACCACGGCTGTATGCAAAAAATTATTTGATTCTGTTTGAATTTGCGGCAGTTATCGTTTGCCATAAGAAATACCCTTGATAAAAAAAACGCCGCAGGTAAACTACCCCTTTCCCTTAACCGATCTTCACCAAAAACAACAGGTCTTGAGAACTTGGCAATTTAGGGCTTTATGCAAATAATCTTTTGATTCTGTTTGAATTTGCGGCTGTTATCGTTTGCCATAGGAAATACCCTTGTTAAAACATAAAACGTTACAGGTAAACTACCCCGTTCCCTTAACCGATCTTCACCAAAAGCAACAGGTCTTGAGAACTCTACAATTCAGGGCTGTATGCGAAACATTATTTGATTCTGTTTGAATTTGCGGCTGTTATCGTTTGCCAAAAAAAAAAAATTTCCCTTGATAAAAAAAACCGTTGCTCGTAAACTACCCCTTTCCCTCAACCGATCTTCACCAAAAATAATAGGTCGTGAGTACTCTACAAATCAGGGCTGTATGCAAAAAATTATTTGATTCTGTTTGAATTTGCGGCAGTTATCGTTTGCCATAGAAAAAAAAAATCTACACACAGACACACACACACACTTTTTGGAAAACGACTTTTTTCATGTTTTGAGTGTAGTACAATCAGAATATGCAATAATCTCGAACACGATTTTTTTTGCCATCACCACACTTCCATTTCCTTAAGGAATATGGAAGTAAAAACATAGATCCGTATCAAAAGTTAACAATACACCACAAAGTACAGATGCGAGTAAAACACTCACAGTAAAAATTGTGTTGGATAACCCATGCTCCTAACTGCACAGGCTTAATCACTAAATTATGTCCGCTTGTGTTTTCCGCATTTACGTACTATTATATACATCATTTTAACAGAACGATTTCCATAAAAACGACTTAAATTCTCGTTAAATCAGCGACAGTAGAAATTTGTACAAACTAAGACGCGTAATAATAATTTAGTAGTCGATACAGTAGACTCACTCCGTTTAGGAAGGCCAAAGCTCTCTGCATTACTAACTGTTCATTTCCGAGGTCTTCTTTCAGAATTCTTTCTTCTCTGCTGAGTTTCTGAGTTTTAGAAAAGCAATACTGTCTTCATTTATACTTTTTACTATAAGTGTTCCGCCATAAGTGTAGAAGGGTCGTTTTTGTCCTCGCGGGAGGTAAAAGCACGTCAAGTCAGTGATCCCAATTTGCAGTCTGTGATGCAAAATTGGTGACTACGAGAGCGATCACCTGGCACTTTCCATTTATGGACGCTCTGCTTTACGGCTAAAAGTTTGTTCCGTCGTGTGTTACACATCTCCTACCACACATTGATAATGGTGATTGTCACCATTAAGATTCCGACCTTAAGTCCTATGGCAATAGCATTGAATCATGGACTGTAGACAGCGTGTCTCACTTCTTCCTTACCTTAAATACGTATATGGCCAGGACACCAAACATAAAAAATATGAACCAAGGCGCATAGCATCATGCCATTATCTGTTTCAATCTAATGTTCCCGGATTGTAAAAAGCAGTTAGAAAGATTGGTGAATCCATACAGATAACAAACTATCTCTGACCTCTGTATTGATAGAATCGAAGACCTTGCCACACCGCAGAGAGTTCGGCGGTGTGTACACTTGCCGCCTTGGGCAATTTACAGGAGTGGGAGGCGCCCTCTTCTTACATATAGGATACTTAACGACATAGAATCGTCATCATCAAGGCGTAAACAGCTTGACCATGATTGACCATGAGCACCAGGACCATCATCATCATGCAGTAGTAACACAGACAATCAATAATCTACACAGCAGTCAGCCTATCATCATCAAGATCCAGGATCTGCACACACGCGTACATGCAACAATAGCTTCGCACAGGTGACAAAGGTGACTGGTAAAAACTTACATTTAGATCAAAGAACTTACAAAGAACAGAATTATGATCTAACAAAAAAAAAAAATACTTAAATGTAAGCGGTGTAAATATTTAAATTGAAATATATAATATGTTATATCAAATTTTCCTTACAAATAATCTTCTATTTAATTTAAAATAGAAGGATTATTGTAAATAATAATTATTTTTAATTGAAGTAAATATTTATTATTTTCATTTAACTATTAATATTTAATCTTTCAATTTTTATTTAACAAATACAAATATCGGTATGGAGAACCATACATGACTTCCATATTCTAAGATTTATATTTAAAATCATTTTCAGCCAAACAGCCAGGCTGTGTCTTACCTGCCTTTTTATTGCTGTATTAAATGAAAAATATTATATTACATTAAAATGAAAAAATTATAATTTTATTGCCTGGCAACAAAATTATTTTATTTTTAACAATTACCATTGTTTCAAAAAGTTTAAATAAATTTTCAAGTACTTTACTCTTGTTAAAACGTAAAAGGTTGCAGGTAAACTACCCCTTCCCCTTAACCGATCTTCACCAAAATCGAAAGTCATTGAGACCTCTACAATTCAGGGACGTATGCAAAAAATTATTTGATTCTGTTTGAATTTGCGGCTGTTATCGTTTGCCATATAAAATACCCTTGTTAAAAAAACGTTGCAGGTAAACTACCCCTTTCCCTCAACCGATCTTCACCAAAAACAATAGGTCTTGAGAAATCTACAATTCAGGGCTGTATGCGAAACATTATTTGATTCTGTTTGAATTTGCGGCTGTTATCGTTTGCCAAAAAAAAAAAAATTTCCCTTGATAAAAAAAACCGTTGCAGGTAAACTACCCCTTCCCCTCAACCGATCTTCACCAAAAACAATAGGTCGCGAGTACTCTACAAATCAGGGCTGTATGCAAAAAATTATTTGATTCTGTTTGAATTTGCGGCAGTTGTCGTTTGCCATAGAAAATACGCATGATAAAAAACGTTGCTGGTAAACTACCCCTTCCCCTCAACCGATCTTCACCAAAAACAATACGTCTTGAGTACTCTACAAATCAGGGCTGTATGCAGAAAATTATTTGATTCTGTTTGAATTTGCGGCTGTTATCGTTTGCCATAGAAAATACCCTTGTTAAAAAAACGTTGTAGGTAAACTACCCCTTTCCCTTAACCGATCTTCACCAAAAACAAAAGGTATTGAGAACTCTACAATTTAGGGCTGTATGCAAATAATCTTTTCATTCTGTTTGAATTTGCGGCTGTTATCGTTTGCCATAGAAAATACCCTTGTTAAAACATAAAACGTTACAGGTAAACTACCCCTTTCCCTTAACCGATCTTCACCAAAAACAATAGGTCTTGAGAAATCTACAATTCAGGGCTGTATGCGAAACATTATTTGATTCTGTTTGAATTTGCGGCTGTTATCGTTTGCCAAACAAACAAAATTTCCCTTGCTAAAAAAAAACCGTTGCAGGTAAACTACCCCTTTCCCTCAACTGATCTTCACCAAAAACAATAGGTCGCGAGAACTCTGCAAAACCGGGCTGTATGCAAAAAATTATTTGATTCTGTTTGAATTTGCGGCAGTTATCGTTTGCCATAGAAAAAAAATCTACAGACAGACAGACAGACAGACAGACAGACACACAGACACACAGACAGACAGACAGACACACAGACACTTTTCGGAAAACGACTTTTTTTCATGTTTTGAGTGTAGTAGAATCAGAATCTGCAATAATCTCGAACACGATTTTTTTTGCCATCACCATACTTCCATTCCTTAAGGAATATGGAAGTAAAATATCGGTATGGAGAACCATACATGACTTCCATATTCTAAGATTTATATTTAAAATCATTTTCAGCCAAACAGCCAGGCTGTGTCTTACCTGCCTTTTTATTGCTGTATTAAATGAAAAATATTATATTACATTAAAATGCAAAAATTATAATTTTATTGCCTGGCAACAAAATTATTTTATTTTTAACAATTACCATTGTTTCAAAAAGTTTAAATAAATTTTCAAGTACTTTACTCTTGTTAAAACGTAAAAGGTTGCAGGTAAACTACCCCTTCCCCTTAACCGATCTTCACCAAAATCGAAAGTCATTGAGACCTCTACAATTCAGGGACGTATGCAAAAAATTATTTGATTCTGTTTGAATTTGCGGCTGTTATCGTTTGCCATAGAAAATACGCTTGATAAAAAAACGTTGCAGGTAAACTACCCCTTCCCCTTAACCGATCTTCACCAAAAACAATAGGTCTTGAGTACTCTACAAATCAGGGCTGTATGCAAAACATTATTTGATTCTGTTTGAATTTGCGGCTGTTATCGTTTGCCATAGAAAATAAAACGTAAAAGGTTGCAGGTAAACTACCCCTTCCCCTTAACCGATCTTCACCAAAAACAATAGGTCTTGAGTACTCTACAAATCAGGACTGCATGCAAAACATTATTTGATTCTGTTTGAATTTGCGGCTGTTATCGTTTGCCATATAAAATACCCTTGTTAAAAAAACGTTGCAGGTAAACTACCCCTTTCCCTCAACCGATCTTCACCAAAAACAATAGGTCTTGAGAAATCTACAATTCAGGGCTGTATGCGAAACATTATTTGATTCTGTTTGAATTTGCGGCTGTTATCGTTTGCCAAAAAAAAAAAAATTTCCCTTGATAAAAAAAACCGTTGCAGGTAAACTACCCCTTCCCCTCAACCGATCTTCACCAAAAACAATAGGTCGCGAGTACTCTACAAATCAGGGCTGTATGCAAAAAATTATTTGATTCTGTTTGAATTTGCGGCAGTTGTCGTTTGCCATAGAAAATACGCATGATAAAAAACGTTGCTGGTAAACTACCCCTTCCCCTCAACCGATCTTCACCAAAAACAATACGTCTTGAGTACTCTACAAATCAGGGCTGTATGCAGAAAATTATTTGATTCTGTTTGAATTTGCGGCTGTTATCGTTTGCCATAAAAAATACCCTTGTTAAAAAAACGTTGTAGGTAAACTACCCCTTTCCCTTAACCGATCTTCACCAAAAACAAAAGGTATTGAGAACTCTACAATTTAGGGCTGTATGCAAATAATCTTTTCATTCTGTTTGAATTTGCGGCTGTTATCGTTTGCCATAGGAAATACCCTTGTTAAAACATAAAACGTTACAGGTAAACTACCCCTTTCCCTTAACCGATCTTCACCAAAAACAATAGGTCTTGAGAACTCTACAATTCAGGGCTGTATGCGAAACATTATTTGATTCTGTTTGAATTTGCGGCTGTTATCGTTTGCCAAACAAACAAAATTTCCCTTGCTAAAAAAAAACCGTTGCAGGTAAACTACCCCTTTCCCTCAACCGATCTTCACCAAAAACAATAGGTCGCGAGAACTCTGCAAAACCGAGCTGTATGCAAAAAATTATTTGATTCTGTTTGAATTTGCGGCAGTTATCGTTTGCCATAGAAAAAAAATCTACAGACAGACAGACAGACAGACAGACACACAGACACACAGACACACAGAGACACACACAGACACTTTTCGGAAAACGACTTTTTTTCATGTTTTGAGTGTAGTAGAATCAGAATCTGCAATAATCTCGAACACGATTTTTTTTGCCATCACCATACTTCCATTCCTTAAGGAATATGGAAGTAAAAAACGTTCGTATATGATTTTCTATGGACAAAATTATTGATTTAAATAAATTATTCATGTCAGACACCCAAGCAATTACATCTATATATACAAAACTCAAAGTCTGAGGATTTATGGGTACGGAATACAAATCCACACCGTTACACCAATTGCCACCAAATTTTGCACATGTAACCTTTGACACAAGGCAAAAAATACTGTCAAACTTGGAATTTGATATTTTGCCCCATTTGCACGATTTAGGCCCTTTTAATTATGCCTTTTTGTTGACGCGTATAAAGATGTCAACAACACCATGGAGACCAGAACTAATTACCATAGTAACAAGTAAATAAACAAATTATATTTAGCGGCATCAGAACTGTACCTTTATCTGTTCCTGCAGTACATTTTCGATGTTTTATATAATATGCGATTGTATCGATATATTAGGATGTGGAAAAGAAGAAGTGTACTAATTGTAAATTGTCCTATTACTTAATGCAAAGTGAAAATACGTGTTGTTTTCATTTGTGCGGTTAGGTGACATCGGTTTTTAGTTTAGTGCTGAAATAATTTATGGTTCTGGAAAACATAACGTTTAATGTGTTATACAATGCTTCTAACACAGTAACACTTATAATAAAGAATTTAGCGTTTTTGATTTAACAGGTACTTCATAAATATCTTCAAAGGCTTTATCAACGGGTACTTGTAATTCTCCAAAGCCTGTTGCACCAACATATTAATTTAGTACAAATTAAAATAGTACAAGTGTTGAAAACAGCTTTGGAGAGAATTTGACTAATGAGTACAAAATTGTTATACGAGCTGACAGAACGCCATAGAGACACAGACAATAAAAATTATATTAAAATACTTACTAAAAATCAAACATTCGCGTGCGAAGCCGCAGGTAACAGCTAGTGTTTGCATATCATCCAAGGTAATATTTTTTCTACGAAATTAACAATTGTTGGTCATCTTGTTTGTGTACGTACAATTGTTAGTTTAATCATGGTTTTACATATGCCTTATGGTTTAGTAATTGTATATCATTCATGTAGAGAGAGAAAGAGCGCGCGCGAGAGAGAGAGAGAGAGAGAGGGGGAGAAACAGAGAGAGAGAGAGAGAGAGAGAGAGAGAGAGAGAGAGAGAGAGAGAGAGAGAGAGAGAGAGAGAGAGAGAGAGAGAGAGAGAGACGGAGAGAGAGAATGTCAGTGAGGCGGAAAGGGATTTTACAACTCACCTCAATAAAAGGGAGTTTTGTTTACTCTAGGTACCTTACTGATAAGTTGGCTGCACTCAACTGTCGATTAGCCTACAAGGTCTAGGGGCTAGCCATGATTGCGAGCAGGAAAGAGTACAGTAATCTGATTCTATATTACTTATATAAAGATATTATGTTTGCTTGTTCTATTGTCTTAGCTAACCTCAGAAACTGTTCATCCGATTAAAAAAAATTTTCACCACCGTGTTTCTTGAGGTTTGAGAGTTTCACGGTGCTTTAGGCATAATTTTGGGCTTTAACAATTTTAAAAAACAGAAATTTAAAACGGTTCTCCATGCTATGATATTTCTTTGTTAATTTACGTGTAGTAAAATTTTAGGCATGGGACAAAAAATAGTTTATAAGATATAGGAATATGGTTTCAGCGAGTAAAATTTATATTTGGTTTTTATTTCAATAATATCCTTTTCGTTTTCGAGATACTGGTGGATTTGTAAAAAACTGATTGGTTTTTTGGCTGCTTGATAGTAGGCAGAAGTAGTAAAATTATAATATTAATACATCAAATAAATACTATGCTCAAAACAAATATTTTGACCGAATTTTAAAGTTAATTTTTTGGACGAACACAGTAATGTCTTTATAAACATTGTTAGCGGAGACAAGGTACAAATAAATAAATCCCTGTAGGCATTTCTGAAAAATATTATGTTGTGCGTATCTTTCTAAAAATCTTTTTGGCTGATGTTAGAAAAGTAAAAAGTGCTTTTTATTTATTATCTGAGGAATATGAAACTGAGTTCCTACAGTAAAGTAAAACATTAATAGTCCAGTGGTTAATAGTCCTACTTCAAATGAACAAGTTACCCTTATACAATAATTCTAGTTTAAATTGTCCAAACGCAATATTAATGTTCATTATTAGAGTTTCGCACTATTCTATGACAATAATCACTTTACACTCATCAGTAACAACTACTTGATCTGCACCCTACAATCTCGCCAGTGTAAATAACGTAAAAGTCTGCCGGTATTGCTTATATAGGTCCCGCATTTATTCCTGAATAATTTTACATTATTTTGGCGGCGTGCCAGTACAACTTGCGCAGACAGCAGCGCTCTAACAGTTTGGAAGTTACTTGAGTACACGCTTTAGGCAGTGACACTGCACCTGCTCGGCTAGCCGAGAAACCTAAAAACCTTTTACGTAATTGCACCTGCCGACTTACGTAACTGCACCTGCCGCTTTTCGAGAGCGTTACGTAATTTCGTAACCACCTAGTTTATGATGCTGTTACCCATTTAGTTATTATGCCAGATTAATGATTTAACTTTCTTATAAAGTAATGTTGTAATTACAAGACTTTCTGTTCTGCAATTATGCAGTACATATCTACCTTAAATGAGAAATTAAACGTTCATATTCCATTATAGTAAAACGTTTAGCATACGCAGACGATATTGATCGACTCTTGGAGCTGGGCCAAGACCCACCAAGGGTTGTAGAGCTACGGCTGATGATGATGATGAGTATAACAAAACGTCTATTACAATTTTACCCCTTCTAATTCGTATGTCAATATCCAACTATAATAGTTTCAAACGTTAATACAAATCTACATATTTAATGAATATTTTTGTTTTGATTTGCTACAAACGTCCTCTTAAATTTTATTCAATTGTTCATTTATATGTGTAATATCAAAGAAATGTTATGTTATTGTAAGTAATTCTTATTAATTTTTCTATAATTATTCTACATGACTTTTATAAAACTAGTTGCACTGACTTCAAAACTATAACCTTAAGACATTTATAAATTACTTAGTTTTTCTGACCTATTTCTAAGCCTTTTGTATAATTCAATGTATTCTAAAATTTCAATTTGTTGTCTCATAAGTTATTCCTACGTTTTGAAACATTATCAACATAATTTTAATTATTAATCTCCATCAATCTTCATCTCGGTTCTTAGAAGTTCTATAGAATTTCATCAAAATAATCAGAAGAAACAATACAGAAATATGACTGAGATCGTCCGATGTATATTTCTTTTTATAAATTGATATACCATTTGCTTGTCGAATCGATAGCAAGGACTTCACATTTCTAATATGACACTTATGTGTTTAAAATTTTATGTGTATTCTATATTTTACACGCGCTCGTGCACTGTGACACACACGTACAGAAATACACACGCACGCGCGCCCACATACACACAAAATATTATTCTGTTCTTTTTACTCTGATGTAAATGAAAATATAATTTAATAAAACTACTTCTCTAGGATTTAATTTGTTATAATATTCCATAACGTTTTAGAAAACATCTCTTTCTTCTATCAGCAAGCTAATTTACTTTAGCAACAACGAAATTGCTATTGACCTTGCTTTTATTCGTTCTTTGTTTTTCAGTCTTTTGTCCCTATAATCGTATCAGTGTGTGTGCGCGCGCGGCTCTTTGTGTTTGACTAGCCTTTAGATAGGCTACACGTATACAAAATGTTAATATGTGTGCTTGTATGAAAATTGTGATTCTGATTAAAATATCACACTATTTTAATGCGGACGCACTTGTATGTGCGTGTAACATATGATTATTTAAAGAAAATAATTTAATGGCTAATCACAGGTAATGTGATAGATCATGAAGTTAGTATTATATAGTCGTAGTAGTTTAGTTAATTTAGTGCGTCCGCTGAAGATGAAATTTATACACCTCTGAATGATTTTCGTAATCTTAATGGAGCTAATATGTGCTATTATCACCAACCTAGCTTGCTAAACGTAAAGTATGAGTATATATGATCATAAGTTACAAGAGTAATTACATTTGGGACATGATTTAAGATGACAAGAATAGTTACCAAAAATTATATGCTCCAGTTTTTTAAAAGAGTACGTTTGTCATAAAAATGTTGTTAATATTCAAAACACCGGTTTTGAATTTGACTGTACTTTGTACAAAAGTAGACTTATTCAATGTGCCTCTTAAATCTGCATATGTTGAAAAAGATAATGTAATATTTATTATCATCATCAAACATTTCATCATCTGTAATAGATATCCTTTCACTTTTACTTAAGCTAAGTGTAGTGGTACCTAAATTTTTCCATTTAAATGAGTTTCCTTTCTTCTTCTACTGATAGTTCCTATCCGTTTCGGATGCTGGTTATCATACAGACTATTTTAACTTTCTGGACTGCTGCACGGAATAAGTCCGTTGTATTCATGCCAAACCAGGTCCTTAAATTTCCCAACCATGAGATTCTCGTTCGCCCAACTGCTCTCTTTCCAAGTACTTTTCTCTGTAGTATGTACTGCAATAAGTAACATCTCAGTTCATTTTTCATGAAATGTCACAGATACTGAAGCTTTCTTACCTTCACTGTGTTAATAACTTCTCTTTCTTTCCTCCTATTTCTAAGAACTTCGACATTATTTATGTGCTCATAGCGTAAAAGTCTCATCTTTGTGTTTATTGTTAAATCGTTACTTTTTAATAAACTGCTCATTCTCTTCCGTTTTCAATTCTGCTCTTTACTTCTTGAGAGTAGTCCCATTATTCATTGACTATAGTACCAAGATATATAAATCTGTTTACACGTTCAACTGACCTCTGGTTTATATTAAGGGTGCAGTTTGTAAACTTGTTCTTAGATATAATCTTTGGCTTTGTTTTATTACACTGATGTCTAGACCATATCTACGGCTGTTTTCTGTCACTCTATTCATAGTTGTTGCAGCCCCTCTAAGCTATCTGCGAATATGACAGTATCGTCCGCATAACGTATTTTATTTATTCTTTCGCCGTTCAGAGGGATTCCCACATCACATTCATCTAAAGCTTCTTTAAAAATACCTTCCGAGTAGATGTTGAATAAAAGCGGAGATAGTAGGGGAGACCGGGGCAAGTTGAGACGGAGGCAAGTTGATACAGTGGAGGCTGTGTGGAAACGCGCGTGCGCAGGCCAACGTCCGTGGGACAGGAAACACATTCATTAGTTCTCAGCATTTGAGCGTGTGTGCAGTGCAGCAGTGTTTATCTGAGTGAAGTTTTTGTGATAAATTTGTTTTTTGTAGTGAAAAGTAAGTTTTTTGTGTGCTGTTTGAAGTGTACTGGTGGGCTTAAGTGATCTGTGAACGATTAATTCTTGGTGTTCCTTCGTTCTACTACTAATAGGTAAGATAAATCAGCTGTTGTTGTTAGTCTACGCTTGTTCTCTGTTCAGTCGCACTTGTTTAATCAAAATGGCGTCGGTTGGGGCAAATTGATACGGTTGATTTGGGGCAAGTTGATACGGTGTATCAACTTACCCCAGCAGCTTCTAAGAGTAGAGTGTTTTTTCGTTTGTTTACAGAAAGACCAGAAAGTGTAGCTAAAGAAAGAGATAACAATAGGTTATTAAAAGCAGAACGGGCTAAAAGAAGACTATACAAATCTTTGGCAGAAGAAGGAAGCCAGTTGAAAATTAGTAGCAAGAAAAAAAAGAATGCTCCAAAAGCTGCAAAAGGGAGTAAAGAAAAAATGAAGAAACTACCAAGCAGGAAACATTTAAATAAAGAATCAGAGTCAGAAGATGAAGATAGCTTGTGTGTGATGTGTCTTGAGCTATATTCAGCTTCCAAACCAGGTCAACAATGGATACAATGCATTTCTTGCAGGAAATGGGCCCATTTGGAATGTGGAAATGATAGTGCTCTGTATACATGTGTTAACTGCCTATCAGACGCGTACATAACTGAAAGTGAAAGTGACTAGTGTTTTTTAATGTAACATTATAGTTCTCTTCACAACATTATTGTTTTTTCTTTATGTTCTCTCTTGTTTCATAAATCAATGGTTAACTTCCAGTATTTTTGATTTTTATACAAAAATTAGTAATGAACATATGTTTTTTATGTCTGTAATTAATATACACTTATTTATTTGTATTTTGTTTTATTCAAGCAACCTGTGTCTCACCGTTATTAACTCACTCCAAATCAGTATCAACTTGCCCCATCTTGGGGCAAGTTGAGACGTCGTGTAGTGGTTAACTATACAGGTTCTCGTACGCTTATACATTTGATTTTTTAGACCATACTATGCTGTTCTGAAAGCTTAAGAACTAAGCTATCTACTAATAGTAAATTTGACTTGTTACAAGTAACTGAAAAAAATTAAAAAATTAAAAATTGAAAATTTTATCAACTTGCCCCGGTCTCCACTATACATCCTTGTCTTGCTCCACGCAAAATCGATATCTCTTCAGTTCTCTCTTTATCTACTCTAACCACTGCAGATTGGTTCCAATACAGTGTAGTTATTATCCTTAGGTCTTTTCCATCTAATCCAATATTTTTCAGAATATCCATTATTTTCTGATGTTGGACTCGGTAAAAGGCCTTCTGGTAATTGATGAAACATGCAAAAACATGACAGTTTATATCTCTTCATCGTTGGAATACCACCTGAATACTGAATAGAGCCTTTCGTGTACCTACTGCATCTCTGAAATCAAACTGTGTGGCTGATACTTGTTCACAGATTTTGTAGCCTATATTCTCTTGTGGATGATCTTGAGGAAGAATTTGAGAAGGTGACTCATTAAGCTAATAGTTCTATATTCATCACTTTTTTAGTCCTGGTTTATTTGGTAATGTAATGAATTCAGATTTGAACTAATCAAGTGGCATTCTTCCTGTGTCGTATATATATGGTTGAATACCGTAATAAACCAATTTATACTGTCGTCATCAAGAAGTTTAAGAAACTCTATCTGCACATTACCCGCACCGGGGGCTAATGAAAAGTTTTCTTTACAAATTGAGTATTAAGTATTTTGTACTACTTTTTTGAAATCTAAACATTTTAAGTATTGCTAAGAATATAAGGTAACATTAGCTGTTTACAATATTTAATAGTATTAAAATTCTTAAACCTAGTATAATAGTAATACACAAAACCATTAGAATTTTGAAGAATGTATGTGTTCTCGATTCAATAATGATTTCAAACAGTGTCTTTCAAAAAGAAACGTTACGCATCTACAAAATCTTTTTATTGATGTTTGGCAACGTCTTCCTTTGTTTGTATTTGTTCTCTTTCCAGCTTTGAATGGTTCTAACTATATTACTCATTGCAGCAATATTAAATAAGGAAACTAACACTGCAGACAAAAATGCATGTGATAGGATATGATCATATTTATTAAATATCTTTGCACATGCTGTGTGTTTGTAGAATGCTTATCAATTTTTGCTTGCCCAGATGGTTCATAATATAACTTCTTTTTCGTTATCTGTTTCAGTGTTACCTCAAAACTACTTGATGTTTATGTTAAGACAAACGGTTGTTAATAGTATCATTGGCACTTTAAAAATGAACTAAACTCCAAAACGCTTGAGTAAAACAAAACCACTTCTTTTATCAAAATAACTACATTAGCTTTAATATTGGTTAATAACTGGCTGTACGCCAGCTAATTTGTCCAACACATGAGTTAACTGCGAATCCTAAGATATTATTTTAGTGCTTGAAACGTTAAAGCGCCTAAACTTTGTCTGTTAACGTAGGTACATATTGTTGCTTCGTTTCAAGTACAGCATTAATTTCCGAACAAAATTTTCCCCATGTTATGATAAGAAATATGGATATTACAGGCTTAATTTAATTTTTGACTTCATTTCTTTAATTTAATTTCTTATTCACGTAATTTGTAAGTGCAAGTTATCATCGTATTACACTTCTAATCTTCTAATGTATTACTACACTTTTATCTTCTAAAATATAAGTAACGCTACACACGTGCACGCGCGCGCACGCACACACGCACAAAACACAGTCAAGTATTTGTACATGTTTCCGTAGCTAACAACAATAAAATATTGGTATTTGTTTAAGATAAACGAATCATGGTTTTCAACGTGTTTGCTGTTGACACACATACTATTGATTTGTCACTTATAAAAAAAGATTTGTACTGCACGTGGTGAACAAAATCCACTAACCCACGTTTCCCTTGTTAACCGTGCGTTGTGAGTAAGTATATCAAGCAATGGCCGTTAATATTCCTGACAAGTGCCCGAAGTGCAGTGTAATCTGTTTGCTTGCATGGTTTGCGGAGAAGAACCACGGTGTAATAGCCCCATCGACGATTTGCCGCGTCTGTAACAATGGGAGGTCTGTTTTGTCTGAAATTGGTACGAAAAATATGCCATCCCAAAAGAGGTGAACGTGCCATGGCTTGTGCAGTGTTTCGGCAAGAGAAGGCACATTTACAGGCAACTCTCGCTTGCAGGCACGGGTCATTTTCATGCTGATAAAACCCTTGGCAGGTGCTGCTGATGATTGAGTAAGATTTATCGTCGTAAACGGTGGTAAATTGGTACTCGTTCATCAGAGAGGTTTGTGTCGACCACCTGGTTAGGAGTAGCGCGGAAAAATTGGATGGGCTCATTAAATCGCCAATATCGACGAAAATAAGTTCGGCCGTAGGAAGTACAACCGAGGCGGGTCGTGGTGGGTCAGGTGTGCACGGATTGGTCGAGAAGGGCACCGGCAACATGTTTTAGTGCCTGCCGAGAAGGGTGATGCGGCTACACTACTCCGCATTACCCCCGAAAAAATCGAGACAAGCACTACAGTCGTCGTATATTTGAATATTTTCACATGGATATTGTTTGAGAGCAAAATTTCTTAATTTCCCAATAATCCACAATAATAAAGTATCTGCACACGGTTAGCTTAATCTGTGTTTATTACAGCGCTGAAATGTAAGTGAATCATACTTAATCAAAAAGCTCAGAGCAACAGAAACTTTCATCACGGCGACGTTTATCTTGCAGGTCACGCAAACAATAGAACCTACTCAATAGGTTATAACCCTCACTTACCGGATATCCACAACTGTAACTTTTTTAGTAGTCTGAATTTTTGTTGCCTTATCAAGAATATTTCATGTATCACTAACATACGCAAACGTTTTAATAGATACTATTAAGCTGTACTTAATGGGAAATTGTTTTTTTAATTTGTATTAGGTTCCTAAGAATTGTTTATAAAACAATTGCTCTAATTCTCATAATGCATTATAGACAATATAATTGACTACTATTATATGAGGTGTGGCATCACAGTTAATTACATACAAATTCTACTTAATTAAATATAAGGTTTGAACTTTTCCTTTCACTTTGTTCTAAACAAAAAATTAAATTTAACTGCCATAGTTTATGATGTTGATCAGTAGGTCATTACTTTTTGGACTGTTTTCAAATGTAGGCCTATACAAGCTTTATTTTAGTTACTGTTTTTTTTTTTATTATTACTTCATTATCCCTAGGGAATACAGAATTATGGGATGTGTTCCATGGAAATGTTACTTTTGACGTAGAATACATCTTACCTTACAGGCCAGCAATAGGCACCCACAACCAGAAAATCGAGCATTATCTTTTCACGTCACGTTTGAAATTGAAATATTATCTAAACGACAAAAGATTCACGCTTATATGAGGTACCATTCGACATATAAAGGAACAAAGATAATAAATAGCACAATATAAGTGGATTATTGCATCATCCAGCGACGGGTGAGCGGGGGGAGAAATAGAAATGTTTTGCGCCGTTCGGCGCGCACTAAAATTAGTATTTCTCCGGTTTCCGATACGATAGACCGTTGAGTGAGGTGTCGTTAAAATTGTCTCATCGAGTACTATCTACATAGTGTACCGTAACAGCGATGATATTATTAAGAGGTTTGAATAATCGTAATTCAAGTTGCAAAAATCGTGTGTTCGGACAAAATGTCGCGGTATATGGATTCTAAACGTGCTCAAAAGTATCGTAAACGCATACAGGAGAGTAGAGAAAATCATGAGGAATTCAAAAAACCTAAAATGACCAATGACGAACGTCAGAGGATTTACCAACAACGCTTAAAAGACAAGGAAATAAATAATGAAGTCGAGTCAACACCATGGAGACCAGAATTAATTACCATAGTAACAAGTAAATAAACAAATGATATTTAGCGGCATCGGAACTATACCCTTATCCGTTCCTACTGTTTTCAATGTTTTTACTATGCGATTGTATTGATATATTTTGTAATTTTTTATACACATACGTCTATATATTTTGTAATTGTCTTAAGCGATTATAAAATGTATGTTTATACGTATTTCTGATGATGCCACCGACTACGCTGGGTAACACCACCATCGATTTGACTTTCGCCAGAAACATCAGCTTTGATATCTTACCTTATTATCACCTACTTCTCCTATCATAGGCCCATTATAAATAAAGTCTTGCTTGAACCAACTAATTAACTTGTGTGATGATTTTCCAAATAAAATTTTGTACTTTGTAAAACTAAATATGTGTTTGTTCATTTTATTCATAACACATTAGCAACCCTAAAGCACACAGACGTATTCTCCGCTCTGAAGATTTGCGGCCGTGGCTCCAACACAGCCCCGCCGATTTTTTATTAAATTTTGCTTTTTATATATACAGTATATCTTCTATTTATGTGTTAAAATTTCCTGTGAAATGAGGCATTCTGTTAAGACTATTATCTTTAGAAATATCTTTACTTAATCACTATTTAAAATTTATGATATATTTGTTTAGTTAGGATCATACAACATTTTTGTAATCTTTCTGATCGTATTTGCAATTTTAACTTTCCAATTAGAAATGCAAATATTTTTACTGTTTCTATCTGAATAATGAATCTTTACTTTCTGATATATTTAAAAAAAATGTTTGTGCAAATGGAAAACAATAGTTTGACAAATGGTCCGTTAATGGCAACTGGTTTCAATGAATGGACCACCAAGTTTACATCAATGGTTCAAATACCAAAGTAAGAAAAATTTTACCTACATATTAAGTTTTGCTACAGGCACAAATTAGATAACACTAAATAAACTTAAAAAGTAAAAATTAGAGAAAATAATCTTATAAAATTAATCAATCAATTAGTCAACAAATCTAAAATGTCTATCAATGAGACCGTTTTTTTTTTAAACTGAACACTATATCATACTGCACGTTTTTAACTGTAAACG
The DNA here is from genome assembly GCA_034769895.1 of Magicicada septendecula. NCBI lineage: Eukaryota > Metazoa > Arthropoda > Insecta > Hemiptera > Cicadidae > Magicicada > Magicicada septendecula. The sequence goes on along the minus strand of CM068368.1, from coordinate 570,442,521 downwards.
TCTTTTACAAGAACAATGTTTAGAAAAGTTATTAAAGTTATATTAGAATTGTTGTAAGTGGTGATTAAAGAATTATTTAAAATGAAACAAAAAACAAAATTATCTATACCGATTTAAATATGAATTTGCTTCTAGATCACTTCATTTAATTGTTTAATTATTTACGCTTATTAATAAAACTGTTTGGTGTTTCTTATTAAACGTTCTTGTACGCTTGAAGCCTATATTTTGATTGTCTTAACACCTGCATGAGCTCGCAGGAGATAGAAGAAATGGAGGGATATGTGGAAAAAGACTACCTCAGAGGACTCAACTCCAACATAGCTTTATACCGAAAGGTAGAAAAGCTAAGGATTAAGTAAGTAAGTAAGTAACACCTGCACATTCTTCATGTAACCACTTCTTAAACATCATACACTGAATACGCAGATCTTGAGCATTCTCGTTACATAAATCGCAGAGCCAGGTAGACTCACTTCCTTTTCTCAATTTTTTCACCGATTCATTAGAGATAAACTGAAGTGTGTTTGGTTTACGTTTTTTGGTAGATTCTTTAAACTGTGACTTCGTGGTGAGAAAGTCAAAATAACTGCTGTTTGAAGGAAAGAGCTTCTTCTGTTCTCAGCCAGAACCATGCTACAGCTCGTTGTAAAGGACAAATGTTCCTATTACTACAGTCCAACTTTTTCTTAGGGCTACCAGCTTTCTTCTGCCTCTAGGGTTTTAATCTTTTACCATCTTTGGTAGTGTACTTTTTTCATTCTATTGATGTCTTGAATCCATTTTCTTCTGGATTCTTCAATCCTTTCATTAGTTACAAAAATATCTAAATCACTTCGCATCTCTTCATTTCTTATATGATCTCGTCTATTACACCTTCTAACTGATCTCAGAAATTTCGTTGGAAATAAACAAAGTCTTCCAACTGGAGACAATTACATGACGTCCTTAAAAATTCTAGATTGCCGTCCTATACGTTTCTCGACTAGCCCACAACATCCAGTCGGCTTCATTGGAGGCTGTTCCAGATGCGGTATAATCCGGCTGATCCGGTTTGACCGTCGTTATATTACACAAATTGTGTCTGTAGTTTAGTTATTTTCAAATTTTCATATTTTACATGCTTTCCCTATGGTTTATTAACTTTACCTTTACTGGTGTGTTATGTAGTATTTAAACTAAATATATGTAAAGAAAATTATAAATACACTACGCTAATAAAACGAACAGATATTGAAGTTACATTTCAAACAAAGAGTAATGTATAATGTAATGGAAATAAATAATGTACACAACATCAAACTCTACGCAATTTTTATATATAAGAAAACAATTCCAAGACACCACATCAAACATTTAATGCATATTAAAATCAATCATTTACAAGCACATTTTAACCACAACATTCCGTATATATGAGAAGCTAATAGTCAAACTATATAGAATAAATTCGCCTTTGCAAAATTAATTAATTAATTGGGAATGATCAGAAGTTTTGTTTAGGGTGGTTACTAGATTACAGGCAAACGCTCCATGACAAGACGTTGGGTGACGGTCAGGGTAGATACTGTGGTACTGTCACTTGTACAGAATTGCTGGGGAAAGACAATGGACAGACAGGTCCTAGTTAGGTAATGCTCTTGATAGGCTAATAAACGTGTGTTTTTGAATGTAAAAAAAGTATGTGTTCGGATAAAATAAATTTAGAACAGGTAGTAGGCTAATCTCACATATTTCAAAACGTCGGATTTTTAAGTGCCTTGCAAGCTGTCAGAAATCTAAAGGTAACAGTAATTATTACGACACAACGAATGTGTATGTGAACGTGAACAGTGAACACTTTTACATTTTGTTAGTTTCATTCGGATTGATTTAAACAACTTTGAAATTCATAACAGTAATTACTTTAATACAGAATACGGTTGTAGGTAAAACGTACAGATATAAATCATACATAATTAAATACGTGTATTATCTTAAGGAGGATAAAGTTTTATGAGAAGCACGTAGAAAATAGAGTACGGATAGCATAGTAGTCAGAAGACTCGTATAAATAGAGGCACCGTGAGTTCGAGTCCAACTCAGAGTAAATTATTTTGACCTCGTATAGGTGGATTTTGAGCTAACCGAGCCACATTGGGTACCCACGCCCTTACGTGCTTAAGGCTTACCCCAGAAACCAAAATCATCAAAAGACAAGGAGCTGCAAAAATATACAAGATTACGTCACACACACTCTTTTTTGGGAATACACATACGTATTTATATGTTAATAAATACGTATGTGTATTCTAAATAAATCTTTTATTGAAACACATAACATATATTATATGTCTATATATTAGAACTGACATTTGTTAGCATCGGTTTTATTTATTTAAAAATTCAGTTTAAGCTACTGATGTTATTGGCAATAACGACAAGAAAAAAATGTATGCATTATTGTAAATAGTATATAAATAATATACACAGGAGCACTATGTCCTCTCCGTACATGGAGCTATATTTAGGGCTGTTAAAAACATTACACCGTATCATATTACTAACAGCGTTGAACACAATAACGAAATACACAAGTATATACATTTACTTACATTCATAAATTTACTTTGTGTGTGTGTGTGTGTGTGTGTGTGTGTGTGTGTGTGTGTGTGTGTGCGTGTGTGTAGGCGTCTATCAAGGTGAATCTATATGGATGAAAAACTACACTCATAAAAGAATAACATCCAAAATTTCGCGCACAAATAATTGTAGGAGATTTGCGACTTCAGCCATAAGTTACACACTTATGCGTCCTCTTTGACAAAATAAATGATTAAAAGCAGAACTTCTGTGCATTTTATAAACTTTATGTAAGTGTAAATTGTAGTCTAATATAATAGTTAATTATGTTTAATAGTTTTTTCGTCGGCTCAGCAGTATGTAACATATGTAGACCTATGAATTCAGACTAACGTAACACAAAGTTGTGATGTTTTACTATAAAGAAACACGCAAAATAGGATACAAAACCCTTGAAGTCTAAATCATACCATCACTTTGATTTTGTAGGCATGACACAATTGAACAAATTCCGAAAGTTGTGAAACACTGCCTTTTATTATATTTGTAAATAAAAACACACGTGTAGCCTACAGAAAAAAACTATACTTTGTGTGTGTGTTGCTACAGACCAACAAACTTTATGTACGTTAAACACATAGTCTAATGAAAACATGCTCTCAACTAGATACATTGTCTCAGAGCGAACTAGATTTGTTTACAAAGTTGGGAGGGGGGATCTAATATATTTGGTTAACTTATATGTTTTAACCTATTTGAAACATCCGTGACAACTTCAGGGTTACATGACTTTTAGTGGACACGAGGTTCCTGTTTCTACGAATTTTATGTATTATGATATTTATACTAAGAAGAAATGGATTTATAAGCACATAGAAATAAATTTATGGGTAAACATTATAAATTGCCACAGAGAGACGTATTCAATTATAACTTATAATATAACTTATAATTATGTGTAGACAAATATAATTAATAATTATTACTTTGTATGTGAATTTTACGGCAAGAATGTTTGTGTATACTTGCTAACACAAAAAATATTTACAATATTATGAACATCTTTCAAAGAAAATTCAGAATTGACGTTAGCAGAACGCCTTCATAAATTGTATACGCGTCAAATATTTGATGTTTTATGGTTTTGAAATAACCAATTGTTCAACGTAACAAGTAATTAATGCTCTGTCAAAACAACTTATCACATTAATCACGTATCAAGCAAGTTACATGTACACTGTATAAGCAGGAAACGTTGGAAACTGGTTTGAACAAATTGTTAAAGTATTCTTGAAATTATTACGAATAATTATTCAAATTATTTATATTAACTACGTTCTTACATGCTTTAAAGGAAAATATTAAAAATAAAAACCGCCAGAGAAACCTAAAACTGGAGGGCTCTACTATAAAGAATCCATTTGTCGAATTGCGGTGTGTCGTGTTGTTTGCTTTATTTTGGCTTTCTTCGTTTCTGTTTGAAACAGCTTCCTACTTCGAATTTGTCTCCATTTTATTATCTCCCCTGTCTTTTTACAACAACAACAACAACAACACCAACAACAACGACAACAACAACAACAACAACAACATCAACTACTACTACTACTACTACCACCACCATTAATATTACTATTTTGTTGTTTTGTTATTGTCTTTTAAAACTTTATAAAATTTGTTTGATTAGAATAATAGAAACTATAAAAATAATATGTGGGATTTGAAACGATATTTGAAATATAAGACAAATGGACTTGCCTATAAAACTTTATAGACATGCTAGTGGAAATGATAAGAGGCATTTCAGAATATTTTAATCAAAATTAACCAGTCAGTTAAGACACAATTACTTTTCGTTTATTCCCATTTTGCTTATGGTTAATCGGTAGTACTAGTTCGGTAGCGTTTATTGCTCACAAATTCAACTCAACCTGTAGAAATGAGTACCGAAGATTACATACTGGGGTAATAACAGGGGTGGGAGCCACACTACATTCCTTATCCGACAACGGCGTGTCTGTTCCTTGACAGCAGATTAGAAATAACGCAGAATTCAGGTAAATACTTATCAGTTACAATGGTTTGAACGTCATGGTCTCTTGTTCTAGTTTTAATTGCTAGTATATCAAGTTCAAGTTTGGATTGATAGTGTATATGTCATATGAATGAATTGTATTACTTTGCCTACTCCGCACGTTTGCAAGCCCATAACGTATATCACAATAGGATACATATTGTTTTGCTGTTGTAGTAGCTAGCACACAAGTATATGCGAAGTTGTGTATTTTCTTGTAGTTAGTGACCTGAAATTGCTCGCCGAGTCCGAGTAAAACTTATTAAAATGGCCGTGAACACCAGCAACTAAATTAGATGGAGAAAGCAACCACAGCCACTTGAAAAATGCAATAAGCCTATATGTTCTGAATTCCTGTATAAAAAATATATTCTTTAAGTGAAAAAAATGAGGCGTAATTGTCTTATATAAGTAATTGTTTCGCAATTAAATTTAGTGGTGTTAATAACTTTCAGTGAATTTATAAAATATTATTACAACATAAACGATCGAAAGGTAAATTACCAAGACAGAAAATAATCCACAAACTGGTAAACAATGAGATGCTCAAACTCTATTAATTATGCACTTGGCGTAATTCTCCTAATGATCGTACCTATACTTGAAAGATTGTACTTAATTTTCATACTTTTACTGCTCACTTGTTTCTGTATGCAGTGAATGTTTCTGCTGGAAAATAGATATATTTTAAAATTATTTTATTTAAAAATTTAGTGAAAAGTTGTATGGTTGTATTTTGAATGTAATATATTTTTAGTTTTTTTACCAGGAGAAATAAAAGCGTTTAATAAAAAAATAATACCGGTACCTAAAATTTGTGTAATGTATATTGGTACCTTGTTAACAACCGAACAATGAAATTCAAGACAATGACGACAGCGATCCTTTTGGAAGAGCGACAGGTCTGAGGCGACACTGTAATCTGTCAACGTCATGAGAATTAAAAAGTGATGTATACTCATGAGAGCGACAAGGTCTGTTATTCTGACGCAATTTGCTTTTACACGTTAGAAGTTGTAATAGCGACAAGGTCTGTTATTCTAAAGCAATGTGCTTTCATACGTAAGAATTTGTAATCCTGGCAGGATAACACATATATATAACACACTTTTACATGATACAATATACGTAATATAAAACAATTATCGCTCATGATATAATATAAAATAAAGCGATTACCATACTCAAGTCAGATAAAATACATGCCAATATGCCAAAATTTGTAGATAAAACGTTGTGTGCTGTGTAATGGAAAATTAATCTTTTGTTTGTTAAATATTTTGTTAATACCTATAGTGAATACCAAAAAAATGACTATACAATCAGTCGTACGGTGGTGTCAAACAGTATGATAGTATGTAATATAATTGATTGGGAATATATATAGTCAAACTGTTTGGGAAGAACTAATTTAATAGTCCAAACATATTTGCACACATAGATATAACCGTTTAATTTACCAATATAATATGCATATTACCCATTACAGTACCATTATTACCCATTACAGTACCATTATTACGTGTGATAAAATAGTCTATCGACAGTGAAAACCTATATCCAGCATTGACTATTGATTATCCTACATGTATATACTATTTGAGGATTGATTCATATATTACTATTGTTTGATTTTTAAATAATTATTTTACGTTTTTTCCCATAAAACTGTATATTTTATTTAAAACTCTCAGTTACCTTAAACAGAATTATAAGAAACCTATTTTCTTAAATAAAGTTTGTGGGCAGTTCAGCAGTTCCCTGCACACTACCACCCCCTTTAGAGTGTTCAGGGTACTACGAGGAACTCTTACTACTTCTATATCCCCTATCATTTGCAGTTTTAGTAACCTTGAAGGTCTCAATAGCTAGGCTACTGCGGGTTTTCTGATTTCCTGTTTGGCTGATCCAACGCAACCGATGACAGCTTTTTCAATAAGGAAGGGATTGACTTTTTTGAAGTCATCTTCCTTCCGTTTCGCAACCAGGTACATCGGCACCGCCGGCACAGTGGCAGACGATGTCAATAATTTTAGGGACCCCTCAAACCGATAATTATGTTGAGGACTTGAAATTGCGTTTCCAGTAATACCGGAGAAGTGGCAGACTACTACGGAAGAACCCTCGCCTACCACGGCTAGAAGTAAGTACAACAGGGTGCATCCTGGTGCTCTGAGGCCACCGTTCGCCACTCACTGACGTACAGCCATCCACCCAGTGGCACGGTCGGTTCCCCCGTGCTTTACGGTGTATTTTCAAGCGGTACACACAACCTTGTCAAATTCGTCTACCAGTGCCCTGTTACCAGCTGTTGCCTACCCCCAAGAGGCCAAGATGTAGGCCGGGCGTGTGGTTGAATTTTTGGGGGTAGTAAGACACTTACGTGCAAGTAAAATAGAAACTTTTAACAATAAACAAATTTTCTTTGTCTATAAATAATCTAGTAGTTAAATATTTCTTTAACTTTTTTTAATAAGACTGTATGCAGTGCTGTATGCAGTTTACGTTATAAATGGCTCATTTTCCAATTTCATGTATTGTGAACGATTAAAGTCTATTTATCTACATTACACCAGTTTTTTCTACGCATGAACAATTTTTATCTGCATGTGAGATTGGATTAGTTACTGACTTCTTCACTGTCGACATCCTTGTTCTCGTGTGTCGCTATGAATTATGTACCGCGGAGGCGTTACTGAGCCTTCTGATTGCATCCCGTTTAATACAGTTCTAAGGCCGGTTTATGAGTGTTTTAATGTGAGTGCATTGTCTCTGCTGTGTATGCGAGCTTTCTCCCTTATATTACTGAAGACTAAGGTCTAGTAACTATGATTAATAATACGTCTATGTTTAGAAAGTTAGCAAAACATTAACCTAGAAAGGCCTAACAACTTTTACTTTGCAGAAACATAACGTGGCAATGCGTGTCACCTTGGAATATTTATACCATGGAAACATATCATATTGACCAACATAAGGATATTTTGTGTTGGTATATATAGATTTCGTGTGTGAGTGAATGTGTGTGTGCGTGTGTGCGTGTGCGTGTGTGTGTGTGTGTGTGTGTGTGTGTGTGTGTGTGTGTGTGTGTGTGTGTGTGTGTGTGTGTGTGTGTGTAAAATAAGAATAGTGAGTAATCGACTAAAGAAGATAGCTGACACCCTACTGCTAGAAGAACAGAACGAATTCAGAAAAAGGAAATCTTGTATGAACAATGGTCACAATAGAACGACAGATAATAGAAAAGAGGGGGGAACATAATCTGGAAACTTACATTGGTTTTATTTGTTACGAGAAAGCCTTCCATCGGCTCAACAGAACAAATCTATGGAAAATTATGAACAGACGAGAGTATCCCGAACACTTGATAGGAATTATTCAATGGCAATAACAACATACTAAAGTTATAATAAATACTGTAAAAGGTAAAACTGCACCTATAACAATTAATAGAGTAGTTCGACAAGGGTGTATTTTATTTTCCAATTTATTTAATATATAGACGTTGTTGTGCGTCAGTGGAAGGAAAAATAAACCCCGGAATCAAATTGACACCATCCAGTCAGTGCATCAATATATTGTTATTTGGAAATGATCAGATTATTATGCAAAAAACAGAAAAAGATCTCTTGTTAGCAGTCTCTACTTGAGCTAAATGTGCAAAGAATATAATCTTAGAATACAAACCCAGAAAACAAATCTTATGGCCTTTAGGGGAAAGAATCCGATATGTTCCAAAAACTATAAACAATCAGTGTATAGGACAAGTATCTCATTTCAAGTTTTTAGGATACGATGTAACTTATGAATATGACAACGACATCGATATAAAAATAAACAGATTTAAAATGATGTGCGGTACTATACACAGAACACTTGGAAGTAAAACAATGGAAGACGCCAAGATAGAACTCTATAAAGTAATGGGAACATTTGTTTTAACTTATTCAAGTGAAACTTGGACGATAACGAGAGATAAAATTTTGACTGTGTTAAAAAATATTCAAATTAAATAAAACACAGTTTATTGAAACAGTAAACTTATTAAGTCACAATACTTATAAAACACAGAAGTAATTAAAAATAGTCTTTTTTTCAATCATCTTAGAATTACTCTAAGCTAAAACGATTTCTTCTTGTTTCATAAATTAATGTTTCACAGATCATACAAAAAGAAATTGTTTTATATGTATGTATTTTATATTATCTTTATTAATTTTGTATGCTATTTACAATAAAAATAATTTACAAAAACTAAATAACCAACACAAGGATAATACAACTAATGGCAAAATTGAATGCTAAGGTTGCAATAAATATAACAAAGGACAAACAAAAAAAAACAACTAAAAAACGTTAATTTGAACATCTAAACTACTAAAAAAACAGAAATATATAAATCTAATTTGGCCACACATGCAGTAAACACAGGACATTTATTCCCAAATATAACCAACATGAGACTTTTAAAACACATAGCACATATAAAGGCACCATAATGAACATATGGGACAATTTACAAATATACAAACACAAAACAAACTAATTCCTGAACATTTGTTCAGTACAAAACTAACACAATTTTAAAAGCATGCAACATCGAAATTACACTAAAAGCTAATATATATAGCCTACCACAATCACAGACAACAACACCAGTATAAAATACCAAAACCTAACACTAAACCATAAAAACAACCAACCAAAACACAAATACTCCACAAGATATAAAATCAGAAAGTCTGAGGATGGGAATAATACGCTTCCCGAAACATGTACCAAAAATGAAATAAAACATCATGAGGTAAAAATTTATAAATATTAATCAAATTCTATATGCATCAAGAGACAGACTGTAGCAAAAAGTGCTAAATATATACATATATAAAACTAGATTACTAGTTTTCAATGCACATATGCTTTCTTACTTTGAACATGTTTCGGGCATCAAATAATTTGTTTATCCTAAGCCATCTTAGTTTTTATTCCTGAGTAGTACTCGTGTCCAGGTTGGTTGTTGCCATTGCTCGCTGTTAGCTATTGGTGGTTTATATTGGTGTTGTTGTGTAGGTGTGGTATATATTTTTGTTTATTGAGTCCCTGATTTGTTAAGTGTTTTAAAATTGTGTCGTGTTTCGTGTTTGTTTTTATTTGTTCGATTATTGGATTGTTTTGTGTTTCAAGTTTACATATTTGTAAATTTTCGAATATATTCATTATTGTGCCTTAGTGTGGTGTGTTTTCTCGGTGTCATGTTGGTAATATCTAGGAATATGTCTTGTATTTATTGCATGTGCAAACAAATTGGATTTATAAATGTTTGGTTTTTCGTTAGCCTGTGTTAAAATCTGTTGCAGTCCGGGCATTCTATTTTGTAAATTCCATTGTTCACTGTATTACATTTGTTGTGTGACTTATTTAATAACTAGGCTACACTCACGTACATAAAAAGTAGGATGATAAAACTTACAAAATTATTTAAAAATATTGACCTAAAATAGCTTACAAAACAAACACTAATAATATACAATAACTAAATATTCCGAGTATTCGGGCTGCAGTATATTGTAAGTTAAATCAACGAGCTCATCATTCTGATCTGCAAACGAACTACACCAAATTTAGCAGAAATGCAATACTGACCCACAGGATAGGACAGGGTAATAGAACTACAGGAGTACCAAAACGTGCAGAACAATAAAACAAACCAAATATTAAATTAAAAGATAGAATATTTGTATTGCTTATTTACAGTCGTTGTGTTGTGTTAGTTAGTATTGTGATAGTAACTATTTGGAAGTAATAATTTTATATAACACCAAATTAAAAAATGAAGAAAATCAGTTTAAAAATTCCCTCCACAAATCTGGAAGCAGTATAGAACTTACTAATGGGCACTTTAAATATGAAACTGTTATGAACCACATTATTCAACTTAAAACTACAGAAGCACAGGACTTTACGAGAGCTATGTTTGGCAATAGATACCATTATATGCATGGCAAAATGCCAAGGGACTCAGGGAGTCGTATATTGAACAGGCCAAAGTAATTTCTATTTTACGGTAACAGGGGAATATTTCTTGAACGGTTTTGTTTGAGGTAACAATTATACCTTAATTACTACAGGCATAAACTTAACGATATTTGGCAATGAATGATATAAATAAACTCTTATCAATGAATCATATTTCTGCAGCAATAATCTCTTACACAAATGTTATTTATGCAACATTATTCTCCTATGGGTTTATGATATTTCTCATAACTGTTTTAGTGTATTGTGTCATGTTCGTTGTTTACCACAAATTGCTCTGATTTTAGTTTGAGTCTTTAAATTTGCTTTCCTTTAGAAAAAAGAAATTAAAATTTAAAAAACTGAGTTTATCGTTTTTGTGTTTACTCTGTGAATGAATATTGTAACGATAATATAGGGGGTGATTGTTTCGGGTTCACTTACGATCGAGATGTAGCCTCACCTCGGTTTCGTCTATTTGTAACCAGAGAATATTTCGTTACATACAATGTTATTGTGGATCAGTTTACTTGTATTTATGTAGCGTACACTTGAATACACCGTCCGTTAGAAATCTCGACTTGTAATATGGATAAAAGATGTAGCGACAAACTCGCACTGGAGTCGTCGATGTAAATTATAAATGTATTATGTTGAACGGCGAATGATTTCGTAAATTGCCGCTTACTCCCACTACGCTGTTTCTTTTACGTGACGTCACTCACCGATGCCAACTATCGGGTCAGCTACAACCTGTGAATTCTATTTACTAAATGTAACGGCAATAATAATGACTCACAATTATCATCAAACATATATCCTTGTGAAATCCTTTATTCGTAAAAAACACTGGTTAACTTGTTTTAATAATTTTTAAACAGAATAATCGCAATTGTAGTACAAAATATAAGTCTTCTTTACCAGTTGGCAGCAGTAGCTGTTCAGTATTCCTTCTTTAGATCAAAACAATGCTTTTTGTTAACGTTTTAAATTAAAATATATCAATTATCTCAGGGCGTATATGGTTCGGGGATTTATAATTATACAAAATATTACACTATTAATCAAAATACAAGTTCACAATCATGGGATATTACAACGTTAGAGTGATAGGTACACACAGAAATCGTATAGTGGTTGCCAGTTTTAAAAAGGTTATGTCTATATCAGGCTTTGATATTTATTAAGTGAATTAAAGGTTCTTGTTGTGATTAAAAAGGTGTTAATCTTATATGGTGTTGTTAGTGGTTGTTTCTAGTGTTCGTGTTATATGGTGTCTGTAATTCAGTTGATTATTGCTTAAAATACGTGTATACAAGTGTATGTGTTGAAGTACGATATAATGAGATGTCAGATCACCAAATCCTCTTCTTGTACTTTTCTTGGTTGTAAATAGGTCCTAAGTACACGTCAGGTCTTCCTTCTCGTCCCTCGTCCACTTCAAATCTTCCTTCTGGTTATTATTCCTTCTCATCCATCTAATGGGTAGTCTTCTGTTGTTGCAAAATGTTTGTATAGTGTACTTCTAACAGTATTTATCTATTGGTATTGTTTTTTCACACTTTATAACATATAATGTAAGACGATTTAAGAACGCGTCTATCTGCTAAGATCGTTGTCAAAGAAGTCTCATTTTATTTATCCGAAATTTCTGGTTGCTATGGGTAAACTTGGAACCTGGTTGGTCAATTTGGGTCTACATTGTCATATACTTTTATTATTTCAGAATCTAAATTTGTTCAAAACCTTTAATTTAACGTAACTTTTCTATACTGAATGGGAGTTTAAAACCATTATCAGCATTATTTTGATCTTCACATGTGTTATATTTAGACACCAAACATGCCTATTTTTGCTTAAGAACTATGGATGTTACAATTTTATTTGGAATTTTCTTAAATAACTTGATATGTGTTATTTTGGTTCTATATTCCGTGTATACATTATTACCTATAAATACATCTACCTTTCCACATTTGCTTTACAAAATTTCTAATATAATTGTTCAAAATTTACTAAATTTGGTTTCACCTGGCCTATGTAATAGTATTATTTTCATCATCATGTTATAACATCTCTAACAATTAAATTAACTTCTAACATTCATCAAAATGGTTTAACATATAACGTCATTTTAACAACACAAAATATATATTATTCTAATATTTAAATTCATGTCCACATGGCTATGATTATACCAATTCCTTGCACAAATAGTTGCTTTCTACTCAAACTGTATAGGTGTTTGACCTTTAACAAAAACATCTCTATATAGTCCATTCTGCTTGTTTAACTAATTTACCATGGTTTAACATCAGCTCTATTGGTATATTTGTGAACACAACATAAACAAAAAATGGAATTAATATCATAAAATTGGCATTCCTTTAAACTAACTGTATCCCCTGGTACATACAAAAATCACAACACAAATACTATTATCTGAAACACTGTGCTATAACATAAAACATGCACATTTAACAAAACAAATCCTATACTAATTATTTAGTCCTTTGTCAGCTAATTTATGACTTATTCTGACACTGTCCATGTCATATTGACTATTCATATGGGTTTAAACATCCGTATACTTACTGATGTTTTGTGTTACAAAAATTACAATAAAGTGAACACTGTTGCTCTACCTCACACACAGTTCTAATAATCTGGTTACATTTATTGTTTATCTGGGTTTTACTCTTGTTATGAATGTAATTGTGACCACGTTATAATTTGTTGTTTACAGGACAACTCTATGAACTCTATATGTGACACTTTTTGTATGGTTCTTGTATCTATAACCAGGTGTATTTATATTTTTGTTACATCAATTAACTTAATTATTTAACAATATTTCTCTTACATAATATTATATGTTTGGGTCTATTATCCCTCACTTTGTATTTTGATTGTCTGTATTTAATGATACATCAACTGAAACCATTTGTTTCTTTATAGTCCTGGTTCATAAACCATTTGTCCTTATAAATCTTTGTTTGGTCAATACTGAAAGTTTATTGTCATAGCTGGGGTTTGAAGATATCTGCATCACTTAGCCTAAATCATTAATTTGGGTACGGTCAGTTGTCTTACTAGTCAGTCTGAAATTGTTAGTCGTTCTTCTTCACTATCATCTTTGAAGATATTGTTCTTCTTGTTAGCTTCTTAATCAAAGTCTTCATTAAGTCAGGTAAGATATTATGTTGTTCTAAATGTCATGTTACATATTACCCTGCCACCAAATTTGATCATTTTAATAAAATATTGTTTTTGTTGAAATTATCAATTACCTTCTTTTTCATATTATCATTTGTTATTCTTATTATGATCTGGTATACTTGTCTTTAATTATAAGTGTTCTATCCCTGGAACATGTTACTTCCCTAACAAATTAATCACCATATATTCTGGAATCAGTCGGGTGGCTCTCTTGACCTAATACCCCGCTGTCCTTACAATACATAATACATAAATAATATCGATTGCTGGAGCTATCTCGTCAGTCAATCACATTTAATAATCACTAGTCTATTCACGACTAAAATAAATAAAATAATATAATATATTCTTGGGATTGTTCACTCAGTCTAACTTCTCAGATCTAAATATTTCTTTCCATTGATTCTTTCAGATGTTTATTTTCTTGTGGCAATATTAATAACATTTTTTTTTTTTTTTTCAATTGGTACTATCTTCCTTCCTTCTTTATCAGTACTGCTTAATCTTCATTTTTCATTCACTATCTTCATTTAAATTAAAACATAACAAGTATTTGCATCTTCAGTTGTTGTTGATTCTCTCACAAACATGATAGGTTATTTGTAGTAAATTTGTTTCTAGTCTTGTCTTATTTTCATCGTCGACTGTCTACACTTGTCCTTTTTTATTCATTTTATAGCACTATGGTTTCTTCTAATTTATGGATGTTGCATCTTTATTTTATATTCCAATAATAAGTTCATAACTGTGTTTAATAAGAGGTGCTTATTTTGTTTAGAATTTGGAAACTTATTCCCAGTTGTTTATCTGCTTGATTCATTATAACATTATCAAACTGTACTGTAAGTTGTCCTTACTATTCATTTGAATTCTGATATATTCAAATTTGTTTATTTGGCTTGATTTAAAGTTATATTTTGGATTATCAAAGTTGGTTAGATGAGCTTGCTATGTTCTTTGTGTTTTGAGGTTTGATCATAATAAATTCTTCAATTCCAAATTAATTCTCATAAATCATTAGTTGTAAGTTGTTCTTACTATTTCTTTAGAATTTTGTGGTTTTATAATAATAAATTCTTCAATTCCATATTAACTCTCATAAATAATTAGTTGTAAGTTGATCTTACTATTTGTTTTAGAATTTTGTGGTTTTATAATAATAAATTCTTCAATTCCAAATTAATTCTCATAAATCATTAGTTGTAAGTTGTTCTTACTATATTTTTAGAATTTTGTGGTTTTGTAATAATAAATTCTTCAATTCCAAATTAATTCTCATAAATCATTAGTTGTAAGTTGTTCTTACTTGATTTTTAGAATTTTGTGGTTTTATATAACTTCTACACTTCTTATTATAGTGCTTATCGTCATATGTCCTTCTGTACCCAGTATTGATGATCTTTTGGTAATTTTCGTTATGTCGGTCAGTTGCTCATAATTTCTTTTTCTTTGACATGGTTTTTCGCCGTTGCCGGTTATCATAACATCAGTCCCTTTTTGTGGAGGTGTATAGTGTTAGACTTAACCGTAGTCTGTCACTTCATTTGCTCTCATTGTCCGGATGACCATAGTCTTCATCATCGTTCCGGTACTAGTGACTTCCCTGGCCTTTGTCTTGTATTTCATTTTTCTAGCCGCTATTCCTTTGTTGTCTGCTAAGCTTATTCGGCTCCCTCTATCATAGTGTTTTATACACCAGTATGTCTCTGGTCCATATGTGGTATTGCATGAAAAATATCTGTGAGGATCTTCATCTGAATTCTTAATTATTTGCTTATCTGAAGCCCCATAATCTGGTTCACCATCACACATCCACCCTGAAGGAATACATTTTAGTGCACCTGTATACTGGAACTGTCCTGGATGGTACTCTAATGGAACACATTCTGGTGATTCATCCGTGCCGTCATCCCAGTCTGGTAAGATGTCATACTTCCATCTTTCTGGAATACACTGTCCAGTCCTGCGCTGAAACTGATCTAGTCCCCATGTTTTATTCAGTTTACCTCTGGTCCTTTTCCAGTGGTAAACTACTGTCTGCTGGTAAACCATCTCTGAGATTACCCTTAATCTACTTCCATTATTCCCGGAACTCACGATTTCTTCATGGTTGGTAATATGGATATTATCATCATCAAACAAACCCTGGTTCATCATCTCCATTTCTTCCTTTGTTTTCATTAATTTCTTTGGATGTGTTCTTCTTCTCTTCATTGGTTCCGCTTCATTATCCTTAGTATTTTCTTTGTTTCCGTTAGTTTTCTTTTCAGGTAATACTACTCCTGGATCCTCTGTTTTGTCGTTTGTTATTTCTTCTGCTTCTGGTTTGCTATCATTTTTTATTTCTTCGGTCATTTCCTCCATCTTTTCCTCCCTTTTCTTAAATTTCTCGTCTAATTTCTTCATGATTTCCTGGTAATTTTCCTTCAATTCTTCTCTCAATGCTCTATTATTTTCGTCTATTTTCTCCTCCATTTTCTTGCTATTCTCTTTCAATTCTCCCATTTTCTCTTCAATTTTCTTACTAGTCTCTCCCAATTTTCGGCTCAACTCCTCCGTAGACTGTTTATTGTCCGTCTTTAATTCTTCCTTCAATTTTTCTAAGTTCTTATTACTGTTCTCACTTAATTCTTCCTTCAATTCCTCTATGGACTGTTTATTTTCCGTTTTTGATTCCTCTATTTTCTTACTCAAATCTTCCGTTAGTTTCTTATTACTCTCCTGTATTAATTCCATCATACATTTGAACATGTCTTGCGTCTTCTCGCCTTCCGTTTGTGTGGTCTCTTCTGGTTGTTTTTCCGGATCCTTTCTTGTTATAATTTCTATTTCCTCAACCGGTGTCGCTTCTTTGTCTTCCATGTTTAACTCGCCTACTTTCTCGGCTTCGACCGCTCGTTTTCGCGATGTTTCTCGCTTCCTCATCTTGTCTATTTTTGTCTATTTATCTATAAATTATAATTTAATTTGTATTAAATTACACGCCCCACGTTGGGCGCCAATTTGTAACGATAATATAGGGGGTGATTGTTTCGGGTTCACTTACGATCGAGATGTAGCCTCACCTCGGTTTCGTCTATTTGTAACCAGAGAATATTTCGTTACATACAATGTTATTGTGGATCAGTTTACTTGTATTTATGTAGCGTACACTTGAATACACCGTCCGTTAGAAATCTCGACTCGTAATATGGATAAAAGATGTAGCGACAAACTCGCACTGGAGTCGTCGATGTAAATTATAAATGTATTATGTTGAACGGCGAATGATTTCGTAAATTGCCGCTTACTCCCACTACGCTGTTTCTTTTACGTGACGTCACTCACCGATGCCAACTATCGGGTCAGCTACAACCTGTGAATTCTATTTACTAAATGTAACGGCAATAATAATGACTCACAATTATCATCAAACATATATCCTTGTGAAATCCTTTATTCGTAAAAAACACTGGTTAACTTGTTTTAATAATTTTTAAACAGAATAATCGCAATTGTAGTACAAAATATAAGTCTTCTTTACCAGTTGGCAGCAGTAGCTGTTCAGTATTCCTTCTTTAGATCAAAACAATGCTTTTTGTTAACGTTTTAAATTAAAATATATCAATTATCTCAGGGCGTATATGGTTCGGGGATTTATAATTATACAAAATATTACACTATTAATCAAAATACAAGTTCACAATCATGGGATATTACAACGTTAGAGTGATAGGTACACACAGAAATCGTATAGTGGTTGCCAGTTTTAAAAAGGTTATGTCTATATCAGGCTTTGATATTTATTAAGTGAATTAAAGGTTCTTGTTGTGATTAAAAAGGTGTTAATCTTATATGGTGTTGTTAGTGGTTGTTTCTAGTGTTCGTGTTATATGGTGTCTGTAATTCAGTTGATTATTGCTTAAAATACGTGTATACAAGTGTATGTGTTGAAGTACGATATAATGAGATGTCAGATCACCAAATCCTCTTCTTGTACTTTTCTTGGTTGTAAATAGGTCCTAAGTACACGTCAGGTCTTCCTTCTCGTCCCTCGTCCACTTCAAATCTTCCTTCTGGTTATTATTCCTTCTCATCCATCTAATGGGTAGTCTTCTGTTGTTGCAAAATGTTTGTATAGTGTACTTCTAACAGTATTTATCTATTGGTATTGTTTTTTCACACTTTATAACATATAATGTAAGACGATTTAAGAACGCGTCTATCTGCTAAGATCGTTGTCAAAGAAGTCTCATTTTATTTATCCGAAATTTCTGGTTGCTATGGGTAAACTTGGAACCTGGTTGGTCAATTTGGGTCTACATTGTCATATACTTTTATTATTTCAGAATCTAAATTTGTTCAAAACCTTTAATTTAACGTAACTTTTCTATACTGAATGGGAGTTTAAAACCATTATCAGCATTATTTTGATCTTCACATGTGTTATATTTAGACACCAAACATGCCTATTTTTGCTTAAGAACTATGGATGTTACAATTTTATTTGGAATTTTCTTAAATAACTTGATATGTGTTATTTTGGTTCTATATTCCGTGTATACATTATTACCTATAAATACATCTACCTTTCCACATTTGCTTTACAAAATTTCTAATATAATTGTTCAAAATTTACTAAATTTGGTTTCACCTGGCCTATGTAATAGTATTATTTTCATCATCATGTTATAACATCTCTAACAATTAAATTAACTTCTAACATTCATCAAAATGGTTTAACATATAACGTCATTTTAACAACACAAAATATATATTATTCTAATATTTAAATTCATGTCCACATGGCTATGATTATACCAATTCCTTGCACAAATAGTTGCTTTCTACTCAAACTGTATAGGTGTTTGACCTTTAACAAAAACATCTCTATATAGTCCATTCTGCTTGTTTAACTAATTTACCATGGTTTAACATCAGCTCTATTGGTATATTTGTGAACACAACATAAACAAAAAATGGAATTAATATCATAAAATTGGCATTCCTTTAAACTAACTGTATCCCCTGGTACATACAAAAATCACAACACAAATACTATTATCTGAAACACTGTGCTATAACATAAAACATGCACATTTAACAAAACAAATCCTATACTAATTATTTAGTCCTTTGTCAGCTAATTTATGACTTATTCTGACACTGTCCATGTCATATTGACTATTCATATGGGTTTAAACATCCGTATACTTACTGATGTTTTGTGTTACAAAAATTACAATAAAGTGAACACTGTTGCTCTACCTCACACACAGTTCTAATAATCTGGTTACATTTATTGTTTATCTGGGTTTTACTCTTGTTATGAATGTAATTGTGACCACGTTATAATTTGTTGTTTACAGGACAACTCTATGAACTCTATATGTGACACTTTTTGTATGGTTCTTGTATCTATAACCAGGTGTATTTATATTTTTGTTACATCAATTAACTTAATTATTTAACAATATTTCTCTTACATAATATTATATGTTTGGGTCTATTATCCCTCACTTTGTATTTTGATTGTCTGTATTTAATGATACATCAACTGAAACCATTTGTTTCTTTATAGTCCTGGTTCATAAACCATTTGTCCTTATAAATCTTTGTTTGGTCAATACTGAAAGTTTATTGTCATAGCTGGGGTTTGAAGATATCTGCATCACTTAGCCTAAATCATTAATTTGGGTACGGTCAGTTGTCTTACTAGTCAGTCTGAAATTGTTAGTCGTTCTTCTTCACTATCATCTTTGAAGATATTGTTCTTCTTGTTAGCTTCTTAATCAAAGTCTTCATTAAGTCAGGTAAGATATTATGTTGTTCTAAATGTCATGTTACATATTACCCTGCCACCAAATTTAATCATTTTAATAAAATATTGTTTTTGTTGAAATTATCAATTACCTTCTTTTTCATATTATCATTTGTTATTCTTATTATGATCTGGTATACTTGTCTTTAATTATAAGTGTTCTATCCCTGGAACATGTTACTTCCCTAACAAATTAATCACCATATATTCTGGAATCAGTCGGGTGGCTCTCTTGACCTAATACCCCGCTGTCCTTACAATACATAATACATAAATAATATCGATTGCTGGAGCTATCTCGTCAGTCAATCACATTTAATAATCACTAGTCTATTCACGACTAAAATAAATAAAATAATATAATATATTCTTGGGATTGTTCACTCAGTCTAACTTCTCAGATCTAAATATTTCTTTCCATTGATTCTTTCAGATGTTTATTTTCTTGTGGCAATATTAATAACATTTTTTTTTTTTTTTCAATTGGTACTATCTTCCTTCCTTCTTTATCAGTACTGCTTAATCTTCATTTTTCATTCACTATCTTCATTTAAATTAAAACATAACAAGTATTTGCATCTTCAGTTGTTGTTGATTCTCTCACAAACATGATAGGTTATTTGTAGTAAATTTGTTTCTAGTCTTGTCTTATTTTCATCGTCGACTGTCTACACTTGTCCTTTTTTATTCATTTTATAGCACTATGGTTTCTTCTAATTTATGGATGTTGCATCTTTATTTTATATTCCAATAATAAGTTCATAACTGTGTTTAATAAGAGGTGCTTATTTTGTTTAGAATTTGGAAACTTATTCCCAGTTGTTTATCTGCTTGATTCATTATAACATTATCAAACTGTACTGTAAGTTGTCCTTACTATTCATTTGAATTCTGATATATTCAAATTTGTTTATTTGGCTTGATTTAAAGTTATATTTTGGATTATCAAAGTTGGTTAGATGAGCTTGCTATGTTCTTTGTGTTTTGAGGTTTGATCATAATAAATTCTTCAATTCCAAATTAATTCTCATAAATCATTAGTTGTAAGTTGTTCTTACTATTTCTTTAGAATTTTGTGGTTTTATAATAATAAATTCTTCAATTCCATATTAACTCTCATAAATAATTAGTTGTAAGTTGATCTTACTATTTGTTTTAGAATTTTGTGGTTTTATAATAATAAATTCTTCAATTCCAAATTAATTCTCATAAATCATTAGTTGTAAGTTGTTCTTACTATATTTTTAGAATTTTGTGGTTTTGTAATAATAAATTCTTCAATTCCAAATTAATTCTCATAAATCATTAGTTGTAAGTTGTTCTTACTTGATTTTTAGAATTTTGTGGTTTTATATAACTTCTACACTTCTTATTATAGTGCTTATCGTCATATGTCCTTCTGTACCCAGTATTGATGATCTTTTGGTAATTTTCGTTATGTCGGTCAGTTGCTCATAATTTCTTTTTCTTTGACATGGTTTTTCGCCGTTGCCGGTTATCATAACATCAGTCCCTTTTTGTGGAGGTGTATAGTGTTAGACTTAACCGTAGTCTGTCACTTCATTTGCTCTCATTGTCCGGATGACCATAGTCTTCATCATCGTTCCGGTACTAGTGACTTCCCTGGCCTTTGTCTTGTATTTCATTTTTCTAGCCGCTATTCCTTTGTTGTCTGCTAAGCTTATTCGGCTCCCTCTATCATAGTGTTTTATACACCAGTATGTCTCTGGTCCATATGTGGTATTGCATGAAAAATATCTGTGAGGATCTTCATCTGAATTCTTAATTATTTGCTTATCTGAAGCCCCATAATCTGGTTCACCATCACACATCCACCCTGAAGGAATACATTTTAGTGCACCTGTATACTGGAACTGTCCTGGATGGTACTCTAATGGAACACATTCTGGTGATTCATCCGTGCCGTCATCCCAGTCTGGTAAGATGTCATACTTCCATCTTTCTGGAATACACTGTCCAGTCCTGCGCTGAAACTGATCTAGTCCCCATGTTTTATTCAGTTTACCTCTGGTCCTTTTCCAGTGGTAAACTACTGTCTGCTGGTAAACCATCTCTGAGATTACCCTTAATCTACTTCCATTATTCCCGGAACTCACGATTTCTTCATGGTTGGTAATATGGATATTATCATCATCAAACAAACCCTGGTTCATCATCTCCATTTCTTCCTTTGTTTTCATTAATTTCTTTGGATGTGTTCTTCTTCTCTTCATTGGTTCCGCTTCATTATCCTTAGTATTTTCTTTGTTTCCGTTAGTTTTCTTTTCAGGTAATACTACTCCTGGATCCTCTGTTTTGTCGTTTGTTATTTCTTCTGCTTCTGGTTTGCTATCATTTTTTATTTCTTCGGTCATTTCCTCCATCTTTTCCTCCCTTTTCTTAAATTTCTCGTCTAATTTCTTCATGATTTCCTGGTAATTTTCCTTCAATTCTTCTCTCAATGCTCTATTATTTTCGTCTATTTTCTCCTCCATTTTCTTGCTATTCTCTTTCAATTCTCCCATTTTCTCTTCAATTTTCTTACTAGTCTCTCCCAATTTTCGGCTCAACTCCTCCGTAGACTGTTTATTGTCCGTCTTTAATTCTTCCTTCAATTTTTCTAAGTTCTTATTACTGTTCTCACTTAATTCTTCCTTCAATTCCTCTATGGACTGTTTATTTTCCGTTTTTGATTCCTCTATTTTCTTACTCAAATCTTCCGTTAGTTTCTTATTACTCTCCTGTATTAATTCCATCATACATTTGAACATGTCTTGCGTCTTCTCGCCTTCCGTTTGTGTGGTCTCTTCTGGTTGTTTTTCCGGATCCTTTCTTGTTATAATTTCTATTTCCTCAACCGGTGTCGCTTCTTTGTCTTCCATGTTTAACTCGCCTACTTTCTCGGCTTCGACCGCTCGTTTTCGCGATGTTTCTCGCTTCCTCATCTTGTCTATTTTTGTCTATTTATCTATAAATTATAATTTAATTTGTATTAAATTACACGCCCCACGTTGGGCGCCAATTTGTAACGATAATATAGGGGGTGATTGTTTCGGGTTCACTTACGATCGAGATGTAGCCTCACCTCGGTTTCGTCTATTTGTAACCAGAGAATATTTCGTTACATACAATGTTATTGTGGATCAGTTTACTTGTATTTATGTAGCGTACACTTGAATACACCGTCCGTTAGAAATCTCGACTCGTAATATGGATAAAAGATGTAGCGACAAACTCGCACTGGAGTCGTCGATGTAAATTATAAATGTATTATGTTGAACGGCGAATGATTTCGTAAATTGCCGCTTACTCCCACTACGCTGTTTCTTTTACGTGACGTCACTCACCGATGCCAACTATCGGGTCAGCTACAACCTGTGAATTCTATTTACTAAATGTAACGGCAATAATAATGACTCACAATTATCATCAAACATATATCCTTGTGAAATCCTTTATTCGTAAAAAACACTGGTTAACTTGTTTTAATAATTTTTAAACAGAATAATCGCAATTGTAGTACAAAATATAAGTCTTCTTTACCAGTTGGCAGCAGTAGCTGTTCAGTATTCCTTCTTTAGATCAAAACAATGCTTTTTGTTAACGTTTTAAATTAAAATATATCAATTATCTCAGGGCGTATATGGTTCGGGGATTTATAATTATACAAAATATTACACTATTAATCAAAATACAAGTTCACAATCATGGGATATTACAACGTTAGAGTGATAGGTACACACAGAAATCGTATAGTGGTTGCCAGTTTTAAAAAGGTTATGTCTATATCAGGCTTTGATATTTATTAAGTGAATTAAAGGTTCTTGTTGTGATTAAAAAGGTGTTAATCTTATATGGTGTTGTTAGTGGTTGTTTCTAGTGTTCGTGTTATATGGTGTCTGTAATTCAGTTGATTATTGCTTAAAATACGTGTATACAAGTGTATGTGTTGAAGTACGATATAATGAGATGTCAGATCACCAAATCCTCTTCTTGTACTTTTCTTGGTTGTAAATAGGTCCTAAGTACACGTCAGGTCTTCCTTCTCGTCCCTCGTCCACTTCAAATCTTCCTTCTGGTTATTATTCCTTCTCATCCATCTAATGGGTAGTCTTCTGTTGTTGCAAAATGTTTGTATAGTGTACTTCTAACAGTATTTATCTATTGGTATTGTTTTTTCACACTTTATAACATATAATGTAAGACGATTTAAGAACGCGTCTATCTGCTAAGATCGTTGTCAAAGAAGTCTCATTTTATTTATCCGAAATTTCTGGTTGCTATGGGTAAACTTGGAACCTGGTTGGTCAATTTGGGTCTACATTGTCATATACTTTTATTATTTCAGAATCTAAATTTGTTCAAAACCTTTAATTTAACGTAACTTTTCTATACTGAATGGGAGTTTAAAACCATTATCAGCATTATTTTGATCTTCACATGTGTTATATTTAGACACCAAACATGCCTATTTTTGCTTAAGAACTATGGATGTTACAATTTTATTTGGAATTTTCTTAAATAACTTGATATGTGTTATTTTGGTTCTATATTCCGTGTATACATTATTACCTATAAATACATCTACCTTTCCACATTTGCTTTACAAAATTTCTAATATAATTGTTCAAAATTTACTAAATTTGGTTTCACCTGGCCTATGTAATAGTATTATTTTCATCATCATGTTATAACATCTCTAACAATTAAATTAACTTCTAACATTCATCAAAATGGTTTAACATATAACGTCATTTTAACAACACAAAATATATATTATTCTAATATTTAAATTCATGTCCACATGGCTATGATTATACCAATTCCTTGCACAAATAGTTGCTTTCTACTCAAACTGTATAGGTGTTTGACCTTTAACAAAAACATCTCTATATAGTCCATTCTGCTTGTTTAACTAATTTACCATGGTTTAACATCAGCTCTATTGGTATATTTGTGAACACAACATAAACAAAAAATGGAATTAATATCATAAAATTGGCATTCCTTTAAACTAACTGTATCCCCTGGTACATACAAAAATCACAACACAAATACTATTATCTGAAACACTGTGCTATAACATAAAACATGCACATTTAACAAAACAAATCCTATACTAATTATTTAGTCCTTTGTCAGCTAATTTATGACTTATTCTGACACTGTCCATGTCATATTGACTATTCATATGGGTTTAAACATCCGTATACTTACTGATGTTTTGTGTTACAAAAATTACAATAAAGTGAACACTGTTGCTCTACCTCACACACAGTTCTAATAATCTGGTTACATTTATTGTTTATCTGGGTTTTACTCTTGTTATGAATGTAATTGTGACCACGTTATAATTTGTTGTTTACAGGACAACTCTATGAACTCTATATGTGACACTTTTTGTATGGTTCTTGTATCTATAACCAGGTGTATTTATATTTTTGTTACATCAATTAACTTAATTATTTAACAATATTTCTCTTACATAATATTATATGTTTGGGTCTATTATCCCTCACTTTGTATTTTGATTGTCTGTATTTAATGATACATCAACTGAAACCATTTGTTTCTTTATAGTCCTGGTTCGTAAACCATTTGTCCTTATAAATCTTTGTTTGGTCAATACTGAAAGTTTATTGTCATAGCTGGGGTTTGAAGATATCTGCATCACTTAGCCTAAATCATTAATTTGGGTACGGTCAGTTGTCTTACTAGTCAGTCTGAAATTGTTAGTCGTTCTTCTTCACTATCATCTTTGAAGATATTGTTCTTCTTGTTAGCTTCTTAATCAAAGTCTTCATTAAGTCAGGTAAGATATTATGTTGTTCTAAATGTCATGTTACAATATGTTATAGTGAATTCATACTTATGTATGAAATATATACTTTTTATTATACTTTACTCTCAACAATAGGCTGCAAAAATCTTAAGGAAAGGTCATGCAAGCGTTAAAATTCAATTAAGTAATAAATTAATGAAATATTTCAATCACGGTCACTTAATGCTTTAAAATTATTTGCCATTATAAAGTTACTGTTTACGCAAGAAGAAATATATGCTTCTTTCTATAAACAATGATTTGTTATGGTTTTGTGGACTTAGTATATGTCAAGGATTGAAAAAATATTTATACGAGGAGCAATTTTAGAAACAGGTTTAACTAAACGTGTGAGTGTGTTGTTTATGTTAAACCTTATTAAAGTAATTTTTTATTAATTGCTTACTTGTTACAATTTCAGTTATTGATTTGTTGAGTGAGTTTTAAGTTTTGTAAGGAAATGTTAGCCTGCACTGAAATCAGTAAAATAGAAGATGAGTCATTTTTGCATTACAAAAGTGCATTTCTACTGTTGATAGTTTTGTGAGCTTCAATCTTAACTATATAGAGTATGGAAAGATCTGTGTCGACGTTTCGATAAAATTTATTGTCATCAAGCTGAAGTCCTGGCCATCAGTCGGAGTAATATATTGTGCCTGTGTGCCTTTTTCGTGACCACATAAAGATCCTGGCGTTTCTAGCATTAAGAGACACGAAGGAACTGTGCTGGGCTGTGTCAATTCTGCGTGGGAGACAAGGTTGCAGATTAACGAGTTTCCTTCATGAGCATATGCTTCAAGGTGCGGTCAATACCAGATATTTGCTGCTTAGAGGGCTGTTTTAACGGTTGGTCGTACAAACTCAAGTTAGCACAGTGGGTGCCGAGGCAGTTATTATTTAACCACTGTAAAGTCATGAGTCTTAGTAATGTAGAGAAAGAGGTATTGAAAAGTTTTAAACACAATAGCATTTTACGAAAAGACCTATAAGTCCTTAATATTTTACAAATAAGAGCTACAATTAAGTCGATGACAGAATATTAAAGACTAGAATTACAAGTTGTCGCCAGCACATTCAGTAACAAGGGATATTACTCTATTGTGTCTCGAAAGATAATTGAAAGGACTACACAGATAAATTACATATAAGCTTACAAGGGAAAGTAAATAAAGTTGAATACGTAATTATGAGCAAGAGATTTACTGCCAATTGATGGGTGAACTCTGTGAATCACAAAAAATTATTCGGTAATAACATTTCTGTAATAACAAGCATTGCATTACAGAGTTTATCTTCGGTACGAAATTTAAAATCTCGAACCTATGTTTTATAATATAACGAAATTTAAAAGTATACATAAGGTGCTGAAGAATGTCATTTTTAATGGACTATGCAAATTTGAATAGCAAACTAAGGAAGGTGAAAGACACTGATATATGTCAAGTTTCTAGGATATCTTAGGAAGTCAAGGGTTTATTGTATCACTATATCTTTAATACCTATATTTATCGACAAGAAATAGAATGCAAAAATAATCCTATATAATTAAAGGTAGGGGCCTATTATGAATTCGTAGTAGGGTTGTGAATGGTCTTTTGAATGCCCGGTCCAGAAAGTATGCACAACATAATTAACATTTTTAAATTTCAACAATTAAAAGATTCAATATAAAATGGAGACTTGAACGACAAAAACCAAAATTATGGTTATTCGTGTATCGGAATATGCAAGTTCCAGGATCATCATCACAATAATAAATTGCGTAATAGAACTGTTATAAAAACACCATGAAATATGTGACGAAAGGGACCAAAGGTAAATGCTCCTCTGTTGTATGGAAGCAAGGTTGTGAATAAACATAAGAAAGCTCAGAAGCAGAAAGTACAGGAATGAGAAATGACCTGTATTTCTCAAATTACGAGGGAGCTTGAAATTTATAAAGGGGGACCAAGACATAAGAGATGAACTAGATATATTCGTTTCAAATATAAAGAAAAACCCTAAATTTACGTTACAATTTCCACAACGATTAAAGAAAAAATTATATAAATAAAACATTGATATCCACGCATATGTCTGAACTTTACCGCGGAGTTTCAAGATTTTGCACTTTTTATTAATTTTCAATTAACAAAATATGTCAAAGGTCATTGTTCTTATTTTTATCGGCCTTGTTTAACTGTTGTGAAAAAAAGTTCGAAAATTTATTTTGTCAGAAATGTATATCATCATGTCGTATTATAATAAAATTTTATTTTATTATATTATAATTAATAATAATTATATTATTGTATTATAATTATGTCGTATTTTAATTCTATTGTATTTAATTATTACTTTTTAATTACTGCTGTATTACTTCTTCTTTAGAATTTATTGCTTTTTATAAACATCTAATTCTATAACGGTTACACTTTAAGATATACTTTTTGCACAAAAATTGTATTAATGTCTATTATTGCACTAAAAATATTTACACTAAATATTTGCACTATAGCTGTATTTACCTAATTTATATAGCCTACATTAATATTTAATGAGTTATTTAGCAGAATTGTATAGCAATATTTGCGTCGGCATGTAAAGTCAGCTCTCTACTGGAATAATGTTTGCCTTGGGTCAGAAGAGTCACACAGCATTGACAGGTGGTAAACATACTATATGGTATACATTAATTTGGCGAAGACACACACACACAGAGGCGTTCGATTCAGTTGTGCAGTTTTATAGTAATTGAAAACCCTTGATGATTTTAAAAATATCGCATTGAATATGTTAAGGGCGCACCTTGATTTAAACACAAAAATACGTCACTTAAACATGAATTAAAATTTCATAGTCACAGGATTTATTAAAAAATTGTCAAGTAAAAATAGAGTTATTAACACACCTACGTAAGCGCACTAACGCGAAATCGTGCACGCATGATTTACATATTTATTCTTGTTTAGGAGTATTTACATAGTGACTAATTACATTCATAGATAAAAAAAAATTGTATAAGCTCGATAAGTGATCATGTTGTTTATAAATCCTCATATGAACAATGGTGTTCATTACTTATATTGTAAAGCACAAAACCACAATGTTTTGTTTACTGTGTACCAAAACAAAACTTCTTACGAGTATTTTTTACTTGTATCTAATTAAATCGTTGAGCGTAAAAGCAATCTGAGTCGGAAAGTCAGCCATTTATTGGTTAATATGGATTCATAATCTCTAAACGTAGAGATACATTTTAGTACATAAAGAACCTCGTATCAACTTTGTGCAACTGTATAACTATGCTAGTATTTTTGTAGAGTAAGAAATTACCTTGGAGACTGGTTTACCCTATGTTCCTTTTAAAAGTGAGTATTGATACAGAACTAAAGCACGTGTTTCTATTACGAATACGGTTTACCAAGGTTGTAGTGGTACTTTGCGAGTTGAGTTTATTTTTGCTTTTATTTTGTAATAAGTGTTAATTATTCATTACATGTTTGCTTTAAAGTGTATAATATATTTAAAAATTAAGTCTGACTACATTAAACCTGTACAGTAGCGCGGTAAGTTTTACATTATAGGTTGGCTAATCTGCGCTTTAATTTGCACTTTCTTCTGATCAATTCATGTCCGTGCTTCCGCACAGTTCGTCACAGACGCTCGCGATCGGCGGTCGGCTCGCGCCCGCAGCCTTACTGTCACATTTTTCTTCTTGTCGCGACAATTAATATAGGCCTTAGGCCAACACTTCATATATGGCCCTTTAGGCCCGTTCATCAAATTAATTTAAATGTAATACGAATTGTATTCACGATGTGCTTATTAGCCAATCTTTTAGTCAAAAAATGAAACCTAACAATTTCTGGTGTAAATGTGAACAATTAATTAAATATATTAATTACAGTCCACTCGCTTCATCATTTCTGCATCCTGGCGAATCAACCTACAGTAAATAGAACACTTCACACTTATCATTTTTTGGTCCACACATGGCGGATCATTCTTCTACTTAACATTTTTTGGTCGCTCCGGACCTGGATTTCCGGATACATTATTCACATTTATTATTTTTCTGCCCCTATTTCTGGCCATCACGGGCGACTCAGCATATCCGCTGATACGACCGTGGCGTGATTCGATCAGCATTTCGCTCGTCGCCTTTGAGCCTCCTGACGACATCATTGCAAGAGCCTGCTAGCTTCAGTACGTCAGACAAGGCAGTCATCTCTCCGAGCTGTGTGTTTGCCATCTTCTCCACGGCGTCGACGCTTCAGGACATCGCCTACAAGGTATCACCTCACTGACATCATATCAAGGTGCGTAAAATGGCTGAACAAGGCCTCAAAGTGTTAGTCAGAAAGAGAGGCGGCTTAAAGTCCGCAATAGTGTGCATACAATCAGCTGTCAGTAACTTTGATACAAATTCTAATACAAAACACTTTTTAACAGTAAGACTTGAAAGTTTGAAAAGCTTGGCATCGAGGTACGACGAGGTACAATCTGAAATCGAACTTATTTGTAAAGACATAAACGCTGCTCAAGAAGACCGAGTTGAGGTCGAAGAAATGCTATATTCTACGGAAGCAAATATTTTACAATTGATTGATACCTTTAATGTTCAGACTGTACCTCCCGTATTATCGGCCCATATGCAATTAAAACCGATAAGTTTGCCCTGCTTCACAGGCAATATCTTGGAATGGCAGCAATTTTTACGGACTTGGTGCATGCAAGATCCGATCTAACGCCAGTGCAGAAACTACATTATTTACATTCTTCTCTAAAAAATGAACCGTTAGACTTAATGAAATCACTACCTATTGGAAATGAAAATTACTCGATAGCGTTGAGTTTGCTGTCCGCAAGGTATGACAACAAGTTCATACTAGCAAAATACTACATTCAAAATTTACTTCAAGTCAAGTCGACAATCAAAGACTCTGTCCAAATTTTGGCAGAATTCACAAATACGATAACGTCTTCCGTTAATTCACTGGCGGCAATGCAACTGTCAGTGAATTCATTTGAACTTATTACTATACAATTATTATCAACTGAACTCGACCCTACTACTTTTAAATTATGGAAGGAGTCTATAGACCCTGATAATCTTCCTAACTTTCAAGATTTAACTCATTTTTTAAACGCACGTAGACAGCTGTTAGAAAATACACTGCCTATCGATGCCGGACAGCAACTCAACAAGCCGAGTTTAAGACTCAACAATAAATCTGATAAATATAAATCAAGAAACTCTGCTGGCAGTACTACATTTAAGAGCTATCACTCAGCGTCAAGCAATTATTCATGTTTGTGTTGTAAATCTAAGCATCCGATTTACATGTGTGATAAATTTCGTGCACTAGGCACCGCTGAGCGAGGACAATTTGTATCAAATCACAAATGTTGTACCAATTGTCTTAGGTCAGATCATTTTGTATCTAATTGTAAGAATAAGCAGGCATGTAAGATCTGTTCAAAACGTCACCATACATTGTTGCACACGAACAATGTGCCGAACTCAATCTCTGCCAGTAGTAGTAACTATTGTTCGTTTAAATTACAATCCACGAAAAATATTCTTTTATCAACAGCAATTGTATTTGTCATTGACCAGGCTGGCAACAGACAAAAGGCAAGAGTTCTTTTGGACGCCGGCTCACAAATAAACTTTTGTACCAAATCATTTGCAAAGAAATTACGGCTTAATTTGACTAAATCCAACATACCGATTACGGGTATAAATAATACAGCGTGTCATGCCAATAATCTCGCGTCTATACGCATTATTTCTCGTTATCAGAGATTTAGCTTCGAGGCAAAATGTGCTATCTTATCTGCATTAACCCAAAATCTGCCCGCACAATCGTTTGACATAAATCAATTTAACATTCCAGACAACATTTTTCTTGCTGACCCACATTTCAACATATCATCCCAAATCGACATACTCTTAGGGGCGCAATTTTACCTGGATTTAATTTTAGCTAACAAATACGTACGCAGCCCTCATTTTCCCATCATTCAGGAAACAAAGTTAGGCTACATTTTGGCTGGCAATCTACCCAAACACTGCCGCTACAAGGGTCCTGCTGTTTCGTTCCTAGCTAGGAACGACAGTCAAATTTTGCAGTCTCTCGAAAAATTTTGGGAAGCAGAAACTATCCCTGACAACACACCTGATAACGAGTCAGCTTGTGAGGAGCATTTCGTGCGTTCTACTCATCGCAACCATGAGGGTAGGTTCGTGGTTTCACTGCCATTTAAGTCCGATCATCTCCAGTTGGGGGAATCTTACACCAATGCTGAAGCAAGATTTTTGAATTTAGAAAGTCGATTCAGGCGTGATGCTAAGCTCGCGCGCGATTACGCAGACTTTGTTATTGAATATAAGGATCTTGGCCACATGACGCTTATCGATAATTGCTCTATCAATTCAGGAGTGTCAAATACTTACTATCTGCCTCACCATGCCGTGTTTAAGCAGTCTAGCTTGACCACAAAACTGCGCGTCGTTTTTGATGGTTCGTTCAAAACTACCAATGGCCTTTCTTTCAAT
The DNA here is from genome assembly GCA_034769895.1 of Magicicada septendecula. Lineage (NCBI taxonomy): Eukaryota > Metazoa > Arthropoda > Insecta > Hemiptera > Cicadidae > Magicicada > Magicicada septendecula. The sequence continues at coordinate 570,410,486 of CM068368.1, read as the reverse complement.
GACATATTGTTGGTAGGCCCGAATGTTCAACGAGACCTTTTTTCTATTCTTTTACGTTTCCGCATGCATAAATATGTTCTCATCGCCGACATCGAGAAGATGTATCGACAAATTCGCGTAGCTGAAAAGGATTGTCACTATCAACGTATTCTGTGGCGTCACTCTCCCCTCGAACAATTTAAACACTTTGCATTGCGAACGGTAACATACGGCACGACTAGTGCTTCGTTTTTGGCCACTCGCTGTCTTATTCAAATAGGTAGGGACCGTCAAGCTTCTTTTCCTGATGCGGCGTTAGCTATAACAAATGATTTCTATGTCGACGATTTGCTTACCGGTGCTGACACCATCTCTGATCTCACCAAGTTGAAATCTGACTTAGGTGCGTTATTGAGTCAATACGGTCTCACGTTGCATAAATGGGCATCTAATGAACCCAGAGTGGTCGCAAGTCATGACAATTTATCACTCCCCTTAAACAAATAGGGCAATGTGCGTACCCTGGGCATTCTCTGGAATAACACTGCCGATTCATTTCTGTTTGACATTAAATCATTCCCCGTTGAATCAAACATCTACAAGAGGAGAATTCTTTCGATTATCGCAGGCATATACGATCCACTTGGACTGTTCGGTCCCGTTGTTTTCTTGTACAAACAGTTTATGCAGCAACTCTGGCTTTGCAATCTTGGTTGGGATGAACCGATCTCCGGGCAATCACGTTTGGATTGGCATTCATTGTGCGGCAAATTGTGTCTGATTAGCAAAATTGTTGTCCCACGTTCTATTCGTTGCAAGTTTGAGGCAAGTACAGTTGAATTACATGGTTTTTCGGATGCCTCTGAAAAGGGGTTTGGGTGCTGTATTTATATTAGAGTCATTCATCAAGATTCATCGGCCTCTTGTCATCTCCTGTGTTCTAAATCTCGCGTGGCTCCCCTACGTCAGGTGTCATTACCTCGCATCGAACTCTGCGCTGCTTGTTGTTATCGCGACTCGTATCTAAGGTCGTTTCTGCGCTTTATTCGTTTATTAATAGTGTTCATTTATATTCTGACTCTATGGTTTCTCTTTACTGGATTCATGCCCAGTCCACGAGGTGGAAAACCTACGTTGCTAATCGTGTTGCTGAAATTCAGCGTCTTACGCAAGCATACACATGGCATCACATCAATTCTAGACACAATCCTGCTGATATTATCTCTAGGGGGTGTCTCCCTGACGTTTTGCGCGATTGTTTGCTTTGGTGGCAGGGTCCCACTTGTTTGTCTCAATCTTCCGAGTCCAATCCTTTTCCACCCTTTTTACCTTCTAATCCGTCGTCTTCTGAAGTCACTGCGGAAGAGAAACAAACCCATAATCTTTCTCTAATGTCTACTCTGGCTATCGACCTTTCTACTTACTTTTCTTCGTTGCATCGTCTGACACGCGTATACGCTTACTGTTTTCGGTTCATCAAAAATATTAGACTATCCAGTGCTGACAAAATAACGGGCGATCTTACCCCTGTCGAAATCCATCATGCTCTTAATTTCTTCATAAAACAATCTCAGTCGATCCACTTTGCAGCCGAAATTAATTGTCTTCGTAATGGGTCTTCTGTCTCTATTAGGAGTAAGTTGGCTTCTCTCGACCCGTTTCTTGATGATTCTGGAGTAATACGCGTAGGCGGGCGATTACAGCAGTCGCAATTACCTTACGACACTAAACATCCTATTGTCTTACATCCATCGGCTCATATTACTCGCCTTATCATTGAACGCGAACACATTCGTCTACTTCACGCTGGTGCTCAACTCGTGCATCACTCCCTTCGTCAACGTTGGTGGATTGTTAATGCCAGGTTAGTCATTCGCTCCATCATTCGCAAATGTGTCAAGTGTCTCAGGTTTAGTGCCAAACAGCAGGTTCAGAGGCTTGGTATTTTACCGTCTCCTAGAGTCACTCCATCACGGCCGTTTCTATTCTGCGCGGTTGATTATGGTGGTCCCTTCATGATTCGTCATGGCGGGCAGAAATCCAGAACTCTTTCTAAGGCATACGTGTCTTTGTTCATTTGCTTAGCAACCAGGGCCATTCACTTGGAATTGGTTTCCGACCTTACAGCCAGTGCGTTTATAGCTGCCTTACGTCGTTTTATGGCCCGCAGGGGCATACCAAGTCAGTTATACTCTGATAATGGCACAAACTTTAGGAAGGCCCGCAATATTTTACATGACATCTACAATCTTTGGCATAATAAGGATGCCATCTCATCACTCAAATTATTCACGTCCTCTCAGGGTATCTCATGGTCATTTATTCCGCCCTCATCACCTCATTTTGGTGGCCTTTGGGAGAGCGGCATAAAGAGTTCGAAGTTCCATTTGCGCCGCGTGGTAGGCAAGTCTATACTCACCTTCGAGGAGATTACGACAGTTTTGTCTCAGATAGAGGCATGTCTAAACTTTCGCCCTTTATTTGCCATCTCTTCGGATGTAAATGATCCGGTGCCACTTACACCTGGCCATTTTTTGATTTGCGCACCATTAACGGCGATACCGGACCCAGACCTATCTCATATTCCTATCTCTCGTCTAGGACGTTGGCAACTTCTCCAGAAGTTTGTCTAAGTCATTTGGAAGGCTTGGTCTCGCGACTATTTACACCAGTTACAGCGTCACAAATGGAAATTCGCTAAGGATAATTTTTCCATTAGGGACCTAGTTTTACTTATTGAGGATAACCTACCTCCATTAGCCTGGAAATTTGGTGTAATTACCGCCACATTTCCCGGCCCGGATAACTTAATTAGAGTCGTAGACATTCGCACGCCCACTGGTGTTTTGCGGAGACCAGTACATAAGTTATGTCTGTTGCCAGCGCGGGACGAGATTTGACACAAGATTATTATGATCATTTAGCACCATGCTATTTTACTCAGCCATTGGCTTATTACTTTATTATATGACCATTTGGTCAACTTAATTGTGATATGTATTATCAACATTTTCATGACAATTTGCTCCATTGCGTGTTTCTATACTCATCATAGTTTTATGGTTGTATATTTGCTATTTTGTATTTATATGTTAATATTTTGTGTGGCATACTATGTCCTACACATTTACATTTTGATGTATTGGGTATGTGTCATGTTTTCGGTGGTATTGTTTTATAAAAATTTGTTACATAATATTCGCATGTTTTGCAGTTATGCAACCATGCATGCATTTCTTGCACAGTTGTTAATATGTGTGACTTATTGTTCTATGAATGTCTTTCTCAATTGTTCAACTCATGTATTACATTTGTAATCACAGTGTCGTTTTGTTACTTATGCCATTGTGCTTATTCATATTTGTAATTAAGTAAATTAGTGTTTATTATATTTATTATATAACTTGCATTTTTGTAAAACATACTGTTTTTTGCGTCTACTGTATGTAACCATGCCACGCCTAGATTTATTTGATATTGTATTTATATGGTATTTTGTATTTTGTGATTATGCATTGCACAATTATCATTCCTGCTTAAATTATGACATACATGTCATCACATATGTGCTTGCAATCAGTCAGCTATCTATAGCTTGTTCTCACACAACAACATATTGTAAATTCCTGAAACTTCAGGTATAGCATGACTCGTTCAAATATATGACGCCATGCTAGATTTACGTCTAAACATGTATAATTTGTGACAATTTTTGTTCACGTAAGCAATATTCTGTACAGGTCTACTGGCCTCAACTATTTCACGGTAACCATCTATGACTTGCATAGGGTTACAATTTATCGGGCCATCATGTGATGAGCTTCCGATCATACATTATTAAACATTGTCAAATTATGTATTTTTCATGTTTTATAACGTTCAATATTGTATACATACAATATATGTGGGCAATACATTGCCAACGCTTACATTTTTATTCATGCATGAAATCAGTTTGCTCGCCAACCTTGGCCTACCAAACGCTTATCTTTAAAGCGTATCTTTATTCATGCTTATCGCTAAACCATTAACGTACAGCTCTTATCTAAGATTACAACTCAAGGGTCAATGCAGCCTGAGATTGATTTTTATCAATAAGAACTCTGTATGTTATATAATGAGTTACCAAAATGTATAATAAGTTACTAAAATGTAGTAAAAAATCTAGTGATTTTTGACGGGCAGTTTATGTACAGTAGCGCTGTAATTTTTACATTATAGGTTGGCTAATCTGCGCTTTAATTTGCACTTTATTCTGATCAATTCATGTCCGTGCTTCCGCACAGTTCGTCACAGACGCTCACAAGCGGCGGTCGGCTCGCGCCCGCAGCCTTACTGTCACATTTTTCTTCTTGTCGCGACAATTAATGTAGGCCTTAGGCCAACACTTCATATATGGCCCTTTAGGCCCGTTCATCAAATTAATTTAAATGTAATACGAATTGTATTCACTATGTGCTTATTAGCCAACCTTTTAGTCAAAAAATGAAACCTAACAATTTCTGGTGTAAATGTGAACAATTAAATAAATGTATTAATTACAGTCCACTCGCTTCATCATTTCTGCATCCTGGCGAATCAACCTACAGTAAATAGAACACTTCACACTTAACAGTTTTTGGTCCACACATGGCGGATCATTCTTCTACTTAACAAAACCTACTATATAATGTAAGTGATAGAAAGGTGCTGAGTTCTAGTGAGACGATATACCTCAAGTCAAGAACCGTCGCTTTTCGGAATATTATAAACAAAATAATATTATAAAAAAATTAAAAGACTTAATTATATGAACCATGAAGGCATTTTGTAGCACTGTACAATACTGGTCCAATGTAAATATATGAATGTTATTTTCAATGAAAATTTAACAACCATGATGGTCTGGATTTAGTAAGATTTTTGTTCTAATCGAAAGAAAGAAACCTAGTTTATACATCTTATATTCAAAGACATATTCCATAAAAAATTACATACGACTATTTTAGTATCGTGAATTTAGTAAAATACGAACACAAGACAACACATATTTGAGGTTAGCTTACGTAATTAACGTTTGTGATTATGAACACGAAACAATCGAGTTTGACATTGTCCAGCACAGTAAAATTGTGTCTAGGCAAGTACATTTTTATGTAGTCTATGTTTACACTCTTGACCTACAAGAAAAAATATACATACATTTTTAATGATGGTTAGATAATTAGTTATTCGGTTCTTAAGTGCAGATAGCTTCCAACCACTTTTTTTGTGCGCTTCTTGGAACTAATACCATTATACCACTATTTAGAGATCTATTTAATACCACTATTAACAAAATTATTTTGTAGTCTTGATTAAAAAATTGTAATTGTTTTTATCAGTACTAAATTTTATGACCTACATTCTAGTAATTCAATACACCGTGTTGGTTTTAAGTGAAGAACAAATGTTTTAAAATTCTGATGGAATTTAAAAAGCAATAATTATAGGTAAATTGTACCTGAAAGATATGAGAAAAATGTTGAACAACATATCCATTTGAAAAAGATGATCAAAGTTTGTGCTATAAAGAAACACAGATCTATAAAAAAGATACTTTTCTAAAAGAAGACGCTTTTAATTTTATTTGTGTCTTGTGTGTCTTGTTCTTTGCGAACGAAAAAGTAAAGATTGCCGGGAATCGTTCATTAGACTTTACTCTGTATCTGACAAAAGAACACTAAAGATTTGAAAACTCTTCTTAAAAGAAAAGTCGCCTTATTATTTGTGTGGTGAACAGTCATGTTCGTTCAATATTAAATCTGATGAGTTCCCAAGATTCTCAATCACATAACTTCATTTCCTCCTTAAATGTCCCACTATGCTTTACATGACTATCAACATCTTTCTGCTGAGCCTTCCGTTACAAAAAAGTTTCAGATTTTGTCGGAAAATATCCTGACCTAAAAATACAATTTGAATTTTGGCTGCAATATTTCTACAAACATTTTAATTTATATACTTAAATAACAAGATCGATGTTACCGGTCCTGCCCCGGCTACTACTGCCTCAGACAAAATCGTTATCTGTGGCCTTAAATCCATGGTTTTCACAAACTCATCACTCACGAAGCCTTTGTGTTGTTATGCGCACACATTCTCTGGGCATTCTGCGTCGAACTTCACTTCTAATGACGCAAACCTCGTTCACGACTTCCTTGCGGTATACGATATATTCAAAGTTGCACAGACCTTCAGGTCAATACACTTTGAGGCTTGCATAGGTCTTCTATGAGTCAGGTGTTAAAACAAATACCTACTGCTCTAATTGGGAAGAGGCGCCGACTTCGTATGAGGTCACTGATGGTCCGTTCGGAAAATACCTGGGTTGCCGGACGAGAATGTCTAGTTCCGATAGTTCGCTCGTAATCCGCTCATCGACTGGGTCTTTGAAGAACAAGTCGAAATCTATGTAGAAGATTGTCTGTCTCTTCCTATCTCTGCCGTGCCCAAACCATGTATAGGTTTAGATGACAGTTAGGTTATGAAAGTCGTTTTCATTAATGAAATATGATTTCATGTTTCATTTTTTTATGAGGTTATGTAATCATTTATGTTTACATAAACGATTACATAAACGTGTTTTTTACAAGTTTTCAATCTTGTTTTTACTTTTTCAAACTTTAGTATAATTGATGATAGTAGAAAAAATTAACATTTAAGAAACTAACAGAAACTCATTTATAAAAGTACGCAGTAACTAAAAGAGAAAACCATCTGTTACCACAGAATTATTCTTTTTTTTCTTCGTATTGTTTAAATTAGCAACCATCCTTACTTTTCTTTTATAAAATTGCTAAACTGCTATAATTGTTATTATTTAGACAAAGCTTTTCGTCATCACTGACATCTTCAGGTCTTAAACAACGTCTGTCAACTGTACGTTGTAGGCTTTTATACTTTAGGCCCCTCCCCTTATGTCATCGTCCTTCCTATTGGTTCTAGCTGCTACCGCTCTTCACGGGAACTTTGTCTACATTTTTCCGTTAGGCATTTTACTAACGTCCGTCAAATTGTTTTACGAATCTCCCAATTAGTAGTAATTAGTAGTAAAATAAATAAATATAACAAAGAAATGTATCAATTACATCAAAAATTATATACAAGTTACAATTATGTAGACATAGAAGAAATGAGAAAAGAGTTTGGTGAAAAATATATAGGAAAAGAAAATAAGAAAAATGGAAGAGAGATTAAACAAGAAACTCAAGGAATTAATAGAAGTAACAAGAAATAAAAATAAAGAAAAAGATAAAGGAATAACATTTGCTGGAAAAGTATTAAATTTAACAGAAACAAAGTTTACAGAAAATGAACATAAATTATTAGGGAAAAGTTTAAAATATGCAACAAAAACAAACATAGATAAAGAAAATACAATAATAGAATGTGAAGAAATAATTGACAAAATAAAAAATGAAAAAACTAAAAAACAATTAAGAAGTGAAGTAAAAGAAATAGTAGAAAAAATATGTAAGAAAAACAAAAAAGTAAGAAAAAAAAACGAAACACAAATAAAAAGAAATATAAGAGAATTAAAAAAGAAAATCACGGAGAACAATTTGATAGTTATAAAAGCCGATAAAGCTAACACAGCAGTGGTAATGAACAAAAGAGATTATATCGAAAAAGCAGAACAATTTATACAAAAAGGACCATATAAAAAAATAAAATATGATTACACAAGTAAATTTCAAGCACAAACAAAGAAATTGATAAAAAAGACAACATATTTAACAGAATGGCAAAAGAAACAAAAAATAGAACATAATCCTGAAGCTCCAAAATTTAGATGTCAAATTAAGTTACATAAAAAAGAAATGCCATTAAGACCTATAGTATCATTTATAAATTCGCCAACATATAAAATATCAAAAGAAATAAGTAAAAGAATCAAAATGGCATACGAAAAAGAAGAAATCCACAGCATAGAAAATAGCAAAAAGGTAATAGAAAGATTAAAAGAAATAACCATAACAAATAAGACAAAATTAATGTCATTAGATATAAAAGATATGTACACCAATATACCAATAGCAAAAACAGTAGAAATAATAAAGAAAAACAAATTAAGTAATGTAGAATGGAAAAACGGAATAATAGAAGGATTAGAATTATGCCTAAGCCAGAACTACTTCAGATTTAACAACAAATTTTACATACAAGAGAATGGATACAACCAATGGGATCACCGCTTTCACCATTAATGGCAGAGATATTCATGAATAGCTTTGAAATCAAAATTTTAAAAGTTTAGATAAAGAAAGAAGAATTAAAAAATGGATCAGGTATGTAGATGACATACTAATAGTTTGGGAAGGTGAAGTAAATGAATTTAAAAAATTTACGGAAGAATTAAACAACATAGAAAAAACAATAAAATTTCAAGAAGGAATTGGAGGATTAGAAATTAATTTCCTGGATATCAATTTAAAAATTGAAGATAACAAACTCAAATTCGATATATATAGGAAAGAAACATACTCAGATTTAATAATCCCACAAGAATCATATCATCCAGTCAATTATAAAATGGCAGCATTAAATTCATTTTGCTATAGAGCTATAAATTATCTAGAAAATGAAGAACTCAAACAAAAAGAATTAAAGAAAATACAACAAATAGCAAAAAATAATAATTACAACCCTAAAATAATTAATAGAATAGTTAAGAAAATAGAGGAAAATAAAGAAATAGAAAAGAACAAAAAAGAAAAAACAAATGAAGAAAAGAAATATAAAGGAGCAATAACATACATAGGATATCAAAAAACAAAAATACGAAATACAGATAAGAATAAAGAAAACGATAAATGTATTCGAATATATAAAAAATGCTAAAACAGAAGAAATTCCATTAACAGAAAAAAGCGGCGTATACAAATTAAAATGTGGGGAATGTAATAAGATATATCTGGGCGAAACTGGAAGAAAATTGAAAATTCGAATGAATGAACATGCAAAAGGAGAAGGCGTTAGAACAACGAACTCACTATATGCAAGACATTTCAATGAATCAGGCCATAAATTTATAAATCCAAATGAAAATATGGAAATAATCAAAATAGAAAACAATCCGCAAAAAAGAAAACTAATAGAAGAACAAGAAATGCTAAAAGTTAAAAAAGAAGGTAAGAATAAATTAATGAATATATAAGTGGATTTTACAGATGAAGAAATATTTTATTATATATTAAACAATAAACAAAAATAAATTAAAATAATAAGAATAACACACTTAAAATGACGAAATGTAAAAGATTATAAGTCAGAAAGTAAAATATTACATGAAGAAGTTAACGGGAGATTCGTAAAACTATTTGACGGACGTTAGTAAAATGCCTAACGGAAAAATGTAGACAAAGTTCCCGTGAAGAGCGGTAGCAGCTAGAACCAATAGGAAGGGCGATGACATAAGGGGAGGGGCATAAAGTATAAAAGCCTACAACGTACAGTTGACAGACGTTGTTTAAGACCTGAAGATGTCAGTGATGACGAAAAGCTTTGTCTAAATAATATTCTTTTTTGTATACAACCGCTTCGTTTTTACTCCTCTGTTACATTTTGTCTTGCTTTCCGTATACGTTCCCTGCTGCCGTCAACCTTTTATTTCGTTCATAAGGAAGCTCATCATCCAGATGATTATGAAAAAAATGAAGAAAATTCTGGCGCTGTTTATTTAAGTCATGATGCAGTCAATCACGAATTAGGCTGAGTTTATCTCTTCATTTGTTGCTCAAAATCTCACGGATATAACTGAAGCAGGATCGGCTTTAGCAGGAGGCAACTCTTGATATAATCTAGAAAGCATGTAATCTCTCATTTGCAATCAACTAACTTATCAAATTTATCAAACAGCAGATGTGTACTGAGAACGTGATGTACCATTTCGCTAAGAATTTTTAATAGCTGAATTCTTTAGCCCGATACTGTCTCATACGTCATGCATCTTCAATTTGTCTCCTCATAGCTTGAAATATTTGTTTAAATAAACAAAATATTTTACTTATAAAAAATTATTTAACCAATTATGTAGGATACTTATCAAATTAGTATTAAAAATTGACAGTAAAAAATTGTTGAAAAAAAAAAATTAAAGCGACTTTAGAAAAAAAAAATTATTTTGACACACATGAAATTATTTTATAAAAAGCTCTAAAAAGTGAAAAATAAGTTTTACATTCGGTGCCATGTAATATGGAAATTATGAAACTTTGTAAGACAAAATTCTGTAGCGCAAAATTTATTAAGAGTTTATTTACTTAGTATTTTATGCTACTTGGCTGAAAAGACAAGTTTTCCCGAACTTTATCCCAGTATATTTTTTGAAATCGGTACCATTTTGGTAGAGCTAATATATTTTTTACTTAAACAAAGAGATTGTTGCATTTGTGTATAATTTCACATATAAACTATACATTTTTGTTAAATTAGACCACATTATATACGAATGTCTTAACATTTTTGTTAGGTTGTAAGATGTATTTATTAACTATCAAACACGGAACAATATATTTTGTTTCTGACCTTTTATATGCTAGTTTTAATTGCAAACCATTTTAACCAAATAAAAGTTTAATCGTAAATGTTAGCACACTGAGTATCAGCTAGTTTCAAATTTAATTTTCTCTTTTTTTAATCCCTAGCAAAGCAAGGGTATTCAGGCACTTGTACTATAATACGAAAAATAGAATATATTTTCTTAAAATATTAGAACATTTGTATAATCAATGGATGGTGGAACCAACAAGCTAGATTAGTAAAAAGGAACTGTGTTACATTTGAAATATGCAAATCAATTCAGGTAAATGCACGTGTAGAATAAATTTTCTGTGATAACTATACCAATATATAATTGAGTTAACTTAGAATGTAAGGAATGTTGGATATTTTAAAATGAATGTTGTAGATAGAGGAAATCATTTTAGATAACACATTTACTTGCTAATCCACCTAAGAACTTTAAAAAAATGTAAATTGTAGCCGTGGGAACATGTCTACTTAGAAAACAATGCATCATTACTGAATTTATTTTATTCACATTATTCTCGTTCTGAAGAAATACGAGTTGTAACAAATGTGTACGTGTATGAATAATAAAAAGGACTTTAATAATATTCTACAAATGCTTTACATGACATCGCATTTAGTGATTCATCCTTTTCTTTTTTATAATACATTAGCGTGCAAATGAATTGGGACAACAATAAAATACTTTAAAATAATCGTTTTTATTGAAGTAACTAACATTCAGTAACTAAAAACTAGTATAAAATATGTCCTCATCTAGCTCTGATAACCCCTTTTATTCGATTTTACATTGATTCTACTAAATTACAACACTTATTTTTCAGCATTTCGTCGGCATACCACACTTTTATAAGGTTTTCAATCAACCGCAATTTTGTCGAACAGTCCATTTGCTAAGGGGTCTCTTCACTAAACTCCACAAATATTCAATTGGATTTAAATCTGAAGAATTTCCAGGACCATTCAGAACATTTAAATTTTGTTCTTGTGTAAAATTTTCAAATAATTTTGAATTATGACATGGAGCATGATAATGTTGAAAAGTCCCATGACCGTCAGCGAATGTTTGCATGAAAGCTCCAATTATTCGTTTTATAGTTTCTAAGTATTTCAACGAGTTTATCATTCCTTCCATAGGCTTCCAGCTTCCAGGACCAGTAGACGTGACGTAAAATAACCCCAAAACATCCTTTTTGGAGGGTATTTAACGGTCTGCTGAGGATGTTCGTCTCTCACTGTTTCACCAATGCTTGTTTGACAACTAGTGCTCTGTACCATTGGACTGAAAAGTGTGTTTCATCACGAATATTACCTTCTTCCAGTGATAACTACTCCAAGATTCGTATTTTCTTTCCCAAGCTAAACGTTTTTTCTTCATTACAGGCTTAAATAATTGTTTCTTAATTGGTTTTTCTAAACTTCCCACCTGCTTCTATAAGCCTGCGCCGCGGGTAAAGTGAGTTTCATGGGAGCCTTCTCATCTCTTTGGTGCCACGCGACTAACATGGGTTAAACAAATTAACGTTATATGTAGGCCCGGACTGGCCCGCCGGCCCACCAAATAAAAACCGACCTACGCCCTCAGCCAGCTCTGAAAATGCTGTCACGCTTTTACACGAGAATTTGTTTTTGGTAATTGGACCAAATTTCCCGAGATATTAAAAAAAGACTGTTTTTAAATATATTGAAAAAACTAATTGCTTAACTGTATTAACAGCAGTAGAGAAAGCGTATGCAACGGAAAATGACGTGTGCGAGTGCGAGTCTGGCAGAGAGCGTTGCGCGGTGAGGGTGTGCGCCGTACATGCCCGTCCGTGCTTGACCAGTGGGGCTGCGCGATGCCCGTCTCCCGCTCGTATACTGCGTCCCGAGCTTCAAATAGAGCTCCTGCCGCAGGGACGATAGATGGGATGGATTTAGGGTGTGGCCTTTTACCGGCCGTGGGTGGTCAATTAATTAATTAATTTAATTGAGGGTGAAAATACGCCGAGGCTGGGTTCAAGATTCTCCTAGCACAGATTGGCAGCGCATGAGGGCGCTAATAAGGTGGTTGCCCTGGAATCGGGCGGAGCGGCGATAAAATTTGCGGGACAGTGTCCGTATAGTGGCGTCCAAGGAACGGACACGCAGGGCTTCTCGGATGGTTGTATTTGATGTCAGATTGTGAGCTTCGCACGCCCAGCGCTATCCTCAGTCAAGGAGAGACTGAAGCTTTCGCTTTTGGGTCTTGGCCAAGTAGCCCCATACGGGGATCGCGTAGATAACCATCGGCACCACATAGGTGGATACGATAAGTTTCCCTAGGCGGGTCATGGCGTTGCTGCATAGCAGAGGGCGGAGTTGATATAGGCGATTTGTGGTCTTGCGGGCTACTTGTGAGGAGTGTGTCCGCCAGGTAAGACGACGATCGAGGTGGATCCCGAGGTACTTGACCTCTCGAGACCAGGACAACTGAGTATCACCTACGTATAGTTTGTCGGGGAGCCTTAAGCGTCTGGAGAAGACTACTGCTGTGCACTTGGCCGCGTTCATGGCAACCATCCATCTCTCTACCCACTCAACGTATTTGACCAATACGAATGCTACGTTGGAGCCAGATAACTGCCGTTCCAGCTCGACGATCGACTGCGTACACCGCCGTATCTTCAGCGAACATGGCCAACCTGGTGCCAGGCAACTTGGGCACGTCATTAACGTACACAGAGAATAGCAGGGGGCCCAAGACGCTTCCCTGAGGTACACCAGCAGTAATAACCCTTGCCGAAGAAAGGGTGTTATCTACTCTCACGCAGAAGTTTCTGTTCCAAAGAAAGCTAGCGATCAGATGAATGTAGCAATCTGGAAGCAGAATCTCCGTAAGTTTGTACAGGAGGCCTGAATGTCAAACACGATCGAACGCCTTCTCGACACAAGGAAAACGGCGACGGTCTGCTCTCGTGAGCAACCGGCCTCGGCCACGGTCTCCACGAAGCGCATCAATTGATTCGCCGAGGAGTGCCCGGCACGAAAACCGAATTGCTCGGGGACCAGAATATCGATCCGTTGAAGGTGATCCGCTAGTCGCCGCTGGAATAGTCGTTCCAAGAATTTTCGATGTGGACAGCAGGCTGATAGGCCGGAGGTTCTCGGCAAACTTGGAGTCTTTACCCGGCTTCGGGATCATCGTGACGATAGCCGAACGCCATTTCCTAGGAAAGTAGGCGAGTCGGATGCAGGCATTGAACAAGTGCCCGTCCGTGGTGTGCTACTTGGTTTCAGTCAGAGTGAAGAATGCAATGCCTACTCTCCTACTGAATACTAAATTATTAGAGTTAGACATTGTAAAAAGTGTACTATCCTTAGTTATTTATTTTAGTTTTTGTCTCATATTTGCAATCTCCATTGACTTTATTTCCAGGTTAGCAAAATATAAAGTCTGCAGCAAATTAGTAAAACTTTTGTTGCTTGTTTTTAAAATTTACCTATACTTAAATCATAACATTTTATTCAGTTTACAGCCTCCTTACAGATTTAAGTTAAAACTTTGTTTTTTATATTTTATTATTTATTGATAACGAAAATGTGTACAGAGTAGATCCTTTACTAATTTTATGTATTAATTTCAGTATTTTATTTAAAACGCTGGTAAGACCTTGATAGTAACTTTGATCTTCATGGTACACAAGAATCTAGTATTACGTTTGATTATAAAGGTATTTTGTTTATGTGTAAAAATATCAATCAGATTTGTCTCCATTCAACAGTAATGATCTACTTTTTCTTTATTTTTGTTGTAGCACAAACAAACACTTGTAAAATAAAAATTTTAATTTTAAATTAGTTAATTGTTTCTTGGTAACAAAGTAGAATTTTGCTTCACTAATTATTATGTATTAACTGCAGTGTTTTATTTAAGACGTTGCTACCGTAAATTCTTAAAAGTGACATTGATATTTTTTGAACAAAAAATTTAATACTACGTTTGATTTTTAAAGGTATTTTTGTTTGTTGTTGTACAAAAATATCAATCGACATTCTGTTTCCATTGAAAGCTAAGGTTCTATTTTCCTTTATTTTTATTTGTATTACAAATATTTTTTTCCATTAAAAAGGGTTTAATTTCAAATTGTAAATTATTTCAGATACCGTACTTATCCCTTTTTTTAGATATGCAACTCTTTTGTGTCTGTTCTTTATTATTTCGTTCTCAGCTTTATTGGAGCTGGTATTTATTGCTAGTAAATATTAACACTCATTTACAATAGTAAAACCTTACGGCAATCAATAGTGAACAATACAATATCAACAAAATGTTATTCTTGGCAAAACGGTGTTGTATGACGAGTTTCCAGGTCGGGATTACATTAAACTCCACTTGAGGGGTTTGCCCTCAAAAACCTAAGGTCTGCGCCTTTTCCTGAGGGCCAGTCCGGCCCTGGTTATAGCCTATGTATTACGCTACTTTAAGCTACTGGTCATTAGCTTTGTTCGTTAGAAAACAGCATAAGCTTTACACTAGTATATGAGTTTCCATTCAACTCTGCTTGATTATATTACTTTTTATTATTAAAAACATGTTTTTCCATAAATAATGTAATTATTCTTTTACGCGCTAAATATTTAAAAATACCATTTTCCTAATTTTTAGTTGACTTTCATGAAAAGTATGTGATGTCTACTTACTTTTAGCTAATGATTCCATTTTGCAGAATTAAAATCGGACGATTTTTCGAGTTTCTAGGACTTTTAACAGAGACGTACTGAGGACTCACCACTTCGGGCTGAACGTGCTCCTCGCCAGAAGGTCTCTTTACAATTATTTTTTCAGGGTTGTTGAGAGTTTTTTCGACTATTCACCTGC
Source organism: Magicicada septendecula (assembly GCA_034769895.1). Lineage (NCBI taxonomy): Eukaryota > Metazoa > Arthropoda > Insecta > Hemiptera > Cicadidae > Magicicada > Magicicada septendecula. Next base: position 570,395,116 of record CM068368.1, on the reverse strand, counting down.
ACACGATGAATCTTGGACTCTTACTCTAACTATCCTTATACTTTAAACGACCTAAATGGTAACTTTATTTTCCACTTTTGGCCAACTTTTAGGTGTTTGGCCCCACTGTGCGCCGTACTGGTGAAGAATCAGTGCTGACACCAGTAGCCAGTAAATCTCTTTGAAGTTCTTGACTTGCCTTCTGAGTATAAATTTTACTATTCTGAAGTAATTTTATCAGTTCTAGGAGTTTTCTTACAAAATTGCTCTTTCTTTTAGAGAATGTGTTCTTAAGTTACGGTGTGTATTAATTATTTTTGAAACAGTATATTTTCCCACACTAAATGTTGGAGCAATGTCTCTCACAATCATACACGAATGCTCACTTAAAGAAACAATCTTTTTGTAAAGTTTGTATTATAAACATAATTTTAATTATAAGTTTTTAAAATTTTGTTATAAACAATATTTGCCCTTTTCCTGGAAGTAATATCCATTTTTATAAACTCAAAAAGTAACTAAATGACTCGCGAACACATACACATCTTAAAAATTGTAGCACTAAACTGAGACAAAGCAATTCCAGTTTCACAAAAAGTGGTCAAACAACTTTCTACAAGTCAAGGTCAAACTCCCGCATTAGCCCGAAGGAGTTGGAAACGGACTCAGGCACCTTCACCATCTAAAATAAGCATTTTTGTGAACAAATTTGTTTTCCCAATTAATTTTCATACTACTGTAGTCTGGTTTAAATGTATTCCATGGGTTTTGTTAAGAAAGAAACTAGGTCAACACTACCTGGGTTCAACCTACGTCGTTTTTGTTTTTATTCTGTTACTACTGAAAAGGCTTATTCAAATTTACATTTCTATAATAACCTTCCGAGGTAAAGCAAAGTTATATTCATGCACATTTAAAATACAAACCACAAAATCCTGAAAATTGTTGCATACATCAGGGCTCACAATTGACTGTTCATTTATTTTCTAACAGCAAAACATGAAATTTCTATTTTCAAGAAAAATATAAAACAGTATGAATATCTAGTGTTTATGTAATACAATGATTCTTATATTATTTTAATTACATTAAATTTTTGTTTACACTTTGTGCTGATACAGCAACGCTTCACTTTATTTCAAAAAGGCACATGCAAAAAATATATTAATTCTAATAAGTATGGCTGTAAGAAACATTGAAAGTATTTTCATAAACACTATTGAAATTTCTACAATATTAACTGCGTCACACACACGAACACTGTAACTAAACTGCTTACAAATTCTAATCTGGTCTGCTTCCTTTACTTTTAGGCCCCACTGTTGGGCTAGCCAAATTGTAACTAAACGTGTATCGTGGAAATAGTATTGTGTTACAAAATATATAAATATGAGTTCGTGTAAGAAATAAAATTGTTTGCAAAAAAAAAAATTTTTTAATAAAAAAAAATTTTAATTTTCTTTTATTAATCAATTAATTAAAAACAATTAATTAATTGAGTTTCAAGACGTTCCGAAATGTTTATTACTTAATTCGAAAGTTTTATAGCCTTTTGTGTATTTATGAATAAACTCCAACCACTTATAGGATTGCCTCCAATTGCAATCGATCTTTGTTTACTTTTGGTTTGGAGGTTAACTTCCTTCTGGTGGTGAAATTCTTGTAGCAAATTATGTTTAAATTAATATATTGTTAAATAGTTATATTTAGAAATGAAAAAGAACTGTTTTAATTGAAAGGTATTAATTATTTTATTAACAATTGATTACTCGGACTCTTGTCGATTTTTAAATCGATTCTCAGGGTATCGATATGTTATTACAGATTTTTATATAAAGTACAAAGGTTCTTTGAACAGCTATTTATGGGAAAAGTCAGAGAAATCGGGCAAAGATTAAAAAGTATAGCATTACAAGATAAATTTTTAAAACTAAAAGTACATATATTCAATTGAAAGTGTAAAAATAAATAAATAGGTTGCGAACCGTCTCGCAGACAAACAGTAGATGGGTGTGTTCAGTTGAGCGTTGATGAAAGAGCAATGGCCGTCGTCGAAGTTGTAGATCGTCACCTCGAAGTTTTTGGTGTCCCAATAAAGATGTTTTCCTGTCGAATTTACGTCCTGGTGCCTGCAAATCTTCCTTCTGATGTTGGTTTAGTGTCTTTGGTGAAGTTTCAGTGTTGTATTTCGAAAATTAGTTATTTATAAGTCTGGTTCACTTTTGTCGATCAGGCACTTTTGATGGTCAAGTTATATTACTGTTTTATCGAGGTTAAAATGTTAGTTCACTGTAGTTTTGTGCTATACCATGTTTGTTCGGTGTTGGTAGGTGTTTATGTCACTGTGTTGAGGTTGTAAAATGTGTTTTGCCGCCACTCGCGATTTTCACTCTCGGATCATACTATTACTCGCCATTACGGTATTCGAAACTAGGTTAATACGTTTTAAATGCTCGTGTCAAGTGTCCCGTACAACGTTCAATAATTAACTCTTTTACTTCCTTCACCTCCGACTAAAACCTTAGCCAAAGCAATATTATTCCTTACATTGTTCGAATTTTATTTTGCATCCTTCGCATTTAATAAAGTTACATTATATAACTGGTTGGTGCTTATACTTTGGTTATTATTCAAATTTATTAGCTAGTTGTTACTTAATTTTATCCTTCAGTTCATTCGGCGTATTTTGATATCAAATAATGCCGTTTTATTAAGTTTTTGATCTAAAATTGGTAATTTTATCTTCATTTTGTATATTGTAAATTTTAAATTCCAGCTTCCTGTTATTATCCAAATTCTGCCATTATCAAGTTATATTTATGATTATTAAATCTCATATTGTAATAAAAGGTTTATATTCTCTTAATTTCTTGCAATTATATGAATTGGTTAAGTTTTAAAATATTATGTTGGAATATATGACTCCCCACTCCAAATTTTTGAGTTCTGTCATTTCCATTTTTATTAATAATCCTGGCTATAATTTTACAAAACCTTTCTAAGTTATATTTCTAATTATATGGCTTTGTTTCTGGTTTACCTTATCTAAATCCCTTCAGTTTAAATGTATTTAAGTACTTAGTTTCTCAGTTTTGATGATGTTTAGTTTTCATCATTTTGCCTAGATTCCTAACAATTTTTCCATACAAATTTTTATATAAACAATAGACATTGATTCTATTCTTACTTAACAATAGACATTGAGTCCCTCTCTGACTTTTTAACATTGCAATATAAATTAAACATTTTTTCTATTAAACAAAATAACAATTAGTATCTGTTTCAATACTATTAACACACAAGAAATAATTCTAAATAATGGTTGTCTTCAACTAATTAGACATTTTTTTATACTTAAAGCTTAATACTAATATATATAACAAATATTATTTAAAAAAGAATGTTTTTCCCTGCTAACATCTTATTTAATTATTAACATTAATACATGTAATAAATATTTTTCCAATTAAAGGATGTTAGTGGTTCTAAACTGTTTAAATGTTCTTCTTCCTAATACATTTTTAAAATATCTTATTCTATATAAACAAAACCTTATTTTCTATATTCTTATTCTCTATTCCTTATACTAAGTTTAATTATTCAGTTTTTAACTGTTTTTTAATATGGTTTTGGGTAATTGTACCCTGTCACTTTACTTTTTATACGGTGTCTGCTTCTGTTTTTATTCATCATTTAAAATAAATGTCATTTTAAACAGATTGACAGCTCTATCTTAACACATGCATTATGTTCACTCTGTATAAATAATAAGTCACTCAAAAGTTGTATTTTTTTTTCATCATTTACATAGTTTGTGAAAGCCAATGATGAAACATAAGGTTCATTTTTGATAATACACAAACTAGCACTGGTTCACTTTACACTCCTTGATTCTATTTCTAAATGGTGATTTAGTCTTATTAAAATCAAGAGATCCATTTGTGGGTTACAATGAAGATTTGTTCTTTGGGTATTATATTATTGTTTCACCTTGGTCCACTTGCAACTCTTACTTTATACACTTTTAGTCTTATTTCTATTGTACATGTGGTTTTTCTCATGAATATTTTGTTATACTCTTTATTATTATTGTTTTTATTTATTTTGGGATATGGGTGTTTCTTACAAGAGCATTCCTTCTTCTTGTGGATTCTGTCTTCTTCTTGTTTCTTCATCGATGTCTTCTTTTCTTCTGGCTTCATAGAATTGTATTTTCTTCGTCTTCTTCTGGATGTCATCGGGTTTTTTGGGGTTCCTTCTTCACCTACACTCCTTGTTTGTTCAAATGTATCACCTTCTATGGTGGATATTGCCTTGTTCTGGGTTTCTTCTTTATTTATTCCTTACCTTCGTTGTGGGTTTAGTAATGTTCTGTGTTGCTTCCTTATCTACTCCTTACCTTCCTGGGTTATATTTTTTCACCTTGAGTTATTAAACTGGGTTTTGATGATTCATCACTAGTAACATTTCTTTTATACGAACTTAAACTTTTAATCAATGATTGTACTGCACGGTTGTTCTGAATTAATTCTTTATTATTTTGCTTCCTTCGGATTTAAACATTTTATTATATTATTTTAATGATCAATTCGCCATTCATTTTTATGTGCTTATCTGTCACGCTACAACACATACACAAATACACACATTTTTATGATTTATTCTGCACGTAGGTTATAGTAGTACTTACTAAGTGTAAAAGAATATAACAGTAATCATAATATAATAAAAATCTAATAGGACATCGTTTTTGCAAAGGAATCCTCAATATTTGTGAATAATATAAAATTGTCACGGCCAGCATCTTGAAATTGTTGTACCATAAAATAATACGCACTCACGCAACTGCGCGTGCACACGCACGCATAAAACACATTCACACACGCAGTGCGTAGATTTTTCTATTTAATTGAAGTAAATAATAAACATTACATAAGATAATGTGTATAATACAAACAATATAAAATTCTATTAAAACTTTATTCTAACATTTTACATTCATTTGATTCGATAAGGTAAATAAAAATTTTTGAAACGTTTTACGATTTCCATTGTCAGGAAATGTATCTAAAGAAAGGTAAGATAAAAACATTATTCGTTTTTCTTAATATAACATTTCACTTACACGACAGATGTCATTTGTTTTGCTAACACGTCGAAATGGCAGTTGAAAGGCACGAAGGGAAAACATTATCACAGTGAGGAAGAATAAGGACGTGATGTTGTTGGTTGTGTGGCCGAAACAGCTGCACAATTTGTCACTACTAACAAGAGGATCGTGTCAGCAATTCACAAAATCATTCCACAGCGCTGAGTGCTTTATGCTTCTGTGTAACTCAGAAGTACTTACTACTACTGCCTACAGAGAATATTGAATACATGTACTAGGAGATACCACAAAATTTTGTGAACTTGTCGAACATAGGCTGTATTTAACAACAAGCTATTATAGAATTTCTTACAATAACATGTCTGTCGGTATCCAGGCCACTTATAATGACAAATAATAAATATATTTACCTTATTTCCTGTCTCGTGACCACATATATAACGCAATGAATTATAATTGACGCGTTTCGAGACTATGTCTCGTCATCAGAATATTAAAATTTTATCACTCAATGAGATCGTTAAAAAAAATTTAAAACATTAAAATTACAAAATCGAAACCAAATCATATAAGCATTTATGTGAAGCGAGCGCGCACTCGATGAAAGCCGGCCGGACACTGTTTGATATCAGTTACAGATAAATTTTAGTGCTGTGTCATATAATGGATTCGACTTGAAATGTAAGTGGTCGTTTAATATGAAATTACGGTAGTATTTGTCATTATGTGCTCTATATATTTCAAATTCTTCACGTGCATTTAAATAAGCGCCTTTACCACAGACATGTAAGGGTTTCAAATTGGTGTCAAAGCTTGTATAATTATGGTTCTCCTGTATAAGATGACGAGCGTAGTTAGACTTTATACAAGATTGTGTTGTCAAATCCTTTACATTATGCTTCGGAGTGTGCTCAACGAAACGTTTATAAAATCTTCTCCCTGTCTGACCAATATAAAAGCATTCACAGTCATTACATGAAAGCTTATAAACACCTGTTTTCATTTCCAATTGTGTACTGGTTCTATTACGAAGCTTATTAAACAGATTGTTGCTGGTTTTAAATCTTACAGTTCTATTGTTACTATTTAATACTTTTGATAAAATTTTGGGCATAATACTGGTGTAGGCAGTTGAAATAAAGGTTGGTTCATTATTTTTTATCATTCGAGGTTTGACAATCTACGCTTATGCTTTTTAAGGAGGTTATCAACCATGGATGATATGTAACCATTGGCAACGACAATGTGTTTTATAATATTTAATTCAATCTTAAAATCATTTTCATTGAGATATCGTTAACAGCCTGTGTATGAAATATTTATTATTTGTCATTAAAAGTGGCCTGGATACCGACAGACATGTTATTCAAATTGGAAGCTAGTCAGGCTAAATCGGTATTTAAATATCAGAACATTAGGATTCAATTATTGAAAACCAATTTACAAATTAAATTTAATAAATTTTGTCTATTGCATTGTTTTACTCCAAAGTACGCTGTCGTAAGGAATAATTCGTCTTCTAAATCAGCTAAAACGACAATTAAACGTGCCCAACTCCTATACATTAAAGAAGAAATTAAGTCATTATATAACAAAAAATTCGCCCTAAACAAACAATTACTTAACTCACATCTAAAGATATTAAATAGTATTCATCCTGCTATTATAAATAATATACTTGATACAGTACATAAATATGTGAATAACACGATATACAAGATATACACAAAACAGTCATGGAAATTAAACAATCTTAAGTTGAAACATAAACACAATCAAGACGAAGACATACATTGTAATCATGCTTTCTACCCACGCATTTCTAACTTAACGTCTATTAACTTTAATAATAATGAGTTAAACTTATTGAATAAAGGCATAAATTATTGTATTCCGCCGTTCTTCAATAATTATCATATTGCCCATGAGCTTATCAGCGCCGAAACAGCAGTAAAAGCCATTGCTGATCCAAAAATGCAAGACGAGGCACGTCATCTGATAAACAACCGGTTCAGGAGAATCATGAACACACACATGTTGTCTAGCTCGTCTAATCGTTTAACTAATAACAATAGTTCTAGAGAAAACTATAAAATATTGAAACAGATAAAAACCAAATTACTTGATAATAATGGATCATTAGTAAGGCTGATAAAGGCAGAACTCTAGTAATAATGGATAATACAACATACACGAATAAAATTCATAACTTAATTTCAAACAATAATATTATAAAACTAGCATCGAACCCTACACACCGGTATGTCAAAGATCTTAATATACAGATTAATAAAAGTACAAGTTTATTTGATGAACGTACTCGCCGTTACATAAAACCTTGTAACGCTAAAGCCTTGATATTAACTGGATTGCCAAAAATCCATAAAAATGATATGCCAATTTAGACCGTTAGTTAATTTCACCACAGCGCCAGGGTTCCGTACAGATAAGAAATTAGTAAAGATCATTAAGGATAATTTAAATATAGAAAACAACCACACTGTCAAAAATGTAACTGATTTTATACGTAAAGTTAATGATATCAAATTATTTCCTAATTATAAATTAGTGCCCCTCGATATCGTCAATTTGTATACAAATATTCCAATAGACGATACACTAAACATTCTAAGGGACAATCTGATGAAATGCAACAAATTAAACACTCAAGCAATAGATGAATTATTAAACCTACTTGAAGTTATTTTAAAGCAAAATTATTTTGAATTTAACGACAGATTTTACAGTCAACGCAATGGTTTGGCAGGCAATGGGCTCGCCGCTATCATTCCTTTTGGCAGATATTTGTTTAAATCATTACGAAAACACACACTTGTTTTCTAATAATAGTCATAAGAGAAACATCATGTTATACGCATGATATGTCGATGAGACATTCATAATACATAAGGGCACATTACGTCAAATAGAAAACTTTAAAAATCTTTTAAACAATATCAACAAACACATTCAATTTACACATGAAACAGAAATAGACAACAAACTGAATTTTCTTGACTTGTCCATTACCAAATGTGATGATAAATTGAAATACAGTATATATAGGAAACCCACTACCACAGATGTAACCATACCTGCTGACTCACACCACCCATTCTCGCAGAAAGTGGCGGCTTATAATTTTTTTATACACAGGTTGTTAACGATACCTCTCAATGAAAATGATTTTAAGATTGAATTAAATATTATAAAACACATTGCCGTTGCCAATGGTTGCACATTATCCATGGTTGATAACCTCCTTAAAATCATAAGCGTAGATAGTTAAAACCTCGAGTGATAAAAAATAATGAACCAACCTTTATTTCAACTGCCTACACCAGTATTATGCCCAAAATTTTATTAAAAGTATTAAATAGATAAATTTATCCAGCAAATTGTTGAAATTTATTGAACAATATTCGTTTCTAGAAATTTTAATATTTCAGTAGAAAGTATTTTATAGTTGTGGTACTCTAAGGTTAAAAACCTACAGAAATGTTCTGTAGATATTTTGAACCCAACACGTTTATGATACCTGATTTAAAAACTATACATATTGGTTTTGAATTTAGATATAATATGGTACATGGTTACAAATACTACCGCTAATTTGTCCTTAATTAGACTTGTCAACTAAATGATAACGGAGAGAGAGTAATTGAAACATGTAGCCAGTATTCTTTAAGGATACAACAACATGGATTCTTTAAACGTAAAAGTACTCATTAATATGCTTGTATTCGAGGACAGTCCAAATCTATAATTGACTATGTCATAACAAGACAACAAACAAAAATTAAAGGAGAGGATGTAAGGGTGAAAATCGCAAAATCTGCATTAATTATTGAGGTATTAGTGTTAGAAAATTCTGTTTTTAGAGTATATGGTAAGATTCTCAAAAATCGAATCGAGCAAGAAATGAAAGATGTTGAAAATCAGAACGAAATCCGAGTTGGTAGGTCATGCGTTGATAGTATTTTTACACTTAAATAAGTTGCGGAAAAAGGATGGCTCGCAACCTACAAACCCATATTTTATTTATCGATTTAACTGAAGCATATGACAGCGTGCCGCTTGCAATATTATGGAGAACTATACAGAATCAAGGAATAAATAGTAAGTATATAAAAGCATCTAAACAACTATATAAAGGTATGACAGCTCAAGTTAAAATTGGTAAAAGGTTATCCAGCAAGATAAGTATTAGTAAGGGCTTGAAACAGGGTTGTTGCATAGCTCTGATTTTGTTTAAGATCTATCTAAATGAAGACCTAACATCATGGAGGAAAAGTGGCGTAATATGGGTGTACCAGTTGGAAGTGACAAGATGTTTACTTTAAAGACGATCTGGCTGTAATTGCAGAGGACGAAATTGATATAAGTTATTTGCTTATGAAACTAGCAGAAGAATATGCGAAATGGTGCCTCGAAATAAATACCTCAAAAACTGAATACCTTATAGTAGGCGGTGAAGGTCAAGACCTAAAACTAGGAAGAAAAGTGATAAAAAATATTAAAAACTTCAGTGTTTGTGTGTAACAGTGACATCGGGTGGTGACAGCAACTAAGAAATAAAAGTAAGAATAGTACAAGCTAAGACAGTAACAAAACAATTGAACAGTCTGCTTTGGAGTCCACGAATAACAAAGAGCAATAAAATCAGAATATATAAAACTATAGTGGAAAGCATAGGCCTATATGGAGCAGAACTGTAGGAAATTAATACAAGAAATAAATCCATAATAAGAGGTACGGAGATGGATTACTGGCGGAGGTGCTGTAGACTAACAAGACTAGATAGAGCGACAAATGTAGCGATAAGACAAGCGATGGGAATCGACCTTGATATTATAGAAACAATAGAAGCAAGAAGACTGAATTGGTTTGGACACCTAAAACGAATGTCGAATGAGAGATGACCAGTTCTGTTTTGTTTGTGTCTGGTTTGTGAGTGTATTTGAATTAATTAGTGTTTTCATGTGTTCTACTGGGACCTGGAGACTGATCCATGCTGACTAGATCTTCCCGTTGCGATAACAGCAGCAACCGGCTTATTTCTCTGGTCATCCCAGCGACACCTATGTTTTGCTCTACATGATATGCCAAATTATGTATGAGCTCGATTATGGTAAGTAGTGGAAGCAGGTGGTTTGCTTTTGCTACTTGTTGAATCACATATTGCTCCTTTTTGTCGTCAATACGTGTACTTACCAAATTCCAGCCGAACATGTTGATTCTAGTACCTGACTTTAAATGCGTGCACAAAGTCATCATAAGTGGTGCCCTGATCACGTATAATCGTATACCACTGTGCCGCGGAATTTCTGCAATATTTCGCAAAGAAGTTAATAATAAATTAATAATATAGTTTCCATCGTCCTTTCACACTGCCTTAGAAACTCTATCGTATTGTTATTTTCCTCACCGTTGAAATTAGGATGTTGGTTAAGTTCCTCCATAATATGATACACACATATTATACGGCTACTCTGTCCAGTGTTACCCAGATCTAGACTGTCAATGAGTTTTTGGAGTTGTGCGTGTTTGTGATTTTGTTCCTGTAATGTTTAATCTATTTCTGGGAATTTATTCTTGTGTCGTGTCAATTTTTGTCATGTATAATGTAGTTTTCTTATAATTTTATTTGTATAGTATTCATTTGTGTCTTAAATTTGACCAAAAGTGTTTTACTTTCCGCAGTTTCTTCTCGAGGCCTTACATAAATTTTTTACAATTTCCCCTTGATTTTGGTCGTGTTCATCAAGTTGTTTTTATTTTTCCTGTCTGTTTCTGTTATACATCTTCTAATTCGTTTTTATAATATATTCAATTGCCTCAAACATTTCTATTTGGCACCGTTTTTTATTTTAAAATTATTTAATATGATCTGTCTAACTGAAGTATGTATTTGTGCGTGTATATTATTCACAAAACAATTGTCAGTAACCAATTTGTCAGCCAGCAATAGAACTCTAATCTTTTCTGTGCAATTACAATGCCTTATCTGCTACTTTTAACCATATTTCATTCCAGTATCTCAACTAAAAATAGCTGATTTAGCTCGTATGGAGACAAATAACACCTGGTTTATTCACCTACTTCTAACTTTTTAAACGTTAATTTATTCAATTCAAATTTTTGTTTTAATTATCTAGCTCAAAACTTGCGGTGCCAAATTCATGTGATGTACAGGGGTCGCATAGAATAAGTAGTCCGTTGAATCGTATATTGGAATGTTTTCGGATTTATTAATGATAATTTCAAATTGCACTTTGTGATTTAATATCTTTCATGACAACAAATCAAATGAATTATACTGTCTCTGTTTACCGTTTTACAAATTTGAAATTAGTTTCCGCTTAGAATCTAATACATAAAATTTGTTGTGTTTTTTTTGCCATTTTGGCTTATAAGTTTCTTTAAAGTTTATAACAAATGAGATCACTTTCCTTTATGACTAATGACGATCACGATGGTGATGATCCAGTCTGCAAAACACTTGTAATTGTTCACTTTTGACATCGGTTCAGGATACCGTTACGATCTCATCCTGTTGTCCGGCGTTCAGGTCGTTATCGGGATGAGCACTTCTATAAATTGTAGTTAATTAATTTTAATCGTAATTTATTTTGTGTGTTGAGTATACACAATGATCCAGCAAACTTGAAGTGTCTTTTTTTAATTCCTATGAAAACAATCTTGTACTTTACCGGATTAGAACTATTTAATAATTAACTCGCAAACTTTCGGAATTGTGTTCGTACGCTTTCGCGTAGACCAAGCGTTTAGGCTCAAGCAGCACGTCCACACGTTTACAAGTTCAGAGAGAGACTGTCTGACCTCTATAGAATAAGAAATCAACTGAAATTTTAGCCAATTCCTCCAACGTTAATTAGCTGCTATACTCTCTTTCACAGTGTCTTAAATTAAGATAACTTTATTAGAGTAGAATATTGCCAAGAGCACACTATACCGTGCCGAAATAACCAGTCTAATTTTATTACTTTACTACAGGGTCATAAAACTTTCTTTATAAAAATGCTCATATTATTCTTTAATTTACAAACACATACTGCCATTCAATAGGTTCTTTAATTTTGCGTATTCTGGTACAAGTGTCATGTAAAAAGTTTTATTTTAACAAAAGTTATTTAATTTAATAAGTTTTTTATGATTATCCCGTAACATAGTTACATATTCTAGAACACGCGCACTCGCCACATGCCTACGAATATTTCCGCACTACTTCACAACATTAACTGTATATTTTGGTGTCTAAAATTTACTTAAAACTAACAAATTGAACATTGTCCAAACCTGCAGTCTTTACTTACACAAGTTTTCGTTTAAACATGCAGTCATATGCTCAGAGATATATTAATAATATATATATGCAAATTCTACCCATTGCAATATATATAGTGTGTGTGTGTGTGTGTGTATGTTGCAATTCTCTTTTCAAAAGTGTTGTGTTCTTTTATTATTTGAATGCATTTAAATTAAAGCATGAAATAATGAATCTTGTATTTCATGATTGCAGTACAAGATTTCAGTTTGAAGATGCGGGCCACTTCCTCGAGGAAGGATTGAACCTCAGCGATAGCTGATGGCGATGCGAACGACGAAGAGCAGAAGCAGGCACAGGGTCACTGCGGGGTGCGGCAGCATAGCTGCGGAGTGGTTTCACACGAGAGGAGGTGAGAGTGGATGGGCGCTCGGCCTGTGTATCTGCAACATGACGGAACTCAGGTTTGGACCACCGAGCAACTCCAGCGCCAGGGCGCTGCGATTCTTAGACTTGTGGTCCTTCTGAGGGAAAACGGGAACAGCGGTTTCCTTCTTCTTCTGCTTTTTTCTTAAGGGTATAGCAAGCCTTAGGAGAAGGAGATCCTTACCTCTCAGGTACTAGTTTGACTACTTCAGGGAATGGTTCCTCGTCCATGGGAACGGGTTAGTGTTCGGGGGGCGATGAAGTAGCATGCTCAGTTGGAGCATTCGGGGGCGATACACGTGGCTTTGCACGTGGTTGAAGTCGGGCAGATGATTTGCGGGAGCTGACCTCCTTCGGCAGTCGTGAAAAGCCGGTACGCTCCGGTACCCACAGAGTTTCGGCGGATGCGGTTCCCCACACCCGACGCAGGCTACCTCACTGTGGCAGCTGTCAGAGCCGTGGCCTAAGCGTTGGCTCCTATAGGACTGCGGCACATGACCAGCTTCACGAATCCTCTCTACTTTTATTTTAACACAACAAAGACTGGTAAGTCCCAGCAGTTTGTCCGCCAATTCCTTCTTTTGGATTATCACCTGGATGAGGGGTAATTTGCGCCTGGACCCGTGGATGGTAGAGACACGAATACACTCTTTAACGAGGAAACCGAGTTGGCGGAGCTCGTCTGCCACCTAGTCGGGCTCTGTTTCATTGTCAAGGCGTCGGATAATCAGCCCAACATGGGCTGGGCTCCCTTCTCATTGGTGTAGGTACAGAATTGTAGGCCATTGGCCTGGAGGAACAGATATACGTCTCGATACTCGTCGTCCGTCGCGCAACAGACTGCGAAGAAACTGTGGCGGAGGGTGGCTCCGACGGGAAGAAGCATCCAGCGGCTCCGAGTCGTTGAGTGGAGTTTCCTCCGTTTTTTGTTTCTTTCTTGATACGACAGAAATTCTGGCCCAGGCGAGGGCTCGGTCACAGACAGGACTCGGACGAAACTGCGGGGTGGGCCTTAGAAGGACCTCTCCGCGACCCACCTGAGTCAGGGTCATGTCCTGCAGATGGGCATTGGAGTGGCCCATAGTGCGATGTACTAGTCCGCCGCCGGGCCACAACGCAACGGTCGCCTATCGCGTTGGTGTAGAGGTATTCGGGCCGAAGTCGTCCTACCTGCAAGGAAAGCCCGCTCAGTGCCGGAATTGGAGGCCGCACCACGACTAAGTGGAAACGGCTGGACTCAACCGGCAAAGAACTACCTAAGCTAGCGTAAAAGCTGAACGGGCTACGCCACCAAAAGCCAGCGAGAAATATAAGTCCTTCGACGTAATCGAACACAGATTTACCGGGCCTGAGTCCCAACGAAAGCCGGATCACTACACAGGACAAAATACTGCACTACACTGCTGCACTGACTTCAGGCAGCACACTCCTCGCGGCACACACCAGCCGGTTCCAAACAACCGACCGCAACCACTACCCGCACACAGAACAACGAATCCCGACCGCGCACACAAGCCGAAGCAACAGCAGAAGAACTTGGTGTCCTAGCGAAGTGAAGTTTGCTGCCATGACGGGCCTCACAAGGAGTGTCAGAGGGGGTCGCACGACCCAGTAACACGTGGCCGCAGCTAGCTTGTCTTGCTGAAATTTTTACCGATACTGCAGGTGACAAAGTTAACACCTTCAGCCAGGAACCACCACCTTACTGCCAGCGCAAGCTAGGCCGGGAGTTGCAACCGCTAACAATACTTCAAGTAAGGTCCACAGATGTGAGTCGCTCTCTGCTTCAGAAGAATCTAAGCACACAGATACGCACACGACGACAGCCAGAGAAGGAATTTTCCCTTCTATTACCTTGCTCGATGTTTTTTATGTATCATATTTCTAACATTACATTTAAATGTTCGTTTCATATAGTTTTTCAGGTTGCCTGAAATAGAGTTGCTATGAAAAGCTCAGAACTAAAATCAATTAAAATTCAATACACACCAGGATTTGACGAAAATTTCTTCTCATCATGACCCCGCAAGGCTAATTTAAAAGCTCTACAGAAGCGCATAGAGTTTATTAATATTTTTAAGACGTATCGATTAGTACAGATTTTTTCGTTAAAACAATATTTCGTCTATATTTACTGACCAGCTGCTGTACTGTATTAACTGTACCAAAAAAAAATACATGTAAAGCATTCTTTATATGTACTTGACGCCTGAGATTTTCTTATTCTTTTGACGAGACGATTAAAGCCTTTCTTTCTGAATTTTGTCAAGGGACCCTTCCCTTCAAACAATAAACATAGAAAAAAAAAATAAAAATTTTATTTCCGTTTACAACCACATAACCAGTTAGTATTTTCATAATATTCTATTTTAAATGAGCAATTTAATTGTCGACCGCCTTCTTTTACAATTTGATTTATTGTTAAGGAAGGAATAATTGTTGTCCTAGTCTTGTAGTTTCAATTTTCCTCCGCTCCTCTTTCCAGAACAGGAATTTTTAACGCTATTCATTTTAAACTACAAAAAACACTTTGTTTGAAAGCACACAGAATCATTAACCCAAAAAAGCACAAACAGAAAGCCATACAGTACCATTAGAAAAAGAAAAAGTAATACTTAACACACAGTTAGCTCACACTTTACTATCACAGTGACAATTATGCAAACGTAGTACTATTGTGTAGTCTCAATCAACGGGTAACGTATACCTAAAACTAACGTAAACACTAAACCTGACACAACTTACAAATCAGGAAGGCTGTGCTGATTTTATGACACAACCACGTATGCGCTACAACGTTTCTTCTGGAGTTTGGAAAGCTTTGCAACCACCAAGCTCACTTATGGGACGTAGCGAAATTGTGAAGAGTAACGCATGTCCTTCCATATGTTTGTGTAGTAAGCTCTGCCATTTACTGCTGAAGTTGGAATCGGCCTACAACCACCAGCCTACGCACCACCTTTGAATTGTACGGGAACATTGTCGCATAAAATCTAATGTTTCCCGTTTAAATTGATGACACTTTTTAACTGCTTAATGTTTTCGTATATTTTACTACATTGTAGTTATTCTATATTGGTAGTTCTTCTTCTTCTTCTTCTTCTTCTTCTTCTTCTTCTTCTTCTTCTTCTTCTTCTTCTTCTTCTTCTTCTTCTACTTCTTCTGGCTGTGGACCTGACGATCCGTTGCACACTCTTTCCTCTGACCATCTCTTTTTTAGTCTTCAAATATTCCGCCGTCCTTTTGTTATTATAAGCCAAAATTTGTTTGGGTGTCCTGTTCTTATGCATGCCTTCAACATGGTCTGTCTAATCCTGTGTGTACTGCTTTATCATTTTGTTTAATTTGTAATCCCAAGGATGTTCCTTATACATCCTTGTATCATCATTTTTTAGCCGCTCCCTTCGTGATACTCCTAGTACTGATCGTACAAATCTCATTTCACTAGCCTGTATCCGGCTTTTGGTCTTTACGTTCAGTGCCCAAGCCGCAGGACACTACCATCACTTTATAATATTTCAAAAGGGTATCCCTTCTGACCTTTCTATTTAGTTTTCTTCTTATCGTTCCACACATGTGACTGAACGTCTCTATTTTTGTTTGCCCACATCTGTCTTACTAACAAAAGATGAGTCACATCCAAGGAACCTAAATAAATGTACTTGCTTAATTAGTTGACCATTCAGTACTAGTTTACATCATGCAGAAAAACAACCTTTAAAAGCCATGGGCTTAGTCCTGAAAAGAAAAATGTTTAAAACATGTAGCCTGATTCTCTGCTGAAAGTCACCGAGGGCTCCCTGTAGCCTATTTATATTGTCTGCTATATGACCTGGTCGTCAGCAAACATTAGAGTTTTGACAAAATAATGTTCACAGAAACTGTCACTGTAGTTCATTATTGTAGTAATGACAAAGCAGAATTGACAAAATAAGCTTAAATAGCTGCTTTTATTCTTGTGTAAAATGAGGGAATGCCTATGTACGCGGCAAGTAAACATTTTAAAATTCCAGAGAGGATATTGAGAAGAAGCCTACAGAACAACGACGACACAAAACTAACCTTAGGACCTAAAGACGTCCTCGATCTAGATATTGTGAGGAAGCTCTTATCTCACATAAAGAAACTGCAAGCTGCTCTTTTCCCCGACTGTAACGCAAGTCAGAATTTTTGCTTAGAAAATTGCAGAGCGTTATAGATTAAAAAATAATTTTAGTGAAGGTAAAAAAATGGCTGGCTAAGATCGGTTTTATAAATTTTTAAAACGGAATCCACACATTGTTGTCAAGAAGTCTAAAGGTCTGTCGCTGGCTAGAATCCAGTATTAAAAAAATGAAGATGCTAAAAATGACTTGGGCGTACTGAAATCTCTTCTTATAAAGCACAATCTAATGGATAAGCCATCTAATATTTATAATGTTGGTAAGACCCTGTTCCCATTAAACAAAAAGATATGATTTGCTCATGCCAAAAAAGGAAGTAGGAATGTACGTAAGCTTACTTCAGGCGAAAGAGGAGAATCTATTAGTGCGATAGTCTGCAACTTTCTTCTCCCGGTTTGCACTTTCAAAGGGGTTAGTAAGAAAACGGAATGGGAAGACCAAATGATACTGTAATTTCTCAAACGTTAGCGTGTGTTATGGTTACATTTTTCAGAATGGTTGCAAAATCATGTTATCCGCACAAGGTAAAGTGTTGCTGATTCTAGATGGTCATACATCACTTACGAGTGCAACTAACTTATTAGAGTTAGCTGCGTAACATGACACTGAGCTCTTAGGCTTGTACTCTTGTGAACTAATGTACTAAGCCACTCAATCCATTATTTGCAGGCTTCGGATGGTTGTTATTTAAATCCCGTCAACTTTAAGAACTTGGATTTACCTATTTTACACCTCAGTTATTCCGTATTGGACTTTCATAGCGTCTGCGAACAATTCCAGTATATCAGATTCTTCACAGCCATCAACGTCATCCCAGAACCATAACAAACAAAGCACTGTTTCATTAACTATACCTACTTCTCAAGTGCCAATATGATACCCATAGAAATGTCCTACACCACATATATCTAATGCCAACTGTTGAAAGCGTACAGTAAGTGCAAGAAAACAAGACGCGAAAATTTTGATGCCTGAAAAGTTATTGCTGCAAAAAGGTTACAATTTAAAATAAAGGAAAATAAGAGAAAGGACCTGTCTCTAAATCCGAAGGAAATAAATGGAAAAAGACATTAAAAAGGGCAGAAAAATAGGCTGCGCAGGATGGAGGAAAACAATGTCGTAGAAGCCAGAAGTAACAGTAAGAAATATGAAAATCGTTCAAAAATGTATCGAAAAGAAACAAGTTGTTGTACACCTCATCAGGAAAACATACCGAGACTGATGTGCCATACCAGGAATTGGGTGGAGTTGACGGCCTACGTGGAATCATCGATAAAACAAATGTACAGCATGCTTAGAAGAGTACAAAACACGCAGAATAATTGTGATCGCAGTGTGTTTTTTTTTCAGATGGCTACACGAGAGTTATTAAGCATTTTTAAACAAATGTGCTATCTGCGGTAGGGTCGGAATTTTTTTTTGCATGAGGGAAAAGAATAGTTGAGGAAAGAGTAAAACTAAAAATGTAAAAACCTTACCTACTTGTACTTTTTATATCTGTTATCTTACATAACATTACTTTTGAAACCTAAGTGAGTCTACTACTACTACTAAGACTATTATTATTGTTTATTATTATTATTATTGTTATTATTATTATTATTATTGTTATTATTATTATTATTACTATTATTCTTAATAGTAGTAGTAGTAGTAGTAGTAGTAGTAGTAGTAGTAGTAGTAGTAGTAGTAGTAGTAGTATTGTTTTTTTTGTTTTAATTCGTAGAAATGAATATTATTCCAAGGAGAACCATAACTTGAGAAGTTCAATTTGGTTACCATTAATATGATGAGGTACTACGTCTCTTTAGTCGACACTTTTTAAATGTATTTTTCCTAATGTGTCTAAAATTATTAAATTATGTCAAGTGCAATTTAGTATTTTTTTAAATTCTACATTTGACATGTAATACTTTGTTTTACAAAAAAAAGGTAATATTTTTGTTGGTTTTAGTTATAATGCATGTTTTTGTAATAGAACCTTACCAGCCATCTTACCTCAAGTACTTTGTATTTAACTATGTTGTTCTGTTATGCAAATCCATAGAAATGTATTATTTATTCATAATAGACGCGAAAGACATTCTACTTTATTATTGTGATGGTAAAAACATTAAGCGATAATGTCTTACGTCTTTGATAACTAGGAAAACATCACGGCATCACGTGGCACCGTCCCCCAACCTACCTTACTCTAATATATCAGCTAACTTATATTTACTACATTTTTTAAAATTTACAGTCAGAACATAGCCTAACAAAGACGAAGTAAAATTTAGGAAAAGTAATATTACTAAAGAGAAAATTATATAAAAATTGTCAACATTTCCTACTGTGATAGGTAACACATCCTTTAGCCATGCAATCGTTTCTGAATTTAAGCGTGTTTAGCGTTCATAAATTTAAAAGGAGTTAACGTACTTTATACAATAATAACAATAAATAATGTTAAAAATTCTGCATCTAGATTAGACATGGTTTCTGACAATAATTTTAAGTAAAGTTGACATAGTTCACCCATAAATAAAAATAATTTCAAAAAAATTAACTACGATAAATCAGATGTCAAATGTTTAGAATATTGTAAGCAATAAATCTTAGAGTAAACCCACGAACAATATACTAAATAAAGTTTCCTAGAAGTAAGGAAGCAAAGTTGGAGTATTGTGTCTGTTATAAATAGTTGGTTACAGCTGATGTGTTGGCAGAAACGTTATTGTTACTTACCAGTAATGAACTGCATTATAAAATAATTACCATTATGTAATACCCTGATTAAGAATTAGTATTTGTACAGATAGTTGGATAGTTGTTCTTATCACTAACAACTTTTAAGGTGCCATGACCAAGAATTTTCCTCCAATTCATTTACCCTGATATCCTTATTAACGGAGACTGCCCAGATACATTTTGGCGATATTTACCGATGTCAATGAGACGTTATATATATATTTACGACGGTCTACTTGACCGTCGTAGGTACAGTGGAAACAAAATCAAGACACCAATTAAATCACTAATCACCAGCTTTAATTTTTACAGTTAAACATTTCGTAATTAACTCGTTCAATATGTCCAGTTAGATTTGTCCACACGCAATAGGAATGTCTATTAATATTACACAGTGTCTATTAATGTCACACAATTATTAACACAATACTACTTCACTTCGACACACTCCATCCGCACTAGCTAAAATCGCTCACGTAACTAAATTGACAATCCGCCTGCTATGGCTTTTTATAGGCCCCGGAGAGGTGCAGTACAGCTTTGTCTCCTTACAGCACGACGCCGGCTGCTTAATGCGTAGTATCTCAAGTGTTCTTGGAACTCACTAGAATCACGTAGTTGAATGACGCACAGCTGTCACACTGGACGGAGGAGTGGAGAATATTCTGGGTTGTTCGGTAGGCTTCTCGTAACAATATATACACATAGGGTAATGCGTTTTGTTAGATTGCCCATTTGCACTGTAATCTATCAAACTGTGACAGCAACAAGCATTTGTAGTTGTAACTACAAATCTTGGCAAACTTTTATTCCAAGTGAAAAGTCAATACTGTTACGACGGTCTACTTGATCGTCATAGGCACAGTGGAAACCAAATACAAGACACCAATTAAGTCACTAATCACTAGCTTTAATTTTCACAGTTAAACAGTTTGTAATTAACAACACATTCTCTTACAACAAATTAAATTCTAAAAAATTGTTCAAACGCAATAAAATGTTAACTATTAAAAAAAACAATTGTATTACAAGTATCCCGCCTGATTCTGATTATTAAACAGTTCACTAATAACCACTTCAACGTACACAGTACTATCGCCCAATAATCACTTGTAATCGCCCGACAATAAACTAAAAACTAAGCAGCAGGTATGGGCTATTTATAGTCTCCAGTATTCCATAACATGCATCCTTAACAAGCCATCGAAAATTGTAGAGGACACTTCAGCGCGACCTACGCAGAAACACGCACCGTTGGGCAAATTGAGATGCTTCCAGAACGCACGAGACGTGCCGCATTACGTAATACTGCCTCACATGTCAAGTGTCACGTATGCATTATAGCTTCGGGATCGTTCTCCAATGTACCAGAACGTTCCGTAATGACACAACACTTTTCCTGCATTACGTAACACTGCCTCCTCCCTAATGCGGTTCGTCGCCAACTGGCAAACTGTCTCTGAAGTAATAATTGCCCTGTCGATCCAGGTGGACGACCTTGAACTTCTGCTGTCCTTCCTGTTGAATCCGATAGACAAAATCGTTGATTCTTTTTTTCACAGTGTAGAGTCCTTTCCAGTTAGTCTGAAGTTTAGGTGAATGACCACGACGGCGCTTTTGGTTAAACAACCAAACCTGATCTCCTTGGAAACCCACACTATTACTGCGAATGTCATATCGAGTTTTCATTTTATCTCTCGCTATCTTCAGCCGTTCTCTTATCAAGCGATTCATTTCTCGCAGTTGGTTTTCTAATTGCGAGGAATAGTTCTTTGGCTGTTGTGACTGAGTCTCAAGGTGATCCAAACATCAAGTCCCCAGGAAGATGAATCTCCCACCCAAACACCAATTTTGCTGGAGTCATGCCGGTTTTATCGTGTACTGATGACCTATACGCCATGAGGAATAGTGGTATACGTTGATCCAATCTGTTTGGTTCTCGTCAACAAATTTTGAAATATGCTGCTCAAGTGTCCTATTGAATCTCTCAACAATCCCGTCCGACTGAGGATGCAGAGGCGTTGTCCTGGTCTTTCGAATCCCGAGTAGACGGCATAATTCTTTAAACACTCCTGATTCGACATTTCTCCTTTGACCCGTATGGATTTCCATAGAAGTTGTGAACTAACTCCTTTGCCTCAGTGGTAACCTCCTGATTTGGAATTGCGTAGGCTTCCACCCACTTAGTAAAGTAGTCACCTACAACCATGATTGACCGGTTTCCATCGTCAGTAGCTGGGAATGGTCCAGCAATGTCTATGGCAATTCTCTCGAAAGGCAGTCCAACGTTATACTGTCTCATTTTTTCCCTGCTTCTGGTTTGTGGGCCCTTGCTTGCAGCCCATATTTCACACGTCCGAACCCATTTCTCTACGTCGTGGCGAAGATGAAACCAATAGAATCGCTTCCGTATTTATTCAAGGGTTTTGTTAACGCCAAGATAGCCTCCAGATGTTCCATCATGCATCTCCTTCAAAACAGACTGCTCTTTACTTCGGGGAACTATCAACTGCATGACCACGTCTTGTCCATCTGCACTTTCCCAAGCCCTTTTCAGCAATCCGTTTTCTAAGGTAAGAGATTCCCATTGTGGCCAGTAGCCCTTCAGCACTTTGGAACCATGGCAGATATCTTGCCAATCCGGGCGGCGACCTTCCTTTTTTGCAGTCAAGATCGGTGCAATGCCTTCATCAGTCATCTGTTCTTGTCGACAGTCTTGTGATGTCCAGCCGTCTGCCAGGAAATTTACAGTAATGGCTTGAACATGTTTGCTTGAGTTTTGTTCTTCCTTTCTGTGGCAATGTTGGCTGTCTTCCGGGAACGGTCTTCGTGTTAAGCCACTTGTACCTTGAAGTTGTACTCTTGCAGACCTGCGAGCCACCTTGCCAACTGTCCTTCCGGATTTTTAATTCTCAAGAGCCATGCAAGCGCGGCATGGTCGCTACGTAGTGGAAACTCTATCCCATAGAGGTATTTATGGAAGTGCTCCAAAGCTCTGACAATTGCCAAGAACTCTCTCCTTGTAACACAATAATTTCTCTCTGGTTCAGAAAGCGTCTTGCTGCAATACGCTATTACTCGTTCTTCACAATTCTGCCCTTGAGACAAAGCTGCTCCCAGACCACTGCTTGCGTCTGTGTCTACGATGTACTTCCCTTCGGAAGCTGGAAAACGAGAATTGGCTGCGAACATAATGCAATCTTTAAAGTACTAAATGCTTGGTCACACTCTCTCGACCACTGGAATTTTCTTTTATTTTCCGTTAGCTCATGTAGTGGTTTAGCAATAGTAGCGAAGCCTTTCACAAAACGTCTGTAATATGAGCATAACCCCAGGAAACTCCG
Source organism: Magicicada septendecula (assembly GCA_034769895.1). Taxonomy (NCBI): domain Eukaryota; kingdom Metazoa; phylum Arthropoda; class Insecta; order Hemiptera; family Cicadidae; genus Magicicada; species Magicicada septendecula. Next base: position 570,372,076 of record CM068368.1, on the reverse strand, counting down.
AACTTCGTGTTTACTCTTCGGCACTGGCCAGTCTCTTACTGCCTCTACTGTATCAGGATGCATGCTAACACCCGCTGCCGAAACCAGATGGCCCAGATACTGTATTTCCTTTTGGAATAGAGAACACTTCTTCAAGCTTAGCTTCATTTGGGCACCGTGAATTCTAGAAAGCTTCCACCATCTGACTGACATCCATTGTTCACGATTAATTATAAATTACGCTCGTCTTGTACAAAGTATTCACTGTTTCCACTGTTAACAGTTCTATCCCAGTTCTGACACCACTGTTACGTCGGTCTACTTGATCGTCGTAGGTACAGTGGAAACCAAATACAAGACACCAATTAAGTCACTAATCACCAGCTTTAATTTTCACAGTTAAACAGTTCGTAATTAACAACCAATCTCTTACAACAAATTAAATAAAAAATTGTTCAAACTCAGTAAATGTCAACTAATAAAAAAAAACGCCCGATTATTAAACAGTTCACTAATAACCACTTGGACGCACACAGTAATATTGCCCGATAATCACTTGTAATCGCCCCACAATAAACTAAAGGCTACGCAGCAGGGTTGGGCTACTTATAGTCTCCAGTGTTCCATAACGTGCGTTCTTATCAAGGCATCGAAAATTCTAGAGGACACTTCAGCGCGACCTTCGCAGAAACACGCACCGTTGGGCTAATTGAGATACTTCCAGAACGCACGAGACGTGCCGCATTACGTAATAATGCCTCACATGTCAAGTGTCACGTTTGTATTACAGCTGCGGGATCGTTCTCCAATGTACCAGAACATTCCGTAATGACACAACACTTTTCCTGCATTAGGTAACAATATTTTACAAGCGCAAACAAAAAGGAATAGTCTATCCCTGTCTGCTCACGCGATTTTAAGTGTGCTGACTAGATTTTGTTGTCTAGTGATTAACTAGTAGATCTAAATATGAAGACCTAGAGTAGAGGGATAATCGACATTTTATTGGTGTCAGATATTAAGATAATCTGTTGTTCTTGAATTATATTGTTTCGCCTTCTCACTGGCATCCAGGAGCCTATTTTCGCCAAAACCGCTACCGCTGATCCGCTTTTAGGCGCAGTTTTTGTCTGTATACACAGGAACGTGACTTAATTTTCTTCCTATCTTCCACCCTAGTATATGCGTTTCAAGTTAAGAACGCGTGAAATTAAAAAAAAGTTTATTTATTTTCGTCGTACTATAAACATAAATAGTTTTTCGATGCTGTTCCTTGCATAATTTAATCAATTAAACGTGGTATGTGTATCATCAAATCTGGAATTTTTAGTATGCTACATTTGAGCAAAATTAATGTACAAAATTCTATTTTACACAATTCCTGTTAAACTAAAGAAAGTGTAAAATACTAAACTATTCCGTCTCGTCTACTACAGAAAACTGATTTATCTTATCTCAGATATCACTTACTTTATAAAACGTATTCATTAAACGTCCAGTACTAATAATTTTTGAACAAACAAGAAATTTGGGACATACATTATTAAAACTGTTTTACTAGTTAACAAACTTGATTTGAAGAATCCATATTGAGTGTAGGGGAATTTAGACCTTATAATGTCCAGAAAACGTTTATCTACGAATTAAATAATTTGTTTTTGTTACATTATTATGACAAGGACGATATTTACTTTTATCTTATTTTATATTTCATGCTCACCACGAGTCATAAGCAAAATCTCAGAACATACTTATGGAAGTGTGTGTGTCTGTGTGTGTAGTTGTTGTGTTTCTTGGCCGACTCTCTTACAAAAATTTGGAATCTGCAGTCTATTGTCAACTCTTAAACATAAGTAAAGCAGCTTTTTTGAAGAAGAAAAGCAATCGCTCATTTCCTATCGGGTTACTTCGAGAGAGTGACAGTCTGAAAGCTAAGTTGTGTTATCGTGCAGCAGGGTTGAAACCAAAACGTAACTAAGCACAACACTCGCTGCACTACAATATCATATTTCTTGTTTATATTTGTAACATCAGTAGAGCTCTACAGCAGTGAACTGAATTTTGTATTACAATAATCAGCTAGGTCGCCGATACTTAAATAAAACCGTGCACTTTTGCAGCACAATACGTAAGGCCTATTGCTCATTACGATTCAGTTGATTTTACCATAAGACATTTTAACATAAAATGAAATAACAAATAATTATTCAGAATTACATAAATACATATGTGTGTTTGTGTGTAGATTCAGACACGGAAACACTCAATTTAAACATTAAGCAGAAATGTAACGTACTCATTTATATTTTACATAGAAAACTAAGTAGAAACCCCTTGAGCGGTAGAATTCATTCACTATTTTAAACGGAATACGTTGATTTTTATCTACAAGGAGTGTTCAAATTTAAATTATTTTTTGGTTTGAACTTCAAAAAGAAATAACACATGCCATAGTTGGTAGCCCTTGCTGATATAAGAGAACAAATAATACTGATCTCTCTTTATTCAACAACATGCAAAACAAACTGCGTAGTAGTTTGTTTTCAAGTATGAGTATAGTAGACGAGCATTCAAGCTTCAAACAACGCATTATTATTATTAAATTTCTTACAAAAATAAACTTGAAACAATCGGAAATTTGTAGAACAATAGAATGACAGTTTTGTGAAGAAGCCTTGTCATACAAAAGCGTCTCTAAATGGAGTAAAGCAAAAATGGCCGACAATGTTGTCGAAAACTAACCGCACATACGACGCCCAAAACCATTGACTACTGTAGGCATATCTAACAGCGTCAACACACTTCTTCAAAATCGTCATCGAATGACGGTGCGGGATGTTACTTGTACTTTAAATTAGTGACAGTAGTGCAGATAGCTGTATCATAAATCATCTTTAGAATCAGAATGTATGGGCATATTAGAATCTTTAAATGCTGACTGACGAACACAAGGAGCCACGTGTGTAGATAGTTTATTTCTTATTGACACAACCTGATTAAGTGCGGGTTTTTACACAGGGGCGAATCCTCAGAGCAAGCAACGCAAGCAGTGCTTGCCCAAAGAGAAACAGACAAACATAATAAAATGGTTACGTAATCAATATTATTGTTCTTACCAAAAACGTTTTCTCATGCCTTTTTCTCTCATCTTTTGAAAATCGGCGGCGAGTTTGTCATCCATCTTCTAGTTAAAATGATACTAATGTCTTGATTTCATATAAGTTACTTTGCTTTCAGTTCTGTGCCGTTTCAACAGCTGAGTGACCGCTCTGCTCCCAAGCCAATCACTTAAAAAAATGCTTTGGTCCACTAACTATGAGTTAGCTATAATGTTACAAATATCAGCATTTATTTAGGATTTCATAACTACGCTTTCCTCATCTAGCTTTTTTGTATTTGGCGACAGTTATAAATATTTAAACTTACAACAATCTGTACCAAAGAGCAAGATACGTAGAGCTGCGCAGGACGTGCTCTCAGAGATGCAAAAAGCAAGTACTATTTAGTAGTGCTTTAAGCCGCTAGGAGCGCTAGCAGTGCTCCGCTAGGTGAAAATGCGCTAGGTCACGTGTTTCTTATCATATGAGAAAGAGTTTTTGGAGGCTGTAAGAAATTCGTCGAGAAGGGTTTGGTTTCCTAACCCTACTTTGTTAATCCTCATACTAATTGCACTTGATGAATATTTTTCTCAGAGCGACACACACAAGTACGTATCTGAATATTTTTAAATTATTTTCTAGTATTGGAATTTACGAAGCTGTCTTTATTTCATGCTTAAAGTCGATGTGTCCCATGCTCATCTGGTCAGGAATTGTCATTGTTTGTACAGTCTGTTGTCGCTGTTTATGTAACCAAAATAACATCGATACATTGTCGGCATCCTTCCTCTTCAAAACGGAAAAAGGAAAACGCTTTTTCGATAAGCTAAATTATAGCTTCATTCTTTTTGGTTATGCGAGGCGTCATAACATTGATTTCTTAACAGAACAGTGAACTATAAATGCCAAGTATTACTCCAAACGTGTATCTGAAATAAGCGTAAAAACTAGCATTCTCTCTCTTTCTTACAGGTTAATACACGTCCTCATATAGCCACTCATAAGATGGCTACAACTCGAAGGCCATCTTATGAGTGAACCATTTACCCCTATGCGCCCTGAAGTCCAGACCTCGCCTCTTCTGTCTTTTATTTGTTTACACTCTTAAGAAATGTCTAAAATGGAAAAAGTGTTGTTCCAATAAAGAAGTTATTGATGCTGTTAGAGAGCGGGTGCGTCCTGCCAGAAAACGTTTTTCCTTAAAGAATACGTATCTACCTTTATATTACTTTTTGAATAAACAGTAATTTATAATTTAAATTTTAACGCTCATTTCTTACCAAAATAATACATTTTTTATCTTTTTAAATCTCTGCAATAAGTTATTTGTATCCATGATTCTTGTCTGGTTCTATTAGGTGAGAAACACCATTGAATCTAACTGAGCATTGAATCTTCAATTTTATTATTTATTACTTTTAGTCTACATAATTTTAGACACTACACGTAAATGAAATTTTTTCACACTATTTAGAGTAGTAATTTAATTTGATTATACGTGGAAATTCTAGGAACGGAACGGTTTTAATAATTTTAAAAACTTTTTATATTTTTCGGCTCTAGTACTCTAAAATTTTGATATGTCCAAAGCTGGACACTACATTCTGATTTTGGTTAAAAGCTTCTATATTTGGATTACCCACATGGGTTTTTGTAATTTTTTTCAAAATTTTGATCCATCAGAATTATGTCTCTCTCTATCTATATACTTGAGGCGATTATTCTCAAAGGAATTGGGGGTCTGCAGAGTCATAGTATGAGCGTACATGCTGAGCGTTATGAAAATCGGTTGGTGAAATCAAAGTTACAGAGACATCCACCTAACAGAAAGACGTATAGACTAGCTGATAGATGCCAAACGGTTGGGGTGACACTGAGAACTCACTGCTACATGTGTATTTGACCACACCGGAACAATAATAATAATCATCGTCATCTTCAAGGATTAAACCAAGAATGGTTTGTTCCGGTCTCAAATATGCAAAGATTACAGCTGGTCACTCCAGCGCTACCTCGGACGTCCCACACCTCTCCGCCCCCTTGCCTTATAGTTGTTTGGGGATGCGGCAGTCATCCATTCGGCAAAGATGTTCCCACCAATTTAGCTGATACTGGGCGGTCCTGTCGTGTATACTCATAATATTTAGTTCCTGCCGTATATCTTTGTTTCTTCTATTATCATGGAGAGAATATCCTGCTACGTGCCTAAGAAATCCCATTTCAGCCGCTTGGATGCGACTGGCCTGGCGTTTTGTTAAAGTTAAATTCTCAGACCCATAAAGAAGTGTGAGAAGAGCTATCACCTTGTAGAATTGTAGGCGTGTTCCTTTACTTGCTGACTTAAGGGTTTGCCTAATGGTCCCGCACATAAGGTTGAACATATGCAAATTATTCACAAGGTCGTTCCTTGCATTATAAGACACATTGTAGCCCAGGTATTTAAAATAGCTAACTTGTTCCAGGACAGTACCATCTATAACAATTTTTGCCCGTACGGGATTTGTTCCACGAAAAGTCATCACCTTCGTTTTAAGTGTGGATATTTGCAATCCAGAGTCTTTGCAGATTCGATTTAAATGTATACCCATCTGCAATCTGTTTTCAGGGTCCGACAGAATAGCCTGATCCTCCGCAAAAAAAAGTGTCAATTGTAGAATGACCATTCATAAAGTGTTCTAGAAGACGCATCTGCCTGTTTTGTATGACATCGTCAATAAATAAATTAAAAAATTATTAATTAAAAAGAGAAGGTGATAATGGACACCCTTATCGTATTCCACAATTGATCAGGCCAATTCTAGGATCTGTTCTCAGTCTCCCTGCTTTTATTAAGATTTTATTCTCTATATACAGACTCTGTATTGCTACAGACTCTGTATTGCTCTAATTAGATGTTGTGGGATCCCTTTCCTTGCCATTACTGCCCATAGTTTGCTCCTATTCACTCTGTCAAACGCCTTCTCGGAGTCTACAAAAGCTATGTATGTGGGCAGCTGATACTGTCTACACTTTTCAATAAGCTGGGCTATTGTAAATATACAATCTAAACATGATGTGCCCCTACTGAAACCGTTCTGGGCCTCTGGAAGCAAGGTATCCATTATTACATTCATCCGTGTTCTTAATATAGATGCATATAATTTATATGAAGTATTAAGAAGGCTGAATCCTCTGTAGTTACTGCTGTCGTTACGACCACCTTTCTTGAATATGGGAATTACCTTTGCAATCTGAATATATGAGTCTATAGTCAAAAGTATAGGCCTATATGGAGCAGAACTGTGGGAAATTAATAAAAGAAATAAATCCATAATAAGAGGTATGGTGATGGATTACTGGCGGAGGTACTGTAGACTAACAAGACTAGATAGAGTGAGAGATGTAGAGATAAGAAAAGCGATGGGAATCGAACTTGACATTATAGGGACAATAGAAGCAAAAAGACTAAATTGGTTTGGACACCTAAAAAGAATGTCGGATGAGAGATGGCCAAGGAAGGTATGGGAATTGACTCCACCCTCTAGAAGGAAAAAAGGAAGACCTAAACATTCATGGAAAATGGACGTCGAAGATGCAATGAATGTAATGAATGCAAGAGGACTTACAGGACAGGACTGTTTAGACCGGCGCTAGTGGAAGCTAGGATGCGAGAGGCCGCGACAGCCGTAATTTAGTCGCCTACAAAAAAAAACCTTTGCAATCCGCCAGCCGCCATCAGGAACATGACCAGTGGTCCAGCATAGATTAATGACCTGCAGTAAACGATCATGCAGCAAGGCTGGTGCACACTTTATTTTTAAGTTCCACGTTAAGCCCATCAGTGCCCGGTGCTTTTCAATTCTTACAGTGGTGTAGAGCAGCTAATATAAGTAATCCAGCAAAGGTTGTTCCTGAGGAACCAATAATGGTGACCTTATTGTGGACGAGTTTAAACCACTCCTAAACGATAGCCCAGAAATGAGTAAAAGTTATCGAAGAATAAGTTTCATGTCCATACTTTGATTTCGGACAAAACGTTTATAATTACAGTTTGTTATTAATTGTCAGTGTGTATTAACTGTTTGTAGTTACTTGTATTTAGCACTAAATGCTTTCGCATCAGCAAATTTCCGGTTGTCAATTACTAAAGAGATTTTGCAAGGTCACGGTTATATGTTTCTGTGTGTGTGCACGCGCGCGTGTGTGTGAAACGATACATATTGACAAATACGCTTTTAAGTGTACGTTTGGCAAGAGAGCGACCTAGAATCATACCCATAGAAAACTGATAGAACATAATAAAAGTGTACGAGCTCAGTTCATTACAGCAAGTACTATATAATTTACATAACATAAGTGACAGTAGAAATTTGCAATTATTAAAATATTGCATTTAGTGCACAGATTAACAATGAATATTTAATAACGGGGACACGTAGATTATTCTCTTAAAAAGAAAGCAATTTACATAATATCATTAATTCAGAAAAGTTTCTAAATATTTCGTATAAAGTTACAGCACTCGGAATAATTAGCTAATATAAAATTAACTCCTACATTATATTTTTAAGAGGAAACAAAACTTGTACGACTGTGTCCTGCCCTGTTTAATTCGTGTAAATAAGCTATACAATCAATTGCACAGATTAGTTTTACATTACAGTACAGTTTGCAATAACACGAAACTTCTATCAATAAATAAATAAGTGTTTCTCTGAGCCAGAAGTATGACTTTCTCATCAGAAGTATTCCTGCGATGACAACAGCTTGTGTAAACAGCTAGCAAGTGTAGACTATATGTAGTTATGTCGAGTAACAAACACCGTCACTCGGTACACGGCAGATTAAATGCAAGATAATCAGAAAATACATTTACAAGCATTCATGCAAGTATAATACATAATGCTGCGCACTGCTTTGTCTCTTACACGCGTGTATATGCTGGTGTAGGCGAATTTTAGTATCGTCCTTTATAAAAACCGGCATTTTTCGAAGAGTGTAGCGTTGTAATTTGGTACAGGACTCCAATGCGTATATACTCAGTTACGGGCTTTAAACAATTAAAAATTAATTTTTTTCTGTACCACTGCTTAAAACCTTAATAATAAGTTAAAATCTGGTTATACCTAAAATCTGTATATAATGTATTGTATATTTAGATACATTTTCTTCTCTTCACAAATGTTAAATTCAGAAAACTTATACTTCTAAAGAATATTAACTATGTTGAAATTTATATTACAGTCTATGTATCCAACATATTTTTTATTTTATGTTTCGTCAGGAAACTTATTCTTGTAATTGTAAATCTTGTAAAAACGTCAAGAATTAAGTAATTCGGACAAAAATTCATTCTATACATGTTTGTAGTAACAACGTTAGTAAAAACAGTAACTGATCTGTTTTTAACAGTTATCAGTAAGTGTTTTATCAGCTTAGTGCTGTAAAGGTTTCAAAAGTAGTAATTTTTCCAATAATTTTACTACTAAATTTCAGTGAAACTTATACTCTCTGTACTTTCAGTATTAGTAGATATTTTTGGAAAACCATTCCTGCAAACCGCAAATAATATCACGTTCTGGTCATTTTGCTATATCTAGAGTGTCGAACTCGATCAGGATGCTAATGAGGTGGATAAAAATCTGGTGGCAACAGTCCAGTATTTCGACGGCTGAAACGCGGTAAGGTACGACCTGGACACCAGAGCGTAAGACGCTTAAGTTAAGGGAAGTTAAGGATACGACGGAGTAAAAACTATTGTTTCATTGAATGACGTATTACGTTTAGATTGACCGCTGTTGATGAAGACGAATAGTATTAATATATTACAAGTTCCTACAATATGGTTACTCTAATATTTACGTATTCCACATGTTGCAAAATTTTTTGCAATTTGGTTAACGCACGTTTTCTTAACTGTTTACTTAACTTTGTTGTACTTCAATAAATACTACTTTTATTTCCATGTTCCATAAGGAAATGGAAGTATGGTCATGGCGAAAAAAATCGTGTTCGAGATAACTGCTGATTCTGATTGTACTACCCTCAAACATGAAGAAAAGTCATTTTTCAAAAAGTGTCTGTGTGTCTAAGTGTAGAATTTGTTCTACGGCAAACGATAACAGCCGCAAAATTCAAACAGAATCAAATAATTTGTTGCATACATTCCTAAATTGTAGAGGACTCAAGGCCTATTGGCTCTGATGAAGATCGGTTAAGAGAAAGGGGTAGTTTACCGGCAACGTTTTATGGTTTAACAAGGGCAATTTTTCTATTACGAACGATAACTGCTGTAAATTCAAATATAATCAAATAATTGTTTGCTTGCATTCCTGAATTGTAAAGTACTCAAGGTTGTTGATTTTAGTGAAGATCGGTTGAAGAAAAGGGGTAGTTTACCAGCAACATTTTATGTTTCAACAAGGGTAATTTTTTCTATGACGAACGATAACTGCTGTAAATTCAAACAGAATCATATAAGTTTTTGCATATGTGCCTGAGTTGTAGAATACTCAAGGGCTATTGATTTTGGTAAAGATCGGTTACGGGAAAATGGTAGTTTACCAGCAACGTTTTATGTTTTAACAAGAGTGAAGTACTTTAGTTTGATAAATAAAGTATCCTAATAAGATCATAATAATCCACTGTAGAAACGTAGATGAAATATCTATAAATGAAGAGGCTGGTGTAATGGGGTGGGTGTAATTTGTTATAAATGAAAATTATAGTTGAAGGGGGAGGGGTTAATTTTTTATGTGTACTACGTTAACGGCAACAAAGAAGAAGTTTGTTGTGAAAATTCCTTCCCGGGCTGTTTGGCCGTAGTCCAATATTTTCCAGAACCAGACATTTCAGCAGTGCCATCGACTGCCGTCATTAGAGAAAATCGAGTGCGATAACGTGAGGTGGTATACGTTAGTGACCACAGTACTGTGGTTAAGGCTGAAGCAATAAGTAGAAAGAACTAGTTTCTATGGAAATATTTCATTTCGAAAATGATTTTAAATATAAATCTTAGAACATGGAAGTCATGTATGGTTCTCCATACCGATATTTATCTAATGCAAGCGCTTTCGTTAACAACACTGTAAATCTCACCACGTTGCATTTCCTTCGATTACTGTATACTGCCTTGTATAAGCAAGCCTTACCGTTGATGTATAAGGCGGTGTGTGTTTCATCGCCAGAAAATTAACATTAAAAAATGCAAAAAATTGTTTGTCATGTTTCAAGCTGTAACTCTTATAGCCGCTGTTGTGAAAGTTGTTTCTTTACTATAATTATAGAAAATATATTGTTCCTTGAAGGGCTATTGTTGGGTTGGGAATAAACATTTTACGTTATATTATAATTTAATGTGCGTCAACATTCACTTCCATGTAATATTTTTTGATGATTTGTAATTATCACACAAAAATGTAATCATACGAAATCTTTTTTAGAGTATTTTATAATTGTTTATAGATGTATTTACAGCACCGCAAGCAAAGTACGTCAAATGATGCCCATTATTTTTCCCACAGCGTCCCAGTGTAATATTCAGCGTTTCGTAGTGGTTTCAATTATCAAATTACATAGTTTGATCAGTTTTGTCGTGACCAAACTAATGTGGTAAGAACAGTATTTAATATGCTAAGAAATGTTGTAGGCTTAATGAAGACAGAAGTCAAGTGTAAAATTATAATCCCAAAAAAAGAAAGAATCGTCGCATTGAAGTCACTTGCAACGGCATGGTAGTAAAAAATAAATTAATGGCGTTAATGGTAAACAAAACATAAGATAAATGCTTAACTTCTACTTAAAAAAACCTTGAACTGATGAAAGATTTTTTATAAGCAACTTACAAAAAAAAAAATAGTAAAAATATTAGCGACTTCCAGGTATAATGACCACAACATTAACAAGCTTTGGTCTACGTAATTTTTAATTAAGGATTCAGCAGTAAAATTATTATTACATGACACATTGATACTAATTTCTAAAAGTTGTAGTTGAAAAGGTTTATGGTATTGTTACATTACAGAACAGTCTAAGTGTTTACGTGTTTGTCGAATATGCCAGAAGAATCTCGCTCTAATGTGTGTGGCATACGTGACTGTCAACGCATTCGCGAGAATTTTCTCGAAGCCGCCATCCGCCCGGACTGTGTCAAGGCCGTAATTAATTACGTAGTACACACTGGCGCTAAGACGTAATTTGGAACGTTCTGGTCTGTGAGCGGAGGTATAAATACATGGCGGCAGCGGCCTTAGTTTTTCAGTTGTAGTCGCGATATATTTACAGTGCTGTCCGAGTTTATTGTCGGGCGATTACAAGTGATTACTGTGTGCGATCGAGTGGTTATTAGTGAAGTGTTTAATAATCGGGCGGGATAATTGTAATACAATTATGTTTAATATTAGTGGACATTTTATTGCGTGTGAGAAATTTTATTTTATTTGTTGTAAGAGACTGTGTTGTTAACTACGAACTGTTTAACTGTGAAAATTAAACCTGGTGATTAGTGACTTAATTGGTGTCTTGTATTTTGTTTCCACTGTACCTACGACGATCAAGTAGACCGTTGTAGGCCTAACAGTTGTGTCAGAAGTGGGATAGAACGGTTAACAGTAGAAACATTGGACACTTTGTACAAGACGAGGTAATTCGTAATTAATCAGTAAACAATGGATGCCAGTCCGATGATGGAAGCTTTCCAAGCGCTGCTGCGGCAGACACGGGAAGAGACGAAAGAAGAACGAAAACAAGAAAGAGAAGAAGCAGAAAGACGACAAAAAGAAGAACGTAGACAGGAGCCGGAAGAAGCAGAAATAAGACAGGATGAAAAACGTAAGCAGGAGACAGAAGATATTAAGACGTTAATACAGGAACAGAAACAGATGCAAGAACATAGTACCACAGAATTGGGTCCCTACGAGGTGAGCTTAATAAACAAGTTACTGAAATCTAGGAAGTACAAGAACCAATGACACTAAAAATAGCTGAAGTAGAGAAATCTGTATCGAGTGTTGAAGAATCGATGTCTACAAAATATCTGACGTAGGAGAATCCATGTCACATAAAATACCTGAAGTAGAAAAATCTGTCTTGACCGTGGAAGAAGCTATGTCAACAAAAATATCTGCTATAGAAAACTCAATGGTAAACATAAGAGAACAAATCAAAAGTGAAATTGAGCACTTCGTAAAGATACAACCAAAGCAAATTTCTGAACAGATTGTACCAATAATAAAGACAGAAAAAGACACTGAAAATGAGTCAATAGAGAAAGTAACTTTGTGACGTTTCGCATAACGTTACAATTCGGGAACCTGGTTAATTGGCTCAGGTCAATTAAACAGGCTGCCATTATCTTTACAAAATCATAAATAACTGGAAGGTAAACAAAGGTTAAATAGGATCCCGTGAATTGAGGAATATTGACAGGAGTTTGTAGATTTATTCACTCACCTTTTTGGACCATGACATCTCTTTATTACATAAAGGTTTAACATCTCCGAAGAAATTTAGCAATGAGTATATTAAAAGTAAAAACATTTGCACCTCTTGTACAAATAGAATTAGATTAATTAATGAGTTAACATAGCTTTTACTGCCCTCGGATCCGAGTATTTTGTTTCAGTATATGATATTAAAATTATCATCTTTATTTCGTGCCATCTGAAGAATGGGCTTATTTAACTTTAACGTGTTATATTCATAAAAGCTTTAAACTTAACACATATTATTACTAAGCATGAAATTACAATTTTATGGTAATTAAGTCAGTCTTTCGTGTTTTACTTTACTTTCATTGGTTAATTAAGTGTCTATCATGTATTATTTTAAGTTAAGTTCTGAACCACGGAAGTAGAACTTCCGTGATACCTGTGTGTAACATCGTCGGCGAATCGGCGCTTCTATTGGTTGTGCAGGGTGTCTTGGAGATCTTCTGGCTATCGTGTTTTGGTGAAATCTGCTGTCATTCCTAAAGATGAGTCGTCTGTTGGGTCTGTAGATTCTTGTGGTAGGTTTTGGGTTGTAACTTTCACTGGTATTCACATTGTTGTGCCGCACATGTTACTTACGTTTAACAGTTACATGTTAACAGTTTAACATCACATTTAGGTGATGTTAGTTTGTTACAGAGATGTCATTGTCATACACTCACGTCATTTTTTACATTTTTACATCATCCGGCTATCTCACACAAGCGTCTCCTCGTTTATAGGTTTTTATATCGACTACATACTTTTGTACGCTGTATCAGCAGCGGTGTCTGAGATACAACTGAACTGGCTAAGTATAGGGGTGAAGAGGCTGTCCGCGCGCGGGTAGCTTGTCAGCGTAAAAGTAGTTCCATATTCGATTAATATTTACTCGATTATTCTCTGACATAATTAACTATATTTAATTATACTACGGTATCTCTCACTTAGTATTTTATTATTGTACATCATTATGTTTTTTATCAAGTTCCGATTTAATACAATTATTAGTCATATTCACGGGTAATTATGCGTGTTGATGCCGGTTTCGGCAGGTTAAAGCCGGGTTAATTATTAAGGGGTGTTATCGCAATTTTATTATAGAATTCTTTTTGGTTTTAAAACTATTTATTTTGGGTATTATGGCGGGGTTACATTATCATTTTCTTTAGGGGTTTGGTTCTGTTTTAATGTGAGATTTTAAATTATTTTAAATTACTTTTATTTCATTTTTTCCTCTTTTAAAATCGTCACAACTTTGCCTGCAGTAGGGACAGTTCATGTCAAAGTTCCAACCTTTGAAGGAAGCAGTCACTGGGCAACGTGCCTACGCCAATTCAAAGCTGCTGCATGCGCAAATAATTGGACAGAGAAAGACAAGGCTGTTTCACTCTTTCTTGCATTAAAAGGACCTGAGGCAGAATTACTACAGAAAGTGCCACCTGACAGCCAAAACACCTATGCCGAATTAATAAAAGCTCTGGAATTACGGTATGGTGATAAACATTTCCGAGATGTGTACTACGCTCAGTTGAGAACACGACGACAACGTTCCGGGGAGAGTCTTCAAGAGTTTGAAGCAAGTATCGACAGACTGATTAGATTGGCCTTTCCTGAAACACCAGAAGATTTTCGAATAAGGTTTGCGGTGCAGACATTTATTTATGGCATAGGAGATTGTGAACTTCACCAAGTGTTACGAATGGCAAGACACCGACATAGCTCAGAAGCTCTTGTTCACACCCTAGCGTTTGAAGCTGCCAAGTCAGTGTCCCGCTACATTAATGGGTTTGTGCCATCACATTGCAGTCAGAAGATCCCTATATCACATTGCCGTTACTATGGGTGCAGAAAAACAATGTTTTCGGACAAACAATTCAGAAGTTCAAGAGAGTCGCAACGATTTGAATGATGGGATAAAGACAGAAGACTGAAGTGTTACAACTGTGGAAAACGTGATCATCTACAGGTACTGTACGTACACGAGCTTTGCTGACGAGACGCCTGAGCAGCGGGGAGGTCTACTGAATGATAGTGCGTGCTTGTGTTAGTGCGGTATTACTGTTTCTGAACACATTGTTCACACGTATTTAGTTGTAATGTTGTGTGCGTATTAGATTGAACGTTCATATATTGTATGTAAATGTAATTTACTGAATATTTTGTTAAAGTGTTTTTTTATTCGCTACAAGGAATACCTTGTGAGAGACAGTCAAGTAATACCGAAACTTTGTTAAACGTATTTAACATGTGTAGTATTACAGTGATGCGTGCAGTGGAATGGCATACGTCACCACATTCCTTGTTGAGCTGCAAAGGCGAACTGTTGATAGTAGACTGTTGGGAGAAGAAGGTACCGAGAGAAGAGATTGATCTCATCAATTGGAGAAGTAAAGCCTCAGAACAGCAGACAGTTTCCACGCTACATAAGACCAGTAGAAACTTGAATGGTAATGGGTTTGCGGAAGGTAAACCAACCTCATTTACAGTTGACATTGGCGCAGCAGTGTCCATTGTGTGCCCTGACTTAGTCAGCAACCGCCAGGCTCTATTTAGCTCTTGTACAATACAGACTGTGACTGGAAGCCACGTCAAGATGCTAGAAAAGGCAGACGTATGTGTACGCCTGGGTCTTCTCGAGTTTAGCCACCAAATGCTTGTAGCAGACTTAGTCGATGAAGTGATTCTAGTCACGGACATTATGAATGCCTACGGATTCGTTGTGGACTTAAGAGAGAATGTCCTAAAGGTTAGCCAAGAGAAGATAAAGCTTTGCATGGCTAAAATGACAGGGTCTAACTGTAACCCCTCTTTCAATCCTTTTAGACCTTATAAAAAAAAACCCTTTTAATTTTTTTTTTTTTTTTTTTGAAAGAGGGGCCACTAGTTATTTAAAACTAGGCAAGAGCCAAGAGAAGCCAAAAATGCGATGGGTCCAGTATGACGGGACTTGCAATTAAACTCGAAGGATAAACAACAATAACAAATTTTATTAGCAATACCAAATTCAAACATTCAATGTATCCTAGATTGAAATAAAAAAATTTCATCTAAAAACCTTAATCAACTCCCTAACATTATCACATTCTGAAATATAAACAGGTAACATCATAGTTCATAGTTAAATAATTTCTCATCAATATACATAAATACCACATCAATCAATATACCTACATGAATACACATAAAACACACATACCTATATATATATGTACATATATCGCACACACACATGTTCACCTGGCTGACAGCCTATATATATATATATATATAGACTTAGCGCCGCATAATTTCTTCATCACACGCCAATTTTTACCCAGGGTATCTAAAACAAATTTGAGGAACTTGTATAAGTACATCTTTAGGTGAAGAAGTTATTTTGCCCAAGTTATGGTGTGTCAGCGTACGAAAAACTTATACAAATTTTTATACATCGTATTTTTGCTGTACGCTGAAGCCAGACAACCTGTTCGATATATACAAATGTATATAATGAAATATGGGTAGTTAGTCGGCCATATTGGCATTCGTAATAATTATTCTATAAAATTTTTAACATGTGTAAAGATGTTGGAGGCGCTAGGAATAATAATGAAATGTAAGATGATCATTTATTTAGTGAATGTTGTCCGTTGTTTGTAGCAAATTAGCTGTGTTAGGTTAAGTATGAATGTCTAGATTCCTTTGGGTTTATAAAATAGGTTAATTACCTTCTGTCAAGAGGGAAGTGTGTTTATACCATGTGTTTACTCTGTTTAGTTTGTGAAATGAAGAAAAGACACCAACCAATAATTTTAGTTCGCGCTTTGTTCAGTATTCAGTGTGTTCGCGGTAATAGGCAAGGTCAGCGTGCAGTAAAAAAAACGCGCCAACCAATAGTTTTAATACGCGCTTAATTCAGAGTGTCCACGGTAATAAGTAAGGTGTGTGGGACAGTATTATTTTTGTTTGCCATGGGTAGTCGTCGGAGCAGGAAGATGTTGGAAATGGCCTTAGGGATAAAAATGAAAGGTAAGATGATCATTTATTTAGTGTATGTTGTCCGTTATTTGTAGCATATTAGGTGTTACGTTGTTTAAGACCTGAAGATGTCAGTAATGACGAAAAGCTTAGTCGAACAATAAAAAATTATAGCAGTTAGCAAATTCATAAAAGAAATACGTTAGGTTATGTTTCATGTCTAGATTACTTTGTCGAACACGTATCTGTTATAGAACCAACTATGCCTAATATCACTGTGTTCTGCCCAAAATTTAATAATTGAGCAAGTGAGCATTCTAATTTAATTAATACAAGTTTATTTTTTCATTATTAGCGGGCCAATTTATACAAAAACAAAAATTCTGGAGTTTTGTATTGTAGTGTTTTAGGGTAAATAGAATTGCCATAATAAATTTAATACAGTAGGCGTATTGTTTTGATTGTGAAACAAAAATCATTTGTTTGATGTTTTAATTCAGTTCACTTATCCCCAATAAGTAAAAACCTTTACAAAGGTGCATAAGGTATTATCATTTGCTTTAAAAAATTGAATTCCAAAATAATACAAAGACTATTTAAATTAGATTTGTTCCTTTACTGCATTAATAAAACCTGTCATATACGCGTCACCTTATGCTACATAAATATCAAACACACTTAGTGTTCCGAGTTGTTAATACAATAGTGATATAAATATCAGGTTACTAAACCTTTACACAGAATAATTTTATTAGATGCATTGTTGTAAAACTTTAATATTGTAATTCCTGCTTTGAAAAGTGCAGGGTAAAACAGAAAAATCAAAATATCACAATAATAATATTTGAATAGAAATCGTAGATTCTTTGTGGTATACAAGAACATGAGTATTTATTGTATTGTATGCAAGTTGGATGTCATAACATGAAATTATCAGTTAAGGATAGTTCAGTGTTTAGATAAGACTTTGATTCTATAACCCTAGGACTAAAATAAACTTCCAGTTAGTTTTGTGCTGATGTATTATTAACAACAGCAAAGTTCCTGTGATAATAGAACTGATTTCGTTGAAAGATTAATTATGTTAACAAAACTAGCAGGGCATTAGCCGATTAACTTACAGCTGAATAGCGTGTAAGCCTAACCTAACTCTGAAATAAAATGAATTACTTTTAGGAAAAAATCAAAATTTGTTTGTGTTATGTAGGCTTGGGTGTTAAGTATAATAGGCTAAGTTCTTTATCACAGTAAATTGTCTCTAGCTCCAGATACTTGCATGTCTACATCAATTGTCATATTTTACTTTTCAGATGACTGTGAAAGTAGGCAAAGGCCTACTAGACGTACAGCAAAAAAAGGTACATATAGTTTTAATTGTTATTTATATTCAGTGTATAAAAGCACCCCTTAACTCTAATCAACTAAAAATATAAAATTAATTAACCCATTTTTGAAAAAGACCCTGTGAGGGAACTGACTCCAGTTAAATGAAATATGTATTCTGTATTAAATGCTTATTCTGTATAAATATCAAGTTACTGATACCTTTACACAGAATAATTTTATTTAGATTAAGTCTGGCCTATGATAATATAACTGATTTAGCTAAACTTACTGCGGATTAGCCTGTAAGCCTAACCTAACTCTGAAATAAAATTAATTACTTTTAGAAAAAGATCAAAAGTTTATAGGCCTGGGTGTTAAGTATAATAGACTAAGTTCTGTATCACAGTTGAATTATCTTTAGCTCCAGAACTTACACCAATAGTGCATGTCTACATATATTTTCATACTTTACTTTCATATTTGACTGGGAACGTAGTAAGTTCAGTGTTAATTTGTTCATGTTACCTTATATTTGGTGTATAAAATCACCCCTTAAACTCTAGTTAACTTAAAACTAAGATTAATTAACTGATTTTTAAAAAAAGTCCATGTGAGGGCACTGACCGCAATATAATTAAATATTTTTGCTTTATTATAGATACTCCTGTAAGTCTGACAATTATTTTGTCTACTCTAAAAAATTCCATTTATTACTTTTATTGTGATTCATGTATGAACATCACATAATTTTAATTTTCTTACAGATGTAAGACGGGCTCTGTTTCCGGAATGCGATCGATTTTCACAAGATTGTTTCAGACACACACAAGTGTCTGATCAAGTAAGTTTGAGTGGTAGATTAGGACTGAAATTTATGCTAAATTTTGTTCGTAAATTCTGCCTAAATTTTTTGCCAGTAATTTAATCTATGGCTTTGATATGAAGTATAAAATGTCTGAAGACAAGTACTAAGCCTTGAGTTCCTACTGAGTACACCCATTAGCCTATAGAAATATTAGCTAGACTGCGTATGTTTTCAATTGTAAAAATGAAATAGGCCTACCTATATTTGTGTAATGTATCCAATTTGTAAGTCATTTTATTCGTAAAATGAGGTCCTACCTAACACAAGATGGTAGGCCTTACCATAATATATTTAATTTGTACTCTGCTCGTATTTAACTAGTTAACATATTTTATTTTATTCTTCAGTCCCACTATATTACTCTAAATATACTTTCAAATTCAGGATTTTTCAGAGAAACGTAATTAATTAAATAAGATATGACTTAATAAGTTAAGGTTAATTTTAACACCTAATATAACAAAATGTATAATATAGGCCTATGGCTACTGTAATACGGAAGCAAACTGTTGTAATATTTTGTACACATAGTTACTTTCATAACATCGAGTCCATTAAATTGTAATTTATTTGACATAAAAATTTTATTTTAACACAGCTCTGCTTTAAAAATTAAGGACTAACATTTGTCAGGTAAAAGAAAAAGTGAAAAGAGAATTTGAACTGTGACTCTTCTTTAATTTTTGAGTTAAAAAGCTTTTTAATCTCGATTAAATATTTTAATAAAATTGTGCTGTTTTTAAATTTTATAATATTAACTTGCAGACAGAAAAGGTTTTGCTGGTAACTAAAGAAAGCATCGTTCTTTTATCTTATGTAAAATTTATTATTGCATGCAAGTCTGAATAAAGCTCACTAAATTAAAATTATCACTGCTTACAGCAGGTTCTTAAACCCGATAATTGATGTAGGCCTATAGTTATTTTTATTTATTGTCTTATCTGAGTGACAGGGCAAATCAGGGGAACAGATATTTTAATAATTGTAATAAGTTCAACCTTTGGGGAACCTCTTTTAACCAACATGCATAACAACATGACACAACTCTAAACAAACGCTAAGTGTCTGGTGGCAGTAGACAAAGCGAGTTGCATAATCATCTACGACTCAGGAAAAAACTGTGTAATACCTCTCAGTCAACGTCAAGCAGACTTATAACAAAGTGCTCGCGAGCAAGTTACGTTGGCCGACAAAATATTAGTTCAAATGAGTTAAAACAATAGTGTAAATCTACAGAAAGGGGACAGTCAAAGCTAGCGTCAAAATTTTAACATTTTAAACCTATTTTCGGAGTGTATGGTGAACACAGTGACTCAACCGTGATGGCAAAATAACTGGACGAGGTCTTCAAGAAGGATGAGTACAAAAAAAACTGTTAACCAATTTTCCACTTAAAATTATTAACATCATTCAAATTCACTTACAGAAGTAAGTATAGTAGCTTAATCCTATGTTCTGTCCTAAAAACTTGGATTGTTATTAATGGACATTTAATTATGTGAATGTAATGGTAAATACCGGACTGAATAGTGAAATGATTTTGTGGTATACCGATTTTGTTAAAAAATGACATTGGACGACGTAAATTGTATATAATTTTGTAATGTTGTCACTTTCTTATTATAATTGTATAGTATTTTAGGTAACTAACGTGTGTAGTAGTGATTGATTTCATAATAATAATAATGTTTCATTTGACACAATTCTCATCAATGCTGATATATATATTTTTTTCTATTCTTCTATGTTATATAAACACGAGAAAAATAATTTTAAACGGCGGTCGAACCTATTTACGGAGACAAAAAATTAAATTTTTACTCCCATAAGAACGCATGCAATGGTGAATGAGCGCCATATTGACTGTGTAGACGGTGAGAAATGTCATAATTATCCAATTTTGCCTTAATGTAATTCAATTGCCTACAACGCAAAGCATTATATTTCGGACTCGTGGGTGGCCGGCTCACCGCACATGCTTTAGTCTCCGACGCGTCCGAGGTTACTAATAATAAACTCGCGGTGGGCTCAACGCAAAGCTTTAAACCGCCGTTTGGGCTCAACGCAATTTCGAACATGTAAGAATCATGTAAATGTTGTTTTGATAAAGCGTCACGCATTAACAACAGCTGGACCTATGTCATTTCTCACCGTCTACACAGTCATGTAATTATGAAATTTTTAAAATGAAATGAAATTAAATTGAGAAAAAATGTTTAAAGGATAGTAATCATGGTACTAAGTTTGACAATTTCGATATGAAGGTTATAATAGATGGTAAATGAATTTTATAATGAAATTGAATCAATAAGAGAGGATTTAATTAATGTAAAATATTTTACATAATATAATTAAATTAATTATAAATAGTTTAATTAATGTAAAAGATTGAAATATGGGTAATAAATTTGAATAATTTATTTTGATGTGAAATGTATAATAGATGGTAAATGATTAAAAGCTTCTGATTAAAATGTTTTAATAGAAATTCATAGTTAAAATTATAATGTAACAATTCAGGAGCTTGGAGGAGCAAGGGCGAATATGAAAATCATGGTGTTGGGAAATCGTGTTTAAAGTTTGTGAATACTCTTAGGATAGAAAGGGCGAATATGTATTTCAGTATTATAGAACATAGATTTCGATTATTTTACATTATTATTTATAAATAATTAACGATAAAATAAAATTACAAATAATTTGGTTAAAGTTTAAGTAAAAATCATCAACTAATAATACAACTAATTACAAATAATAATGTAAATATCGGTATGGAGAACCATATATTAGAACTGACTTGCATGTTCTAATGTTTATATTTAAAATCATTTACCTGAATTCGGTTCGATAATTTCTAACAAGTTATGTGTGTTCCTTGTAAATCGTGTTTTATGTTTGACAAATTGAAGGATGTTTTATGTATGATTTTCTTTTCAGGATACTTTATTTATCAGAATTAAGTACTTCACTCTTGTTAAAACGTAAACCGTTGCAGGTAAACTACCCCTCTCCCTTAACCGATCTTCACCAAAATCAATAGGCCTTGAGTCCTATACAACTCGGGTGCATATGCAAAAATTATTTGTAATTTTTATTTATTATTTTATATTATTTATTTGGTTCTGTTTGAATTTTCGACAGTTATCGTTCGCCATAGAAAAAATTCTACATACAGACGCTTTTCGGAAAATGACTTTTCTTCATGTTTTGAGGGTAGTACAATCAGAATCAGCCTTTATCTCGAACATGATTTTTTCGCGATCACCATACTTCCATTTCCTTACGAAACACGGAAGTAAAAAACAGGTTAAGACTAAACAACATTGCTATCTTTAACCTGTTTGAAAAACGTGTGATAACATCCTGAAATCAATCCCAATAAAATAAACTAAAATAACACGATAAAAATAGGCGTTATTGAAACATTATTTAGAAGATACTTATTGACTGAATTGATTTTCCTATATTTCATATATCAAACATATACGCAAATGCTGTATAATAAAACTGTTTTTATGTTTAAATAAAAATTTATTCGATTCTGTTTGAATTTACGGCAGTTATCGTTCATGAAAAAATTTCTCTTGTTACAACATAAAATGTTGCAGGTAAACTACCCCTATCCCTTAACCGATCTTAACCAAAATCAACAGACCTTGAGGTCTCTACAATATAGGGGTGTATGCAAAAACTTATTTGATTATGTTTGAATTTACGGCAGTTATCGTTCGTCATATAAAAAATTACCCTTGTTAAAACATAAAATGTTGCAGGTAAACTACCCCTTTGCCTTAACCGATCTTCACCAAAATTCAGAAGGTATTGAGTACTCTACAAACCAGGGCTACATACAAAAAATTATTTGATTCTGTTTTAATTTGCGGCTCTTATCGTTTGCCATAGAAAATACCCTTTTAAAACATAAAATGTAGCAGGTAAACTACCCTTTTCCCTTAACCGATCTTCACCAAAATCAACAGGTCTTGAGAACTATACAATTTACGGCTGTATGCAAATAATCATTTGATTCTGTTTGAATTTGCGGCTGTTATCGTTTGCCATATAAAATGCCCTTGTTAAAACATAAACGTTGCAGGTAAACTACCCCTTTCCCTTAACCGATCTTCACCAAAAACAATAGGTCTTGAGAACTATACAATTTACGACTGTATGCAAATAATGATTTGATTCTGTTTGAATTTGCGGCTGTTATCGTTTGCCATAGAAAAAAATCTACAGGCAGACAGACACACACACACACACACTTTTCGGAAAATGACTTTTTCATGTTTTAAGTGTAGTACAATCAGAATCTGCAATTATCTCGAACACGATGTTTTTGCCATCACTATATTTCCATTTCCTTAAGGAACATGGAAGATTTTTCCATACAAACTACGTCTTTCTACTTATTGCTTCAGCATTAACCACAGTACTGTGGTCACTAACGTATACCACCTCACGTTTTCGCACTCGATTTTCACTGATGATGGCAGTCATGGCACTGCCGAAAAGTCTGGTTTTAGAGAAAACATTGGACTACGGCTAAACAGCCCGGGAAGCAATTTTAACAAAAAACTACTTCTCTGTTGCTGATAACGTAGTACACGTATAAAAAATGCTCCCCTCCACCTCCATATAATTTTTAATAATAGATAATTACCCCCACCCCGTTCACCTAACCTCTTCATTTCTAGATATTTCATCTACGTTTCTACAGTGGATTATTATGAGCTTCTTATCAGGATAATTTATTTATAAAAATTAAGTACTTTACTCTTGTTAAATCATAAAATGTTTTTGGTAAACAACCCCTTTCTCTTAACCGATCTTCTCCAAAATCAACAGACCTTCAGTCCTCTACAAGTCAGGGCTGCATGCAAAAAACTATTTGATTCTGTTTGAATGTGCGGCAGTTATCGTTCGTCATGGAAACATTTCTCTTGTTACAACTTAAAATGTTGCAGGTAAACTACCCCTTCCCCTTAACCGATCTTCACCATAATCAACAGACCTTGAGCTCTCTACAACTCAGGCAAGTGTGCAAAAAATTATTTGATTCTCTTTGAATTTTCGGCAGTTATCGTTCGTCATAAGAAAAATTACCCTTTTTAAAACCTAAAGCTTTGGTAATAAACTACCCCTTTCCCTTAACCGATCTTCAACAAAATCAACAGACCTTGAGTTCTCTTTAGTTCAAAAAGGTATGCAAAAACGTAGTTGATTCCGTTTGAATTTACGGCAGTTATCGTTCGTCATATAAAAAATAACCTTTGTTAAAACATAAAATGTTGTAGGTAAACTACCCCTTTCCCTTAACCGATCTTCACCAGCACCAATAGGTATTGAGAACTCTACAATACAGGGCTGTATGCAAAAAAAATTTGATTCTGTTTGAATTTGTGGCTGTTATCGTTTGTCATAGAAAATACCCTTGTTAGAACATAAAACGTTGCTGGTAAACTACCCCTTTACCTTAACCGATCTTCAACAAAATCAACAGACCTTGAGTTCTGTATAATTCAAAAAGGTATGCAGAAGAGTAGTTGATTCTGTTTTAATGTACGGCAGTTATAGTTCGTCAAAAAAAAAATTACCCTTGATAAAACATAAAATTTTGCTGGTAAACAACCCTATTGCCTTAACCGATCTTCACCAAAACCAACAGGTCTTGAGAACTCTACATTTCAGGGCTGTATGCAAAATATTATATGATTCTGTTTGAATTTGCGGCTGTTATCGTTTGCCATATAAAATACCCTTGATAAAACAAAAAACGTGTCTGGTAAACTACCCCTTTTCCGTAACCGATCTTCAACAAAAACAATAGGTCTTTAGTACTCAACAAAACAGGGCTGAATGCAAAAACGTATTTGATTCTGTTTGAATTTGCTGCTTTTATCGTTTGCCATAGAAAATACCCTTTTAAAACATAAAACGTTGCCGGTAAACTACCCCTTTCCCTTAACCGATCTTCACCAACACCAATAGGTATTGAGAACTCTACAATACAGGGCTGTATGCAAAACATCATTTGATTCTGTTTGAATTTGCGGCTGTTATCGTTTACCATAAAAAAAATTAACACTTGATAAAAAACCGTTGCCGGTAAACTACCCCTTTCCCTTAACCGATCTTCACCAAAAACGATAGGTCTTGAGAACTCTACAATTCAGGGCTGTATGTAAAATATTATATGATTTTGTTTGAATTTGCGGCTGTTATCGTTTGCCAAACAAACAAAATTACCCTTGATAAAAAAAAACCGTTGCAGGTAAACTACCCCTTTCCCTCAACCGATCTTCACAAAAAACAATAGGTCGTGAGTACTCTACAAATCAGGGCTGTATGCAAAAACGTATTTGATTCTGTTTGAATTTGCGGCTGTTATCGTTTGCCATAGAAAAAAATCTATAGACACACACACACACACACACACACACACACACACACACACACACACACACACACACATTTCGAAAAACGACTTTTTTTCATGTTTTGAGTGTAGTACAATCAGAATCTGCAATAATCTCGAACACGATTTTTTTTGCCATCACCATACTTCCATTTCCTTAAGGAACATGGAAGTAAAACAACAAAATTTTAAGATTATTCTAAAATTTAAATTAATCGAATGAAAATTCGAAATGTTGATAACTACTATAGTTAGCATTATGAATTAATATCAAATTCTTAGCAAATTACATACTACTGTGCACAAAATGTCGAATCTAACATATTCCTTGACATTAAAATTAAATAATGATGAAAGTATGCATTATTGAAAGTATGTTCTTAAAAAAATGAAAGAAAACTAAAAAACAAAAATAGAAACAATGTACATTTATGAGTAACATACATAAAATGATCGCCCAGTCAATGCGATACAAACAATAGGGACCAGTTCATTCCTATTTTTTCAAAACATTTCTGACCACTTACACGGCTGTCCGAACGAGCAGGAACTACACGCTTTGTCTTTCTTGAAACATAACTCGCGCCAGAATTTCGTTGTATCTTGCATTTGTTAACAATCCAATATTCTGCAAGTTTCTGCCGTATCTTTGACGTATTTTTACTTTTCATTTTACAAAAAGACCACACACACTCACTGTTGTAATGGTACTAGGGAAATTCCATACCAAGTGGTCCAGAAAAAAAATAATTGGTTGCTTGACCGTCTCAGAAAAAATTTATATTTGGTAGGTGGATTCCCTTATGTTTTGGGGGCTCAAAAAAATTTTTCCAATTTTTACTGTTTACCATTTGGAAATGGCGGCCATATTTGATTTAGGCCGCACGCTATTTTTCGCGTTCGCAGGCATCTACGATTTCTTAAATTGTACAGCAATGGGTTGCCCTAGCCCTTTCAAATAAACTGCATTGAGTTCAATACACTCTGGCCTACAAAATAAAACCATAATCACCTAGCTAGATGTATTTCTTAATATATTTCTTACAGCTCAAAATTATTGGTCGCAAATTGGCAAAATTCAATTTTTGAAAGGTAATTTTTCAAAGAAGGAATAATTTCTCAGCCTTAATCGTTTTTGTGCTGTTACACAACACAGTATAGTTACGTTTTGTAAAGTATTAATGGTGAGAAGCCTAGCCTTAAAAAAATATGCCTTTTTAAAAAACCTATTTTTGATTTTTTTTTTTTAAATGTCACCTGCAATATCATTGTTGGGGGACCAGTTAAAAATCTGAAAATTGCACACAAAAGGTCTTTATGATATCAAACTTCAGTATAAATTTCAACTTTGAGATTCAACTGGAAGTTAGTGAAACAAATTTTCAATTTGAGCTAAAAATACGTTATTTTCACATCCCCGATATGTGGGCTAATAACAGTAGGTATAGTAATTTTATGATTAAAGCATGTCCAATCAAAGATAACTAATTATAATAACATAGGATTTTGAATAAAATGCAGGTTATATTGTTCTAATATTGTATAATGTTACATATAAAAGGCATAATGAAATTCAAAATTTTATAAGTTACAAAATCAACTAGAAGTAAAATGTTTGTGATTGTCCCATTGAGCTTTGAGGGAATGTATCACGTAATTTAAAATCAATCAACCGACAACAAACAATGCCTTCTCACCTTCAATTAGATTTTACGTAATTGTTCATTCATCTTTTGTAAAATTTCTTCGCATAGTTTGGGCGTTAGATTGAAAGTTCTCCCAGTTACAGTGGTAAATTCCAGAGGAGTCAGCTTCTTCAGTACCTATATTTTTAATTGGCATCCAAACTTGGTCTTTTTCATTTTTTTTTAATGAGGTCCTTGTTCCTGGTGGGTGATAAAATGTAACATGCACATCTTGGTTTTGATTATTAATATTATCTACTTCCGCAATCCACCATTGTCCATCGTTCCGCAATCCACAAATTTTCCAGTTGTATGAAGTTCACTATCAGGTGATGCTGATGTGAACTTACATTTAAGCAAATTGTCTGACTGCGGTATAAAACAATGAAAAAAATCGAGTGCCTTTAATCTTCTTACAATTGTTGAATCTTTCTTCCAAGACATTGGCGTGAAGTTCTTGTATTTCCTCTGTTTTTACAAAAACATAGGTAATTCCTTTAAGATGTTCTGTACAGAATTTGAACATTTCCTGAGGTGTCAAGATCTGGTTCTCATACGTCCGCTGCAGACTAGCTTTTGTGACGGCTCGCTTTGTAGTACCTCCGATGCCATCGCACGCATTCTTCCCATGACATGATGCGAAAAATGCCACTCTACATCAAGTCCAAAATCTTCTTTGTGAAAGCACATGTTGATAAAATTCTTTTTGTTTTTGTATTGGCTTGCAGCCCCATTAGAGAAGTAGATCAATTTCTTTATGGATGGGTGGTGCTCTTTGATGTAGTTTATTAGTTGTTGTTGAAACGCGTGCACTGTTGTAGTATTGTGTTCAAGATGGTCACTTATAACACAAAAACTATGACTCTTTAATTCATCTTGATCCTTATAATAAAATACAAATGGATGAACCGTAGCCTGTTTGTTTACCCAGTGGTGTCTCTTTACTTCATCTTGAACAACGAAGGAGTAATTCTCTGAAAAGTCAGCGAGAACTATGCATTCATTAACTGCTAAGATTTGCTTTATGTCTTTCATAAACTTCCCTTGAGATTTCGAAATAAAATGATGCATTTTCAGATTTTCAAGTTTGGCAATTAGCATTTCAATAAACTCTTCTTGTGGTTTTATGATTGTCACCATTTCAGTTCCGTCTTGGATCACCCATTGTTTGTATTCTATATTGTCTGGCATTGAGTCGTCTTCAGATTCTTCAAACATGTCAAGTAAAGCCTGCTTGCCTGGACAAACTTCACATTTTCCCATCATACAATTGTAACTGTAAGTTTTGCATACCAGAACATCCAAAAGGTCTTTGCAATCAACCTTAAGATGGGCCCCAGCTATCATCAACTTTACGTTCTGGTGATACAAACAACGCATACATTATGGGTGCCAGATGCTCCTGCAATAATACACCATTTTGGTCTCAACTCGCAGAATTTCGACCTTCCGATTTTAATGCCAGGATTTTCGTTTTTGAATTCAGTAAATAGTTCATTTAAATTACACAGTTGAACTATTAACCTTTTTTGTCTTTGAACCTTAGTACCATTTTCTTTCATTGAAATACAATCTTTTTTTGCCAGGCATCAAACGGCTATTATTGTCATTTTCATAAAAACTTCTAACTCTTTTGATTGTGTTTTCATCTATCAAATTTGATGCGTTCTTGTTTTGTAATTCAGGTAAAATACCCTGTACTTTGACTAAGTGCCTTGTTAATTTAACTAAACGTTCTGACACTTGAAATTCATTGCTAATTTTTGCTCGGCTCCAAGAGTTTGGTAGTAAACTGATAATCTTGATCTTATCCTCTTTGTGTGAAATGGAACATTAGTTTGTAGCTTTTTTATCAAATCATCATAGTCAGTTATTAAATTTTCAGGATTTTCAACTGGTTCATTAGAAGGAATTTGCTTTTGAAAATAAATTTCCAGATTCTTTCTAACTGTACTAGAAACATTCTCAATTATTGCTTTTAAGGCTACAGATATTTTTTGTTTTAGTTTTCTAATTTTACAAGCAGGCGATAAACCTAGGAAAGTTTCTGATAAGACACTAAATTCTTTATCTGTACTATCACTATCCTTCTCTTTGTTAATTACAAATATTTTTGCATAACATGTTGGGCACAATGATTTTCCTGGTACAAGGCTAACAAAAGGGCTTTGATTCTTTGAATAATGATCAAAAGTTATTTCTCGTAGACCTTTTATTATAGGCTTCTTATGTTTCTTGAAAGGGTCTGAGCAAGACTTGCCAAAAAGATGATGAAATTTTTTCAAGTATTTTATTTCATGGTACTTACAAGTTGATTTAACCTCTGAGTCAATTCTCTAAGAAAATAACACTTTTTCTTCACTATAATCTTCAGTTAATTTAATGTCTTTAGAAAATACTCCATACACACTTTTATGACAAGCTTCATTAATAAGAAAACCTATAGAACACTGAGACTCCATTTTAAAAGGTCATACAACTGTACACTTTAAGAGTTGTGTCACTCATACAAGATGCACCTCAAATGTACCATACAAATCAATACAATGTCCCAACACCTCAAAAATAAATTTTGTACCACTACACTACCGTGCGACAAATATACGAACGAAGTATGAACCGAGATGTGACGTGACTCGCGACTTGAAGCGAGCAGACAATGTTTGTTTCACTCCCAAAGTGTACGAGCGACTGCGATGCGTCACAATTGGGAATGAATAGGACACATTACGAAGTTCGTGACATTGTCGTGATTATTCGGTAACTTTCGGTTGTTTGTTTTGCACTGCTCAACTCAATGTATTTCATTGTGTTAAACGTCTCAGAAACACTACATTGCCCCACCTCATTTGAAGTGGGACAATGTCCCACCTCACCATGAAAAATGAGTTACTTATACAAACTCATCGAATTTACATGTCATGCCCAACTCTAGTACACTTGAAGAGCTCATAGTAAATTAAGTGCAAGGAAAACCCGAAGCACTGTAAATAACAGTTAGCTTCTTGCCAGACAGGGACAGATAATGGTAGAGAGGGGAGACAATACAGAGACTTGTCCAGACTTACAGAAATCAAAATCCTATGTTATTATAATTAGTTATCTTTGATTGGATATGCTTTAATCATAAAACTACTATACCTACTGTTACTGCCCACATATCGCGGATGTGAAAATAACGTATTTTTGGGTCAAATTGAAAATTTTGTTTACTAACTTCCAGTTGAACCTCAAAGTTAAAATTTATACTGAAGTTTGATATCGTAAAGGCCTTTTATGTGTGCAATTTTCAGATTTTTAACTGGTCCCCCAACAAAGATATTGCAGGTGAAACTTTGAAAAAAAAATCAAAAATTGGTTATTTAAAAGGGCATATTTTTTTAAGGGTAAGCTTCTCACCATTAATACTTTATAAAAAGTAACTATACTGTGTAGTGTAACAGCACAAAAAAGATTAAGGCTGAGAAATTATTCCTTCTTTGAAAAATTACCCTTCAAAAATTGAATTTTGCCAATTTGCAACCAATAATTTTGAGCTGTAAAAAATATATTAAGAAATACATCTAGCTAGGTAATTATGGTTTTAGTTTGTAGGCCAGAGTGTACTGAACTCAATGCAGTTTATCTGATAGGGCTAGGGCAACCCATTGCTGTATAATTTAAGAAATCGTAGATGCCTGCAAACGCGAAAAATAGCGTGCGGCCTAAAACAAATATGGCCGCCATTTCCAAATGGTAAACAGTAAAAATTTGAAAAAAGTATTTTTGAGCCCCCAAAACATAAGGGAATCCACCTACCAAATATAAATTTTTTCTGAGATGGTCAAGCAACCAGTGCTGGGCCACTTGATATGGATTGACCCACTATTATAATAAGACACTAATGGAGTAACAAAGAAATAACGTATGCAGTATAAGAAAGAACAAACTAATCACATCAAAATACTGACTCACACTGACCCAAACTTTTCATAGACTTGTATAAGAAGTGCGGTGGTGAAAGGGCAAAAGATCATGCAGACGTGTGGCACCGTGCAGTTACTCCTCCAATATTACAGCACTAAGCTTTCGGCTGGTTTTATGCAGTCCATACATTTCAATACTGTTTACAAAATACTAAGGGCGAATATAGATGTGATAGTAGTATTACCATGTTCTTAACATGTCAGAAAATAGGATTCCTTAAAAAAAAAATCAATTTTTTTTATTCGCCCTTGCTCCTCCAAGCTCCTGAATTGAAAATTTTTATAGTATGTCGGAATTAAAGTTGGAATGTTTGTAAGTTTTATTCAGATTCAAGTGTGAAAGAGTAACTTAATGTGTAGAATTGTATTTATTGTTTAACCTCCTAAATGATACTCAACTAATATCACATGAAATTTTAAAAAATTAATATCAATATTCTAAAAAATTTTATGGGGTGTGTTATACTTAATAGTAGATTTAAATGATACAATGTGGATGAATTATCGGTAGTGTATTTGTTAGCTATCATCAGGATTATATTATTCAATGTTAATCGTTTGAACAGATTTTTGTTTTTCGAGTTTGTATGATTATATTAGGAATCTTTTTCAGGAATCTTCAGTGCAGGGACCAATAGTGCTAGCTGAACAACAAGAGGATCTGCAGTATGTAAGTTTGTTTTTAACTTTTAGAATTGAGTTCATTTAAATTAAAATAGATTACTATAAAATAACTACTAGATTATGCTGTAAATTTAATTTTTTTAGAAATTTACACAAAATCCATTAACTTTTTGTAAATTCATAGTGCTAAACTACAAATATTGTGCTAGGTTAAGAAAATAAATTATTCTCTTAATTATTAGCTTAATATTCTTAATTATTAAGTTGGTGAAAAATTATGTACGAGTTTTGTAATGATCTTTCAGGTTTCTCCTGAACTTTCCAGAATTGACTGGGAAAAAATGTCTATTATTGCACCATCAGCAGTATCGACGACATCAGATGATATTGATGTCGAAAACATATCAAGTGGAGAAGGTAATATAATCAAAGCAATTCAGCCCATAGATAATTTCAAATTTTATTTTTTCTATTTGTGAATTTTGTAACATTAGCATATTTGATTTAATGTTTGTTTCATAAGTAGTGTTAGGTTTACCTAAATTATCTTTACTTGACAAACTAGACTTGTATACTTTAAATCAATTAAAAAAATCAGCTTTGAATGTAGCACAATGAATTCATACCATATTTCATTAATGTTTTGTTTTCAAAGCAATTTTTTGTTTGGGCGTTATTTAATTTGTGTTATAGCAAAGTTAATTTTCTGCATCAGGAATGTCCTATTTCATTGAGCAAGCTTTATAGGAGATTTCGAAGTTTGTGATAAAATAGCGATTAATGATTGTGTTTTGTCTTGTTAATGACAACAATATAAAGTTATTAACAGTCCCATTTACATTTTAAATGAGAAAATTTAGTAACATAGTAGTTGGAATCATTTTAAATTAGTAGTATTATAGGGTGTCGATGCTTTCAAATCAGGGCTTTCCTTTGGAAAGTATAATCATATGATAATTTTAAGATAAGTATTGTTAGAAGCTCTAAATAAGTTTGTTTATATTACTTTTTATATAAAGAGTTTTGGAAGCTGCTGGAAAAACAAAAGTTCTGAATAAAGTACATAATTAGTTTAATAACGTTATTTTCCATAAAATTGCAATATTTCATTTAGTAATTTCCACTTTTGTTGATACTGGCAGTGATAATTATTTTTCTCTGGTAGCTAAAATTCTTGTTGATTCTTTGTTACAGAGTCCGTTGTTGTAGAACCTCTTACAATATCACCAGGTGGTTGCGCAAGATTTATAAGTTTCGAGGTAAATTTCTCCTTTAAACTGCTGTATTCTTATATAGTTAACTCTCTCTCTCTCTCTCTCTCTCTCTCTCTCTCTCTCTCTCTCTCTCTCTCTCTCTCTCTCTCTAAAAACTAAAACTAAAACGAAAAAGCTAAAACTACCTATTAGATGCTAGCTGGTAGTTGCTAGGTTTTATTCACTTCACCCATTCTTAGTTCAATATTTATGTAAACAGTCGCTAATCCCATGTCATTAACTTAATTTGTCAAATGTGTATTCTGTTTTATCTTTTCTTTAATTGTGAGTACAAATGTTAAGTTGAGTATGTAGTTGATTTTCATTTATTGGTTATGAGATTTATTGTGTACAGTATTTCAAGAAACCTTTCCAAAAATAGCCTAATAGCACTAACAGGTTCTAATAAAAGTACTACTGTTTCCAAAGAATACTAAACTTACTGTATTACTATACTAAACTATCTTCGTCAGTATGTTATTAAGAATAGTTAAATTTTCTTGTATAAATAATTATAAATAATAATAAATATAAATAACCAGAAAATAATTGAATTAAATTCATTTCATAGTACAGTCAAGTGAATAATTTAACGATATTAAATAAAATTATTTCGTTTATTCATCTAATAAATTATTTTATGGAATAACAACCTAGATTGCATATGGCGCACAAATAATTCAAACTTAGCTCACTTGCAGTACTTTTAAACAGTTCTAATCTACTGTTTTGAAGAATCAGTTGTTTTATAACGTACCAAGACAATTTGAACAACCAGTTTAGACAGACATAAGCTACCAGTTCTACACCAAAGGTATGTGCAAGTTGTAATTACATTATAAACTAGTCAAAACAACATTATTACTGTACAACGACAATTTAGATCAGCGGAATTGCGACGGAACGTCAAGAGGATTCCACAGTGAACCAGATTAATTAAAACAGATTACAATAATTGAACACCAATACAATAAAAAATTAAATTTAATCAAAGGGGTAAGCAAACGGCTTCTTATATTATTGTTCTGTCGTATCCATTAGATTCTGCTAGATATTTTATCGTGTTTAGTTCGTCTTTGTAGTCTTTTTTACTCCTACACAAAACACAAAACAAACAACAGACAAAGACAGAAAACAACAAATTCATAACACTAACATACTATATCAACAAACAAACTGAAAAAATAGCCCACGAATTCCAAAAAGCAGGATACAGAATCGCTTACAAAACTACTAACAAAACAGAACACACACTATCAAAACACACACACAAAGCACAAAACAAATTCGATCTACCTGTGTTTACAAACTAAATTGCTCAAATTTCAACAAATTCTACATAGGCCAGACAGGACGTAGCTTCAAACAGAGATACATTGAACACACAAAGGCACTCCACTCCACTACAGAATCCACCTTTGCAAACCACCCCATTGAAGCAAACCACACATATAAAAACATGGACATTCTACACGTTGTAACATTACATAACCTGTGCTCAGTAATGATAAGAAATAAAGAAGTATTTATATGATAATAGTAATAAAAAGTCAGTAGGTACCCATTCCAAAAGTCAGAAATGGGGGATTAAGTATCATGCTATGAAAACATTTGTACCATAAAACACTGTAGCAATTAAAAACAATGTACTAAGTGTTATCATAAAAGTGCGGTGTGTACAAAGTGCAACATAGTATGATATGTGGAAATGTTAAAAACTGAAAAGGACATCAATCACAAATGTGTGAACATGCAGTATTATAGTAATAAACTATAATTTTAATAATAAGTTGTTGTAGTTTTGTGTTGTTAGGCCACAAAGGCAATATCACTGTAATTAAAATATTATTTTTGTTTATGTTTAAGGAATCCAGGGTTATATCAGAAATTAATAATGGCTAATTAATATAGAATAAAGAGATGAGAGGGGGAACAAAATAGTGTAGAGTAAGAATATATTAACAGAAATATAAGTCAGAAATAAACCAAGTTAAAAATTATTAAATTATAAAATACAAGTAGCCAAGCTTAAGTAAAGATGTGAAGAAAAACCTTATATAAATTAAATTTAATTATAGCTAAAAATTGTAAAGAAGTATTTTTTCTAAAAGAAGGAAAGAAATAATAATAATTAAACTAGACTATTTACTAAAACTGTACCTAGGTTAGCCAATAAAAAACCATCAATTTCATGGTTACTAAGAGTAACTAATCAACAAGAAATTAAGGTAATTGTTAAATGGTATTCGAAGTGAGCAGATGAAAAAAAATAATGTCCAGTAAATTTTAAAAATTTAATAACTAAGATTCGGAATAAACCCCATACTAAATTAATGAAACGAGTCAGCACCAGCCACTACATCTGATACATCCATGGAACCACAATAATTAATACCAGAAAATTTAAAAAACGAACTTGTTGAATCAGATTTTAAGTAAACAAATACTGTATTAATTAAAAAAGTATGATACTAATAAATAAGCATTTCTGACTTTCTTAGAGTTCAAAGAACCCTCAAATAACCCTGAGATATATAATTAATTAATTTCTTTCTAATAACTGTAATTGAATACATCTGTTGTGTTATGTGTATGATAAAACTAATATCGAAAAAATGTGATTTCGAAAAATAATCGATTGTAAACTCATGATTTGGAGACAATAATTTCCATTTAATTAAAAGAAATTCAATAAATACCTTTCTTTTAGGGAATTGACTGTGTATTATTTCTGGTAGATAGCAGTTTTGTTACAGGAAACGATAGCAGAGAAGATATCCCCAATTTTTGATAGAATATATGACTTTTGTTGCCATCAGAATTTTACATTGATTTTACTTTCATGTTCCATAAGGAAATGGAAGTATGGTGATGGCAAAAAAAATCGTGTTAGAGATTTTTGCAGATTCTGATTGTACTACCCTCACAACATGAAAAAAAGTAATTTTTCGAAAAGTGCCTGTGTGTCTGTCTGTCTAGATTTTTTATGGCAAACGATAAGAGCCGCAAATTCAAACAGAATCAAATAATTTTTTGCATGCAGCCCTGAATTGTAGAGTATTCAAGACCTATTCGTTTTTGTGAAGATCAGTTAAGATAAAGGGGTAGTTTACCTGCAATATTTTATGTTGTAACAAGAGAAATTTTTTCATGACCAACGATAACTGCCGTAAATTCAAACAGAATCAGATATTTTTTTACATATGTGCCTGAGTTATAGAGGACTCAAGGCCTATTGATTTTGGTGAAGATCGGTTATGGGGAAAGGGTAGTTTACCTGAAACATTTTTTGTTGTAATAGTTTACCTGATATTTTTTTTATATATGTACTACGTTATTGGCAACAAAGAAGCAGTTTGTTTTTAAAATTCCTTCCCGGCCTGTTTGGCCGTAGACCAATGTTTTCTGCAAAACCAGACGTTTCGGCAGTGCCATCGACTTCCATCATCAGTGAAAATCAAGTGCGATAACGTGAGGTGGTATACGTTAGTGACCACAGTAAGTGGCTGAAGCAGTAAGTAGAAAGAAGTAGTTTCAATGGAAATATTTCGAAAATGATTTTAAATATAAATCTTAGAAAATGGAAGTCGTGTATGATTCTCCATACCAATATTTTGTTTTTAAGTGTGCTATTAAGTATTATGAATCTTCTCCACGTCAAGGTATAGTATTACAGCCCGTTTTGCCTTCACTGAAGGCATCTCTTTTCCTTGCCCTATCTATATCTCGTCTTCCCTGAGGTCTGTATCTTATTACTTGTTTAGGTAGTCTCATGTTTTCCATTCTCTTGATATCCTGCCTCTATTTTATTTGTCCTTCCCTTATTCTGCCAGCTATAGAATATATATTTAACTTGGTTCTTATATTTTCATTTCATATTTGATATCTAAGGGTTTGTATTATGAATACTCAACACAATATTTTTCTTGTTAGATTCGAAGTTTTAAGTAATTTTCTCTTTAAAAGTGTGTATCAACATTTTAGCATGACGAGATCGTCTGTTTTATTATTATTCTTAACGTTTTGGTTTTTATTATTAATTTTTGGTTTATTGATTTATTCTACCCAATTCAATCTATTGTTGAATCCGATATGAATAAATCGGTTTACTTACTCTTTGACGTCGTTTATTAATTTTGTTTAAACAGTTTAGAATATTTTTTGTTCCATTTCTTGAGTTCGATTCTGAAGAAGTTGCGTCGACTCTTCTATTATTAGCTGCGGTGAGTTGCTCGGTACTTTCCTGTATAGACACTAACATAAACACAACATGTACATGATACTTACTATTATACTAACATTAATAGTTAATAACATTTTATTATGGCCTATGCATACTGCATTGGTCATTGTCACTTCTGATAGTGTCCTTTTTCTTCATCTTGTGGTTTTATTATTTTAACTATAGTTTGTTAAGTGAGTTTACTATACTTTAGGAAGTTACCTTTTTATATGGGTTGTAATCCTATCAAATTATTCTCATTATTGCTTTAATATCTCTTATCATTGTTTTGATAGCACTGTTATTACTGTGCAGTAGTTCATTCTGCATTTATACTGATAATTGCTTTGGTTTAAAGTAACCAAGATTACTTGCATCTAGCTGTCAACATGGTTTATTTATTTTTATTGTTATTATTAGTATTTGGGTGGCTATAATCCTTGAATTTACTTATTCGAATAGTATTCTGCCTCATTCAATGTTGTTGGTTTAGTTCCTACTCTTTTATGATAAGTTTACAAGATAATTTTGTTCATCATGCATCCATTCTATGGCAAGCATATAGCCTAGTTATAATATACAACAATGGATTATTGTCGGTTTTGTGTTTCTGTATTACATTTGATTTATTTGACTTTATGTAGTACTGGTATATCTATTGGTTATTATTAGATTACATTTTGTTTATCTTTTACAGTCTTTACTATTGGTAATTAGTGGTTATTTCTATTCCACTTTACAATTGGTCATTGGTGTTTTGGACATAGCCCTCTTTTCATGTCTACACATAATTTAGCTAAGAACTTATTATTATTCATTCTCTTTGTTACTTTTTATGTTCAATAATTCATTCTTATTGATTATTGTTTGTATTACATTGTCAAGGAAGGTATTCACTTAAGTTTTGGTCAGTGTCAATTTGTTTTGCAGCTTAGGGGTTTAAATCATGTTGTTTATTCCATTTACTCTTTCTTCTTTTATAATAATTCTTTTATTGCCATATGTTAGTTCATTATAATTCATGTTATCTCCCTTTTTTGTGTTTGATCTGGATATTTTCTTCTTCTCTTCACCGATTCCTTCCTCCCTCTTTAATAAGTTTCTTCATGGCGTTGTTTTCACTGGTTTCCTTCTCACGGTTAATAGGTTTCTTCTTGATTTTGTCTTTAATGGGTTTCCTTCTCACTGTTTGATCTATTGGGTAATTATGTATGTCGTCTCGTCGTTAGTTTTGCTTTATCTTCTTTAGTTGCACATTTACTGGTAATTCCTTCTTCATTTTAATTCACTTGGTTTTGGCTTATGATACTTCCTTTTTTATCCATGATCGTATGCTTGACCTTGTAGGTATTCTTAATTGTAGTGGCTTTCAACTTATTTGTGGTACGCTGGTGTTGGTAGTGTTATATGTACCATTACAACATACAAAAATTTGACAGACATTTTTGTCACAAAAAACGTTTATGATATATTGTGTATAAATACACATATAAAGGTATTTTTGCCACAAAAAACGTTTATGATATATTGTGTATAAATACACATATAAAGGTATACAATACATTTGATTTGTTTAACAGTCGTTATAAGACAGTATTACCATATAGGGCAGAGCAGAGAGACATAAGTTGATACTTTGTACTTCTTCAAGTGTCCCTTAGTCGCAGCACCTCTGCAACTGTATAACGTTTTTGTTATAGCTTGTAGTACATGCTCCTCCAGTCTGATTATAGCAGTGTACAGTAAAATGAGTCTTTGTTCCCTTTTGTATTTTAGAACGTGTAAAGCAACCTTTTTGTCACTAATTTGCTATGGGTCTTTACAGCTATGTACTTTGTTGGATCCATGGTAAGTGTACAATTGATTCATACTAATACAAAAGCAATGTGGCAACATGAGGGCAAGTTATGTTTCTCTATAACTTTTAAAAGAAAATTAATTCATAACCTAACAGATCTCAGAATTAATTATGTGTCAGTTACTTGTGATCCTATAATGAAGATTACGTGTTTATTAAATCCTAAAAAACTAAAATTTTTAAAATGATAATAGTAATAATGGCTCCTTTTTATGCCGCCTAGGAAATTTAGGAGGTAGAATAGGTTGCCTAAAGTGAGTGTTCGACACACGCACTAAAGGTAGAGTGGCCAGCAGCACTACACTTCAGCCACTAATTTTAAAATTAAAGGTGTACCTTCAATTTCACCAGAAGGAAAGTGGTATGTTGGTACAATGTAAGTAAAACATTTTGTTCTGTTTTCTTTTTTTCATATTTGGTTCAAACGTACAAGTGAAAAACTTTCTGGGGCGATGTAGCTCACAAACCCTACAAAGACTCGGCGTTTTCCACAACTTGTATTTAGGAAAGAACAAAAAGAAAAATCAGATTTCTGTGTTATGATCTGCACTATTCTGTTAGTTATGATGGTTTGTACCCTAAGAATATTCGTATGTTATCCTCCGAATACGTGTTTGCAAATAATGTCGATTTTCTGGTGAACTGGGCCGGTAAAAGATTGTTTTACTGGCTTCATGCAGCGACAGTCAAGGTTGTCTTTTAGAGAGGCTGAAGCAACAAGTTTTGCAATAGCATTTAGTTTTAATAAACATAACATAAAACTTTCTTCAATATTGGAATTCTGTGATAAGTCGCCTTCATTTTTACTGTCACAATATTTGGAATGTGAAGGAAACAGGCAGCATAACGACAGTGCACTGTCCTAACAAAGTTGTCAGTTTGAAGGGAAATAAACAAGTCAGCAGGGTTACCCCTTTGGAAAAGGGTGAAACCAGTGGTATTTTCATAGATGGCAGCTGGAAACCACCTAGCGTTATATCCACAGAGTGTTATGTAGATATCACTTTGATTATTTATGGACCAGCAGGTTGTATTGGAGTAGCACATCCATCAAGATAAATTACAGCCTCTCTTTCTTTACTATTTATGAAACAGTTTATACCTCATACCCGTTACAATCTGACTTCAGCCATTAGACAAGTGTTTATATGGCCTGTTTCGGTGCAGCCGCTGAGAGCTGGATGACAATAAACCCAGGTAAAACCATGACATACCTGGGCTAGCAAAAGATGCTCTTTCAAAGGCAGCTACACCATCTAACTGACAGCAGGTTTTAGTTCAACTGGAATTTGGCCATTAAATGAAAATATATTCAGTATCGAAGAGTTTCTGTGTTCACCTGTAATTGACAGAGAGATAGGAGACAAAAGTAATTATGAAGGAAGATTAACACCAACAAAAGATTGTCAAGAGACCACAGTAGCCGGACCTCCCACGTCGGAAATAAACGAGACATCTGCTAATACCTTATCACAATTGACACCAGAATAAATTCGCCCTTATCCGAAAGCGACTGCAAAAATAAAATAGAAATGCGCCAAGAAGAAAAAGTCAAGTATTCTCACTGACTCCTATTAAAAAAGCAATTCGTATTGAAGAGGAGGCATGACAAAAGAAAGAGCGATCAAAACGGAAACTAATCATGAACGGTAAAACGAAGGCGATTTGTGGACTGTATAGAAACGGTCAATCAAACTCTCCAAGACTTAAGAAATTGTAACAAATTAGTGGGTAGCGTAACATTTGTTATTTCAGAGGATTCTCGCTAGAGATTACCGGTAACTGCAAGAGGAACCCGCGCTGATATTGTCTCAGTGTGTTTAAAGTCCTCGGCGATGTGGAATGCTATTCAGACTAAATTTGCAAAGCAATATGAGAGCCCATTTAGGAGGAGGAGGAGATGGTGATTTTTCTACAAACTTACTGCACCTCGGTGACGGTAGTGTTCCTAATGACGATAGCTTCACAGAAATTGACGAAAAACTGGGACATAGTAAATAGTACAACACTGTATTAATTGCTAAATTCTGTGCAAAACGTCAAGTGT
Organism: Magicicada septendecula; assembly: GCA_034769895.1. NCBI lineage: Eukaryota > Metazoa > Arthropoda > Insecta > Hemiptera > Cicadidae > Magicicada > Magicicada septendecula. The sequence goes on along the minus strand of CM068368.1, from coordinate 570,331,330 downwards.
TTACTTGATAAAAATTACAAGTGGTTATTCCCAAAGAATCGAATCTGTGAAGGAAAATAATGATACAAGTTTGGAAAAATTTTCTGGGGATAATAAAAAGTCCGAAGAATCTATTAACACCGTATTTAATATTGAAAATATAGTGTACTATCTCCAAGAATTTTTGAATTCTTTAAATCAATCTTGCATTCCGCCACAACGGTTCATTCTAAAGGTTGGCACTCCAACAATGTTGTTGAAAAATTTACATCCTCCGAACGTTTGCATAATACAAAATGCAGGTGACACGGGAATTTCTGTGTCAAGTAGGTAATAGCGTTATTATCGACTCAAAAGCCCTCTTCACACACACATTCGAATCAGTAGGCTACTGGTTGTTAGCATTACCTGGTGTAATTACCAACTTATAAATTGTAACATTCTTTACTTTAGTACACACTTGAAGGAAATTAACAGTTTCGAAATTACATCCGTTCCATTTACATAATTTTCATTAAACCTACTTAATATGTAGTAGTGAACGATAAGCTTTTCCAGGTTTGACTAGTACTTGACCTACAACGGTCTGATCCCCTACACTCAGTGCCTCTGTCTTTAATGATCACTGCTTTTTTTTACATAATAATTTTCCCATTCCTGCATAGAATTTACCCGCTCGTACAGAAGGCAACAGACTTTAGTGAATCCAAGCTGCAATCGAAGTATAACTACGTTACTTTCACATCTCCGTAGGTATGCCACGAATATCCGTCATACTGAATTCTGCTCAATAAAAGTTTCATACTATCACATGACTCCGACATGTAAGCAGTAAGTTATAAACTGAAGGGATTGGTGAATTATTAAAAATGGAGTAAAATCAATAGGTTAAAAAAAGTTCGTAGAAGTCTTTTGAGTGGAGGGAACGTTAGAAAACTGTTTATGTTATGAATGCTTAAGCCTACAAATCGTGATAGTTGTTATTATTATTATTATTATTATTATTATTATTATTATTATTATTATATTATTACTATAAAACAACATTTGTATTATTTTAATACAGACAGGAGTGAATACAGCCTTCGAATGAATTGGTAGTACGAACGCGTCAGCCTGCCAACACACATTAGATCTGTATATTTGTGTCGTGACAACCGTAATAATTTTTGTAAACAAAGACTGTTGTGTCATTACGACATTAAGAATGTTGTTGGCGTGAATTTAATGCGACAGATTTTTTTTACCTCTGCCCATGTTTCTCTCTTTCAGTCCTCTCACTCACTAACTCACTCTCTCTCTCTCTCGCGCGCACACGCACGCGCCCCAACTCGTACAGTTTCTTCTTTTTCTTGTCAACAATTTCAGTGTTACACACAATCCTTCACTGTTTGTTTGTGCGTCTTTGTTTAATCATTCATTGTGTTCGTATAAACTACACATTCAAACTTGAGTAATCTGTTTGTAGCAGTGTAACATTTCAACAAACACTTAAAGAGGCGCGCTTTGGGTGCAGTCGCAGAAGGACCTGCCGTGCTAACGTAATGAAAATTAAAGGAAATTAATAGTGAGGTAGTCATGTTTAATTAAAGGTAGTAGTGAGGTTTGTCCCTATTAGTGAGGTAGATGGGGAAAATTGACAGAGAAAGAGTGAGGGGGAGAAGAGAGACGGGGGAGAGAGAATTACGAATTTTTAATTATTCTCATTCATACCGAATATCATTTTAAGAATATAGTTATGCAGTTATTGGTATACAGTAGTACCGAAGCAACATGTTTCAAGTTGACTCCCATCCGTTGGAAATTTATTCACGATTCTGATTAATAAAAATTTCCACAAGTACCAATAATATAAATAACAACCTGCAGAAGCAGAAGAGTTTATATCTTACAGAGTTGAAGAGTTGTAATGTTACATTAATTATATTTTTGCTTTTCGTATATCACAGTGAGCAGTAATCTAATTTTTTTGAAATAACACGTGAAGGCTTATATATTAAGAATTAATTTTTTTTTATAGTTTCCGTAACTTGCTTGTAAAATAATTAGGTATCCAAAAGGTAAGTTACATATTTTAATAGCAACTTATAAGTTCCTCATCCTCGGTTTTTTCCTTTCTTCAAAATGTACCACTTCTTAATTGCGAATAAATTATTTAACGTAATAATCGTTTCACCAAAGGCTGTTTGGATCCTGTTAATAAAACTCTTGAGTCTGCTGCACATAATCCTCGCTTTTGGTTCATGTTTCGTGAACTTTCTACATTACAATAAGTTTAATTATTTTCAAGTTCCTTATAAGTAGCCAACTGTAGTAAACATCATGTACTTTGACCTCTCTCTCACTCTCTCTCTCTTTCTTTCTGTTACTCTTGTTCTTCTCAATAACTGTATCTCAGGAAGTCTGAACGTAACAGGTTCTTAAGTAAACTTCATATGACTTAACGTGCAAAATCTTAAACATCATTTGGGCTTCAGTTGTGTTATAATTTTGTAAGAAAGCTTTACAAAATACTTTTTACACTGCTTCTGTATACGAAACTAGGTGCAGGTATGTAATCAAATTTTTAAGTAGGCCTATTTATTCTAACACTGTTACAGTTTCTTGAAAACGCCGTATGTAAACAAACATTAAAACTTAGTAATAAGGTTTATCAAACTACTATTTTTCTTGGACGCATTAACGCAAATCAGTAATCTAGAGACCAATTTTATATTGAAAAATCGATGTCTAATAAACGGAATTTGATATGCAAAAATCCATCGGTTAAGAAAATAAAGTAAACTTGGTTAGTAACAAATAATTTTGCCAAAAATTTTTAATTTGATATAGGCTATAATTGATTCCAATTTTATTACAATCTGAGAAATGAAGCCAAATAGATTTTCATAAACGTTGGTCTAGTAACAAAAAAAGTTTCATTCTTAAGCGCACAATATTATAATTTCCCTTTCATCCCGGAAAAAAGACTGTATTAAGCTACTATCATACTTGTCTAGTCTACACTATTTAATGGGTATATTATAGGTTTCACAAAAATTGATTATCTTACACATGGTTTTAATATATCACTAAACTTTGTGAAAAGTCTGAGTGAAAAGAACTATATACACAACGGTTGATGTTAATACAGGTCTTAATTCGTTTCAAAATTTATAGATAAATAAAAAATTAAAATTATCACATATATTGTGTGGTGTATAAAATAAATTGTAATAATCCTTTCTAATATTACTTAAGCCATAATATCCGAAGTTGGACTTATTCTTGCATATCTGCTGTCATATTCGCGTCTCACAGTCATAGTAGACAGTAGGCTATAATATTATACCTTTTTTTGCGTTGTCTGAGACTTGTCTCAGAGGATAAGACTCAGGCTGATCTGGGGCAAGCACCCTTCCGCCGATTGGAGATTTAGAGGAGTCGCACGCCAGCGCAGCGCGGACCGGTGGCGAAGTAGGTGGAGGCATTCAGGATAGAGTGTAGTGTATGGATGTGTATTTGTGTGTTTACGTAGTGTGCAGAGCCAAATGGGTGATGGTAGAGCCATAATAAAAGTATAAGTCAAACGACAGCCAAGACGAGGTCGAGTAACGCAGGACGTCAAAGCTGGAGGGAGGTGTCAGAGAGGCGTCAAGGTAAGGCGGGGAGGCACAAAGAAGAGGGATAAAGACCGGATAGGTAGATAGGAAAATTTAAGATGTTAAGTTATAAAGAAGGAAGCCAGGTGTAGTAAGTATGACGAAGAGACTTAATTATTTCTATTTCTCCGTTGGCGGGGGTTTCTGGGAGGAGGTCCATCGGGAATGGTGAGGAGACGGTTTATGACAAAGGAAGGTCTGCGGTAGGTACAGGTAGTATTAATATTATACAATACCTCCTTCACATTTATGTTGAGGAATTCCAATCAGCCTTCCGTTGCGTTACTTCTCTCTTGAGCCCTTGATATAATTCGTTGCCTGCTCTTTATTGCAGCTGTAATATCTCCTTCGTTTTATAATTCGTAACGTTAAATATTCTTCCTCACCCTGGAATTTTCCATTCTCTTTTACTAATTTCTTTTCACTTCATTTGACTTTTCTATACAAAAGCAAGTATATAAAAAAGTTATAAGGTCGGGGATTAGCAACCAAACGGCATTGTTTAAAAACATTTATCTACAAGTTTCTTTTCTATAGTTCATCGTACACACCCTTGCGAGATAAAAATAACTACACGGTAGTTTCTTTCGCAATTTTTCGCATTATTTTGAGACAATCGACTGGTGATTTAGAGATAAATACTTAATATTAATGGGGTCTCATACATTTTATATTATATCTGTTTTCTATCCTACTGATAGAATTATAAAAACGGTAGCTATCTCTCTTTTTCTTTTAAAAGCACAATACATATTAATTTACCAAGTAGCAGTTTCCTTCTTCATTTAAAATTTCTATCAAATCTACTGTATATTGGACAAAACAGAAGGGGAAACATACGTGCTTACAAGGTAGTGTAAACATCCTGTAATGCTGTCAAATCAAAATACAAAGGAAGGGGAAGTGAATACTGTAATGAGTAGCCCCTACATTCATATTTATGCAGGTGTAGGTGATGATTAAGGCCCGGATTTTTATGTAATTACATATTTGAATGCTGAGTGCACATTTACACGGAAAAGCCAGATATCGGCGAATCATACCAATAGGTGTCTTATCCGCGAGTTTAATTTTACATATTTTTACATATTTTGTTCATACTACATATTTCACTCCATCTTACATATTTCTACATATTTTAGCTATTTTACTATACTTTACTTCAATTTGAAAATTGAAATGGCAAAAAATAGTTAGGCCTATAACAACATTACTCAGATGCGCAAATGTGAAATTAATCAGAATCAGGTCCAATTAAATTTATTACAAGAAAAGGCAAAATATTGCATCTGTTGCAATTGCACACATAGATTCTACTTTCAAGAAGTAAAATTTTTTACGAGCTCAAGCGACAAGTAAGGCATTTTGCACGGGATGTTAATGAGAATGGTATGCGCGGCCACACTCCTTATTTACGTTTCGTTCGCACGTTCAGCAGGCTCGATGGGGAAAGAACGTGCTGTCCGCGGTAAATAAATACTCTTCGCAGATCTTGCAATTCTCGCAACGGATTCCATCTACCTAAACAAACAAATATCTATATAACTCTATGCTATTGTAGGGCACAATGTGATTTTTGACGCCAGTATTATCGACGCTCTCGGAGTGTAAGCCTACACGTAAATAACAATCTGGTGTGCAGTGTGGTGTGTTGATGTTATTGTCAAGTCAGTGTTTTGTCTTTCGCCTACACTTCTGCGCTTGCTTATTTCTTGCCTTGGCGGATTCTCGTTGTTGGACAAAAGACGTCTTAAATAATATAGTGTGCGGTATTGTTCAACGCAAGTTCTTAAGAGTTTTAAATACAAATATCCTTGTTTTATCATGGCACCGACCGCATCATCTTTGTCATCTAAGTTAAAATCATGGGTACAGATTGACAGTGCTTTTACAACTGACGATAAAGCTGTATTTTGCCAAGTTTGTTATGGCCAAATGGTGTTAAAGAAGAGAAGGTACTGCTGTTGTATACAGATGCAGCAGCATACATGTTAAAAGCAGGTAATTCTCTAAATGTGTTTTACCCCAACCTACTACATGTTACATGCCTGGCTCATGGATTGCATCGAGTAGCTGAAACTGTCAGAGACCTTTTCCCGGAAGTAAATACATTAATATCAGCAACAAAAAAAGTGTTCTTGAAAGCTCCTTACCGTATCCAGTGCTACAAACAAAGGCTACCTGACACACCTCTGCCTCCAGAACCCGTAATTACAAGATGGGGAACCTCGATCGAAGCCGTAAATTTCTACAGTGACAACTTTGAAGCTGTGAAGTATGTGGTGGAAACATTATCTCCCGATTCTGCAGTGTCAGCGAGCGAATCCTTGTCTGCATTCAACAACTCTAAGGTGATATGTTCAGTTTCGTACATCAAAACGCATTTCAGTTGTATCAAGAAACTGGAGACTGCAGGTCTGACTCTCCAAGAGGCCATAGGAATAGTTGAAGAAGCAGTTAACAAGTTAAATGCTGTGCAGGGTGAAGTCGGTGACAAAGTTTCTACTAAATTAAATGCTGTGCTGAATAGAAACCCTGGTTACTCAACTTTACATACCATTTATCGCATATGTAACGGCGAAACTGTAGAATCGATTGAGAATATTCTTCCAAGTACGATTCCTCTATATAAACATGCGCCGGTGACGACATGTGATGTCGAGAGATCCTTTCCTATATATAAAAACATACTCTCAGACCGAAGACAGTCCATGTCAACAGACAATATAGAAAAGTATTTAAAAATTAATTGTGCAACTAAACAGTGGAAAAAAAAACTTACATGGACACATTATTCTTATGCAGAGTTATAGTAGAGTTTTATATATATATATATATATACAATATAGATTTTCAAGTCAAAAATCTACCTTTAATTTTATAGTAATTTCAGCTCTCCTAGTAAAATACTTTGTTAAATAGTTAATAATTCTCAATTTTTTACTTTATACTCATGTCCTATACTACAGAAATCCATAGGTAAAATACTTTGTTGTTGTTAATTTTATAATATCAAGGTTTCTTTCTTAATACTGTTTTCTAAAATATGTTTTCATAAATTTTCTAAAGTACAATAAACAATTGAAAAGTAATTCATTTCTTATGCATGCTGTCTTATTGTAAACTCTTCAACAAAGAGTTGAACTTTCAGATACTGTGTATTCTGAGGGTTAACTTATTTTCTGTAACAGAAGTGGTAATCTAACTGGTGATCAGTGTCAGCCCCGAACTTGATTAGTATTTTATGGATTACATTGACTTTGCTCAAAATATATTTGCATGTTTTGAAAGTGATTTTAAAAAGTTTAAAATGAAGCACCTATTATTTTCAAAACCTTTCAAAGAGGGCACTGTTATGTTCTCGTAAAATGTAAATTATATTGTTGATGTGATTGTATTTTAATACTACATATTTCTTAAATATTACATATTTAGCTACATATTTTCCTTATTTTTCCTACATAGTTATGTACATAAAGGGAGACTGTGCGCTGCGCCGTACGCTAGACAGAGAGGGTATAATAGCAACTATCTCGCTCTACTTTCGTCAGTGAAACACGCGGCGGATGAGTAAATTTTAGTCGATTCATTTTTGCAGTTCAACCTGCGATAACTTCAAAACCAATAAATATACAGCAATTCTGAAATCTGCATTGTGTTCAGTAATTAAATCTCTATAAGTAGCCAAAATCTCAATTAATATAATTAACAATTACAGAAGATACACAGAAGAAGAACGTGTTTTTTTAGACGTTTCTATTGGTTTAGCATTTGCGTTTGTACACTGTACTCTTTAAAATACAAAAAGTAAAATTGGTTAAAAAGTTTTACTTACAGTACGCCTACATCCGTTTTTGAAAAAGTTTGTGATTCGGCTGCTTCTTCAATGCACACGTTTTTTGGAAGCCATGAAGCCAAAGTGAGTCGACCTAACGCCGCTGCCCCAGACTCAGTTGCCCCAAATAAAGTATTTCAATTGTAAAAACTTAAATATTCAAAAATAGTGAACCATATCGCAGAATGACGTAAGTGTAGTGAAGAATAAGTCGTGATCAGCCAAAACATCAAGAGTAGTATCTTTACATCCCTAACCATTTCGCTAACCAAAATTGCAAAAATTAGTTTGGAGATACGTCCGGATATGGGAGGTTCCGGATATCACAGGTCCGGATGTGACAGGTTGTACTGTATTTACCTTATAACAATTCCCCCTAAATAAGAGGGAAATCCCCAAATTCATATTTCGAAGCCACCTGTTGTAGATAAAACGGTATTTATCTTGGATACATACGTTTAATCTCATACAAACGTTTTTATGTGTGTCCCCATCAGCACCGACACACCTGTACAGGCTTCTCCATATTTTTCTACACCTGTCCAAATATGACTATACTGATTACAATAGTAATTTCTTCTACGGTTTGTTTATGACCATAAGATATGTCTTTATAGTTCCTTTTAAATACCATTATTTTCTGCTCATTCGTACAAAACTTTTAATTGTTGAATGTGCCAATTCTGATAATCTTTGCCAAACCCAAATTTTAATGTTATACGGCGTCACCTCATTATGTAGCAAACAAAATTAGAACAAATCACTGTTATTTTAGCAGTAGCTTTTTTAAGGAGCCCAGAGTAGGCCTATACCTACCCGACACGCACACATTTGAAGGATCAGTATTTTGTCTTGGAGTTCACTCTCCCAGCTGAGATACCCATGTTTTTAGGGACCAGGAACTCGCATTTGAACTTCTATCATCAGCTACATAATGTAAATCCTAGATAAATGTACAAGCCTATGCTCTAAAAGCCTAAGCTATGATACCCACAATCATCTACGTTTTACTAAAATAATGGTTGCAAGTTAAATTTTTTGATTCATGTTGATGCTTTTGTCTCGAAGAAACCAGGTAAATTAATCTGCTTTTCGTATCCGGCCGACGATGGTGTGCTCCCACTTACGAACAGTGGCACTTGAAACTCGTTTCACTTGCGAACACTCAAGTAGATAAGACACGTAATTAATTTTTGATACGTGAGAGTACCTCCCACTTGCGAACACACAAACAACGATCTATGTACATCCACCCTGTATTGTGTTTATGCTTTTATAATTCGTTAAATGTATTTTTGTTACCAACTACGTTTACCAAGTTACAATTTTTATAAAACTCACACACACACACACTTGCATAACCGCTCCCTCACTCACTCTTTCTCTCTCTCTCTCTCTCTCTCTCTCTCTCTCTCTCTCTCTCTCTCTCTCTCTCTCTCTCTCTCTCTCTCTCTCTCTCTCTCTCTCTCTCTCTCTCTCTCTCTCTCTCTCTCTCTCTCTCTCTCAATTAAATAGGAAGGTTATTTTTTATTTATTTTTATTAGTCAACTTGTAGAACGGACGACGTGATCTTGAGAACATCCCAACTTCAGAATCTTTTTCATATCTTTTAGTTTATCCAATTCAGTATACTTTTTCGTCCTTTTCATAGCTTAAAAATTTCACTCCATCGTTACATCGTGTTCTGAATACATTTCTCTGCCTCAGATTATAAACATTTGATAATGTTTTTTATTCTTGGATGTGGTCTTCCAACGTGGCTGTTTAGTTTCTGATGCGTGCTTCTACGGTATTATTCATTGTATGACGTCGGAAGTAGCAGTTCCGTAACTACTGTGGCACTAATCATTGTCTAGCTATTGTTCTACGAAACAATTAAAGAATTAATCGAGTTTCTCTTCCTCTGGAACTTGACCATGGATATACTACCAGCCACATTCTACATCTTTTCGAAGGAAAGCAAGTGTAGCACACATTAGGATATTTGTGCTCCCTAAGTCATTTGAATGTGTATACTCGTGCAAAGTGACTACTGCAGCTTTTGAATTTTCCATTCATGAAAAATTACTTTTAATCTTTCAAACTCTCTTTTCTATTGATTTAACCAAAAATCGGGAGCTTAGCTTGCACAACGTCTTCGCCCGGACGGAAACTACTCTCGTCAATTTTCAAACCGGGACAATTGACAAACTGGCCGGGACCCCGGGATCAGGTCGTCAAACCGGGACAATCCCGGTCAAACCGGGTCGTATGGTAAGCCTATTTATACATGTATTTATCGGTTTTCAATATTGATGTGAGCATTGTACTGTAGAATTAGGAAGCGATTGTATTGAACGAATCACGATTATCAAATGATATACGGTATTCCTTTTAGTTCAACAATTCCGTCATCTCGTCTCCGGTACTTTGGAAAACCATTGTTATTTTCAATAGTTTAACGTAAAATGTTGCTCGGTTATTATGTGTACATATTCCATCAATCATGCAAGGAACATTAGGATTACGAGCTCTACAAGATCCATGTATCATTCGAGATAACAATTTTATGAATCCTTGGAAAAGTGATACGGCACAAAACTTAGGATAAGCAAGAGGTAGTGTATTAACTTTTTAAATTGTATATTATTATTATTTTTATTATGTTTTTACTATAAAATATTCATATTATTTTAATATGATTTTCTGGAACACGTTTGGTGGAAACGTAAAACCGGCCAGCTGATAAATAAGAGGTTGCGAGTTCAGACGTAGATGTGTATATATGTGTCAGCCAAAACAGTGTTTTGTAAACGTACACGTCTGTCATTACAACATTAAGAATGTTATTTGACCTTGAGTAGGTACTCATGTTGACGGGAATGAGAAATCTTGTGGTGTTAGCGCTGAATAGACACAACACAGGGGAGGCCATTCCGGCTTCCCGCGCTAACCTAGCGATCAGCTGTTTTTGCCGCGTGACGTCCGACTGGTGGAAGAAATACGCGCGAGTCTTGATTTACCATGCAATCTTACCTGAGACAATGTCCTACTTAGCATCTCTTTGCTGTTTACACGAAATATTAACAATAATTGTAATGAGCTATTCATATAGAAAAAGGATTAAACAACAAGACTAAATGGTTTGCGGCAAAAAATAATGGTAAAATCTTTTTCTACATTTAATAGAAAAGTAAGCAAGTCTGTCCACATATAACATTGACAAAATGGCACAAGATGTAAAATTAAGTCGGAATTTTTTATTATTCGTTAATTTTATATTAATAGAATTATTTCGATTGTTATTAATTTACTTAGAAACCTCAGATGATACTGATATTTTTCAGTGAAACGTGCGTCAGGTGTTAAAAAGAATATACGAAATTATACTACTTGCAGAAGAAACAAATTGAAAACATCACAAATTTTATATATATATATATAATATGCCTGCGTGGGTGGGTGCGCGTACGTGCACACGCGTGCGCGCATGAGTGCGTGTATAAACATTTCTATGTAGTATAATATATTTGAAACAAGCTTCCAATTATTATAATTATAATCAATATCATAATCATTTTGTTTATCTACATTTTCTACATTCTACATTATCTACATTGAAATTTATTGACATTTAAAAGATACATTAAATATACTGTATTGAAAGGGACACTGTGCGCTGCGCCGTACGCTAGACAGAAAGGGTATAATAAGCAACTATCTCGCTCTAACTTCGTCGTCAAACACGCGGCCGCATGAGTAAGTTTTATTCAATCCATTTTTGCAGTTCAACCTGCGATAACTTCAAAACCAATAAATATACAGCAATGCTGAAAACTGCATTGTGTTCAGTAATTAAATCTCTATAAGTAGCCAAAATCTCAATTAATATAATTAACAATTACAGAAGATACACAGAAGAAGAACGTGTTTTTTTAGACGTTTCTATTGGTTTAGCATTTGCATTTGTACACTGTACTCTTTAAAATACAAAAAGTAAAATTGGTTAAAAAGTTTTACTTACAGTACGCCTACATCCGTTTTTGAGAAAGTTTGTGATTCGGCTGCTTCTTCAATGCACACGTTTTTTGGAAGCCATGAAGCCAAAGTGAGTCGACCTAACGCCGCTGCCCCAGACTCAGTTGCCCCAAATAAAGTATTTCAATTGTAAAAACTTAAATATTCAAAAATAGTGAACCATATCGCAGAATGACGTAAGTGTAGTGAAGAATAAGTCGTGATCAGCCAAAACATCAAGAGTAGTATCTTTACATCCCTAACCATTTCGCTAACCAAAATTGCAAAAATTAGTTTGGAGATACGTCCGGATATGGGAGGTTCCGGATATCACAGGTCCGGATGTGACAGGTTGTACTGTACTTTTTAACTACATATTATACTAATGTACAATGAAGATATACTTATTATATCTTTATTTAGTATATAGTTATTTACGTGTCAAGAAAAGAACGTGTGAATAAAGTGATCACAACATTTTATACCTTATATGTTTTCTGTCATTGAATGATTAAACCCACTTTTTAATAACAGCGTTCAAAAATAGTTGATTACGTCTTTCAAAGATTATTTTTACTACGGTACTGAAATTAAAAATAACTAAGATCGTATACAGGAATTAAACGTAGGCGACTGGAATAAACAGCCGAGACACAGCAGCTGCAGGAATTGCTTACGTTCAGTAGACTTGGCAACGTTGTGACCTTCGTGGCTTTATATACATTTTGTGGCAACACTGTGCATATTTTTCATCACTAAAAGCTAAACCGATATCCGTGATAAAATAGTAATGCATTTTTTTAAACGTGTGAGTGGTTTGTAACGATAAAGTTAACAGGGTAATTATTATTCAACTTTTTTCAACAAACTATCTTGAAACGGATATATATTTTTACGGTTTTTTATGCTGATTACGAATATGTAAGAATAAAATGTCTAAGCTTACTCGTAACTTTTATATATGAGGTCTCAAAAAGATGAACTTCTCTGGTCAGAACTAGCATGTTTAGCTAATGATGGATAAACGTGATTATATATATATATATATATATATATATATATATATTTTTTTTTAACCATACCTTAGAATAATATGAGACCAGTATCTGTCACCAAGACCCCCATACCAAACTCCCGTAAACGGAGAAAGTACCCAGCCTGCTTTAAAAACTTTTCATTTAAAACAAAATCCATTGACTCGTCGGATTATAACAGAGTTACAACAAGGACATTATTAGAAGTATTCAAAATTTAGGAATGTTCACCCAAATATAAATGTGCCATCGCAAGGTCAACATGACTGCACGGTCTTATAAAATGTATAACAAATTTATAATTGAGAAGTAAGAATCGGTAGTGTGCTCATATTAACAATTCAACAATTAAAGCACTGGCTATGGCAGTAAAGAAATGATAAAAATTTACTTATTACTGAATTATCAAACAGCTGACATAAATTTAAAAAAGTATAATAAAATTTATAATTACAAGGTAAGAACCGGTAGTGTGCTCATATTAACAATTCAACAATTAATGCAATGGCTATGACAGTAAAGAAATGCTAAAAATTTACTTATTACTGAATTATCAAACAGCTGAAATAAATTTAAAAAAAATGTATAAAACAATTTTAATTAAGAAAAATTTATAATGTAAAACTTGATAAAACATATTTGTGTTGTTCATACAGAAATGGGTAGATCTCAGGCAAGGCCATGCGCCAAACCAGATGTAACAAAATTTAACAAGTCAGAAACCTGTGGATGACCGCACCAACAGGTGATGATGACAGGTCAAAGCACGCCCAAACCCCTAAATGATCTTAAATAACAATACCCATATAAATCTATGAATACCATCAAGAAAATACCCAACCAAGTAATGCAAGTATAATTAACAGCCCTACAAATCAGTAACCTTAAGTTACGCACACTTTTGCAATGAAAGAAAATTTTAACAGCAAAATCGGGTGACGCATGACCCCGTCCGGATTTACACTTACTCTGGGGGGCGTAAGCATTTGAAAAATGAATCTGAAAAAGTTATAATCACTAAATGTCCCGCTGGACTCGTGCACAAACAAAATCATTTAACTGGAGCTGTTCCAGGAGTTAAATCATAAGTTCTACATTGTAGCGGCCCAAAAATATTTCTGAAAGGTATAAATGTCACCTGGCTGAGTCCATCACAAAACCTGAGGTAATTGCAGCGTGTAGTTCGTGTCCTCCCGGCGTCTCAGACGGAGAATCGCTAGTTTAATGCCATTGGTGGCAGGTGATCGGCCACCAGTTGGAGTGAATCGGGAAATCGGCTTAGGTCAGGAACCCTGGACAATTATATATATGGGACATTACTCAAATGTTACGTAATTCACAATACCCCTAGACTCCAGCATAACTCACACACTACCACATGCTCAGATTTAAATTAACAAAATTTGAAATTTAAGTATGCACAGAAATTACCTTCTGTAAAAAAAAAAATAGAATTAAATAACTAGTTATACATAGACTGTTCGTCCGCTAATTAAATACTTAATGCAATTTCGAAATAAGTTGCAAACTCAAACAGGTTCATAAGCACGTTGTTTCAACCAAAAAACAAAATAAATTTTCTTACTCCCCACTTGATATAATTAAAAAAAAATATACAGACATAAATACTATATAAATACCTTGCAACTACTTTATCTTAGCCAGTGTTAACATTCAAGACATGAATAATTAGAAATTAACCTGGGCTCCCCACGTGGTAACTTCACGTATTTATATCGCCTTGCATCGGCGTTGATCTTAGTTAAAATACAATTCTTTTTATCAAGTACTAAATAGAATACCTTAAATACACTTACCGGAGAGTCGCTGAGCGATTATTTAAGCATAGCAGATAGACAAATTTAAAGATCCAAATCTCACTGCATCCGGGAGGAGAACGACTGTCTAATTCAAGAGCTGTAAGTGAACTGCGTCAGCTTGCACGGAAAAATCAACTACGCCGCCTCGATCCCAGAGCGCGCGCGGATCAACATAGCGAAAGTAATGATAACGCAGCGGGCACGCTAAGATAATTAATTAACAAGCCCCCTGCGATGACAGTCACATAATTAACTAGGAAATAGCCGAGTTATACCAAAACTCGTCACACCCCCACTCCAAAAGGGCCACATGGTTGCCCCCACTGCAACACAGTGGTACCCCGCAATGTACCACCCTTACAGTCATACTCGAGTTGCTATCGGTGTTTCCACCAGCCATGGCTCCCAGGAGAACAGAGGCTCAGAAGGAAAACGAAAGAGCAGAAGAACACATGTAACGTGTAAGTGTGTTGCCACCGTAGGCTGGACCTACGGCAAGAAAAGACAGAGAAGAAAAGACTAAAGAAGGTACGGGAGCTCCCTCAGCACTGACCTCCCGAGACATGCCCAACTTAGGTTTCGAAACACCGACACAACCACAACAGGGCGTCATGCCCTATAGTTACACCGAGGGACTAGCCCAAAACACCAAACAATAACAGTACCTCAGAATCACCGCCTGGTCTCCATGACGCAATAATCTCACTTAAATGTGTATATATATTTCCATAATTCAATACGTGTGTGCTCCAAGGGCATTGCCAAAACATACCGTCAACAATGTCACCAACCGGGCCAGCCGGCCCAGTAGGCCTCACACCACTAACTCCTTTTTTTTTGCAAGGGGAAGGTCAGGGAAATCGGGGAGATTTAAAGGGGCAAGGATGATTGAGAGGCCAAGACTGGGACTAAAGGTAAGGGCATGGCTGCCTACGGAAATAAGGACGAATGGAGAAAACCAAGGCTCGCGCAGGCAGGGGCGCCTCCCTGAAGTAGATGAACGCCACCGGGACCGTGGGGAACATCTACCCGCCACCTAGACATTCTACTCCCCTCCCCCAGAGCACCCCCCAATTACACCAATCCTTACATAAATGGAGACCCGCTAATCCCCCCTTTCTTGATCAGCCCGTCCGCCCCTTCCGACGGGGCTTCAACTTCGAAATGTGAGTGACTATCACATTTGTATTACTTCCCGGTTCGCCCAACCTAGCCGTTACGGGCGATGCGAACCCCAGGATACGGTATGGCCCCGACCAGCGATAATACAACTTAGCGGCTTTCTTGTCCACAGCTGAGCTGATCGGATGGCTTTGACAGTAGACCCAGTCCCCGGTCTGAAAGGGGTTAGGAATTCGCCCCTGATTATATCGTCGACGGACCCGCTCGTGCGCTCGCAGCAAATTCTTCCGAGCCTCCTTCCACCTCTCTGCAGTTCTATTATCTGGCTCCCGTAGTAGAAGATATTCAATATTCCATAAGTTAGTCAACGGGAGTGCGGGCGAGAATCCAAACATGATCTCAAAGGGAACGGCCTTATGACTGTCATGCAGGGCCGTATTAAAGGCTAGCTGTAACCACTTCAGATTCTGGTCCCAGGTGGTCTGTTGCTCAGCATGATAAGCAATGAGCGCGGACCTGATATTCCTATTGAATCTCTCCGCAAGGGACGGCTGTGGGTAATGAGAAATGGTTACATGTTTGATCCCACTGGCGAAACACATCCGCCTGAACTCACCTGAAATGAACTGGGGACCATTGTCGGAGGCAATGATGGTCGGAAGACCAAAATGCTGAAAGATGTGGTTCTGGAGAGCGCTTATGGTTAAACGAGCCGTTGCCTGCCGTAAAGGCAATAGCCAGGCAAACTTCGAAAAAGCATCCACACAAACAAGCACGTAAGAATTACCTGACTTGCTACGCGGGAGAGGCCCCACGTAGTCTATGAATAACTTCTCCATCGGTTTGCTCGCCACGTCAGATGACAACAACCCTAACTTAGTGTTCTGGGCAGGCTTGTTCAAGCCGCATAGATGACAGCTCTTAACCCTCGTAGCGATGTCCCTATCCATGCCCTTCTAGATGAAATATCTCCTAATACTGGAAATGGTCTTTGAAATTCCCTTGTGACCTCCTACTGGGGAATTATGATAATAACTGAAGACCACGGGCACTAACTTGCTAGGCAGCACGATCTTAGGGGCACGTCCCTTTCTCTCTCTACAACACAGGACCCCCTTGGACAAGAAGTAAGGGGCCTGTACGTTACCCTCCTTTATATTCTGGATGATTGGACCCAGCTCTTCGTCGTTCAACTGATGGGGTAACACATCAGTGAAGGCTAACGGAAAGTCTAGCAGAACAGAACAGGGTTGCTCAGATTGGAATTCACAGGGCTGGGAAAACATTCGTGACAAAGCATCTGCAACCACATTTTGAGTTCCCCTAATGTGTTGCACCTTGAACTTATAGGATGAGATCTAAACCACCCATCTACCGATTTTACCCAGTTGCCGGGGATGAGCAAGAAGCCAAGAGAGAGCCTGATTGTCGGTCTCGAGCAGGAACTCAGCGTGTTCCAGAAAACGCCTGAACTTATCTAGAGCGTACACAACAGCTAAACACTCTAGCTCATACACGGAAGACTTTCTTTCCTGCTGGGTCAACGTTCAGGAAATATAGGCCACAGGCTGCCTAGCACCATCAACGACTTGGGACAGAACCGCCCCGAGCGCCACCGAACTCGCGTCCGTCTGCAGGATGAATGGTTGAGAAAAATGTGGCATCCGTAGCACCGGTGGGGAGATGATAGTTTCAAAGGCCTTCTGCTGACTCTCACCCCACACAAATTTAGCCCCCTTCTTTCTCAATTCATTTAATGGTGCGGCAATCTCTGCCGCATTCGGAATAAACCTCCGGTAAAAGTTCACCATACCGACGAACCTAGCAATGCCCTTGGCATCCCTAGGAGGGGGAAAATCCCGGATCCCCTGTGTCCGTTCAGGGTCCACTGTGACACCCCGGTGCGAGACCAGATGCCCCAAAAAAGAAATACTCTCTTGTGCAAAGCGCACTTTCTCAGGATTAACCGTGAGGCCCGCGTTCCTCAATCTGCACATCACCTCCCTTAGATGACATAGGTGTTCATCATACGTCTGGCTGTATACTAGCAAATCGTCCAAATAATTGAAAACGAATTTGAATTTAACATCCTGAAATACCAGGTCGAGTAGACGTGTAAGGGTTTCGGCGCCCACTGCCAGACCCATAGGAACTCGCTTATACTGATATAAATACCACGGGACACAGAACGCCGTGTAAGGTCTGCTTTCTTTGGATAAAGGGATTTGGTGATATGCAGCATTGAGGTCAATTACGGTAAAGTACTTGGCCTCACTGAACCAGTCAAAAGCCGAGTGGAGATCCGGAATGGGAACCGAATCCACCTCAATGTTAGCGTTCAATTTTCGGTAATCAATCACCATGCGGTGCTTACCCCCAGGTTTGGGTACCAGGAAAGCTGGACTAGCATAACTTGAATTGGAAAGTTCAATGACCCCTTGCTTTAATAGCTCTTTAAACGTCTCCCTTAGAACGGCCATCTTCGGAGGGGCGAATTTATAAGGATGTGACCTTACTATTTTGGAGTCAGTGAGACGAATTTTGTACTCCAACAAATGTGTGAGTCCCAAGGTAGGAGTTAACACTGAGGGAAATTCCTCACACAGTTGGTCCAAAGCCTTTTGCTGGGCGGGAGTGAGATGGTCTCGTGCAGAATCGGGACAAGCTACCTCATGGATACCTCCCTTGGCTCCCTGGTATCCAAGGAAAGGAATAACTACTCCCCGATTAAACTTGAGATAACATTGGTGCCCATGGATGTCCAACACGAGACCGCTTTTAGCGATGAAATCGGCACCTACTATACAATCAACTCCCAGAGCCGGAGAAACTAGGAAAGCCCACACCCAAGAAAAACCGTCGATTTTAAACTTAAAGGAAATCACCCGGGAGATGGGCAGGATTTCCCGTGACGCAGTCCAGCATACCACGGACGACCGATCCGACCTTTTTATTAAGCCCTGCTTCTCAAGGTCCGCAGACACTGGAGATGAGATAATGGCTTCGGTGAACCCACCTCGATCGCCGGCGGTTCTTTCCGGTCGGGGTTGGGACTGAACGGCACGTCGCTCCGCCGCTCGAAACTCGCCCAGACTAGCCCTTACGGGCCCGCGGGACTCATCATTCGCTTGTATGGCCCGGGATAATACACACATCTTATTTAGATCTTTATAACTGCGTGGCCGCTCGGCAAAAATCAAACGTGACCTCTCCTGGGGAGTGACCCCCTCGAAAATCATCTGTAGGCCTACCACCTCCACTTCGGGCAGTCCCAACCCTAGAATTCGTACAGCTTCACGGATACTGAGCGCAAACTCAGCAAAACTCTCCCCGTGGGCTTGCACCCGATAACAATGTTTATGTTGCAGCTGCTCCCGCAATCGGCCAGGCACGCATGCGTCCAACACCCCCCGATGGAAAGACGTCACACTGCCGCCACATCTTATAGATTGCACGACCCGCTCAGCCATGGACCCACGACAGTAGGGATACACGAGCTTAAGGGGGGTGCCATCCGACATCCCCGGGACGTCAGACAGCTGAAACAAGATCTTAAAAAACATCATCAACTTATCCACATCCAGAGCATCAACGACCGGAAGCTGGTGGATAATGGTGGAAAGGGGATTAGGTAATTTGTTATGTGAAACGCCTGACCCGCCCGAGAACGCCGGCAATTGAGCCGGCGGACCCGGCGTCTGCCCCATGTCCAACTCAGGAGGCTGAGGAGAGTTCACGGGAGGGTGAGATTTCCCCGGCTCGAATTTCCCCAACGCTATCGCCACCTGGTCCGAAAGCAACTTCAGCGTAGCGCTGACTTCAGCGATCGTAGTCTGGGAGGACAAGTTCTCAAGTCGGTGTTGTAGGTGCTCCGCTCGTTGTCGCACCCTCTGCCTCGCCCTCAGGATGGATGGGGCCGACTCCAGATCCTCCATCACCTCCCGTAACTCTCCCCACTTTTCCTGGCACAGTTCGATCTCCGCCGTCACATCGGTGATTTTCACAATGGACGTCGCCCCTCCGGAGGAGAGGGCGTCCCTTAACTGCTTCCTCAAGGAAGCGACATCACCTTGGGGCCTCCCACCCCGGGACTTAATTTCGAACTCTAGCTCGTGTTTAAGGAACAGGTCGGGATTCATCCCACTCATGCCGCAAACCGCTCTAATTATCACGCACAACACACACAACAATAAATAATAAGAAATGAACTGGAAAACCTCGAGTACTATCCTTCCATCAAGAGGATCCCCGGGTTCCCTAGCGCTGCGAAAACCCAATCCACTCCAGCACCAACACTCCGTGAGCCACCACTCTGAAGAGGGGAAACACATCAAACACTAACACAGAACAACAATACACACCACCGAACAACTACCACAACATATAACATCTCAACAAAGACACTTATTATAAACCACAAAGACTAAATCGGGCCAATGACAGTACCGACCTTCGGACGGGCCACACCGCATCCAGCTAACCTCACGCCCAGTAATTCGACCCTGAATTACAAACATCGTGCACTGCCATGCAACGCTCAAGACCCCCCGGCAGTTCAAGTCTCACAAAAAAATCCCCACTAAAAAACGCATGCCACGTGGCGGCACCAGGTTTACAATTCAAAATCAATTAACAATTATTCATTCACATAATAGACTCAATATGATAGAAGCAGAGATGTTAATTTAAACAAAATATTTAAAGTTCCAATTTGCCGGAACTATTCCCGAGTCTGCAAGCCACGTCACACCAAAGGACCCAAAGGTTCGACCCTAGAATAAACCACGCTCTGCTACCATTTTTTACCCCTCTTTCAATCCTTTTAGTACTTATAAAAAAAAACTTTTTTTTTGAAAGAGGGGCCACTAGATATTTAAAACTAGGCAAGAGCCTAGAGAAGCCAAAAATGCGCTGGGTCCATTATGACGGGACTTGCAATTAAACTCGAAGACTAAACAACAATAACAAATTTTATTAGCAATACCAAATTCAGACATTCAATGTATCCTTGATTGAGTTAAAAAAATTTCATCTAAAAACCTTAATCAACTCCCTAACATTATCACATTCTGAAATATAAACAGGTAACATCATAGTTCATAGTTAAATAATTTCTCATCAATATACATAAATACCACATCAATCAATATACCTACATGAATACACATAAAACACACGTACCTATATATATAAGTACATATATCGCACACACACATGTTCACCTGGCTGACAGCCTATATATATATATATATATATATATATATATATATCTTTTCACCATACCTCAGGATAATATGAGACCAGTATCTGTCACCAAGACCCCCATACCAAACTCCCGTAAACGGAGAAAGTACCCAGCCTGCTTTAAAAACTTTTCATTTAAAACAAAATCCATTGACTCGTCGGATTATAACAGAGTTACAACAAGGACATTATTAGAAGTATTCAAAATTTAGGAATGTTCACCCAAATAATAATGTGCCATCGCAAGGTCAACATGACTGCACGGTCTTATAAAATGTATAACAAATTTATAATTGAGAAGTAAGAATCGGTTGTGTGCTCATATTAACAATTCAACAATTAAAGCACTGGCTATGGCAGTAAAGAAATGATAAAAATTTACTTATTACTGAATTATCAAACAGCTGACATAAATTTAAAAAAGTATAATAAAATTTATAATTACAAGGTAAGGACCGGTAGTGTGCTCATATTAACGATTCAAAAATTAATGCAATGGCTATGACAGTAAAGAAATGCTAAAAATTTACTTATTACTGAATTATCAAACAGCTGACATAAATTTAAAAAAATGTATAAAACAATTTTAATTAAGAAAAATTTATAATGTAAAACTTGATAAAATATATTTGTGTTGTTCATACAGAAATGGGTAGACCTCAAGCAAGGCCATGCGCCAAACCAGATGTAACAAAATTTAACAAGTCAGAAACCAGTGGATGACCGCACCAACAGGTGATGATGACAGGTCAAAGCACCCCGAAACCCCTAAATAATCTTAAAAAACAAAACCCATATAAATCTATGAATACCATCATGAAAATGCCCAACCAAGTAATGCAAGTATAATTAACAGCCCTGCAAATCAGTAACCTTAAGTTACGCACACTTTTGCAATGAAAGAAAATTTTAACAGCAAAATCGGGTGACGCATGACCCCGTCCGGATTTACACTTACTCCGGGGGGCGTAAGCATTTGAAAAATGAATCTGAAAAAGTTATAATCACTAAATGTCCCGCTGGACTCGTGCACAAACAAAATCATTTAACTGGAGCTGTTCCAGGAGTTAAATCACAAGTTCTACATTGTAGCGGCCCAAAAATATTTCTGAAAGGTATAAATGTCACCTGGCTGAGTCCATCACAGAACCTGAGGTAATTGCAGCGTGTAGTTCATGTCCTCCCGGCGTCTCAGACGGAGAATCGCTAGTTTAATGCCAGTGGTGGCAGGTGATCGGGAAATCGGCTTAGATCAGGAACCCTGGTGTTGCGGTTTGGAAGCTCTTGAATAATCGTGAGTTATTCCAAAGACGCTAATGAGGAAGGCTGGATTGTTTGTTAGAAAGAAGTGGACTGTATTAAAGATGTTGAACATTCGTTTATTGAAAAAATCTGATTGTTAATTACGATCGGCACGTGCGGATGCATTTGAGGCAATAACGCCCGAAATTAATTTTGAATGAAATCGTGGTCCGTTGTAGATGGACGCAGGTAGTTGAATGAAATGAAATATTATAAATGCATGCTAAAAAATATCCAGATGCCGCGGCTGGAAGAGAAGTGTTTTACGAGAGTTGCGCTCGGAGTCTTGTTATAAACTGAACTAAACTTGGTTGTAGCCGGCGGTGATTGCCAGCTGCAGCGTTTGATAAACGCGTGACGTCATCCGCGCGTGCCGTATAGCTGTGGTGGACCGCTTACAGCTGATAAACCAGTACAAAGTTTAAACATACTGCCCGCCAAAATCGATTTTGTACATTAAGGGTTAAATTGAACAATATAATAATTAGACTTACATGTCGTAAGCGATACAATAATTGGCGCGCTGGCCAGAGAGCAATGACATAATAAACATAATACACTTAAAGACTTATACATAAAATTTGTAGAAAACAAAATTCATTAATCTAGCACAAAGCTTAAGTCAGAACAAAACAATTTCTGTGCTAGAAAAGGTACAACAAATAAAAAATGATGATAAAAATGAACCTTTACATAACTGAACATGATCTCTCTTGAAGCGTAACATATGGATAAAAAATACATATATTTAAACCTTAACAAACGTAAATAATAATCTTAAATTATATAAGAGAAACCATCTTGATCACTGCTTCATTGATAGTAATAGAAATAATAGAAACATAATGTTATCATAATCATATCAAAGTTCAATGGTACATGACATTGAAAAATACAATACACATATAGAATAATTGACACTATAAATATCACTTGTGAATCACTCAAACATATTGATAATACACAACATCCATAATAATTGATAGTACATATGAAACACAGTCACTATTGCAGTAATAGCTAGCGGCACGTAAACAATATTACAATGCTTATGATACAATTGACTTGTAGGCTCGCCCCGGGGAATGTCCCGGGCGTGGTCCATGTAATGTGACACGCACACACTCACACACACACACACACACACCTCGTATGGCACGCATACGATTAGTGTGTAGCCACCGGAAGGGGGCATAATTTGTGGATGGGTCGGCGTAAGATACCTAGCGCGGTGCGAACTTCTGCGACGCGTACTAAGGAATCTTGACCCGGAAAAACATTGGTAATTACCCCACGCTTCCATTCTAGAGGGGGGGAATTGTCATCCAAAATGAGGACAAGCTGTCCAAAATTCAAATTCCTTAACGGGGTGCGCCATTTATTGCGCTGCTGCAGCTGGTGCAGATAATCCCTAGACCACCGTTTCCAGATGGTCTGCGTAAATTTTTGGAGCAGAAGCCATCTGCCCAAATGAGTATTATTGCCTTGCGTATAGTCGGGTTCCGGAAGTGCCGTCAGTGGAACACCGACCAAAAAATGAGCAGGTGTTAAGGGTTCAGGGTCTCTAGCATCGTCGGACACCGCGCATAACGGGCGTGAAT
Organism: Magicicada septendecula; assembly: GCA_034769895.1. Classification (NCBI taxonomy): domain Eukaryota; kingdom Metazoa; phylum Arthropoda; class Insecta; order Hemiptera; family Cicadidae; genus Magicicada; species Magicicada septendecula. The sequence goes on along the minus strand of CM068368.1, from coordinate 570,307,756 downwards.
TAAGGCAAGCCTCAATTTGAGAAAGAAGAGTAGAATATTCCTCAAAATTCAAGATCGTACCGCCAATTACGCGACGTAAATGGAATTTAACACTCCTTACACCACTTTCCCACAAACCACCGAAATGAGGGGCTGAAGGGGGGATAAAGGACCATTTGATGCCGTAGAGGCCGCAAAACTCCAGAGAAGATTGCTCAACTTCCTTGGAGGTTAAAAATTTGTACCAATCATGCAACGTGTGGTTGGCACGACGAAAATTCGTGCCATTATCCGAAAATATTTGAGCGGGAATACCTCTGCGCGATATGAACCTTTTTAAAGCCGCTATAAAGGCGTTGGAAGTGAGATCCGACACCAATTCTAAATGGATGGCCCTAGTACACATGCATATAAATAGAGCGATATATGCCTTGGTCGTGGACTTAGAGCGCTGCCCGCCATGGCGCAAAAGTACAGGACCGGCGTAATCCACGGCCGACTGTGAGAATGGCCTTGACGGCGTGACCCTAGAAGAGGGTAATTGACCGAGTAATTGATTCGCACCTTTAGCCCGGAAACGAAAACAAGTGACACACTTATGTATCACTGAGCGGATATAGGACTTATCGTGTATGATCCAATACTTTCGCCTAAGCGAAGCTTGAGTTGATTGCACTCCAGCGTGCAACAAACGGATGTGTTCGTATTCAATTATTAATCTCGTGAGATGAGAGTGTGGGTGCAAAATTATTTGGTGTTTACTCTCATAGCTAAGTGGGGAGAATTGCAAGCGTCCTCCCACTCTTAAAATGCCTGATTCATCCAGGAATGGGTTGAGAGCAAGAATTTTACTACTGCGTGGAAGGCACCGGTGTGCCTCAAGTTCCCTAACCTCCACGTCGAAATGCAACTTCTGTGATTGCCGGACAAAAATCAAGAGCGTGTCAGACAATTCTTGAGCCGACAAAAAGGACGTGTCTCTATCAACCACCGCGAGCCTAGAATTGCGAAAAAATCGACGGCAATATGCGAAGACGCGAATAAGCCTCGTAAGAGATGAATAATTTTCAATGTAACTATGTGTTGAGGACGCGACAATTAGTGAGGTTTGAACCTGCTTGCGACGTTCCTCCTCAATGTCGGGAAAAGTACAGGGAGTATTAATGTCGAACGCGCTGGCCGGCCATGAGGCCGAATCACGAGCCAACCAGGAGGGACCATGCCACCATTGAGTATGACAGTGCAAACTACGAGGGAGGCAACCGCGCGATAAAACGTCGGCAGGGTTGTCATTTGATACTACATGACGCCAAATTCCCCTGCTGCTAACAAGACGCTGTATTTCCGCGACACGGTTGGCCACAAATACCTTCCAGCGGGAAGATTGCTGATGTATCCAGTACAACGCTATCATCGAATCCGAATAAAGATATAGTCCGTCAAAATTGTAATCGACGGCGTTTAAAACCTTGGACGTTAATTGAGCCAACAATAAACAAGCACAAAGTTCAAGTCTTGGAAGCGTTATCTGTTTCAGCGGAGCGACCCTAGATTTAGCACACAACAAGTTTGATAATATGGCGCCGTTCGAATAGACCGCCCGCACATAAATGCAACACGCGTAACCTTTAGCCGAAGCGTCGGCGAATCCGTGCAGCTGCAATGAACTAACTGGGTAACTGTTCGAAATCTTAACCGACCTCGTAATCTCAAAATGAGTGTCGGAGACTAATTGAGCGTATAATTCCAACCATTGATTCGATAATGATCCAGACAAGGGTTCGTCCCCATCAGTGCCCGCCAACCACAACTGCTGCACGAAATGCTTGCAGCAAAATGTGATGGGAGCGATTAAACCTAGTGGATCATAGATCCCGGCGATGATTGACAACACGCTTCTCTTGTTGAAAACGGTTAAATTATCATCACCCCTAACGGTGTATAAAAAGTTATCCCCTTCAACATTCCATTGGATTCCCAATGTACGCACGTTTTGACCCTTGCTGAGGTCACGTGTTACTTGGGTGCGAAGAGTCATAATCTTATGGTGGTTAGAGAACCATTTATGTAACGAAAAACCACACCTACTCAACAACCTCACGATCTCGCACTTCATTTCAGCTAAGCCGTTCGGATCATCCGAACCCGTTATGAGATCGTCTACGTAAAAGTCATTTGCTATGGCCTTAGCAGCTGTAGGTTAGTCGGATTTATTTCATATGCTATTTGAGCCAGACAACACGTAGCAAGGAAGGAGGCACTAGCAGTGCCATATGTAACCGTCCTTAACGCGTAATGTCGGAATTCCTTATGCGGTGCATCACGCCAAACAATGCGTTGCAAGTTTGAATCCTTAGGATTAACAATGATCTGGCGATACATCTTTTCAATGTCCGCAATAAGTACGTATCGGTGGGTGCGGAACCGAACCATTATCGAAAACAGATCCTGCTGGATCGTAGGACAGACCATTAAAGTATCGTTAAGGGACAAATTATTGGTGGTTTTAGCGGATGCGTCAAATACCACGCGCAATTTAGTGGTTAAGCTAGAGTCTTTGAAGACTGCGTGATGGGGCAGATAAAAGATCTCTGACCTGTCAAGCGACAGATCGTATTCATTAAGCGGCGACATGTGGCCAAGTCTTAAGTAGTCACTCATGAACTCACTATAATCCTTATAAAGGGTAGGGTTCTGCTTGAATTTGAATTCTAACGATTGGAATCTGCGGATGGCTCCGCGGAAAGAATCTCCCAAATAAGATTTATCAGATCTGCGGGGCAGGGCTACCACGAATCTCCCGTCGCGATTGCGGCTAGTGTTTTCCACGAAATGCTTTTCACACGGCGAGTCCTCAGATCGGGCTTCGCGACTAGAGATCTCCTCCAACTTCCAAAATTCTTTTAGCTGCGAGGAAATCCGATTATCATCCTTACAGACCATAAAGGAAGAAACCGGTTTAGTCATAGCGACATTGAATGGTAAGTCACCGGCCAAAATAAATCCTAACTTGGTTTCCTGAATTATAGGAAAGTGTGGTCCGCGCGTATATTTCATAGGTTCAATTAATTGGAGAAAATATTGAGCGCCGATTAATATATCGACTTGCGCCGAACGATGTAGATGAATATCCGCCAAGAATATGCGCTTGGGTAAATTCAAAGAGGCAAGATTGAACGACTCCGCCGGTAAATTATTATTTATACTGGGTAATACGGCACAGCGTACGTTTAACGTGAAGGGTTTATAGCGTGAATGTAGCCTTACATTAGTACTGAAGTCAGCCTGGGAAAGCGAGTTGTTTATACCCGTGATTGGCAGTTGCGATTTAACCAATTGGAGGCCCATTCTGTGGGCGAAATCCATTGTGCAAAAGTTCGCTTGAGAACCGGAATCCAGTAATATCCTAACGGGAAATTTTTTGCCGACTTTATTGGATGTCATACAGACGGCGGTAGATAACAATACCGATTTATTGGTCTGTGATTTCAGTGAACACTGGTTGTTAACAGAAGCTACGTCCCTGTTGGGGACATGAATCGTGGTGTGGTGACGCCTAGAACATTTTTTACATGAGAATTTTGAGGGACATTTTGAACCCTCGTGTCCCGAACGGAGGCAGTTTAAGCAAAGTTTGTTTTTTATTAACGCGTTTTTTCTATCAGGGATAGACAGCGATGTAAATTGTGGGCAATCGCTAAGTCTATGTCCACCGTTACACAGCCTGCATAAATTGTTTCTAATATGTGAGTGGAATGCGCCCTTTGGAGTGCTTATCTGTTTAACTGCCTTGCGATAAGGAGACTTATCGCTTTTGTTCAACCTGCTCGTTGGGCTAGTCGCGTTATCGAGATTTTGCAGTAATTTCCTACGTGAATTTAGAAAATTTATAAAATTATTAAAATCAGGGAATTTATGCTCCGATAAACTCTCTTTCCACAAACGTAAAGTGTAATTGTCAAGTTTTTTGGCTAAATAATTTACGACAATAATTTCGAACGTGTTGACTGGCAGTTTGAGATTATTTAAAGCGTTTATATTTGCAGAGATTTGATCAATAAATTGCGATATGCTAACTTGGGATTCCTGTTGAACTAATGGTACGTCTAGGACATTCCACACGTGGTGAGCGGAAACAATTAGCTTACTATCATATCTATTCCTCAACAGATCGATAGCCACCGCGTAATTCTCATGTGTGATAGGCAACGATTTTATTACGTTAAGCGCCTCGCCATGTAATGACGAGTGCAAATAGTGAAGTTTCTGTATATCTGTCAGATCTGCTCTGACATGAATTAGTTCAAGAAAAATATGGTAATAATGTTGCCACTCAACAATACTACCCTCAAACCGTGGTAATTTTATTGGTTCCAATTGAATGGGGGGTGTTTTAGGCTGTTAACCTTCAGCATTAATTACTGGTTTTTGGTTCACATGCTCAGCTTGCTCTAGCAGGTGTTGCAATTTACATTCTATATTGCAAAGATCGTCTTCCGTTTGCACTCTATCACTCGTTAAAGCAACGTCTGCTTCCTCAGCTTCGATTTGTGACTGTATCTCATCATATTTGGTGGATAATTCCATCAAATGACGCAGTTTTATTTTCAGCGCATGAGGATCGCTGTTTAACAAATCGAAGTTATCCGCGAAGGTATTTACTCGGGATATTGAGGCCTTAATTGTGCCTCGTTTTTTTATTAGAGCCCTTACATCGGCCATTATTACAGTTTAAGATAAAAAGGGAAAGATATTTAGAAAGCAATTGAGCATAGAGCATGTGAACCACAAACTTAATTTTGAATGAGTTTAAATACGTTTCGGTAGCTAGCGATCGTTGTTTTGAACATAAACTTACTCTCTCTAACTAATCAAGCTTGTTGGCAGTTAAATTATTGAAATTATGAATCTAAATGGTAACAAAGTATATCTTTATCTTTAAAGTTCTAACTGATAATGAGCTGCCAACCATTTATTAATTTGTATTGTGTAATGAGGTGTTTGTTTATACAAACGTGTTAAAAAATAACCACTAAAGTGAAATATTATTAAACGTCAAATATGAGTAAAGTTTATAGTCACGTGGCCGTCGATCCATTCGTGATGAATCTGGCTTCGATCCCGTTTGGAGCTGCTACACCTCCTGTCTCTGCTGGTCAGATGACGCCTCGTGGTGTACCCTCCATGAATTAAAGCTGTGGAATCTTTTTTGTTGACCTCGCAAATGTTGTCCTGCTTTGTCCCGTCGTCTCTGGTCTACTGCTTGGCCGAATCTTGTCGAGATGACTGCGACGTGATTCAGAACAATGGTGTCGCTCAGGACGAGAATGATGCCCGTAGGGCGTGATTAAATTCAGATCGGTTTGTCCAGGAATGATGTGTATAAATAAATGCTGTCGCTTGTGTACTCAGATATGAGAAATCTGTGCCGTGGGGACCAAAAATGATGTCGTTTTTTGGGCCCAAAAATATGAAATCCTGCCCGGTTGGACCAAAAATGATGTCGTTTTTGGCCCGAAAATATGAAATCCGGTCCGGTGGGACCAAAAATGTTGCGGTGTTGAAGCTCTTGAATAATCGTGAGTTATTCCAAAGACGCTAATGAGGAAGGCTGGATTGTTTGTTAGAAAGAAGTGGACTGTATTAAAGATGTTGAACATTCGTTTATTGAAAAAATCTGATTGTTAATTACGATCGGCACGTGCGGATGCATTTGAGGCAATAACGCCCGAAATTAATTTTGAATGAAATCGTGGTCCATTGTAGATGGACGCAGGTAGTTGAATGAAATGAAATATTATAAATGCATGCTAAAAAATATCCAGATGCCGCGGCTGGAAGAGAAGTGTTTTACGAGAGTTGCGCTCGGAGTCTTGTTATAAACTGAACTAAACTTGGTTGTAGCCGGCGGTGATTGCCAGCTGCAGCGTTTGATAAACGCGTGACGTCATCCGCGCGTGCCGTATAGCGGTGGTGGACCGCTTACAGCTGATAAACCAGTACAAAGTTTAAACACCTGGACAATTATATATATGGGCCATTACTCAAATGTTACGTAAGTCACAATACCCCTAGACTCCAGCATAACTCACACATTACCACATGCTCAGATTTAAATTAACAAAATATGAAATTTAAGTATGCACAGAAATTACCTTCAGTAAAAAACAAATAGAATTAAATAACTAGTTATACATCACTAGTTCGTCCGCTAATTAATCACTTAATGCAATTTTGAAATAAGTTGCAAACTCAAACAGGTTCATAAGCACGTTGTTTCAACCAAAAAACAAAATAAATTTTCTTACGCCCCACTTGACATAATTAAAAAAAATATACAGACATAAATACTATATAAATACCTTGCAACTACTTTATCTTAGCCAGTGTTAACATTCAAGACATGAATAATTAGAAATTAACCTGGGCTCCCCACGTGGTAACTTCACGTATTTATATCGCCTTGCATCGGCGTTGATCTTAGTTAAAATACAATTCTTTTTATCAAATACTAAGTAGAATACCTTAAATACACTTACCGGAGAGTCGCTGAGCGATTACTTATGCATAGCAGATAGACAAGTTTAAAGATCCAAATCTCACTGCATCCGGGAGGAGAACGACTGTCTAATTCAAGCGCTGTAAGTGAACTGCGTCAGCTTGCACGGAAAAATCAACTACGCCGCCTCGTTCCCAAAGCGCGCGCGGATGAACATAGCGAAAGTAATGATAACGCAGCGGGCACGCTAAGATAATTAATTAACAAGGCCCCTGCGATGACAGTCACATAATTAACTAGGAAATAGCCGAGTTATTCCAAAACTCGGCACACCCCCACTCCAAAAGGGCAACATGGTTGCCCCCACTGGAACTCAGTGGTACCCCGCAATGTACCACCCTTACAGTCATACTCGAGTTGCTATCGGTGTTCCCACCAGCCATGGCTCCCAGGAGAACAGAGGCTCAGAAGGAAAACGAAAGAGCAGAAGAAGACATGTAACGTGTAAGTGTGTTACCACCGCAGGCTGATCTGATCAGTGCCAGCCTACGGCAAGGAAAGACAGAGAAGAGAAGACTAAAGAAAGTACGGGAGGTCCCTCAGCACTGACCTCCTGAGACATGCCCAACTTAGGTTTCGAAACACCGATACAAACACAACAGGGCGTCATGCCCTATAGTTACTCCGAGGGACTAGCCCAAAACACCAAACAATAACAGTACCTCAGAATCACCGCCCACGTCTCACAGAACCCGGAAGAAAGGGGGGCCGGTCTCCATGACCCAATAACCTCACTTACATTGCCAAAACATACCGTCAACAATGTCACCAACCGGGCCTGCCGGCCCAGTAGGCCTCACACCACTAACTCCTATTTTTTGCAAGGGGAAGGTCAGGGAAATCGGGGAGATGGAAAGGGGCAAGGATGATTGAGAGGCCAAGACTGGGACTAAAGGTAAGGACATGGCTCCCTCCGGAAATAAGGACGAATGGAGAAAACCAAGACTCGCGAAGGCAGGGGCGCCTCCCTGAAGTAGATGAACGCCACCGGTCCCGTGGGGAACATCTACCCGCAACCTAAACATTCTACTCCCCTCCCCCAGAGCACCCCCCCAATTACACCAATCCTTACATAAATGGAGACCCGCTAATCCCCCCTTTTTTGATCAGCCCGTCCTCCCCCTTCTGACAGAACTTCAACTTCGAAATGTGAGTGACTATCTCTTTTGTATTACTTCCCGGTTCGCCCAAACTAGCCGTTACGGGCGATGCGAACCCCAGGATACGGTATGGCCCCGACCAGCGATAACACAACTTAGCGGCTCTCTTGTCCACAGCTGAGCTGATCGGATGACTTTGACAGTAGACCCGTCAAATTATCACCAGTCAAGTGCTAATATTAAGTATATACCAAGGTAACAATTGGGAGAATATTTGTTTGTATTCCCAATTCCTTAAACCTATAGGAATATGACTATGTTAAAGGGAAAAGGGATACCAGTAATTATGGTATTAAACAGTAATCAATTAATTAACAAAGCAAAGTAGACTAAAAAAGATGTTATTGCTAAGTGTTAAACAATTGTATAGATTAGGTAAAAAGTAGTTTATTTGTTCAAATATTCAGTAGAATCATAGCCATGTGGGCATGAGATTAAACTAATAGTATAGTACAACCTTTTGTTTTGTTAAGATAGTGTTATATGTTAAACAGTTTTTATGGTTGTTAAAAGTTAATTTAACTGTTAAAGATTTACTAAGATGTCAGTCATGGAAAATGACATTAAGGTAAAATGTTTATAAACATGGTGATGAAGATAACACCAGTACATAGGCCAGGTAAAAACAACTTTTGTAAATTTTAGATAATAATGTTAGGGATTTTGTGAAACAAATGTGGAAGGATAAATAGAATTATAGTTAAGAGTATACACAACGAATCTAGAAACAAAATAATCCATCTTAAGTTATTTAAGAAAAATTCAAATAACAAAATTGTAACATCTGTATTTCTTAAGTAAAAGTAGGCATGTTTAGTGTCTATATGTCACAAATGTAAAGATCAAAATAATGCTGCTAATAGTTTTAAATTCCCAATCAGTACAGAAAAGTTATACTGATTTAAAGGTTTTGAACAAATTTAGATTTTGAAATAATGAAAGTATATGACAATGTATATCCGAGTCAACCAATCAGATTCCAAGTTTACCCTTAGCAACCAGAAATTTCGGATAAATAAAATGAGACTTCTTTAACAACGATCATAGCGTACAGACGCGTTTGTAAAACGTCTTACATAATTAAAAATAAACTGTGAAAACACGTTCCAGACATATTAATACAGATAGAGATACATAACACGAACTATTACAAAGAAGTGAGGAACATCCAGTATTTGAAATAGAAGAATCAAGAACCAGGGAGAAGGACCGAAGCAGACGTGGGCCCTATCTTCGACCAAGAACCATACAAAGAAGAGGATTTGGTGACTTTGACATTTTATTATATTATGTATCAACACCAACTTTTGTGTACACGACTTTTTAAGAATTAATCAACTAAAACTACAGACACCATATCACACCAACACTAAGAACACTCACTAATAACACGATTTGAGATTGACACCTTTTCAAACAACACAAGAACGTTTGATTTTGATAATAATTATTAAACACCTAAACTGGACATAACCTATAATAACTAGTAATCACGATCCGACTGCTTGTGTGCACATTACACTCTAAACTTTGTAATATCCTTGAACTGTAAAATTTGTACTTTGATTTATAGAATAATATTTTGTTTAAATGTAATCCCCGAACCAGATACGCCCTGAGATATTTTATTTGTAATGGAAACAATAACCAATGCATTCTTTTGGTCTGTCTAAATACGGAATAATATCTGCTACTACTGTACCAACTGGTAAAAAGAAGACGTATAATTTGCGGCACAATTGTGATTATCATAATCAGATTTAAGAAACAATTAACCAATGCTTTACTGAATAAATGATTTCTATAAGGATATATGTTTGATGTTATATTTGCGTCGTTATTATTGCTGTTATATTTAGAAAATAAGTTCATAGAGCACAGCGGACACCACGACGGTTGGCAACGGTGAGTGAGGTCACTGAAACGGTACGTATAGTGGGAGCGAGCGGCAGATTACAAAATCATTCGCCGTTCAACATAACGTATTAATAATTACAAATTGACGACTCCAGTGCGAGGCGAAATAAGTCACTACATTTATATATTTGTTACAGATCGACGAACCCTTCAGTGGGGCAGAAAGTAAAGAGAGACACATTATTTATTTGTTACAAATTGACGCTTCCAACGGGCGGCGTATGTAATTTAAGTGCACACAACATAACAGTACAATAACACGAGTAACGAGTAACACAACAATTTACGTGTTGCAAATTGGCGAACCAACGTGTGAGGCGCTTAATTTAATTTAAATTAAATTATATATTAAATTATAATTTATAATTACACCAAAAAATAAACAAAAATGAGGAAGCGAGACGTATCGCGCAAACGAGCGGCCGAAACCGAGAAGGTAGACGAATTAAACATGGAAGATAAAGAAGCAACACCGGTCGAGAAAGTAGAAGCAATAATAAGAGAGGACCAAGGAGATAGACAAGAACCGAACAAAGCCACAGAGAGCGTTGACATGAAGAGCATCATGGAATACTTAAAACAGAGTCATGAAGATTTCAGTAAGAACTTAGAAAAATTGAAGGAAGAATTAAGTGAGAACAGTAGTAAGAACTTAGAAAAATTGAAGGAAGAATTAAGTGAGAACAGTAGTAAGAACTTAGAAAAATTGAAGGAAGATAATAAACAGACGAAGGAGGAATTGAGCCGAAAATTGGAAGAGACTAATGAGAAGATTGAAGAAAAAATGGGAGAATTGAAAGTGAATAGCAAGAAAATGGAGGAGAAAATAGACGCAAATAATAAAGCATTGAGGGAAGAATTGAAGGGAAATTACCAAGAGACCATGAATAAAATTGGATGAACACAAAGAGTCATTGAAAGTAGATTGGAATAACAAGATGGAAATTAATAACCGGCAATTGCAGGAAGAATGGGACAAGAAGCTGGAAGAACTGGTGACTGAAATTGAAAGGGTGGAATCCGAGACCAAGGAAAAGTGTGAGCGGATGAACCAAGAGATACTGAGCGTCCGGGAAGAAACGAATGGACGGATAGAAAACATACGAACCAATCAAGCAGTGATGCGGGAAAGATTAGAAGGTATGAGTACTAGTCTCAATGGAGTACAAGACCAAACAACTGCCCATGAAGATGAAATTAATTCCCTAAAAAACAGACAATGTACCGGTGCCCATACAACATGCGAGGAAAATCGAGAAGTTATCGACTTCCAAAATTATAGAAGAAACCCCATTCTATTCTTGGAACGAGTAGAAGAGAAAGTAGCCAAAACCGGAGAAGACCGATGGTTTGTGATTAGGAGTATTCTGGACGAAATGTTCCGAAAAGCCTATGACAATTGGTGGACGGCGATGCGGCCGAGTATACAAAACTTCCAAGAATTTAAAAAACAATTCAAATCTAAGTATTGGTCTGATGCCACGCAACATACGATAAGAAGTGACATAGGATTGGGCCGATATGACCTGCACGGCAAGCAAACTCCGACCGCATATTTTCTTGGAAAAATAAACATAGCCAGACATTTAGAGCCTGCAATTCCTACCGAATGTTTAGTGAGGCTATTAGCTTACCACTATGGTGGAGAAATTACAAGAGGCCGAATAAACGGACGCATACAAACCATCGAGGAGATGTCGACATTATTAGCGGAGATGGAACAGGAGAAGAACTTCCTCCAGTACAGACGAAGGAACGATGAAACGAATAGAAATAATGGTCGCCGCGACGCCCAATATGAAAACAACGGGCAAAGACCGAACAATAGTTACAACAACAACGGTAACCACTATAAACGCGGTTACCAAAACAACAATAACACTAACAACTATCCACGAAATAATGCGGCAAATAATAACAACAATAACAACAACCACTATTACCGTAACTCTCCTACAAATAATAACAATAATGGATACCAGCGTGCCAATGACAGAGACCACCATTACCAGAACAACCGAGGTTATAACAACAACTACGATAACCGATACAGGCATAATAATAACGGCAATAATAACAATCAAAACCAAACATATCGAAGATAAGTGAATTATGTAAGCATTGACGATAGAGATGTGGGAAGACGTTGGTACCAGGGACGAGCAAATTATAATGGGAACCGTGGAAGAAATTTTCAGGAGGAGAGTAACCAGCACTACCGTGATGAACATCGGCGAAGTAGGAGCTGCGACGACAACAGGAACAACAGAAACTCAGTGACGTTAGATAATAACTCCATTGAGGTACAAGAGTTCCAAAATAGAGACGGACCCGGTCAATCAGACAACAGGACTGAGGAGATCAGCCCTGATTTAAACGGACCGCGGCAGTGAAAATCCATCAGGTCCCATCACTGAACCGACAATTTGGGTACTTACTAGGACATGGCAAAATGACTAACGATACAATGACGATAGTGCACAATCACTTTTTAAAGAATGTGAGAGAAGAACTACTGAACGAAGACACGATAACGCACAATAGTTCGAATAATGAGATCGCTTATATCATCGCCCAAGTGAATGGATTAGAGACAAGATTCATGATAGATACGGGCGCAAACGTGTCGTTAATTGATAATAATGAATACATCGAAATTCAAAAATATAGTAAGGCCATCTTACCAACTTTACCAATTCAAAATATAATTTTAATCGGAGCCACCGGAAGGCAAAACAAGTCAATAAGGAAACAGGTATCATTAACAGTGACCAGCGGAAATGTAGCTATACCTATGATTTTTCTAATAGCTAGTAATCTACCATTTAATCTACTAATACGCTGTGATATTTTGAGAAAATACTCAGCAATAATTGACATGAGACAGGCCATAGTGTCGTTAAAAGTGGATAATATAGAATGGACAGCAAAATTAGTAGAAAATAAAAATGTACCTTCATGCAATAGTATAAGAAAATTCAATAATAATCAAGATGAGTCATGGAATATAAGAAGGGAATACTTTGGGAGTGAAGACAATTTATGGTTGGAAAAATTAGAAGAGATCCGACAATTTCGGTCAGAACAAAATGAATGTAATTTAACTACACAACAAATAGAAAAGTTAATATCAATATATAATAAATACCGCTATGTTTTCTATGATATACCTGGCAAAGTAAAAGATTATCAATTTACACTACAATTCAAGGAGCCTGTAAATTTTAATAAAAAATCATATCCCGTTGCTTATGCATTAAAAGAAGCAGTGAGGACTGAACTAGACAAAATGATAGCAGAAGATATTATTGAGTATAGCTGTTCCCCATATACCAGTCCGTTAATAGCCGTTCCCAAGAAAGATGGCAGAGTACGACTCTGTTTGGATGCTAGAGAGATTAATAAGATCATAGTTAATGACAGAACATCTCCCGGAGAGATTGAGGAGATATTGAAAAAATTCAATGGCATACAATTTATCAGCACCTGGGATACTGTTTGTGGGTATTGGCAGGTGGAGTTACACCCAGACAGTCGAAAGTACGTCGCCTTTATTTTCGAAGGGAGGAACTACCAGTTCAAGAGACTACCGTTTGGACTGGTAAACTCAGTAGCTGTATTCGTAAGATGTATGGACCAGGTGTTGGGTCCAGTTACTATTCCATATACCACAGTCTATGTTGATGACTTGTTGATTACTTCAGTGAATTGGGAAGACCATTGTGACAGAGTAGGACAGGTATTACAAAAACTATCAGACAATAACGTTACCCTAAAACTTCAAAAATCCAAGCTTATCGCCAGTGAAGTCCAATTCCTGGGTTTTAACTTAACAAGACAAGGAATAACACCATCCAATGAAAAGATTGAAGCAATCCAGAAGTTCCCAAGTCCTAAAAATAGAAAGCAACTTCAATCATTTCTGGGACTTTACAATTATTATAGGAAGTTTCAGAGAAATTATTCTGAAATGACAGCAAAGTTTTCTCCACAATTATCCTCTAAGAACAAATGGTCATGGGGACAGGAACAAGACAATTTACTCCAAATGATCAAGCATAATTTCCTAAGTTCAGTTATATTAAAACATCCTAATTTCAATCAACTTTTCTTTATGAACTGCGATGCCAGTGATATAAGTTTAGGATCTGTATTATATCAAGAAGATAGTGAGGGAGACCATCAGGTGGTGAGTTTTGCAAGCAGAATACTTAATGGATGTGAACGCAATTATAGTGTAACGGAAAAGGAGTTATTAAGCGTTGTATTCGCTTGTGGGAAATTCAGAACCTATATTCTTGGATACCCGATAACTGTGAGGAGCGAACATAAGTCAATATCTTTCCTAAAAAATTGCAAGTTTAACCATGGGAGATTGACAAGGTGGATACTCGCACTACAGGAGTACCATATAAATTGGGAGTATGTTCCAGGAAAACAGAATATTGCTGCAGATATATTGTCCCGGATTAACATAGAACAACAAACTTTTGAAGGGGAAAAAGAAACAATCATCAAGGTATATACTATAATAAAAAACAAATCAGATTTGGAAAACATCATGAAATCAATTGCACAACAACAAACAGAGGATACAAAAATCAACAATTTTAGACAAAGACTGATCCAACAGGATGAAAAAATCACTGCATATTACTGTCTACATGAAGACATACTATTTTACAAACCAAATAATAACCAAGGATCATGGAATGTGGTGATACCTAAAACGTTAGAAACAGAATTAATACTGGATTACCATAGTCGATATCGGCATATGGGTGTATTAAAAGTAATGAAGGCACTTGGGGAACACACTTACATTAAGAATATCAACAGGAGAGTTAGAGAATGTATTCGGCAGTGTCACATCTGTCAATTGGCAAAATGCAATAACGAAAAAACAGAAGGAATTATGCAACCTATTACATCAACTGGTAAATTAGAGAGAGTATTTTTAGATGTGTGTGGACCGTTACTTCGTAGTGGAGGGAGAAGACAGTATAAATTTATTATAATCATGTTCGACCATTACTCCAAATTTACAAAACTATACCCCATTAATCGGGCGACTACAAAAAAGATTCTGCAAATAGTGATCCAACAATACATACCAGAGTTAGGAGCTCCAAGATCAATTATTACCGATCACGGAACTCAGTTTCGAGGAAGGGTTTGGAAGGAGACTTTGTTAGATCTAGGTGTCAAGACATATAAAACACTTGTCTATCACGCAAATAGCAACCCGGCGGAAAGAGTACTGAGGGAGGTCGGCCGTATACTCAGGACATATTATTTTGATAAACACCAGAAGTGGAGTGACTAAATTACACAAACAGAGAGCTTTATCAACTTAGCTTACCATGAAGCAATACAAGATACTCCATATACCATAATGCATGAATGACTACCACCCCGAGAAATTAGTGAAATAATCAACTTCCCAAACAACCCAGCTTACCAGTTCGACAACGTGAGATTCCACAGCAAACTGAATGAACAAGTGGAGAAAAGGAGGAAAAAATACAAAATAATTCAGCAGAAAATGATCCAGTACAAGATTGGAGACAAAGTATTGTTAAAAAACCGCGAATTGCCAAGTTCTAAGGAAGGAATAGCAAAAAAGCTATTATTACTGTATAATGGACCATATGTTGTTATAAAAAACAATAACAATAATACTTATGTCATTAGTGATGTGGAAACAAAAAAGATTAAGGGGACATACAACCAAGTTTCCTTAAAAATGTATTATGAACCTAATAAACAAAGTTGAATACCACAAAATTCTAAAAAAAAAATAGTAAGATCAACTTACAACTAATTATTTGTGAGAATTAATACGGAACTGAAGAATTTATTATTATAATACTTCAAAATTCAAAAGAATATAGTAAGCTCATCTTACCAATTTTGATAATCCAGAATATAATTTTAAATGAAGCCAAATAAACAAATTTGAATATCTCAGAATTCAAATAAATAGTAAGGACAACTTACAGTACATTTTGATAATGTTATTATGAATCAAGCGGATAAACAACTGGGAATAAATTTCAAAATTCTAAACAAAGTAAGTACCCCTTATTAAATATAATTATGAACTTATTATTGGAATATAAAAGAAAGATGCAACATTCATAAATCAGAAGAAACCATAAGGTTATAAAACGAATAAGAAAAGACAAATGTAGACAATCGACGATGAAAATAAGACAAGACTAGAAAAGAATTTACTACAAATAACCTATCATGATTGTGAGAGAATTAACAACAACTAAAGATGCAAATACTTGTTATGTTTTAATTGAATGAAAATAGTGAATGAAAAATGAAGATTAAGGAGTACTGATAAAGAAGGAAAGAAGATAGTACCAATTGAAAATAAAAATGTTATTAATATCGCCACAAGAAAATAAACATCTGGAAGAATCAATGGAAAGAAATATTTAGATCTGAGAAGTTAAGCTGAGTGAACCATCCCAAGAATATATTGTTATATTATTTTTATTTTATTTAGTCGTGAATAGACTAATGATTATTAAATGTGATTGACTGACGAGATAGCTCCAGCAATCGATATTATTGATGTATTATGTATTATAAGGACAGCGGGGTATTAGGTCAAGAGAGCCCCTCGACTGATTCCAAAATATATGGTGATTAATTTGTTAGGGAAGTAACATGTTCCAGGGATAGAACACTTATAATTAAAGACAAGTATACCAGATCATAAAAAGAATAAAAAATGATAATGTGAAAGAGAAGATAATTGATAATTTCAACAAAAACAATATTTTATTAAAATAATCAAATTTGGTGGCAGGGTAGTATGTAACATTACATTTGGAACAACTTAATATCGTACCTGATTTAATGAAGACTTTGGATAAGAAGCTAAACAAGAAGAACAATATCTTCCAAGATGATAGTGAAGAGGAACGAATAACCATTTTAGACTGACTAGTAATACAACTGACCGTACCCAAATTAATGATTTAGGCAAAGTGATGCAAAATACATTCAACCCCGATTATGACATGAACTTTCAATAATGACAAAATAAATAATTATAAAGACAGACGGCTTATGAACCAGTACTATAAGGAAACAAATGGTTTCATTCAATGTATCATAATATCAAGATAATCAAAATACAAATTGAGGGATAATAGGCCCAAACATGTAATACTATGTAAAAAGAAATATTAGTAAGTGATTAATTTAAATGATGTAATGAAAATATAACGAAACTTATTATAGATACATGAACCATACAACTAATCGTAATAAATAGTGATCATAAGATTGTCCAGAAAACAACAAATAATACCTTGTTCACAGTAACATTTTATAACAAGAGTGAAGGTCTTTTAATGGCAATAAAATGTAAAAACCCATAAAACCAATAAGAATAAGTATAAAAATAAAACCATTCTAAAATGGTACTGAAGTACAATACAGTTAATAAATAAACTAATGTACAGTAATTTTAAGAAAATACTATATGTAAGATTACATGATAAAAGTGGAAATAATACTTACATGAGAAGGTAACAAATAATTAATCAAACAGTCAAAACTAGATAGATTAATTATTTATAAGTGTGACAAATAGAATCCAAAGAGTGCAATACTAACCAGTGATAAAATAATAAACCAAGTGTTTTTTGAACAAGTATCACCAGTCAAGTGCTAATATTAAGTATATACCAAGATAACAATTGGGAGAATATTTGTTTATATTCCCAATTCTTTAAACCTATAGGAATATGACTATGTTAAAGGGAAAAGGGATACCAGTAATTATGGTATTAAACAGTAATCAATTAATTAACAAAGCAAAGTAGACTAAAAAAGATGTTATTGCTAAGTGTTAAACAATTGTATAGATTAGGTAAAAAGTAGTTTATTTGTTCAAATGTTCAGTAGAATCATAGCCATGTGGGCATGAGATTAAACTAATAGTATAGTATATCCTTTTGTTTTGTTAAGATAGTGTTATATGTTAAACAGTTTTTATGGTTGTTAAAAGTTAATTTAACTGTTAAAGATTTACTAAGATATCAGTCATGGAAAATGACATTAAGGTAAAATGTTTATAAACATGGTGATGAAGATAACACCAGTACATAGGCCAGGTAAAACCAACTTTTGTAAATTTTAGATAATAATGTTAGGGATTTTGTGAAACAAATGTGGAAGGATAAATAGAATTATAGTTAATAGTATACACAACGAATCTAGAAACAAAATAATCCATCTTAAGTTATTTAAGAAAAATTCAAATAACAAAATTGTAACATCTGTATTTCT
Source organism: Magicicada septendecula (assembly GCA_034769895.1). Classification (NCBI taxonomy): domain Eukaryota; kingdom Metazoa; phylum Arthropoda; class Insecta; order Hemiptera; family Cicadidae; genus Magicicada; species Magicicada septendecula. Next base: position 570,289,825 of record CM068368.1, on the reverse strand, counting down.
TAAGTAAAAGTAGGCATGTTTAGTGTCTATATGTCACAAATGTAAAGATCAAAATAATGCTGCTAATAGTTTTAAATTCCCAATCAGTACAGAAAAGTTATACTGATTTAAAGGTTTTGAACAAATTTAGATTTTGAAATAATGAAAGTATATGACAATGTATATCCGAATCAACCAATCAGATTCCAAGTTTACCCTTAGCAACCAGAAATTTCGGATAAATAAAATGAGACTTCTTTAACAACGATCATAGCGTACAGACGCGTTTGTAAAACGTCTTACATAATTAAAAATAAACTGTGAAAACACGTTCCAGACATATTAATACAGATAGAGATACATAACACGAACTATTACAAACAAGTGAGGAACATCCAGTATTTGAAATAGAAGAATCAAGAACCAGGGAGAAGGACCGAAGCAGACGTGGGCCCTATCTTCGACCAAGAACCATACAAAGAAGGGGATTTGGTGACTTTGACATTTTATTATATTATGTATCAACACCAACTTTTGTGTACACGACTTTTTAAGAATTAATCAACTAAAACTACAGACACCATATCACACCAACACTAAGAACACTCACTAATAACACGATTTGAGATTGACACCTTTTCAAACAACACAAGAACGTTTGATTTTGATAATAATTATTAAACACCTAAACTGGACATAACCTATAATAACTAGTAATCACGATCCGACTGCCTGTGTGCACATTGCACTCTAAACTTTGTAATATCCTTGAACTGTAAAATTTGTACTTTGATTTATAGAATATTATTTTGTTTAAATGTAATCCCCGAACCAGATACGCCCTGAGATATTTTATTTGTAATGGAAACAATAACCAATGCATTCTTTTGGTCTGTCTAAATACGGAATAATATCTGCTACTACTGTACCAACTGGTAAAAAGAAGACGTATAATTTGCGGCACAATTGTGATTATCATAATCAGATTTAAGAAACAATTAACCAATGCTTTACTGAATAAATGATTTCTATAAGGATATATGTTTGATGTTATATTTGCGTCGTTATTATTGCTGTTACATTTAGAAAATAAGTTCACAGAGCACAGCGGACACCACGACGGTTGGCAACGGTGAGTGAGGTCACTGAAACGGTACGTATAGTGGGAGCGAGCGGCAGATTACAAAATCATTCGCCGTTCAACATAACGTATTAATAATTACAAATTGACGACTCCAGTGCGAGGCGAAATAAGTCACTACATTTATATATTTGTTACAGATCGACGAACCCTTCAGTGGGGCAGAAAGTAAAGAGAGACACATTATTTATTTGTTACAAATTGACGCTTCCAACGGGCGGCGTATGTAATTTAAGTGCACACAACATAACAATACAATAACACGAGTAACGAGTAACACAACAATTTACGTGTTGCAATGTGTATATATATTTCCATAATTCACTACGTGTGTGCTCCAAGGGCATTGCCAAAACATACCGTCAACAATGTCACCAAACGGGCCAGCCGGCCCAGTAGGCCTCATACCACTAACTCCTTTTTTTTTTTTTTGCAAGGGGAAGGTCAGGGAAATCGGGGAGATGGAAAGGGGCAAGGATGATTGAGAGGCCAAGACTGGGACTAAAGGTAAGGACATAGCTCCCTCCGGAAATAAGGACGAATGGGGAAAACCAAGGCTTGCGCAGGCAGGGGCGCCTCCCTGAAGTAGATGAACGCCACCGGGACCGTGGAGAACAGCTACCCGCCACCTAAACATTCTACTCCCCTCCCCCAGAGCACCCCCCCCATTACACCAATCCTTACGTAAATGGAGACCCGCTAATCCCCCCTTTTTTGATCAGCCCGTCCACCCCTTCTGACAGGGCTTCAACTTCGAAATGTGAGTGACTATCTCTTTTGTATTACTTCCCGGTTCGCCCAACCTAGCCGTTACGGGCGATGCGAACCCCAGGTTACGGTATGGCCCCGACCAGCGATAACACAACTTACCGGCTCTCTTGTCCACAGCTGAGCTGATCGGATGGCTTTGACAGTAGTCCCAGTCCCCGGTCTGAAAGGGGTTAGGAATTCGCCCCTGATTATATCGTCGACGGACCCGCTCGTTCGCTCGCAGCAAATTCTTCTGAGCCTCCTTCCACCTCTCTGCAGTTCTATTATCTGGCTCCCGTAGTAGAAGATATTCAATATTCCATAAGTTAGTCAACGGGAGTGCGGGCGAGAATCCAAACATGATCTCAAAGGGAACGGCCTTATGACTGTCATGCAGGGCCGTATTAAAGGCTAGCTGTAACCACTTCAGATTCTAGTCCCAGGTGGTCTGTTGCTCAGCATGATAAGCAATGAGTGCGGACCTGAGATTCCTATTGAATCTCTCCGCATGGGACGGCTGTGGGTAATGAGAAGTGGTTACATGTTTGATCCCACTGGCGAAACACATCCGCCTGAACTCACCTGAAATGAACTGGGGACCTTTGTCGGAGGCAATGATGGTCGGAAGACCAAAATGCTGAAAGATGTGGTTCTGGAGCGCGCTTACGGTTAAACGAGCCGTTGCCTGCCGTAAGGGCAATAGCCAGGCAAATTTCGAAAAAGCATCCACATAAACAAGCAGGTAAGAATTACCTGACTTGCTACGCGGAAGGGGCCCCACGTAGTCTATGAATAACTTCTCCATCGGTTTGCTCGCCACGTCAGATGACAACAACCCTAACTTAGTGTTCTGGGCAGGCTTGCTCAAGCCGCATAGATGACAGCTCTTAACCCTCGTAGCGATGTCCCTGTCCATGCCCATCTAGATGAAATATCTCCTAATACTGTAAATGGTTTTTGAAATTCCCTTGTGACCTCCTACTGGGGAATTATGATAATAACTGAAGACCATGGGCACTAACTTGCTAGGCAGCACGATCTTAGGGGCACGTCCCTTTCTCTCTCTACAACACAGGACCCCCTTGGACAAGAAGTAAGGGGCCTGTACGTTACCCTCCTTTATATTCTGGATGATAGGACCCAGCTCTTTGTCGTTCAACTGATGGGGTAACACATCAGTGAATGCTAACGGAAAGTCTAGCAGAACAGAACAGGGTTGCTCAGATTGGACTTCACTGGGCTGGGAAAACATTCGTGACAAAGCATCTGCAACCACATTTTGAGTTCCCCTAATGTGTTGCACCTTGAACTTATAGGATGAGATCTTAACCACCCATCTACCGATTTTACCCAGTTGCCGGGGATGAGCAAGAAGCCAAGAGAGAGCCTGATTGTCGGTCTCGAGCAGGAACTCAGCGTGTTCCAGAAAACGCCTGAACTTATCTAGAGCGTACACAACAGCTAAACACTCTAGCTCATACACGGAAGACTTTCTTTCCTGCTGGGTCAACGTTCAGGAAATAAAGTCCACAGGCTGCCTAGCACCATCAACGACTTGGGACAGAACCGCCCCGAGCGCCACCGAAATCGCGTCCGTCTGCAGGATGAATGGTTGAGAAAAATGTGGCATCCGTAGCACCTGTGGGGAGATGATAGCTTCAAAGGCCTTCTGCTGACTCTCACCCCACACAAATTTAGCCCCCTTCTTTCTCAATTCATTTAATGGTGCGGCAATCTCTGCCGCATTCGGAATAAACCTCCGGTAAAAGTTCACCATACCGACGAACCTAGCGATGCCCTTGGCATCCCTAGGAGGGGGAAAATCCCGGATCCCCTGTGTCCGTTCAGGGTCCACTGTGACACCCCGGTGCGAGACCAGATGCCCCAAAAAAGAAATACTCTCTTGTGCAAAGCGCACTTTCTCAGGATTAACCGTGAGGCCCGCGTTCCTCAATCTGCACATCACCTCCCTTAGATGACATAGGTGTTCATCATACGTCTTGCTGTATACTAGCAAATCGTCTAAATAATTGAAAATGAATTTGAATTTAATATCCTGAAATACCATGGTCGAGTAGACGTGTAAGGGTTTCGGCGCCCACTGCCAGACCCATAGGAACTCGCGCATACTAATATAAATTCCACGGGACACAGAACGCCGTGTAAGGTCTGCTTTCTTAGGATAAAGGGATTTGGTGATATGCAGCATTGAGGTCAATTACGGTAAAATACTTGGCCTCACTAAACCAGTCAAAAGCCGTGTGGAGATCCGGAAGGGGAACCGAATCCACCTCAATGTTAGCGTTCAATTTTCGGTAATCAATCACCATACGGTGCTTACCCCCAGGCTTGGGTACCAGGAAAGCTGGACTAGCATACCTTGAATTGGAAAGTTCAATGACCCCTTGCTCTAATAGCTCTTGAACCTTCTCCCTTAGAACGGCCATCTTCGGAGGGGCGAATTTATAAAGATGTGACCTTACTATTTTGGAGTCAGTGAGACGAATTTTGTACTCCAACAAATGTGTGAGTCCCAAGGTAGGAGTTAACACTGAGGGAAATTCCTCACACAGTTGGTCCAAAGCCTTTTGCTGGGCGGGAGTGTGATGGTCTCGTGCAGAATCGGGACAAGCTACCTCTTGGATACCTCCCTTGGCTCCCTGGTATCCAAGGAAAGGAATAACTACTCCCCGATTAAACTTGAAATAACATTGGTGCCCATGAATATCCAACACGAGACCACTTTTAGCGATGAAATCGGCACCTACTATACAATCAACTCCCAGAGCCGGAGAAACTAGGAAAGCTCACACCCAAGAAAAACCGTCGATTTTAAACTTAAAGGAAATCACCCTGGAGATGGGCAGGATTTTCCGTGACGCAGTCCAGCATACCACGGACGACCGATCCGACATTTTTATTAAGCCCTGCTTCTCAAGGTCCGCAGACACTGGAGATGAGATAATAGATCGGGCTGAACCTGAGTCAACTAACGCTCTGAGCTGACCCTTTTTTACCTCGAGCTACAGGAAGGGGCATATAGAAGCCCGTTGCGGGTCAGTGGCAAGGACCTTGATGTCAGAAGAGTCGGGACTTATCCTTGGCCTGGAGGTGCTCGAACACCGAAAAGATTTAGGGCGAGGGGAAGACAACCTCCGACCTGTCTTCCCCTGGCTAATTAGTTTTTTGAAGACCGGACCATCGGGGGAAGCGCTGGACGCAACCACCCTCCGGACAATCGCGGGCCACATGCCCCTGTCTTCTACAACGAAAACAGATTACGCCTCTCACAGGCCCACCTCGATCGCCGGCGGTTCTTTCCGGTCGGGGTTGGGACTGAACGGCACGTCGCTCCACCGCTCGAAACTCGCCCAGACTAACCCTTACGGGCCCGCGGGACTCATCATTCGCTTGTATGGCCCGGGATAACACACACATCTTATTTAGATCTTCATAACTGCGTGGCCGCTCGGCAAAAATCAAACGTGACCTCTCCTGGGGAGTGACCCCCTCGAAAATCATCTGTAGGCCTACCACCTCCACTTCGGGCAGTCCCAACCCTAGAATTCGTACAGCTTCACGGATATTGAGCGCAAACTCAGCAAAACTCTCCCCGTGGGCTTGCACCCGACAATAATGTCTATGTTGCAGCTGCTCCCGCAATCGACCAGGCACGCATGCGTCCAACACCCCCCGATGGAAAGACGTCACACTGCCGCCACATCTTATAGTTTGCGCGACCCGCTCAGCCATGGACCCACGACAGTAGGGATACACGAGCTCAAGGAGGGTGCCATCCGACATCCCCGGGAAGTCAGACAGCTGAAACAAGATCTTAAAAAACATCATCAACTTATCCACATCAAGACCATCAACGACCGGAAGCTGCTGGATAATGGTGGAAAGGGGATTAGGTAATTTGTTATATGAAACGCCTGACCCGCCCGAGAACGGCGGAAATTGAGCCGGCGGACCCGGCGTCTGCCCCATGTCCAACTCAGGAGGCTGAGCAGAGTTCACGGGAGGGTGAGATTTCCCCGGCTCGAATTTCCGCAACGCTTTCGCCACCTGGTCCGAAAGCAACTTCAGCGTAGCGCTGACTTCAGCGATCGTAGTCTGGGAAGACAAGTTCTCAAGTCGGTGTTGCAGGTGCTCCACTCGTTGTCGCACTCTCTGCCTCGCCCTCAGGCTGGATGGGGCCGACTACAGATCCTCCATCACCTCCCGTAACTCTCCAAACTTTTCCTGGCACAGTTCGATCTCCGCCGTCACATCGGTGATTTTCACAATGGACGTCGCCCCTCCGGAGGAGAGGGCGTCCCTTAACTGCTTCCTCAAGGAAGAGACATCCCCTTGGGGCCTCCCACCCCGGGACTTAATTTCGAACTCTAGCTCGTGTTTAAGGAACAGGTCGGGATTCATCCCACTCATGCCGCAAACCGCTCTAATTATCACGCACAACACACACAACAATAAATAATGAGAAATGAACTGGAAAACCTCGAGTACTATCCTTCCATCAAAAGGACCCCCGGGTTCCCTAGCGCTGCGAAAACCCAATCCACTCCAGCACCAACTCTCCGTGATCCACCACTCTGAAGAGGGGAAACACATCAAACACTAACACAGAACAACAATACACACCACCGAACAACTACCACAACATATAACATCTCAACAAAGAGACTTATTATAAACCACAAAAGACTAAATCGGGCCAATGACAGTACCGACCTTCGGTCGGGCCACACCGCATCCAGCTAACCTCACGCCCAGTAATTCGACCCTGAATTACAAACATCGTGCACTGCCATGCAACGCTCAAGACCCCCCGACAGTTCAAGTCTCACAAAAAAATCCCAACCAAAAAAACGCATGCCACGTGGCGGCACCAGGTTTGCAATTCAGAATCAATTAACAACTATTCATTCACATAATAGACTCAATATGATAGAAGCAGAGATGTTAATTTAAACAAAATATTTAAAGTTCCAATTTGCCGGAACTATTCCCGAGTCTGCAAGCCCCGTCACACCAAAGGACCCAAAGGTTCGACCCTAGAATGAACCACGCTCTGCTACCATTTGTAACCCCTCTTTCAATCCTTTTAGTACTTATAAAAAAAAACTTTTTTTTTTGAAAGAGGGGCCTCTAGTTATTTAAAACTAGGCAAGAGCCTAAGAAGCCAAAAATGCGCTGGGTCCATTATGACGGGACTTGCAATTAAACTCGAAGGCTAAACAACAATAACAAATTTTATTAGCAATACCAAATTCAGACATTCAATGTATCCTTGATTGAGTTAAAAAAATTTCATCTGAAAACCTTAATCAACTCCCTAACATTATCACATTCTGAAATATAAACAGGTAACATCATAGTTCATAGTTAAATAATTTCTCATCAATATACATAAATACCACATCAATCAATATACCTACATGAATACACATAAAACACACATACCTATATATATAAGTACATATATCGCACACACACATGTTCACCTGGCTGACAGCCTATATATATATATATATATATATATATATATATATCTTTTCACCATACCTCAGGATAATATGAGACCAGTATCTGTCACCAAGACCCCCATACCAAACTCCCGTAAACGGAGAAAGTACCCAGCCTGCTTTAAAAACTTTTCATTTAAAACAAAATCCATTGACTCGTCGGATTATAACAGAGTTACAACAAGGACATTATTAGAAGTATTCAAAATTTAGGAATGTTCACCCAAATATTAATGTGGCATCGCAAGGTCAACATGACTGCACGGTCTTATAAAATGTATAACAAATTTATAATTGAGAAGTAAGAATCGGTAGTGTGCTCATATTAACAATTCAACAATTAAAGCACTGGCTATGGCAGTAAAGAAATGATAAAAATTTACTTATTACTGAATTATCAAACAGCTGACATAAATTAAAAAAAGTATAATAAAATTTATAATTACAAGGTAAAGGACCAGTAGTGTGCTCATATTAACAATTCAACAATTAATGCAATGGCTATGACAGTAAAGAAATTATAAAAAATTTACTTATTACTGAATTATCAAACAGCTGACATAAATTTAAAAAAAATGTATAAAACAATTTTAATTAAGAAAAATTTATAATGTAAAACTTGATAAAACATATTGGAGTCATGCGCCAAACCAGATGTAACAAAATTTAACAAGTCAGAGACCTGTGGATGACCGCACGAACAGGTGATGATGACAGGTCAAAGCACCCCCAAACCCCTAAATAATCTTAAAAAACAAAACCCATATAAATCTATGAATACCATCAAGAAAATGCCCAACCATGTAATCAAGTATAATTAATAGCCCTACAAATCAGTAACCTTAAGTTACGCACACTTTTGCAATGAAAGAAAATTTTAACAGCAAAATCGGGTGACGCATGACCCCGTCCGGGTTTACACTTACTCTGGGGGGCGTAAGCATTTGAAAATGAATCTGAAAAAGTTATAATCACTAAATGTCCCGCTGTACTCGTGCACAAACAAAATCATTTAACTGGAGCTGTTCCAGGAATTAAATCACAAGTTCTACATTCTAGCGGCCCAAAAATATTTCTGAAAGGTATAAGTGTCACCTGGCTGACTCCATCACAAAACCTGAGGTAATTGCAGCGTGTAGTTCATGTCCTCCTCCCGGCGGCTCAGACGGAGAATCGCTAGTTTAATGCCATTGGTGGCAGGTGATCGGCCACCAGCTGGAGTGAATCGGGAAATCGGCTTATATCAGGAACCCTGGACAATTATATATATGGGCCATTACTCAAATGTTACGTAATTCACAATACCCCTAGACTCCAGCATAACTCACACACTACCACATGCTCAGATTTAAATTAACAAAATTTGAAATTTAAGTATGCACAGAAATTACCTTCAGTAAAAAAAATTAGAATTAAATAACTAGTTATACATAGACTGTTCGTCCGCTACTTAATCACTTAATGCAATTTCGAAATAAGTTGCAAACTCAAACAGGTTCATAAGCACGTTGTTTCAACCAAAAAACAAAATAAATTTTCTTACGCCCCACTTGATATAATTAAAAAAAAATATACAGACATAAATACTATATACATACCTTGCAACTACTTTATCTTAGCCAGTGTTAACATTCAAGACATGAATAATTAGAAATTAACCTGGGCTCCCCACGTGGTAACTTCACGTATTTATATCGCCTTGCATCGGCGTTGATCTAAGTTAAAATACAATTCTTTTTATCAAATACTGAGTAGAATACCTTAAATACACTTACCGGAGAGTCGCTGAGCGATTATTTATGCATAGCAGATAGACAAATTTAAAGATCCAAATCTCACTGCATCCGGGAGGAGAACGACTGTCTAATTCAATAGCTATAAGTGAACTGCGTCAGCTTGCACGGAAAAATCAACTACGCCGCCTCGATCCCAGAGCGCGCGCGGATTAACATAGCGAAAGTAATGATAACGCAGCGGTCACGGCTAAGATAATTAATTAACAAGCCCCCTGCGATGACAGTCACATAATTAACTAGGAAATAGCCGAGTTATTCCATAACTCGGCACATAAAAACCATTCGATTAAGCAAGGGCATTGGCCGAAGAAAAAGTCAACAGGTCTGGTCAAGATGAACCCTCCCTATTGCAAGCGGAAATAGAGGAAGAACTAGCACAGAAAGTACAAATAAGTGTAACGACAAAATAAATCATTGGAAAGCCAAATATGGGTGTCGAGACAAAACTCTTCCTTGTTTCTGAGCTGATAGAAGCGCCCGAGGCAAAAGTGGCTGAAGATGAGTTTACGCAAGAGATTGTTGACGAGAACCAAACAGACTTGGCTCAGGCAATGGTGTTTAGGTCATCAGTACATGACGCAACGGGAGGGATTTCAGCAAACCTAGTGGTTGAGCGGAAGACTCACATTCCTGGGGACGTGACGTTCGGATCACACGAGACTGAATTCGAATAACCGGAGAAATATCTTTCGCAAGGACGTCCACCTAGGTCACCTGGTCGAGTATTACTTCAGAGACGGTTTGCCAGTTCGGGACGAACAGGCTTAAGGAGGAGGAAGTGTTACAACATTACAGAAGAGACTACGTGTTTATCGAATATGCCAGAAGAATCTCGCTCTAATGTGTGTGGCATACGTGACTGTCAACGCACTCGCGAGAATTTTCTCGAAGCCGCCAGCAGCGCGGACTGTGTCAAGGCCGGAATTAATTACGCAGTACACACTTACGTAGTTTGGAACGTTCTTATCTGTGAGCGGAGGTATAAATACATGGCGGCAGCGGCCTTAGATTTTCAGCTGTAATCGCGATATATTTACAGTGCTGTCCGAGTTTATTGTCGGGCGATTACAAGTGATTACTGTGTGCGATCAAGTGGTTATTAGTGAAGTGTTTAATAATCGGGCGGAATAATTGTAATACAATTTATTGTGTTTAATATTAGTGGATATTTTATTGCGTGTGAACAATTTTACTTTATTTGTTGTAAGAGACTGTGTTGTTAATTACGAACTGTTTAATTGTGAAAATTAAACCTGGTGATTAGTGACTTAATTGGTGTCTTGTATTTTGTTTCCACTGTACCTACGACGATCAAGTAGACCGTCGTAACAGTATTAACTTAGATGAGTCAATGGAAAATGTGTAGTAACATTACTTACGCATATGAACACTATATGATTAATTACTGTCAAGTGTAAAAATGAATTATAAAATATTAGTAGAAAAGATATTTGGAAAATCTGCGAATATTGTAGCGTAGAAGGATCTACGTATGTTAGGTATTAAGAAATCATGTTCTGTAGGCATAATCTACCTCATTTCTATCTTATATCAATATTACTTCTAATTCTTCAATTACTATACCAAGTTAAATCTTCACAATACTTAACAACTACAATAAAGCAGTGTCGCGTTTTCTCACAGATTGAAACAATTAGCAAACTTGTGGATCATCATACAGTTACAACTGTAAATTCAGAATAACATTTCTATAAATTCTACTACACTGAATACTATAAATTCAGTATACTCTTCGCATGTAATGGAACAACAAGTGTTATAGATTTATACGCTTCTGTAACAGAGGATTATCTCGATTTATTAGATTTTTTCTGTTAGCGACTTTTGCAAGTGACATTTAAGATTTGGTACTGACAACACACATATAAGGCTATAAACTACTGTTATGGTTACATCTGATGTTTAATTTTTACTGTCATTTTTGTTGAAGTTCTCACGTTTTTAAGTTGTTTACATTACATTAGCGCCAAGAAAGCTTTTATTCTAAGAGTTAAAAACAGAATGTTTTGTAGAAATGTGACTTTTACATCCTATAAACTCAGAAGGATTTTCCTGTCTTATGGATCTGCTTTAGCAGGATTTGCAAGAATAATATGGATCCGTACATACCATATGAAATTATGACAATTTGATCTCAAAATATTCTGTACTCCAAAATTACAGGCGCACCGCCGTTTTAGTATTTAGCAATACCACCAATACATTCGGTACTTCAGTAATGACCTGTGAATTCGTGTAAGACTTGCAATAGTTAGTAGTAAAACCTAGCGATGTACACCGAAGAAGGGCAACAGCTTGAAAAAAATAGGTGACCCATATTGACTCCGTATATGAAAAGATTTTCTTGAAGATAACCTGGAGTAAATAAGAACTCATGTAATTTAGATTGATATAACTTTCTTAATTTCGCGTTTTCTTCCACCCCCTAAATTTTCAATTTATTTCCAACTCTTAATTCAAAAGAAAAGATTATAACATCATCGCTCTTGAACTGTAACTTACAAAATACTATGAAGAAAGTGTTTTAGGTAGAACCCTTTGTTGCACTTCACATCAGTAAGTGAACGCATAGTGATGAATGCGGAAGTAGGGGGTTTAAACCATCTGTTTTCATTACCGTATCGTAAGCTACGAGTGCAGGATTAAACCATTAATAGCTGTGTGCACTGCTAGTATTAAGTGTACACAGTGTACTGCTACTGTGTTCACAAACAGTGAACGGAGCATATTTATCAACCTTCTCCTTCAACGTTTTATCTTCACATATGACCACATGTTCGCGTGACATGGCACTTGATTTATTCGTGCAGGGTCAACAAGTAAAGGAAAATTAGGTTTCATGTGATTTACTATTAGTTTCAGTTTCATTTATATGAACTGTTTTAATAAAACGTGTGTTCATACATATAATAAACACACAAAAACAAAAAAGCGCGTGCGCGTAAATGCGATTCACAAACGAATAAAGTACATATTACGAAAAACCACTTAAACGTAAAATAACTAGAATTATATTTATGGAACTTATTGTTTGTTATGTATGATTGTTCTTTGAATAAATCTAAAGCAGAAAACAGATAATTAATTTATACATGAATGTAAGGTTTTGGATATCATTACAATCACTAGTGAGTGGTCCACATTTTATTTAAGTTCTATTTGAGGTACATTTGCGTAGTTGGTGTTAGTTATTTAGAAAATACATACTCTTGAGGATTACATAAAAAAACGCTTTCAACAATCGAACAGACGACTATTAACATTTCATGTCACTGTGATTAACTAACAATGTAGCAGGTGAAAAGAATGTTCTCAGAAATTAAACACGTCAGTATATTAAACTGGGTTGCGTTTTACTATATACACTTAATAAACTTATTTATCATAGGTTGAGTAGTTCGTCATCATGACACTATATCAACTGGAAAGTGTAGAGTGATAAAGGTGCATCATCAACAAAAGCTATTTTATCTTTTAGATTTCGTGTGTGTGTGTGTGTGTGTGTGTGTGTGTGTGTGTGTTTCTTTTTAGTATATATGATGTATTTTTATGTTAACTGATGTAATTTATTCTACATGTACTGTACACAAAAAGCACTGAGTAGCTAAAAATAGACCTATTTGGTAAATTTGTTCGATGAAAATATTAATTTGAACATACATATTATATACTGTATTACTAACATACGCACATATTACCAACTTAAAAGGTACATGACTTTTGGTTTAAGAAAATTGTACTTTTTAAAATATTATTGTCCTCTTTTTATTTAAAAATGGTGTATCATTTTATTATTCATTCTAAATTACAGTATGGTATTTCTTGTTGAGTAGGTACGTATTTTTCAACTGTTAATCCAATCATAGTCACACAACAGAAAATAATTAGAGTTATGGCTGGTGGAAAGAGAAATGAGCCAAACTTGCTACTATTTAAGACTTTGAACATTATTCCACTAAAATATATTTTTATTTATCGAGCTTTAACGGTGTTTTTTATGAGAGGTGGTTACTTTATGGGTAGTGCTAAAGTCATAATTGTGTAGTAGTATCACGGAAACGAATTAAGTTTTTAAAACATCTTTTGCATTCTGTGCAGCTAACAGTTACAATAAACTTTGGAACTTTATTACTGACGTAAATAGTAACTTTATTTACGATTTGAGATATGTCAGAAATTGGTTGCTGTCTTTTGATAATGTTGAGGTTTCTTTAGGTAGACTTTTTTTAAATATATGTATCAGTTATTTTTTGCTACGTTATGATTATTATTTACTAACATAAGTTAGGTAATAATGCTTACAATTTCCTTTAAATATAATTGAATTTTCCCAAGGTTTTGTAGATAAATGGAAAATATCTCTAGTGGGATACTCCAATATTTTACATCTTATCTACATCTAATATATATTAAGAATCTTTAATTTTAGTTGAATATTTTATTGGAGTTAAAATTATTTTATTTTCTTTGAGCAGCAGTCTTGTCTGCTAAAACCGAAGGTAACCTCCACATAGTTATGCTAAGGAGGTACCTATCTGTATTCCATGTATTGTATGTGAATTTAATTTATTTGAAGGTTAAATATGTTATTTCTACTGTGTTCTTTGAAAGCTCTTAGTAAGTTAAATTAACTCCCCATTATTGCGTACCAACCTGTACATGAGTAAGTCATGTATTGCAATCTTACGAGCCATAATTCGTAATTTTGTTCATAATTGCGCCAATACCAAACTGCAAGGCAGCACCAAAATCCTATACAATACAATAGGACGCAGCATTACAAAAGACTAAATCCAACTAGATACCCGCTTGTAATATTACAAAGATAATCCGGTCCATGATCATTTCCCTTACGCCCTAACTTGATACTGTTAACTACCGGTTTATTGAACTTCTGGTCTAAATCCTTACCGTTCTGAATCAACAGGGTTACCTCATGTAGGATGGGGCACTTCACTAAGCAGTGTGGTCTTGGTTGGAGAGAGGATAACGGCTCCTTTGGGGACTAACATCACTTCATCCAACTCAGCAAACTTGTGAGGACCAGTGCCCAGTTAACCCTGCACACAGCTACTACCTCTCCAAATTCCCTCCACCCGTAAAGTAAACACTCCTAATTATACAAAATTCATGTTCTACAAAGTTATGCCAGTCCGTGTACTGCCATATGGCTGTTAATTATGGGCAACAACTAAGGAAATAAGTCAGTAAAACACAGGCCTCGGAAATGTCGTTCTTAAATATAGATGAAAGGTGTTCTAAACTCGACCGTATAAAGAATAATGAATGAGTATAAAGAAGACTGTAGAGAAGATTTACAAGTTTGTAACTTGTATGAAAAATTAAAAGATTACAAACCACGGTGGAACAACACTTAGAAAGAAAATCAGATTCTAGACTGGCCTAAAAAACTGGAAATTCAAGCCTGTAGGACATATGTGTGTAAGTAGACCCAGGAAGAGATGTTTTGAAGGCTGGACAAGCAGCCCCTTCCCTATGCCGTGTTGTAAAAATGATAATGATGATGAATGTAAAAAAAATTGATAGTACTGTATTGTTTATATTGTATGTAAACATTGGAAATGATGATCAGTCTTTGTTGTATTATTTTACGCGTATATACTACAGAAATAAAAATTTCTCCCTTTCTTCTTTTTTATTTCATCTCAGCGATGTACACAAGGTATCGGGGCAAATGGAATGCACCTGTGCTTGTTGACTGTTGTCCAAATGTGACAAGAGATGCCCAAGAAGTAGAAAACAAACCAAAAGCAAATATTTTATGTTACAAATTTACAAATTCCTTTTGATTCTAAAATTATTTATGAGGCTTACTTTAACACATACAAAAGGCCTGCGTTAAGCGCTTCTGGAATTTTGCCGAATCTTTGCTCTGGAGGGGGAGCGGGATTGATACATTAGTTGCGATAGTACTGACTACTACTTTATTCTTTGTATTCTTTATTAGTGCACACATGTTAACTAAATGGTTTCCAGTTGGAGACTTTTTGTAAGTTCAAGTTTTGAATCTAAGTTTGAGTCATGACTTAAAGGGTTTCAACGTTGAACTTTGGTTCTTGATCTTAAAGTTTCCGTTTACTGTCTTTAAACAAAGCTCAAGGCCTAGTTATAAGAATCAAGAGTCATGATCCCTTTCCACGAAAACAGGCTGACCTCACATCTACGTATACAAAATTAATAAAACTAATCTTTCAATAATAGCATATAACGCGTTACATAATGAATAAAAAAATGCGAAGTACAGAATGTACTCAATTTACTAAAGATAGACACAGTCAACTTTGCCAGTCGATTTAGTGTTAGATCATTTTTTGTGAAGAAGATTATTCTAATTTCTTTCTGGCTCATAGTGGATGATGTCAGATGTGAACGTAATTCCGTTTTTCCAGCTAAATTTTAAAATAAACTGCGTTACAGCGACCACTACAGACGCAACATTGATTACTTTGCAAATACCGATAAAAATACATAGGCCTATACAGTATAGTATTCACATTTATATACAGGCTACACATAGAGGCGCGCGAGGGCGCGCACACACACACACACACATAAAATTAAATTTACATGTATAATCTATGAAGGATACAGCAGAAAATACTAACAAAATTAAATCTTTAAATTTGTCTTAGACACATATACGTTTATATTTCCTTATTTTGAAGCACTACAAATGACTATACTAAACAAAATACGCCTGAGACCCAAAAAAATTATGAATCGCCTACATTTTTTTACGTTACAATTTTCATTGCGAAGTTTTAAATTTTAGTGAAAAACATATGTATGCCTAGAAGTAATGTAACTGATATGAACTTTACAATTACTCTTAGTTACTTTATAAACCACGAAATTGCAAACAGTTACTGAAAAGCAGACATATGTTACACTGAAATGTACATTAAGGAATGGAACAGACCCACGAAATTCTATTCAGAAACCGAGGACGAAGTATTAATCCATACATAGAGGCTACTACCTTCATAACAGAGGAGAATGCATGATTTATTGATTACCCTTGTTTGAGCAACAATGTGCGGTGTCTAAAACCGCTCAGGGCAAATTGATGGGGGGCTATGTAGCAGAGCATGTTTTAATCACGTATTAAATTATAATAAGCGGCTTGTAGTGTTCTAGTATGCAATAGTGTTCTTGTTTGTAGTATGCATTTTGCACCCAAAATATGATGGAACTATTAAATATTTTATCTGACTATAAAAGTAGTATCTTCTTAAAAAAAAAAGATTTTTATGGATTGTACACATTTGAATTTTAATTTAACTCTCATACTTTGCCATAACAGAAAAAATACAACTGCGACTTTTCGACCACCCAAATATTCGGCACCCGTCTTCACACTAATAATATACCAATACATGTAAAGAAATACAGCCTAATACCGTTTCTCATGTACACTCATACAGTCGCAGTGTTTTGCTGACCTTGGTGGTGTACAAGTGATTATGTGAAGTTTTACTATTATCATTTCGTTGACTCTCTACCACTGGTTGATAGATTATTATTTATTTCTTTACATGTATTAGTATACAATTAGATTGAATACGGTTGCTCGTAATAGAATAATTGTTAAGATTAATGACACTTGAAACAGAAGCAACTGAGTTACTGATATAGAAGACAATATTAAGAAGTGCACGACACAACGAAAATGGATACATGCATCGTAATGTATTACATTGTAGTTAAATTAAAAATTGCGAAAATTTATCTTTTCATTGCATACAAAGAAATCGCGTGCTTTAGTTTTTTATTTGAATTCTTGGTTCAATAAGTGTTACAGACCAAACAATTACATGACTTTCTTTGAACACCAAAATTGTTTTAACAAAATTGCTTTTGAAGTCAAACTCAGTATATTTATCATTTAAGTAAACAAAGTAGTTAAATGGTAATTTAAAATGTATTTATTAAGCAGGCAATAGGAATTATCAAACTACAAAGATATTTAGGAAATAAGAGCAAATTAAATGTGGCATAATTTAGTAGGAGAGTTCTCCACGGCTCCGAAATTTGATTGAAGCACTTCGTGACAAATCTTTCGTAATTCTAAACTACTGCATACACAAAATATGCAAAGAAAACCCCTCACCATATAAATGTTTAAAGAAATATAGATTAATGATTGATAATTGGTCATACTTATGTTATCCATTAATATTGGGTTAAAACCACACGTTTTAAGCGACTGTAAAAGTTATCAGTTATACGTACTGAAAGTACGTAGATTTAGTATAATATAAAAATGAACAATCCCTCGTAATCTTTTAACTGATACTTTTACTCCGTATGTATATAACCAGTAATTACAAATTAAGCTTTTAATTATTTTTTGGTAATTTGTTTTATAATTAAAATATTTGCCGGTCTATAATCATGTAATTTTACACAAAGAATTGTATTTATTCTTTATCAAAATTTCCATTTACTTGACGATGCAGTACGAAGACCGTATTGAATGAAAACCGTTTAATTTCATAGACCGGGCTTGTCTTCTTTCTTACGTACAAACTTATGGAAAGAAATTTGGTATCGAAAAAATTACTTCGTAAGCACTGGTTATATAACTACGGAGTAAAAGTATCAGTTTAGAGATTACGAGGAATTGTTCATTTTTATATTATACTGAATCTACGTACATTCAGTACGTACAGTTGATAACTTTTACAGTCGCTTAAAAAGTGTGATTTAACCCAATATTAATGGATAAACAGAATTATGGCCAATTATTAATCATTAATCGATATTTCTTTAAAATCTATATGGTGAAGGGATAATAAGGGGTGAGGTGTTTTCTTTGGATATTTTGTGCATGCAGCAGTTTAGAATTATGAAAGATTTGTTACGAAGTGCTTCAATCGAATGTTGGAGCCGTGGAGAACTCTCCTACTAAATTATGCAACATTAAATTTACTCTTATTTTCTAAATATCTTTACAGTTTGATAATTGCTATTGCCTGCTTAATAACTACTTTTTTTATTATCATTTAACTAACTTACTTTGTTTGACTTAAATGATAAATATACTGAGTTTGACTTAAAAAGCAATTTTGTTAAAATAATTTTGGTGTTTAAGGAAAGTCATGCAATTGTTTTGGTCTGTAACACTCATTGAACCAAGAATTCAAATAAAAAACTAAAGCACGTGATTTCTTTATATGCAGTGAAACGATAAATTTTCGCAATTTTTAATTTAACTACAATGTATTACACTACGATGCATGCATCCATTTTCGTTGTGTCGTACACTTCTTAATATTGTCTTCTATATCAGTAACTCAATTGCTTCTTTTTCAAGTGTCATTAATCTTAACAATTAATCTATTATTCTTTAAGAGTATTCTTATATTAACAGGCGTCTATTGCTAAGTTTCACAATTGTGATAATAGCTGCTACTTTGTTAGTAATGTTAAAGTCTAATTTTCAATTTACTACTGGAGACCAAAAATGAAATGTTTTATTAAACACAATTTATGCATACCGCACTTCATTGAAGAGATTACGTTCTCTATTCGTAAAAAACCGCAACGGCCTCTAACAATATTAAGTTTATTTAATCGGCATTGAAACCAGTGAATACTTACAAATCACAACGTGCTATTCGTTCTTGACAAGCAGAACTAACTGAATATTGGCTGTTTCAATATTTATAAAGATAGCATACATGGACACTATTATATGACTATTATATATTATATGAAAGTGTTTATATGACTTTCATAATCATATAAACACGAAACAATCCGGAAGACTAATTGCGCAGTTATTATTACCTTCTTGCAAATTTCGTACTGTTTATATACTGTTAAACATCAATTTGTGCATTGTGACATTCCACGTTATAAACATCACTGCCAACGTTACTACTTGTTATAAGTTGACTTTTTCGTCATTGTGTCACCAAATTGTAATTACACAACGTACAAACCTAGGTTTTGTCGTATCACCATCAACCAAAGATACGTACCGTTAGGGATACTAAAGATGCTTCATTGTTTCCAAATAAAAAGAAAGGTTTTGCTCACATCATCAGAAAACCGAATAATACTGTACGGGTACGGCACTGTAAGGACACTCAACCGCTGTATTGCACGTAAGTAAACAAACAGATGCGGTCATTGACCGCAATGTAAGCATGGAAATCCTATATCCGAAAACATACGGACTACTATTATGCGTGATAAAGGAAAAGGTATTTATTCATTTGTTACGAGTCACTCTAACGTTCAGGAACTGCAACCTATCTCAAATCACTAACCATTGTGGACAACCAAGCACAAATACAAAATAATTTTTTACCTTCGTAAATATTACAAATGCAAGGTTAAACCAACGCACGTTCAAGCCACGGACGGATAATCGGCGCTTTAGTGCATTTCTGTTCGTATTTCTGTTCTTTTCCAGTAAGCAATTGCCTTCGTTTTATTTTTTCTGACATTCTTCCTCTATACTGTCTTACAAAATTATATATAAAGAAAAATCGGTTCCTGAAAATTGTGTTCACCTGGTTCAATCAGGATCAGATCGTCATTATGTTCACGAAGTCCTCTTCATTAATTTTATTTATGAACTCGTGGACCTACGCACTGCCAATGTGTTATCACTTGCTTAATATAAATATTAAAAAGTCGTAGATAAAGGTCACCCTTGTCACCGGGTCACCTCTATTTACGTGTTCTATTTCCTCCAGCTCTTTTAAGCAGGCTGGCGATGGAATCTGGTCTTTATACAAGCTTTGTGTTACATTTAACTCCTAAAGAAAACAGCGTTTTTTACCACTAGCCACAGTTTTTTACCTATTTACATGATGAAAAGGTTTTTAAATAAAAGGTGGTTGGGTTTGTAGGTTCTTTCTTTTTTTCTACGAGTTGGCGAAGTGCAAAAACTATATATGTGAAAGAATGACCCAGCCTATTCTTCAATTTTTAAATTTCCAGTACTTTTCTGTGTTTTTCTGCATAATGTCTTAGCTTAGAGCTTATGCTCAGTATTTAGGTAACTTATGATCCCTTTTCTTCCTATAGTTATGTTTGCCCCCTTCTTGTAAATTGGTTGAAATTATACAGCTTTATAAACTTACGTGGAATTTCCTGGCTAATGTTTCTTGCACATTTCGACAAGAGTTAAACGAACAAAATAAGCGCTGCTTAATAACACGTCCATATTTGTACAGTATAAAATTGGAGTTCTATAAAATAGTCGCATAGAATAATTTAGTACATGTGACAAAAATTTGTTATAAAAATATTTTTTCCCAAAATTGCGTAATGTAGCAACTGGCTTTCTGTTACTATTTCAGTTTAAGTAAATTCACGTCCTTCAGTTAACACAGTGGTTCCCAACCCGTAGAAGTCTGCGGACCACTCAGCCTGAAATTGAATCATGTACGGACCACCCCCAACCCCCGCCATACCACCTATGAGTTTTAACCCTTCCTCAGCGCCTTTCCCATAACCAAATTCAAAGGTGATTAAGTAAAACAGTTTTTTAGAACACATTATTTAATATTACTATTAATTAGTGTACAGTACAAGTTAATTACAAATTATTTAATAAATAAAAATTACTTTTTTATAATGTATAGCCTACTACATATTATAAAAAGTCTCAATTACAAATTTATGTTGAAACAACAATTTTGTTTGAAAAGGACGTTGAAAAAAAATTTTACCTCAACGTTTTTCTCAGTGTGACTTTTATGCACGAATTTGTTTGACAAGCTGAGGAATTCTAGGAGTTAGGCTCTTGCTTAGAGCTAATCTCAAATCACTGCTTGTACCTAGCCGATTTCTTTGTTTGTTTTTAAACAACAATAAAGTCGAGAATCCCTGCTCACATAAAAATGTTGTCGAAAACACCATGAGATACCGCAAAGCTGCTTGCCGAATGTTTGGGTAAGATATGGCTTTTTTACACAACAACTCTTCTTGGTTTACGCCAGATTCAAACGAGTCCTTGAAGTTACTGTCATTTTGAAGTTCAATAACCTCCTCTTGAATATTATCAGGGAGATCCTTAGGCTTGACAATGAAAGGTTTCGAATCAGTTTTTTTTTTATAATTTGAGTCTCATTGCTACCATATTCAGGGAAAATAGCGAGCAAATTTATTCTTGAGAGTCCCTAAGTGACTGAGTACATTACGTTGCAGCTTGTCTGTAACATTGGTGTAGTCCCCGTTGTCAGCAAGGGTTTTCAAAGTCGGGAAAGATTGAAAGTTTTCTCTTCAACTTTGGCTATCCAGAGATCAATTTTACACAAAAACGCACGAAGTTTGTCCTCGAATACAAATATATTACCAACATCTTCAAACTTTTCGTTTCCAGAACTTTGAAGTTGTAAGTTCAGCGGGTTCAAATGGCCAAAAATATCTACCAGATATGCGAGTTGCATCACAAAAGTTGGTTCACTCGATTGCTCCAAGAAATGCTGCATTTTCGTCTCAATCTAAAATACTTTTAGCTCTTCTCTCAACTCATATAAGCGTGCCAACATATTGCCTTTTGACAGCCAACGAACCTCAGTATGAAAAAGTAGTGTCTCGTGCTCAGAGTCTAATGCTGCACATAACGTTTTGAAAATACGAGTGTATAACGCACTACTTTTAACAGCGTTCACCATCTTTATGGCCAATTTCATTGTATTCGACAAGTCTTCCGGCAATGTTTTTAATGCTAATGCTTGGCGATGAATTATGCAGTGCATCGTCACTGTGGAGGGGTTCTTCCCTCTCACCTACGTTGCTAAGCCTGAACGTGATCCTTGCATAGCAGGGGCTCCGTCGGTACAAAATCCAGCCAGCCTTTTCCACTCAATGCCATGCCTCTCAAAGTAATCACAAGTGATTTTCATGATACCTTTTCCTGCCGAGGTTGTTTTCAACTCTTGGGATATTAAAAGTTCTTCTTTGATTGTGTTGTTGTCTCCTAAATACCGAACAAAAACTAGCAACTGGCAGCATTGAGCAACGTCGGTACTTTTATCACACTGCAAACTGAAGTATGGAGACTTTTAATTTCACAAACCAGCTGCTCTTCAATGTCACTGGACATTGTGTCGATCCGTGCCTTCACAGTATTGTTCGATAGGGGAATATCTTGAATTTTCTTAGAAGCTTCAACCCCTAAAACGTGTTCGACTGCTTTGATCAAACATGGCTTCACTAGGGTTTCGCCAATAGTATGGCTTCTTTGCCTTGGCGATTAACTGTGAAACCTCAAATGAAGCTGAGAGGGCTTTTTCAGACAATTCATACGCTGTACCAGTTTTCCCTAATTTCATTTTCTTTAAGTTTTCTAATTTTCCAGCGAAGAATTCAGGTGGCCGGTCACTCAAGTTAGAATGAACTGTCTTAAAATGACGTTCTAGTTTTGCAGGTTTTAAGGCTTCACTGCTGAGGACAGCAGCACAAATCACGAACTGGGGTCTAATCACCTTATTTACCTCAATTGCTGTAAATCCGAACTTGATATAATCACTGTCATATTTCCGCTTTGGAGCCATTTTCAACAGAAAAAGTACAAACACGCACAATAATATAGCGCAATATCAGTAAACACAGCAAAAGCTACCGAATGAATCGCACTGCTCTGCAAGACTCACTGATACAGACTGAGCAATTGAGTTGCCGACTGCCGTCTCATCACTACATGAGTACGCAGTACACACCCAGCACTGATAGCCAGTGAGCACGTGACTGCGCGGCGCGCGCAGACAGGCAGACATAACCACGAAGTGTTCACGTGATAGAGCTCAGATAGATCCCTGTGCCTTTCTGGTTGTTTAATGTTGGTGAGAGTTCATTTGCCACATTTAAACATAAGTTAAGACAATTATTTTGTACCATATTCTAATAATAATTATTTTAAAGATATTTTAATTCAACAGCTGATAGTCATCGGCACGGATATATTCACCCCATCTCGTTCAACGCAGATCGCTTACAAAATCCCCATTTATTGGCAACTTTTTTATATGTGCTGTCGGACCCTCCCGTGGACCACTCCCTAGGCTCTCGCGGACCACTTGTGGTCCGTGGACCACCCGTTGGGAACCACTGAGTTAACAGTTCATGTAAGAGGTAAGAGTAACTACATTCCATTTTGTTTGGCAAGATTCAAGTTCTAGCTACGACGCCGAGTTAATTCCATCGCCTGATTAGAGAAGCCATCGAGATCTTTTGGCATGCCTATCCCAACATCAATAAACATGATAACCTTATATCCTAATGTACCTTGGTTTTTCGGGGATGTTAGCAAGGAGCCAATAGGAAATGCACTTTGATGAGGCAATAATGTATGGACATAACGTGAGCAATTGTTGAACCTAAATGTACATAGTAAAATTGCTTTAAATGTCGAACTACTTTTTATCTAAATTTTGCGGATCATTAATATACGCCAACAATAAAGCATGGCCTAATAGCCCAACTACTTTAAAGTCATTCCACATCGGTTTTCGTTTATTATAAGGAAAGAACACTTTTCGACAGAAGAAAGATATGAAGGAAATACTTCTGTCCGAGTTATCTCACATTTTATCGAGCAATTCTTCTCATTGTTTGTGTCATCCAATGATGAGTCAAGCAGCACACACCTATTACTCAAAAACTTACCCTTGCTGTTATTTTACATCCAAAAAAGAAGTTTATTACAATAAGACTAGAAACAGGTGTCACACAAAAAGAAAGCTTTATAATTGCAGAACAATAAAACAATTACTGTAAGACGATCTGAATAAAAAAGCAATATACAAAATACGAATCACGGAATCTAAAATTTTTAAAAGCATATGTAGCGAGGAAACAAAGACCTAATGGTGTACAGATAAATATTGTTTTATTGTTGTATCTTCATACAGAGCAGACTCGGAAACACAAATTTGTTTGAAACACAAGTAGAACCTTAAACGCTCTGTTACATCCACAAGCATTACTAAGTTTTATATTTTCCGTTCTCAGAAAAGTAGGCTTCAATAGACGTTGGTAATGACGTATTTATTTTTGGACATTTTAATTCAAACGTTTAGTACAAGCTTCGTTAATTATAACTTGCTTTAAAATTTTAAAACCTATAAGTGGCCTTAACCAAATTTTAAAGTTTTGTGGGACTCCACCATATATCATTGTACATTCTTCAAATTCTACTGTACCGTCTAATTTCTTCTTAGTTTCGGTTATGACAAATATTTCAATTTTCGAATTTTTCAGATTTTATTCAGTTCAACTCCTTTATTTCCTAGACCTCTTACAGTCCAGGTCGCTAGTTTTGATCAATCCAAAATAACATGTGTTTGTCCTTGGTTTCTCGCCAAGGTCGCTGACCATTTGATCCGTCGGGCTGATTTTTAATGTGAAGAATTTAAGTTTGATATTTTTCCGCAAGACAGGAAACCAGCCTATCGCCAGGAAAGTTTAATCGAGGGCTGCCTCCTCTCAGGCTTTAGACTAGCTGCCAATTATACTATCCCTAATTGGAGGGTTGCCTCTTCCACTGGTATGTTACTCCACCGTTGAGATCTTCACCCTGTTACTGTGGGTTGGGCCTTCTATGTTTATATCCATTGGAGAGAGGGTGTTCCAGTATTTTCAACCCCTCAAAAGCTGGCTCCTTGTTGTTTCACGTGTTTTGTTTGTAGAACACCCCACCATATATGATGGGATTCACCATCCACCACCCAGGGGAGGCGCCAGAGAGGGGTTATAAGGTCTCCCACTAATTAACAGGATGTACAATGCGTAATTACTCGTATACGGTGCGTATATACGTCAGTGATTATACGGGAGGACTTGCTTTCGTGAGCGTCAGAGAATAGCTGAGACCGTGCTATTCGACTGGGATTTGCGTTACAGTTATTGTTGATGTATGATTTAATTATATTACATAATTCACCTGTCTTGATATTGCCTGAGTTTACTCTGTAATAACTCTTAATGCATTGCTGTTCAGGTACATCGTGTACGGGAATCCCAACAGGGATCCACATCATCTATTGATTTATTCACACATATGTACATTTAATAAAAATCTGTGAACGATTTGGGATTACATGTAAGTTACTAGAATGATAAGTGAATTTTACTTCCAAGTGTTGTTAAAAAAGTTTGCAGACAAATTGCATGCCCAGAAATAGTAATCCCGTTCAAAAAAAAAAAATTGTGGGTGCGTGTACTTATGTACGCGCGTTAGAAGTTATACTTCTTTGGCGTGATTGAAAAACTAAGGGTTAACATGCATGCTAAAAATTCATACGAGTAGAACGATAAGAGGAGTGAAGGTAGACGGTAAATACGATTATCGGTTATAGATACCACATCTAGCTGGACCCGTGAAAACTATTTGGAACGGATTGCGGTTTGGAGTTAATAGATTGGCGATGATATGTAGCAAAAGTTCTTTTTGTTTATCGTTATTATTATGCCATTTTTCATATGGTTGACGTTTGAGAAAAACTCTTGGCCTCTTAATTCCAGCTCGAAGTATATTGCAATAATCTTCGTCTGAGGAAATATTGTTATTTTGATAAAAAGAATCAAAATCAGAGTAATCATTATTTTCGAGATTAACCCTAATATCTTTATAACAATTTGCATAATTTTTGAATTCAGGCTCATCTTTTCGCATAGGTGATAATATAGTTGTAGATCGGCAAGGCATAAAAGTTGCTTCAAATCTACACTGCTGAGGTTTATTTGCCACTATTTTTTTATAGCATGTAAACGTATGTTTGTGTATTTATAATATGACTATTATACACTAAAAGATAAAAATTTAATTCAATTCAATTAATTTAAATTCAATATTATAATATTTTAGTAGAGAAAAAATTAATTTTTTTTCAAATAACTCAAAATATTTACGAATAGTGTATTACAGTAATGGATTTACTTTTCGATAGATTTCTGAATAATTAAGTGTGATCTATAATTTAAAATATAGAAATATATATTAGATTATTGGATTAAAGCAAACATAATGATAGAATAGTTATCGAAACCTTTATTGAATAATATAAAAAAGACTTTTGAAATTAATACTTACGAAAAATTAACCTCAAATATTTTTAAACACTTGTATTGATGTAATTAAAAATTCAGTTTTGCTGACCACGTGATATGTGTGTGTGTGTGTCTGTGTGTAACGTTTCACAATTATTATTATTATTTACGAATACAAGCCTGTGTTTATATTTAACGCAACTGTATTGTGTAAACCACCAGCTAGGTAATAGAATTTTTGTATGATTCTTGCCCTATATATAATTGTTGCGCAGCAATTTTCTTTTTCTTTAATATATAAATGAGCAAGACGTTGATGGCATAAAATAACTAAATAAAATTGAAGAAATAAATCATCGGGTTATTAATTGTTACTTTTAAATTATATATCGATTCACGATCAGGTCCATCATACGATGCACCAGCAGGTCCATCGGGGCCGCGACCGAAATGTTCTGGTTTTTTGGCCTCAGGCTCGTTGTCCACGGCTAACTTCATCCTGTTAACTTTCCCTTTCCGTTCCATGGTGCGCGCGCATTTCGTTACATACTAAAATGTCACCCTCAACGCGCCTACAGAAGTATAACTTCAAAAATATGAACATTAACTTGTAAGATGTAACATTTAAGTCACACACACACACACACACACACACACACACACACACACACACACACACACACACACACACACACACACACACACACACACACACACACTAGCGCGCGCATATATATATATATATTATAACGGTGCAGAACTCAGACCTTATAAGGGATCCACAAATATAATATAGCTGTAAGAGAAATAAACTAATTTGTTTGAAGCATAATGATCAATAACTATACAAAGGTAATGAGAGAATAAAAAGAAAAATAGTAGACAAAGATAATAAATGAGTGAATAGACTAGACTGACAGACAAATGACTGTGACCCAACCCCAGTGATTGGCCAGATAAAGGCTATAAAATAAAAAGTAAACGAATAAAAAACGTAACTACTATTTCATTTTGTAGCATGTATTACCCAAGTTATGTAAAAGTAAGTACACCACCAGTAATAAACATGTAAACCCATTGTTATTATATTATAATGATAAAAATACTACCAAGAAAGGGTAGAATAGAATCGAATTGTAAAGACTTCATGAAGGAATTATAGGGGCTCTAATGTTAATAGCCCAAAAAACTAACTTTAAAGAAAGTTGTATGACTAACTTTGTGATTTAGAATGTTATGTGTTTTAAAATAACATTATTAATATAAAAACAAACACATGAGTTTTTAAAAACTGACATTAAAATTAGATTTGTCAAAATTAATTTAAACCAAGAGTGAGAGGTAGGTAGTGAGTGTTAATGATAACCAGTGGACCAAACTAATATACGATAGCAACAGTGATTGTAAAACTTAAAGAATTTGAAGATGAATCACTACTGTGAATTTAAACAGAGTGTATTACAAATGTGACTGTAATTTAATAAACTCTTAACCAGTGTAATCAGTGAAGGTGATAGATAGAATAGGGATGAGTTAATATAAACAATTAATAGTAGTAATAAAAGGAAAGAACAGTGGTAATAAACAATAAACAATACTAAAATGTTGATAGATAAACGATAAGAAACATTAGTAGTGTGTAGAACCTATGGTATAAGAATTATGTTAGACGATTATTAAAAGATAAGTTTTAGTTGGAAATAAGTTCAATTTAAAAACCATATTGTTAGATTTAATTAAAGAATTCTTTTGTTCAATTAAGAAATAATGTTAAATGTTCATAAAAATGGTAAACAACAAAGTTAGTATGTTATCCAATTTTATTGTGTTAATAACTAAGAAACAAATTACTTATGATTTAAATAATAGTAAAACATCCTATGTTACAAAATAGTAACAAGGATGGTGATCACAATATTTTAAATGTTGTCAAGACACCATGCACCATAGTTGTTGTTAGTTTATCTAAGAAGATGTATTTTAAAAGAAGGAATGGGGCTGGATCATGAGGAGACCATAAACAATTTTAATGATATATGTTACCATAGAAAGATTAAGTGGTAAAAGGTTTGTGTAAGAAGTATTAGAAAATACAGACAAGCAAGTGTATAAGTTTAATAATCACAATAGTACTCACAATTGTAATAAGATAGGAAAAAAGGATGTTAGACAAATGAACTAGCAAAGGTCAAGGAATGATTTTTAAAATTATAATAACATTTATTTATTGTAAAATGGCCCAAAGTCATTCAAAAGTAGACACTATAACTAAGTAATGGCAAGCAGAACATATGAAAGTAATAGGTAACGTTTAAATTGTGTAAATAAGGAATTCCAGACATTTATAGCTTAGGCCTATAAAATGCCTAACTGCCAAAATTCAGAAAAAGCAATTTATAAGCAATTAACCATTGTATTTGAGAAATAAGACAAAGTGACTTGTTAATTTCGGTTATCTAACAATAAGAGTATGTCGGAAATAGAGTAAACATAAAAAATAAGTGAAATATGTAATAAAATAACACAGCAAATTGGTCAAAACGTTAATACAGAACCAAGCCAAGCTTTACGGTATATCAAATTAATCTTTTAATGAAAATAAAGACATTGATGTTAATATCTCACACATTGGTAATAACACCAATGAATTATAGCAATTATAAAATATTAGGTCAATTTGGGGCCAAAAACCGAAGCTTTCATAACAATGTAAACAAACTTCTTAACCAATCAGAAGCAGGGAATCATGCTTGGAATTAAGAAAACCGTTAGAATTTTGAGACAGTCCATTACTAACGCTCAAGGTATGCAGATGCCAAACTGAATCCGCTCTAATTAAAAAGTAAAAAGAGGGAAATGTACTCAAAATGAACAAATATGAATAATAGAAATTGAATCTAGATCCATTGAACACATGATGAAACCATAAATCAAAATTCAATAAATGGAATTAAAAAAAAATTGACTAAATAAAACAGAAAAAAAGAAAACCCGAATGATGAAGAACTAAATACTATAATCATCAATATTTTGAAGAATTACCTGGGCCTGAAGAATTACCTGGGCCTAATCAGAAGAAACAACAAGATTTTGTTATGTATAAATGAATTCTATATAATTGCGAATAAAATTATTTAACTTTTCCACAACACAATAACTCTCACCCTGAACTTGGTATAATAAATTCTTTCAAAGATTAGTTAAAACTATATCTTAAAAAAAAGAAACTGAACAACTTCACAAATAATTATTGAAAAATTATTTAAAACTGCATCAGCCTATTTGAAACTGTAACTTAACCTCTATGCGACGCCTATAAGTCGACAAACTTTTTACACAATAAGAACCGAGTTGTAAGTAAACCTGTATACTAGTATTTAATTAACATTGATGTAAGGTTGTGTACTTTCATAAACATCTTGCTTTATTTTGTTATAATCTAAAAACTTATTCATCGTTCTGAACAAAACATTGTATTATTAGCCAGAACGCTTGAAGACACGCCTGACCACCCGATGAGCGAGTAAAATTTAATAGCCGGAGCAAGATTTTTTATAATAACAAATATTTTGTACTTAAATTATAAATAATCAGCGAATGTGGACACTAATAAATTAGTACTGAACACTAATAATCGTTCCTTGTTTTATTTGATATATGTCTTAATAATTGTGTACTTTAGCAGTGAAGAAAATTTTTACCAGAATTATAGGTTGGCAACACTTCAGATTCCACTCGAGATTTGAATTCGCGCCAGTCCGTTTGGTAAGTTTAAAATATTATCGAAGAAAAGGAAGACGACGCAGGAAGAAACTTTTAATTGTTTTTAGTAAAACAATTTGGCGCTTCTCGGGAATTAAGGTACATTAATATAAGGACAGGTAAGGAGAATAACGATACACATTCGGTACTGGTTATTAGTGCGTTCGCGATCGACATCGTTAGCGATAGACTGAAGATCAACGCCGAGGCGAGTCACGTTACATAATCAATTACTGATCAAACAAAATACAGAAAGACGCTATCGGCTTCTTTATAAATTGACGCCAACAACTTGGGGCTTTTAAAAAAACTGCAGAAGAACGTTATAAATTGGCGCCGCAACTTGTGAGGCTAGAAGTAGAAGAAGGACAACATTCTAGCGGCGATTACAACAAATAGACAAGATGAAACGAAGAGTAACTCAACGGAGACACACGGAGGGAGAACAAGCCCAAATAGATATAGAAAACAAGGAAGCGACACCGGTGGAAGGTGTCGAAAAATAATACCTCCGGCAGAACGGAAAAAATCTACAGAAGAAACAAAATTAAATAGCTTAATAAAGATCATACAGGAACAGAACAAGAAATCGGAAGAAGACGACAGAAAGCTGGAATTTTAGACGACAGAAAAGAGGACAGGGAATTTTTAAGACAAAATAGTGAATAATTGAAGGAACAAATCAAGGAGGACATAGAAACATTGAATAATAAAGTTGAAAGCAACCATGAAACCTTGAAGAGAAACCAAGAAATATTAGAAGGGAAGAGTGAGGAATTAAAGAGACAGATCAAGAAGGATTTGGAAACACTGAACAACAAGATCGAAAATAGTAATGAAACACTCCAACAACAATTGAAGGAAAATAATGAGAAGACTAAAGAAGAGATGAAGCAGCAAGTGATACACCAATTAATGGGGTACCGTGAAGAAATAAAACAGACAGTCACGGAAACCAACGATAGATTATAAAAGACCAATGAGAAATTAGAAGAGACGCTGGAGAAAATAGATAAAACCAACTAAACGGTCACAGAAGTCCGTAAAGGAGTAATAAGTAAAATGAACGACATCGAAGGCGAAAATAAAAGGAGAATTGAAGAATTTAAAGAGGAAACCGCCAAAAAATGTGAACAGGCGAAGCAGGAAATGCGTCAAATCTGGGAAGAAAATCAGAAGGATATAATAGTAATACGCACAGATATTGGAGAAAGGATGGAGGGACTATATAATAACATATACCAATTTGACAGCCAGGTCGACAAAAACAAACAAGAAATTGACGAAATACATCGACGTGAAGTAATACTGCAGGAAGAAGTGGACGCATGGTGTGACCGACCATGTAACAACACCCACGTAATCAACAACGAGAATCGTGAAATTATTAACTTCCGAAGTTATAAACGGAACCCAATGGAATTTCTGAAGAGATTAGGGGAAATAATCGCCAAAAAACGAGAGAATCGCTGGACAACTGTGAGAGGAATGTTAGACGAGATGTTTAAAGAGACATACGATAATTGGTGGACAGCCACGAGACCTGATATACAAAGCATACAAGAATTTAAGACACAATTTAAGGCGAAGTACTGGTCGGAATCGACTTAGAATATGGTCCGAAACAATTTAAGTAATGGGAGATATGAGAACCAGAGTGGACAATCCCTGACATCTTATTTTCTTAGGAAGATCTGCATGGCAAGAAACTTAGAACCCCGAATTCCTGAAGAGTGTCTCGTGATCCAGTTGTCGTACCATTACGAAGACGCCATACAGAGGGCCCGAATGTACAGCAAGTAAAAACCATACAAGATATGACCAGCCTGTTAGAAAGCCATGAAGATGAGGGGCAGTATCGCAAGAACCGCTTCGCGAATTCAAGGATTAACAGATACAATGAGAATCACTCACCACCAAACCAAGTTAATGATAGTAGACAACTGGCAAACAACCATAATAATTACCGGGGAAATAATACGTCTAACTACCAGGGTAACCAATAAGGAAATAATACGCATCGGGCCGAATAATCAAAACGGAAATGCGAACGGATACACTAGGAATAATGACTACCGAGGGAATAATCCACGAAATGCCCAAAACAACCATTCTCACCCAGGAAATGGTAATAACCAAAACCGCGAATATCGACCACACGTAAACTATGTGCGATCTCAGAACCAAGGAAGTCCGAGAAGATACTATCCTCGATCGCTCAGTAACAGAACGTACTATAACCAGATACCCAACCAACCAAATAACACATATGAAGAAAACGCCGGGACTGTGGAAAATAATTCTGGTAACCGACAAGAGCCACAACCGAGCCAACAAATAAGCCCAAGGGAAAACAGGAATGATGAGGTCAACCCTCATTTAAACTGCTAAGGTCGGTGAAAACTGGAAACAGCCCATCACTGGACCAATCTCTTGGGGTAATAAGACAAATGACTGACAAGACCATTAGAATCATACTAAACCACTATTTGAAAAACATAAGGGAAAGAAATGGAGAAATAAACTCTGGGAACATGGTATAAAAACATACAAGACATCCGTTTACCACCCCAGCAGCAACCCAGCCGAGAGAGTACTAAAAGTGGTGGGTCGAATATTAAGAACCTACTGTCATAATAGACAAAGAGAATGGCACAATTACAGAATGATCAAACAAAATAGAGAAGGACGCTATCGGCTTCTTTATTAATTGACGCCAACAACTTGTGGCTTTTAAAAGAGGTACAGATTTACGTTATAATATATATTGCAACGATACACATCTACATATTTGCCCAGGGTAATTTATTTATCTAAATAAAGTAAATATGAACAATTGTAAATAGTTTTAAATGGTACATACGGGAACTGACAAGACATAAAGTACGCATGTACTCTGTGTACGCATGTATTTTACTTGTGGTAGTGTGCTACAGTTCAGACAGGTATAAAATTCGAATAATTAGAGATTTTATTTAATAAAAATTTGAACACTGACAATACATACAACAAAGTGAATGATGTCATTTTAAGACGTCCCATATGACTCGTGTTGTTTTTTGTTTGTTTTAGTACAACAATTTAAAGGTGAATGGTGAAATTATAGCCAAACATATAAACTAAATAATTAATTACTCATCTAATTAATATGTTACGAGTAATTAATTAGTATATAAACGAAGACCAAAATTATCATCGATCTCATGGTCCTATTAGTTCACACATGAACACTAATTATGAGTTTGAAAATACGGAAAAAGTGATGTGTAGAAATCTGACGCGCAGAACAAGTTTAAACCAAAATATATAGGTCTACACGTGTGAGATGGGGTGTTAAACAATCTTCGAGAGACGCAAATAATTTGCTCGCGGGAACACTGTTAGTTTGCTCAGCGACATAGGACAGACGCCAAGAATTTACGCACATGGACACTATGTCACTTTGCTCAGCGACGTAGATTCATCATCAGCATCACCATCAAACCGTAAACAGAGCATACTACAATAATTGACGAAGGAGCACCAGGGCCATCATCATCACCGGGCAGTAGAACATTGACAACTAGCGTTCTACGTGGGAATCTGCACATCAACAATAATCGTCAACATCCAGGAGCCGCAGACACGCACACACGCACAATAAATGTTCAGCGCTAACAAACCGATAAACAAGTAAAAAATGAACAATTATTTTGATAAATAAAGGCAGTAAACAAATTAAATCATGATATATGAAGAATGATAAATAAATAATTTCACATAGTGTAAATAATACAAAAATTTAAATAATTACTATAAGTTAAGCATGTAATTTTAACATCTGTTGTCTAGTAATTTGTCTAGTTAGCTAAAATGGGCGCACAATAACTAATATTTATTGAGATAAAGTGAATATTGTTTTTGAATAAAATACTACAAATAACTTTCATTTTTTAATAAATATTTAAATATATATAATATGCAATATTTGTGTTAATATTGTTTTACGTGTACACCTGCTTAGGGTAAATATAAAGCTAAAATTGTGAAATGTTATTCGAAAATTTACATACAGATGTGGAATATGTGAAGCATGCCATGATTACTTATTTAATGCAGATTTAAGTGTCATATGTTACGAGGACGTATGTACTGAACTGTACGTGGCAGAGAGTACGGGTACCTTAGCATCCATTGCAAAAACTACGATTACCGCAAAAAACAATATGATTCAATCAACAGAGACATTAAATGTAGAAGTAGTCCTTATGAAACACAGAAGACTGAAAAACTTTATACCTCCAAAAATAGAGTACCCTTTACATAGCATTGCATAGTTCATTTATATGATTCGTATGTTATTCGAATTTTCTTTCTAAGAAATATTTTTTTTTCTTAACATATTTGTATGAATTAAGAGAGTATATTTTATTTCCTACAATGTGTAAGGCACGTGACGTAGATAATTATGTGATATTAAGAAAATAAAACCAAATTTCCATATTTCATAAATATTACTTCCGCAAATAAAAGAATCGTAAAAACATAATTAATATGAATTATTATTTTTGTACTACTATGCTATAAAACGTTTATATTAGGAGATACTACGAATACAAGTGTCGTATATTAATTTATATTGTCTGTGCACAACAATTACAAATATTTTTTTGCAATTAAATTAGCAAAATGAGGGTAACGTAAATTTATTACCAGGGTTAATTTATGTCTGTTCACTATTTCATTTGTTTATATATTCTTTTATGAAAAAATTATTATGTATAAAACATACTCAAATTCATTAGTTTTGATATCATTATTTCATATAATATCAAGGTACTTCTTTAGTCAGAAACGTAACTCAGTAAAAGTAAAATCAGTTTTTTTACGTTTTTACAAAAACATTCAGTAAAATTCATTGAGCACACCATTTACGTACCTGGACAATAATAAAACAAATATATGTTTAATGAAGAAATTTGTGTTAGTGGTTGAAATCACAATCAGAATGATCACAGTTGCACACCACTATATAAAAATTATCCCGATTAGCGCTTTCAAGCCTCACAGCCCATCGTCAGATCGGAATAGGCAGAAATTATTTTAAAAACAAACCCTTCACCCCTCTCCCCAACCCTGCTCACACACAACAAGCTATAATATAAATGACCCTTCCCCACCCCCTAAAACCTGTCCCACACCATCTGTACAGTTACATATTTTTCTAGCAAATTCCTTGTGTTTCAGTGTGTGTGTGTGTGTGTGTGTGTGTGTGTGTGTGTGTGTGTGTGTGTGTGTGTGTGTGTGTGTGTGTGTGTGTGTGTGTGTGTGTGTGTGTGCATCCTTTTAAACTTACCCTACTTCCTCTCCACACACGTGGGTCAGTCACACACCCTTATTTTAAACCATCCAATTAGTACTATGCAAATAATTCTTAATCTTATCTATCTGTCCTCTATCATTTACTTCTTAATCATGTTATAAAATATTTCTTCATTATCAAATTTAATTTTAATATTAATTAAATTGTCTAACCCTTTTTCTCTTTCTTTTAATATTTCTAACTCCTCTCTAAGCTTCCTTTCAACTGTGTTATTTACTACTTTTACAATTTCGTATTCTTCCAAAGGATTCACAAACTTATGGTTGTCTTCTATGAAATGTCTTGCATATAACGAATTGGTTGTTCTATTACCTTCTCCACGTTTGTGGTCAGACAACCTGCATACGAATTTTCGTCCTGTCTCACCTAGGTACACTTTGTTGCAGTCTTTACATTTTAATTTGTAAATTCCGCTTTTCTTCAATACTGGAATTTTTTCTATATTCTTATTCCTTATCTTATCAAATACCGTTTCACATTTTTTAATAGCTATATCTACTCCATATTTATTAAAACATTGTATAATTTTTCTAGTATGTGAACCTATGTATGTCAATGACCCTGCATAATTCTTTTGTTCTGGTTCTATTTTAGCTTTTTGTATGTTAACCCTTTTCATAACTTTATCCACTATGTTGGTGTTATAATTATTATTCCTTACAATTCCCTTTATCGTTTTTAACTCCCTATCTTTTGATTCGGTCTCTTTTAAACACTTCTGAGCTCTGTAACAAAATGTATTGATTGCCGCCATTTTGTATCTATATGGGTGGTAAGACTCTCTTGGTATAATTATATCAGAATACGACTCTTTCCTAAATATCCCAAACTGTAGTTTCTCATTATCCTTAATTTCTATGTTCAAATCTAAGTAATTTATTTTCTTACCTCCTATCTCTTCTTTAAATTGTAAGTTTTTATCCTTATTATTTACCTCATTTATAAACTCATGCACTTCTTCTATGCTTCCTTCCCAAATTACTAATACATCATCAACGTATCTAGACCATAATTTTATATTGTCTTTATACTTAGTGGAAGTTATTAATTGCTTTTCAAAATCATTCGTGTATATTTCAGCAAGAATAGGGGATAATGAAGACCCCATAGGTAAACCTTTTTTCTGTATATAAAACTTGTTATTAAACCTAAAATAGTTCTGATTTACACATTCTTTAATTACTTTCATCAACTGCTTTTTATACCTGTATTCTCCCATATTATTATCGTTTATTAACTTAATAACTTTATTTACTGTGATATTGGTAAACATGTCCTTAACATCCAGTGATATCAATTTTGTATTTACATTAATCCTAATATTTTCTAATTTTTCTATCAATTTTACATTATTCTCTATGTTGTATTTTGTCCCAAATTCATATTTCTCTCTCAGTACTCTGCTAACTTCCTTTGATAATTTATAAATAGGTGCATTAATAAAAGAAACAATCGGTCTAATTGGTTTTCCTTCTTTATGTATCTTAACCTGACTTTTAAAAGTTGGTGCTGTTGGATTACTTTCCAATAAATACTTTTTCTTATTTTCTTCTATAAATGTTATCTGTTTCATCATTTGTTTTATCCTTGACTGGTACTTACTTGTATAATCATACTTTATTTCCTCGTATGGTCCTTCCCTTATAAATTCTTCCGTTTTCTTTATGTATTCGTCCTTTCTCAGTAGTACCATTGTATTTCCTTTGTCCGCCTTCGTAACTATAATATCATTTTTCTTTATTTTATTCTTTAGTTTAGTTACAGTTGATTTGATTTTTTGTTCATTTTTTGAATTATACAAACTTTTCTTAAATATTTTATCTACTACATTCCCTACTTCCCACCTTATTCTTTTTTTATCATTTTCATTTCCTAGTTTTTGTATTATGCTTTCGCATTCAATAATCGTTTTTTCTTGATTTAAATCTGGTGGCGGTGCGTATTTTAAGCCTTTTGCTAACATTTCTTTTTCTTCTGTATTGAAATTCACCTCTGTAAGGTTTATTACTCTTTTTTCATACTTATTCTTAGAGAGGTGTTCCTTTTTTACTTCGTTCTTTCTTATTAATTTATTTAACTTATCTACCATTTTTTTATTTTTCTTTTCCAATTTCTTTTCTACGTACCCCAAACCAAAATTATATAATATTTCTTCTAACTCTACATACGAGTATATTCTTAACAATTCTATGTGTCTGTCATATAATTCCCTATTATATCTATTGATTAAGCCGTAGAGTGACCTTATTTCCAGTTTTATCCACAACTTCTCGCTTTGTTCTTTTACTTTTTTGGCTACACTGTTCTTATTTTTAATTTTAACTTGAGCGTACTTTGGGATGATATTATTATCCAGACATTGTTTATTAAACCATATTTTACTTAAAACCCTCTTCAATTTAACTTTTAACTTAAGATATTTAAAAACTTTACTTACCTTATTGTTGTCGTTTATTACCTCATTGTTGTTGCCCATTACCTGTAGTCGATTGCACATCTTAACAGACGTTTAATGAAGAAATTTGTGTTAGTGGTTGAAATCACAATCAGAATGATCACAGTTGCACACCACTATATAAAAATTATCCCGATTAGCGCTTTCAAGCCTCACAGCCCATCGTCAGACCGGAATAGGCAGAAACACAAGGAATTTGCTAGAAAAATATGTAACTGTACAGATGGTGTTGGACAGGGTTTAGGGGGTGGGGAAGTGTCATTTATATTATAGCTTGTTGTGTGTGAGCAGGGTGGGGGAGAGGGGTGAAGGGTTTGTTTTTAAAATAATTTCTGCCTATTCCGATCTGACGATGGGCTGTGAGGCTTGAAAGCGCTAATCGGGATAATTTTTATATAGTGGTGTGCAACTGTGATCATTCTGATTGTGATTTCAACCACTAACACAAATTTCTTCATTAAACGTCTGTTAAGATGTGCAATCGACTACAGGTAATGGGCAACAACAATGAGGTAATAAACGACAACAATAAGGTAAGTAAAGTTTTTAAATATCTTAAGTTAAAAGTTAAATTGAAGAGGGTTTTAAGTAAAATATGGTTTAATAAACAATGTCTGGATAATAATGTCATCCCAAAGTACGCTCAAGTTAAAATTAAAAATAAGAACAGTGTAGCCAAAAAAGTAAAAGAACAAAGCGAGAAGTTGTGGATAAAACTGGAAATAAGGTCACTCTACGGCTTAATCAATAGATATAATAGGGAATTATATGACAGACACATAGAATTGTTAAGAATATACTCGTATGTAGAGTTAGAAGAAATATTATATAATTTTGGTTTGGGGTACGTAGAAAAGAAATTGGAAAAGAAAAATAAAAAAATGGTAGATAAGTTAAATAAATTAATAAGAAAGAACGAAGTAAAAAAGGAACACCTCTCTAAGAATAAGTATGAAAAAAGAGTAATAAACCTTACAGAGGTGAATTTCAATACAGAAGAAAAAGAAATGTTAGCAAAAGGCTTAAAATACGCACCGCCACCAGATTTAAATCAAGAAAAAACGATTATTGAATGCGAAAGCATAATACAAAAACTAGGAAATGAAAATGATAAAAAAAGAATAAGGTGGGAAGTAGGGAATGTAGTAGATAAAATATTTAAGAAAAGTTTGTATAATTCAAAAAATGAACAAAAAATCAAATCAACTGTAACTAAACTAAAGAATAAAATAAAGAAAAATGATATTATAGTTACGAAGGCGGACAAAGGAAATACAATGGTACTACTGAGAAAGGACGAATACATAAAGAAAACGGAAGAATTTATAAGGGAAGGACCATACGAGGAAATAAAGTATGATTATACAAGTAAGTACCAGTCAAGGATAAAACAAATGATGAAACAGATAACATTTATAGAAGAAAATAAGAAAAAGTATTTATTGGAAAGTAATCCAACAGCACCAACTTTTAAAAGTCAGGTTAAGATACATAAAGAAGGAAAACCAATTAGACCGATTGTTTCTTTTATTAATGCACCTATTTATAAATTATCAAAGGAAGTTAGCAGAGTACTGAGAGAGAAATATGAATTTGGGACAAAATACAACATAGAGAATAATGTAAAATTGATAGAAAAATTAGAAAATATTAGGATTAATGTAAATACAAAATTGATATCACTGGATGTTAAGGACATGTTTACCAATATCACAGTAAATAAAGTTATTAAGTTAATAAACGATAATAATATGGGAGAATACAGGTATAAAAAGCAGTTGATGAAAGTAATTAAAGAATGTGTAAATCAGAACTATTTTAGGTTTAATAACAAGTTTTATATACAGAAAAAAGGTTTACCTATGGGGTCTTCATTATCCCCTATTCTTGCTGAAATATACACGAATGATTTTGAAAAGCAATTAATAACTTCCACTAAGTATAAAGACAATATAAAATTATGGTCTAGATACGTTGATGATGTATTAGTAATTTGGGAAGGAAGCATAGAAGAAGTGCATGAGTTTATAAATGAGGTAAATAATAAGGATAAAAACTTACAATTTAAAGAAGAGATAGGAGGTAAGAAAATAAATTACTTAGATTTGAACATAGAAATTAAGGATAATGAGAAACTACAGTTTGGGATATTTAGGAAAGAGTCGTATTCTGATATAATTATACCAAGAGAGTCTTACCACCCATATAGATACAAAATGGCGGCAATCAATACATTTTGTTACAGAGCTCAGAAGTGTTTAAAAGAGACCGAATCAAAAGATAGGGAGTTAAAAACGATAAAGGGAATTGTAAGGAATAATAATTATAACACCAACATAGTGGATAAAGTTATGAAAAGGGTTAACATACAAAAAGCTAAAATAGAACCAGAACAAAAGAATTATGCAGGGTCATTGACATACATAGGTTCACATACTAGAAAAATTATACAATGTTTTAATAAATATGGAGTAGATATAGCTATTAAAAAATGTGAAACGGTATTTGATAAGATAAGGAATAAGAATATAGAAAAAATTCCAGTATTACAGAAAAGCGGAATTTACAAATTAAAATGTAAAGACTGCAACAAAGTGTACCTAGGTGAGACAGGACGAAAATTCGTATGCAGGTTGTCTGACCACAAACGTGGAGAAGGTAATAGAACAACCAATTCGTTATATGCAAGACATTTCATAGAAGACAACCATAAGTTTGTGAATCCTTTGGAAGAATACGAAATTGTAAAAGTAGTAAATAACACAGTTGAAAGGAAGCTTAGAGAGGAGTTAGAAATATTAAAAGAAAGAGAAAAAGGGTTAGACAATTTAATTAATATTAAAATTAAATTTGATAATGAAGAAATATTTTATAACATGATTAAGAAGTAAATGATAGAGGACAGATAGATAAGATTAAGAATTATTTGCATAGTACTAATTGGATGGTTTAAAATAAGGGTGTGTGACTGACCCACGTGTGTGGAGAGGAAGTAGGGTAAGTTTAAAAGGATGCACACACACACACACACACACACACACACACACACACTGAAACACAAGGAATTTGCTAGAAAAATATGTAACTGTACAGATGGTGTGGGACAGGTTTTAGGGGGTGGGGAAGGGTCATTTATATTATAGCTTGTTGTGTGTGAGCAGGGTTGGGGAGAGGGGTGAAGGGTTTGTTTTTAAATTAATTTCTGCCTATTCCGATCTGACGATGGGCTGTGAGGCTTGAAAGCGCTAATCGGGATAATTTTTATATAGTGGTGTGCAACTGTGATCATTCTGATTGAAATATATGTTTGTCACTGCTACGTAGTATTGAGCAAACAGATTATTATACTGTGACAGAGAGATTATATGGTCCTATCACATTTTTGTCCACTTTTAGAGGGTTTTTTTATGTAAAGTGGAAAGTTTTGTTTTGTCAGTTTAAAGTATCAAAGGCAACATTTATATTGCCATATATAAACAATAGACTTAGCTTTTGATTTTCTAAAACTGTTTACCTGATTTCTATAAAAGCGAATAAGAATATTAAAGATACCAAATATTCAAAATTTTCAAATAATATGTCATCATCTAAACTAGAAAGTATGAAGCCTCGTGCGTTATAACTGCACAAACATTTTAAATTATGATACATTAGAGACACAAAGAAGTCTACGATTTTAAAATAATTTGTCTTCCTTAGGAATTTTAAAGTGAAATGTAGACGTTAATAGAGAGCAAAAAATGAAGATCATCGCCTCAGAAGATTTAAATACAAGATAGTCACCTCAAAAGTAGATTCCCTAAATTAGGAAAACTAAAAAACACATGTAAAAAAAATACAACTATACTTTTATTTAAAAACATTAACTTATTTTCCTATATAGTCTCCAGCCTTGTCAATACACTTTCTGTAGCGTGAAAACAGTTTTTCAATTCCTTCTTTGAACCACTGCGTATTCAGATTTCGAAGCCAGGGGACATCTGCCTGTTTCACTTCCGCATTCGCTTCAAAGCGTTGTCCTACCAGGTGTCATTTGAGATGGGGGGAAACATGGAAATCACTCCTGTGAATGGAGCCAAATCGGGTGAATAGTCAGAAATCTCCCTTAGAATGGACTCCAACAAATTCTGCATGATTAGCGAGGAATGAGGACGTGCGTTGTCGTGGAGCAGAAGAACTTTATTGCCCAACAAACCTTTCTCTTTCAATGTTACAAGCAGACCATTTGAATGCTCATGCACTCAGGTTTGTACACAAAAACTAAGTGACGATGAATTTTAGCCGCTGATTCATTTTTTTGTAGCAAAAACCGAATCACACTACGCACATTGCAATCGTACACGCTGGTAAATGGAACGTCCCTGATTTAAAAGTTCGTGTTAGAAAAAAATAGGGGAACTTACTACTGAGAGTGCCCTCGTATATAAAAGATTATGATGGTGAAGTAGTTCAGAAGTAGGGAATTTGCAATTTGCAAATGCAATTTGCATGGCATTCTTTTGTCATACTGTGCTGTAGATTTGCTTAAAGTATAGTCAGCCGAATCCCGTGTATCTAGTGTTAGGCATGCGTAGTGTCGGGTTAACATAAGCGGACGTCAGTCAGTAACAACGCAATATGAACACACAAAACATACATCCCCATTGGGCAGCTCGTTTCTGCCAAGCTTAAATTTACAATGGTGCAATCTCTTTGAAGCTGGTGTTCTGTCAGCTTTACCGCAGTTAGCTAACGCAACATTCCTTGGCCTAATGCTTGAGAGAAATAACGATAATGAAAAAACAGGATAAGAAACGAAACAATAAGTAACAAGCTAAACACTGAAAATCTAAAACTGATAGATTGAGATACAAGGCGAACTGGAAAGAGCATCTCAAACCCTCAAAGGATAACCACTAAACCTTACTAATTCATTTTGAAATAATTAAGACCAAACTCAAGTATCTTTCTAACAGACCCCTTGTACTGATCAACGGCAATGCCAACAACAATGGAAACGTCAAAAGGAAGCGAAATCGGATTGTTGATCACATTAATACAGCTATATGGAGTAGTGATAATTTTTGTAGTAGTATTAATTTTCTATTATTCATATTTGGTATTTATGATAGAGAAGCAAGGTAAAATTATGAGACTAATGAAGGAGAGGGAAGTAAATATTTGGCGTTATTACAAACAAAAGGAAGCCCAAAGAGACTCTTGAAATTGGCGGTTAACTAATACTATAGAGTGGACTCCCTCAAACAACATGTCACTGCCAGATGTGTCTGCGATAACACAAGAGAAGTTAAAAAAGTCCTTTTTTCAGCAAAACAATATTCACAGTTAATATATTAACAAGCAGAGGCGAGGATCTAAATGTGATGAGGATGTATGCGTGTGAGAAAGGCAAAAGTAGGATACCTCAGAGTTTGACAAAATGTCTTTTTACAGTTAAACTAATAAACATTGTTGCATCGTGCTAGAAAGAGAATGGAATTCAAGTATTAACAATAATTGGGAGTGGAGATTAGTCTGACGCTACTTATTTAAAGGACCATTTTAAAGTTAAAGTCGCGGGTATAAAATGTAAATAACACTATAAAAATATAATGAACGTATATATTGTAGTAGAATGATGATATCAAACGTTTATATCAAACCAGATTAATAGAATATTTTAAGAAATATACGTAAAATAAGATTGTTAAAACAGCAATTTACAAGAGAGCGACAGGCGTTCCGGAAAACGAATGAAAAACGGAACGTAAAAATATTAAGAATATGGAATGCAAAATTCTGTATATTTTAAAAAGAAGAGAGTAGCATATAACGTTTTGCATAACTAGGTCCAGCCAACTGAAAAGATCTATAAAATAAAGGGACACATGGTAAAAGGAGACTTTTGTGAAAATAAAGAAAACTGAGGAAATCGTTCATTGCATATAATTAGGAAGAAGCTAAATACGTACAAGGCAATCAAGCTTACAATCAAAGACTAAAATGGCATAAGAAAAATAAATACAATTGATGTGGAACAATGGACGCATACTATCAAAGTTTATGTTTGAATCCACCCTAGATAATACAAGTAAGAGAGCTCAG
Organism: Magicicada septendecula; assembly: GCA_034769895.1. Taxonomy (NCBI): domain Eukaryota; kingdom Metazoa; phylum Arthropoda; class Insecta; order Hemiptera; family Cicadidae; genus Magicicada; species Magicicada septendecula. The sequence continues at coordinate 570,245,913 of CM068368.1, read as the reverse complement.
ACCATACGAGATCCAAGAGTTCGATAATTAGTTTGTATAGTTGCAGAGGGCAACTATAGCAGTATAAGTATAAGTATAGCGGTATAGTTGTATAAGTCCAACAGTAGCAGGAGACCGAATGCGATGCGCAGAACGCGTTCTGAATCTAGGCTGCTGGAATGACGTCTCTGTGGAAACAGAATAGCACGCTTTATAGTGATCTATTACAATGGTTTTGGCACTGTAGCAGATGTAGGACCAAAAAATTGAGCAATGTGGAGTGAACTAATTATTACTCAATTTCGTCCTTCCGTAATCCACAGAGGGTAGTAAGAGTTACATGGTTTTTTGCAGATGTTCCCCACCATTACAACATTTTACAAAACCATTTTCTAAAGCCAGACACGCTCTGACAACAGACTTATCATAAAGATGACTATTGAGTTGTTCGCATTGGATAATGGTGAATTCAAACTGAACCCTAAGCTCTCACATCCATCTCACCGTCAAACACAGGATACCTCAGGCCGTATTTCTGGCAACGCAGTTATTTTGGAGGCTAAAGTAATTTGTTTTTTGTTGACTGAAGAGAAACATGTGGCTATTACTTTTAATTTGTTGAACAATTTCTATGATAATTTAAATGTAACAAGATGTATGGCTAATAAACCTTGTTGGAGGTAAAAAAAAGACATGCTTTAAAAAATATATACATGTTATAATATAATGGACGCAGGAAAATCTGGCAACTTGTTATTTTTTTAAAAGGTGTTATGATGACCATTATATAGCCTTTTTCTGATGTATGTAAAAACAAACAAAAGTTCATTCTAACTGCTCGCCTTAATCAGAACTAACTGCCTGTAAATTTTTTTCTCGCAATTAGCCATGTCTTTTTATTAATTCACCATCCACAGAAATTAACAACAGACTTTGATTGCTTTTGGTGGGCTATAGTATTAATAAAATACCTTTTTTTTGGAAAGGGGGGAGTAAGCACCTGTTGTTCAAGATGGTGATCAAATAATCATGAACTCTCATCTCTTCCAAGGCATCTTACCTGACTGAGCAAGCTTCTATCTATGATTGAAGGATCAATTGAAATACGAGATTTGTACTTGTTATTTAATGCAGATTCTGACGTTTCTACAAAAACCGATGGAGTAGACTACTGTACGGACGTGTTTCAATACCTAACTGTTTACATTGCTTATCATAGAAGAAAGTATCATTTTTCTATGGGAACACATTCTGAAAATATACTTCCTCCTTCAGTTAGTACTTCTGCTAGAGGGTGGATAAAGGTTTCGTATGAAGGAGGTCTTTTTGTTCATTCGGAATATTGGTTGCACACGATTTCACAATGTGACATAATATTTAGGTATGTAAACATGCAGCACAGTTTGTACAAAAGTATAAGTATTTTAAGAAATATATCTAACAGAAATTTTAAGTAAATTTTCTGAGATGCCAGCAGAAGTTGTAAAAATATACGCGAGGACGAAATGTACTATGCCGGTGTTTGCCTAACCCGGCGGCCGAAGGTTTTATAAATTTCGTTTACATAAACGCGAGCACAAATGTCGTTTAGTACGCCGATATTTAGACGGCTCTGTTGAATCCGACTGCGCCATCTCGCGGCGGAATTTTGCTGTGGACTGTATTGTAAGTGCAAGCTCAGTCCGACTGCAGCTATCACAAGGGAATCAACGGACTCTCCGACCCGAACAAGCATTATTGCGTAGTTTGTTTCTTCTGCACTATGGCGGGCTAGATTTACGAGACTTCCCGGTAAGTAATTACAGCATCCTATAGTATGCTTCAAAAATGATTAAATTATTTAACGTAAATGTATGCAGCCGAATGCGAAAGAAGAATGTACTTGGTGCGATTGGGCAGTGGGTGTGTGTAAAAGATTTATTCGATGATCAGTATATACAGCTCATATCTTTTTTCTCAATTATTATTATATAAGAGTCACTGTAATTATTTGGTAAAGCATTATCTAAATTTATAAGCTAAAGTCAGTACGTATAGACGGAGTTGAATTGTGCAAGTTATGCACGCAATAGACGTGCATGCAATAGACTGCGAGAGTGTTTTTTTAAGTAATTATGGCCGTTAAAATAAATTGTGAGACCACCCTCAGATGAAACACTATTTATATTTTGCTTGTGTATAACTGTAATTGCATTTAATGTGGTCATTTTTCGGCAAATTGCAATAATTGTGTCACCACGTGGCAAGGCCAACTTGTTCAGTTATGTCGGCGCTGGTCGAAGCAAGTCCAAGTGACTCTTATTAGACACTCCTTAATTTTATTTTTTTTAATTTAGTGCATTCATTATCACCTTGCAGACTTGATTATTCTCAGGCCATTTTCAAAAAAAAAAAAAAAAAAAAACAGAGACAGAAACTTTGTGCTTTTATCTTGAGTTGGTTGGAAGGCCCGTTCTGAGGCTATTACCTGGAACTAGGGTGCACATTTTTGCGAACAGCATTTCTAATCTTTTGTGAATTCCCAGGGTTCTCGTTCCTAGTCGGAGATTCTGGTCTAGGCTGATGTAACTACACCTTCATCAGCTAGGAGCCATCCTACACACACCTGTTCGGAAGAGGGAGTCTGTTGACCAGCCACAAGATGCATCATATGCACACGATTAAGGTGACATGAACTCTTTTTATTTTGGTTGGCCGGGCCTGCTGTACACCTGAATTACAAATTATTTTTCTTTTGAAACCATGTGCCCACGCTGCTAGACAGTCCACTGTGGGGTGTGTCAGCTGAACATTCATTATGAACATCATGTGACTTTTATAATTTAACTCCATAAATCTAAGTACTATGTTTGTAATTGTGTGCTGCACTGGGGGAGCGTGCCAGAGTTTTTTTCCTCTTAAATAATTTTTCTTGATATATATACAAGAGCCTTAGAGTCATTACACTATTCACTATAAAATCTAAGTCACATGTTAGGGGTTCTGTTCCGGCTGGTTCAGAACGGGTTCATATTTTAATTTCATTTCGGTTTAACATGTAAGGGCTGGGGGTTTCGTTTTTCAGGCTGTTTTCTGGGGGTAAAAGGGACATAGATTTTTTAGTCAGGCACATGTTCATTCAGTTTAAGGCAGGTTTGATTCCTGTCACATATGGTCGGGTACATGCTGGCGCGCTTCCCCATCTGCTAGGATACAACAGGCAGTTATTATAAAATCAATTATACACAGATGTCTGGCATTAAGAGAAAGGAAATTTTATATTTTGTGGGCATATACTGATAATTTTTTGACCTTGTAAAAGCATATTGATGCCACTGATTCTTATCAGTTGAATTAAATCATTTTCATTAAGTAACAATTGCCTGATACATGTATCCATCGGGATTTGTAACACAAAATTAACATTTTAGAAAATCATGCCAATTGCTTAAACTCAGGTGATGAGGGCTTTTCCCACTTATATACTGTGCAACAAACTTAAAGATTTTCATATGCTCATAATGGGCCAATTATCAGATGTTATCAATTCATATGGGCAGTCCGGCCTATCTTTATGCTTTTGTTAGTCATTATCATCCTTTTGGGTTTTTTTTTCAATTATTTAAATTAATGGAAGTTAATAAATTATGGTGATTGGAAGTTGAACATTTATGATTGCCGGTCTTGGGGCTTTGCAGAAACACTGCCTGTCGGCCAGGTCGAACATGGGTATTATAAGGGTATTATGAGCCTATGTGTGTCTTTGTGTTTCTGTATGTGATGTCAATGTTAAGTGTTAGTAAAAGGGGGGGAAATTTATATAATTTATGGAATGTTGCTCCATATATATATATATATATATATATATATATATATATATGTACACATATATATATATAGATATTTTCTATTTACACAATTAAGGACATGTGAACACTATTTATTTATTATGTATTTTGTGGTTTATTGCTGATTGCAATGTGATACTTATGTGATTTGTGGGATATTTACATGTAACGAATTATGGGGGCAACAATAAAACAAAAATGTTATTGTTAATTAACAGCTGAGTTTAATTGCAAGTCCCGTCATACTGGACCCAGCGCATTTTTGGCTTCTCTAGGCTCTCGCCTAGTTTTAAATAACTAGTGGCTTCTCTTTCAAAAAAAATAAATAAAAAAAAAGTTTTTTTATATAAAGCATAAAAAGGAAAGAGGGGTTGCAAATGGTAGCAGAGCGTTGTTCATTCTAGGGTTGAACCCTTGGGTCCTTGGGCGTGACGGGGCTTGCAAACTCGGAAATACTATGCTATTGGTTTTTGTTTAGGTATATGCCCATGTATGCTAGGTTAGGTTGCATAATTTGTGAGTCTGATCGCACCACGGGGCGGGTATTTGTGTTCGGAAAATTTGAGATGTTGAACTGCCGGGGGGTCTCAAGCGTTGCCTGGGTGATAGAATGTTGCTAATTCGAGTCGGAGTATAGCGTGTGACATTAGCGGGATGCGGTATGGCCCGATCGGAAGTCGGTACCGTCACCGACTAAATTCCCGAATTAGGAATACTGACTACTAGTTTGTGTCTGTGAGTTACGTGTTGGTGAGACGTGTGTGTCGGATTGATGTTTGATGTTATGTATGTTCAGTATTGTTGGTTGTTGCTTGTCTCCTTCTGTGGTGTTAGTAGGTGGTTCGGAAGAAGGCCAGATCTCCGCAGCGCTTGAGAACCCGGGGGTCGCTCAAAGGAAGGACAGTACTTGGGTATTTTCTGATTCTTGTGAATATGTTTATGTTAGGTGTTTAGTGGGGATTTGTTTTATTATTGTTTGTTCTGAATTGTGCAATTCTGGCGGCGGTATGCTATCAGAAATTGCCCCACCCTCTTTTAGGAGTTCTCCAGAAACTTTCAGTGTTAGATGGAATAGATGAGGAGCAGTTGCTGGTTTTCTTAGATCTTGTTCTGCAGGTGGCAGATTTCCCGAGGGTGATCGATGGGTAGGTCTTGTCCCTTATATACCCGTATTGCCGGGGTCCATTGGCAGGGCTGGTCACAAACACTCTGCGTCGGGGCGGCAGTGTTGACGCTTTCCATGCGGAGGTGTTGGATTTCTTCATACCCCGTCGACGACGTGATCAGTTGAAGTTTAAGTTATTCTATCGTCTGCAGGCCAACGGAGAGGCATTGGGGGACTTCGTGCATGATGTAAGGAAAGCTGCCCGCATATTAAGGTTGGGGTTGCCCAAGACGGAAATAATACAAGTAATACGAGAAGGTCTGAATCCCCAAGAGAGATCCCGGCTAGTTTTCGCAGATCCTCCACGTTGTTTTGCAGACCTGGACCGGTGGTGCGCACATGCCAGGAGAGTCCAGGAGAATGATGAGTCCCGGGGAAGAGCTGCTAAAGATGTCCCATACTCCAGTGGTTTATTAAGAGGAGCGAAAAAGGACAAACAGGGTGGTTGGAGGAGAACACAAGAGACTGTCAGAAAGCCTGAATATTCCGGAAGTAATGGAGGCTACAGGGGGGTGGCAAGTGGAAAGACGGTAACAACAGCTACAGCACAGAAAACAAAGAAATATGAAATTAACAGGGGAAGAAGAAGTTATATTAGGGAACAAACATCGGCAGGTGGGGACCCTGTAGCAAGTTATTCCTATTCGGAGACAAAGGACACTTTGAAGGTTCCAGAGGAAGTACAAGTGCCTAAGAGAGTAGTGGATGAAGAAGGTGAAGCAGAAGGAGAAAAGCGGAATAACTTCTGTGGATCAATACAAGAGCCTAAGAACACGTCAGTTAATACTGAGTTACAGGACTCGAAGAGGACGTCTTGGTTGAATCCAGAGGCCGCAGAATTTGTCCCGGTATCGTTCGTGAGGGATCCAGATCCGGTAACATCATCATTGCCTACGCCGGGATGTGAGAAGTCACTTGAGAGTGTAGCTTTGCCATTGCCAATAGAAATTAATTTAGTCATTGCACATGAACCTGGACAGCTGGATTCCAGGGTGGAAAATGTTGAGGACGTTGTAGTTGCTGAGAGTGGTTGAAGGAGAGGAATCGAAGGAAGAGGCAGAAGAGCGGTCTGCGGATGCTGCACAGGTAAGTATATTTGTAGGTGTTAGGGAGACTGTAGAGTCTGAGGTTGCGGATGGACACAGGGATATCCAGGCTGCAAGTGTTTCTGAGGTTGCTGATAGACAAGGGGATGTCCTTGCCGCAAGTGTGGTAGAAGTAGATGAGGTAGAAGTTGAGGAGAAATTTGGTGGCAGCGTTGTGGAGTGTGCGAGTGAGAATGATGTAGTGTGTGAAGATGTACAGACGCCTTCTGTAAGTAGTGTTGAGGATTCCGAAGAACGAAAAGAAGTTTCAGGTGGACCAGGTGAGCAAATACAGGAGGACGAGGACGTGCAGTGTTATGATGGTGGCAGTGGACGTGATGGCGATGATGTTGATGATGAACGTGTTGTGGAAAATGAGATTGGAGAAGAGATTAGTGAAGAAGTTTGTGAAGCGGCTGGTGACGAATGTGATGAAGAAATTGGTGAGGAGCTGAGGGAACATGTGGTTGAAGATGGATCAGAGGAGCAACTGGGAGATGGTGAGGAGCTGCGGTGTCATGAGGTTGATATGGATTATGGGGACAGAAAAGGGGAAATTGTAGAAGAGCAGGAAGAGAAGGAAGGATTGGAAGAAAGACAAGTAGAGGAGTTAGATGATGATCATAATCCAAATCGGGGTGAAAGCACTGAGGTAAGTTGCCTTGATTCTGATTCAGAGGAAACCAGCCAGTACAGCTCAACACGAAATAATTTCTCAGAGAGTGGTGCCCGAGAGGAACGAGTACCTAAAGTCCGTCATAGAAAGGTAAGAAGAAGAGGTTAACGGGTAGCGGGTAGATGTTCCCCACAGTCCCAGTGGTGTTCGTCTACTTCAGGGTTGCGCCCCTGCCCACGCGAGCCTTGGTTTTCTCCAGTCATTCTCCTTTTCGGAGGGAACCAGGTCCTTACCCTTAGTCCTCTCTCTTGACCTTCAATGATCCTTGCCCCATTTCATCTTCCCGATTTTCCTACCCCTCGCCTTAGTAAAAAAAAAAAAAAAAAACCTATCAATAAGGAGTTAGAGAGATTTGCCGGAAGTGATTAGATTGTGGTCCTCGAAATTGTCAGTTTCCCCTGTTCTGGAAGGTTATCATGGAGAAAGTTAGAGAGTTGGAGAGTGCCCTTAGATTTGTCGTGGTCTTGGAGATTGTAAGTTCCCCTGTTTTGGTTCTGAAAGTCATGATGGAGAGTGATAGCGTGCTGTTGTTTCTTGTCAGTTGAATTAAATAATTTTCATTAAGGAACAATTTCCTGATACATGTATCCATCGGGATTTGTAACACAAAATTAACATTTTAGAAAATCATGCCAATTGCTTAAACTCAGGTGATGAAGGTTTTTCCCACTTATATACTGTGCAAGAAACTTAAAGATTTTCAAATGCTCATAATGGGCCAATTATCAGATGTTATCAATTCATATGGGCAGTCCGGCCTATCTTTATGCTTTTGTTAGTCATTATCATCCTTTTGGGGTTTTTTTTCAATTATTTAAATTAATGGAAGTTAATAAATTATGGTGATTGGAAGTTGAACATTTATGATTGCCGGTCTTGGGGCTTTGCAGAAACACTGCCTGTCGGCCAGGTCGAACATGGGTATTATAAGGGTATTATGAGCCTATGTGTGTCTTTGTGTTTCTGTATGTGATGACAATGTTAAGTGTTAGTAAAAGGGGGGGAAATTTATATAATTTATGGAATGTTGCTACATATATATATATTGTCTATATAGATATATATATCTATATAGATATATATCAGCTATAGGTATATAGATATTGTCTATTTACACAATTAAGGACATGTGAACACTATTTATTTATTATGTATTCTGTGGTTTATTGCTGATTGCAATGTGATACTTATGTGATGTGTGGGATATTTACATGTAACGAATTATGGGGGCAACAATAAAAAAAAAATGTTATTGTTAATTAACAGCTGAGTTTAATTCCAAGTCCCGTCATACTGGACCCAGCGCCTTTTTTGCTTCTCTAGGCTCTCGCCTAGTTTTAAATAACTAGTGGCTTCTATTTCAAAAAAAATAAATAAAAAAAAAGTTTTTTTTATATACAGCATAAAAAGGAAAGACGGGTTGCAGTACATTCGCCTTCCTTTCATGAATGGCCGCGTAAAAGCAGCACCAGAACAGAAAAGAATAGAAAAAATTACGCCAGCGGCATTCATCGTCTGTAGTAAGCACCACATAATAAATAATATTCTTCTTCTTCTTCTTCTTCTTCTACATTTGTGAGGGTGGTGTTACAAGCAGCATTGTTATTTGGACGAAGGACAACCACTGTGTTGTATGGTCTTTCAATTGAGTACAGGTCTGACAAGTAACTGGCCAGTGAACTTTCAGTACTACGCACATAACCAAACTATAATTATTCAGCAACTTTTAAATTGTGTAACTTTTGTAAAATAAAATGAAATTGATTTTTTTGAGAAATATAATTACTTTTTAACAGGATATTAACAGCTAGTTTTAAGCGCAGATTAATCGTGAGGGGAATTTGTGGTTAAGAAAAACAAAATACATACTCAGACCCTCGTAACATACTCAGATCAAATATGGGTGTATTATTTATCAAAACGATAAAGAATTCTATGATAAAAGTTGGAGAGAGGTAACAAAGCCTATTGTAGTGAAATACAATTTTATAAAGTCTAACATAAAATTAAAAATAATTATCACAGGAAAGTGTCTAGAATGTATCCTAAAATAGTACGATGGGGTTTAATGGTTATTATTTTCAATTTTTTTAACCTTGTACTACTGTATGGGGTTGAATGCTAAACATCGATTAAATAAGCTTACAGTTCGACGACAAAACAAGTTGTACTTCTATAATCAGTTTACAACATTTACTTCGTTGAGTAACAGACTTTCCTTATACTCTGTCCCGACCGATCGAATTACAAAATTTTATTTTTAACAAAATGGTTAAGTGTGATTAGTTATAATACTAACGGCTTTTTACATATAGGAAATACATACTTCTATACCGTTCTTCAGTTGCTATACGATTAAAATGAAACTCATACAAATTTCAGTTGAACAAACATTCATCTCATAATTTTACTACGTACTTTAGACAATAAAATAAATCCCGTAAATAAAAATGTGAATAATAAAACAACGGTATTAAATAAAAAATAACGTTTTAGCACTAAAACGTATTCGCCGAGCAGGTACTTTTCATAGAGTGACGTCATTTCACCAGCCAATATCAATTTGCTTTGCTTCGGGACTAACGACAGTAGTTTCAGTTAAAAGAAAGACTTGCTTAAGTTGGACTGCCGATTCAAATTTCCGTCTTTCTTGGAACATTTTTGACTAAGGTAAGTTTCTTCAGTTTTGCAGCTTAGAGCAAAATTAGGAAACATTACAAATTATGAGAGACTTTAAAAGTAAAATAAACAGCCAATATTGCAGATTGATTTGTAATTTCTGATGGTGATAGTTTAAACTACCGACACATCGTAAAATATTCAAAAAATGCAAAAAAATTCTTGTAAATAAAGTTTTATTTAATATTAAAGATAATAAAAATATATGCAACAATACATACAAATATGAGCACACACACACACACACACACACACACACACACACACACACACACACACACACACACACACACACACACACACACACACACACACACACACACACACACACACACACATATTGCAACGATGCAAATTAAAACTGCATGGATAGGTTATATTGAAGTTATTACAGTCTATATCTGGAGGTAGGAAAAATTATTAAATTAAAACAGTAAAATTTACTATTGTCTTATTACTTCATAATATAAAATTGTTTATTAAAAATAAATCGTCCTTCAACAAATTAGTCTATTTGTTTAATTACAAATATGTTACTTGATCTTTGAATTCCACTTACGCAAATAGTAGGACTGCTACGCATATGCTTGCTCGACTGGACCGTTGCGACTCTGCAAGTCGATCAATGACTACTACGCTAACAATTCACGTCTTTGTACACACGCACACTGTGACATGAACTGTTATTGTTTACAATTTTAAACTCACCTAATCTCAGGATTAAATCTGGGTAAAATAGACCGTGTATTGTGCTTACACAAAATTCCGGCTTCTTGAAGTGTTCTCGCGTAACTATCAAAATATCTCGGCAGATATTTTGCCCCTAGCGGAAATCTCCTACTGTACGCGGGAAAGCACTAGAATGGTCTATTTTTTTAATTTTTTATTTGAGTTCTCTAAGTGGCAATGGTTACGAAGAACTAGAACCGTGAACCAACTTCTAAGTCTAAAGGAAAACGACCTGTCTTGTCACGAAAAAAAACTCGTAACAGCGAGAACGTGTTTCTATGGCAAGTCCTCGGAAGAAACTAAGCAAAGTGCTCTCGACAAAGGATCATCTCAAATAATTTTTAGACCTTCTGATTGGTTGAAACTTCACAACGTCACAGATGAGAACACAGATAGACTGAAATCTGGCTTAAACTCTGTCCGATTCTGCAAAGGCCTGGCTAGATTTAATCTACAAATTTTATTGCTTTCTAGGAGATAACAGGAATAAAAAAGCTGATTTTATTAAAAAAAAAACATAAAAAGTACAGTTGTGGAGAATTGAGTATATGGAAAATGTAGCTTATATCCACGAGAAAACTCTGTCTAAGTTTCAGAACGAAATGTTAAGTTTCCTGGAAGTTATTAAAAGGCATGTAAAGCACACGCGCACCCGCGCACTTACACACAAATATTTTACATGATATAAAAGGGAATAAAATTATGAACATTTTGACATTATATACTTTTTTAAACATAGCTTGGTTCAAAACCTATGACTAATTTACAAAGAAAGAACAAAATCAATTTAAAATATGTCTGTGGCCATCAGAAAATGTTATATAGCATTAGTATTCTACTTAAAAGAACTTCATATCCTATGTACTTTTGCAATATTATGCAACGTTACAAATATTGTAAAAAATTACACAAATACAATACCATGTATTCAACGCAATTATGAAATGTATCACACCGGCCAGGTCGCAGGATTTTTTTATTCTCGTTGCGTCAGGTATATGTAGTTGCACAATAATAAAATAATTTTCAAAGAAGAGTGAGATGTTGCTGACATGAAATAATTAAAAACCGTTTCAAAATAATCATTCTATGATTTATTATTTTTAATAGAAATTATACAAATATTAAAATTTCGAATTATAAAAATAAAAAAATATTCTCTTTTATAAGTTCAAAAAAATAGAATATAACCTTCTATGCTGTTCATGACATATAAAAACAAACAACCATATAATCTTACTACCTAAACAGACATGTTAAACAAATTATCTAAACACATTTTATTTCAGTGTGTCTGACTTTGACTCAAATTCTAAATAATAAAAGCAACTCATTTACAAATAAAAATAATATTAAATCTCAAGAATAAAACTAATTGTTGCTATAAACAATAAAAAATATAACATTTACTTCCAACCTATTATTTATTTCTGTTGACACAACCAAATTTTAACATGCTACAGAAGATTAGTATTTTTAAATATTCTTGTTAAATTTAAATATTTTCTTTAACTACAATTTAAATTTATGCACAATGATCATTTTTAAAACTTTAAGTCTTTACTGTTCATGTATAAGTTTCATTTTTAGTAGTTCTTTTTACAAAAAAAAAAAAAATATAATTGTTTATTCATCACCTGCTTACTGCCGACTTTACGGTTTAGTGTGTGTGTGTGTGTCCTGAATCCTGAGAATTTTATGATGATGATTATGATAATGCTGTGTTTTCTGTCTCTACGGTTTGTTGTTTGTGATGGTACAGAATTCCTCCATAAGTCTTGGTGTGTGTGGTAAAGATGTTAGATCGGTCGGCAGACCAGCAGCGTGACGTTGTGTGAAGATAACTTGAGTCTCTCTGAGATCGCCCCAAAATTGCAGGTGGTATTTATACTGGACGGCGATCTGACCAGTCCAGGACTGTTTTTGACCTGTTAGATATTGTCACTTCTTGCAAAGCGTCCTTTTAATTACAAATCACTTTTTGGTTCATTTTCGCGATTTCGTAAACATACTCGTATCATGAGCGATATCATTGCGTAATTTTTCCTGGTCACTCACATACAACACACTTATTAATTACTATTTAATTACACTAGTAATTAACATTAGATTACTTAGCGTCTTTATTATTGCACATTTCTGCATTAATTTTATATCACTATATTCGTTAAAAAATCCTTAATATAATGGTGTTTTTATAACTGGGGTACGTCGTTGTTTACAGGTTTAAAATGTATTAATTTATTTATTTTTATCCGGTTAAAACTTGAATACAAACAAACTAACAATTCGTACGCATCACCCCATCGTAGACTTTGCCTCTCGTAGCTTGCGTTCACACACACAAACACACAAGCGCTGTATTCACTCGCGGGGCAGGTGTACGCTTTCTGACAATTCATAGCCTGCATAATATTGTTAAAAACTGTTCATCATATATTTTCTGTGCTAAATATTTCAAACATACTGCCCTGGGCAAATATGCAAATATATGTATTGTTGCAATATATACGGTATAAGTAGACATTATAATTTTATATGTAATATAGTAGAAAGTAAAGCATGTCATATCATATACATACACTGTATGAATAAGTAGAGATTGCACGTATGGACATTATAAATTAGTTTATAAGGAAGATTAACATGGTGTGCGGAGGTTCGTAATTATATTGCCTATATTCATAAAAAACACGTTAATTTAAATAACGTTCGTAATATGGGAAATTTTAAGTCGGGTCTTATATCAGAATACTCTTAATAGAAGACCTAACTGATGACAATAATAATTTAAAAAATGAGTATCTAAATGTAAGCATCTTTAATTAAAATATTTTGTGGCTATAAATTCAGTCGTAATTATTGTCAGGTTTTTTTAAAAAAGGATTGTTCTATTCGGCAGCTTTCTTGGACAAGAAAATTTATTATCGGTAGAAAATCATGAGTAGGGGTTATCGAAGAACTAATCAGATTTCGAGAAGTCAGTCGATGATAATTACGTTAAACGGATAGATTAATCTCTCTTCGAAATTGATAATGTGTAAAAGCCGCTTGGTCCACGACGATAGTTCTGCCAATCGCGACACACGGAAGTTAGAAAATACATAGAATTACTGCAAAAAATATAATCGTGCTATTCCGCGAAAGTTGAAGATATCCTATTTTGGCAAATCTTAAGTTTACTGGAAAAGGGACATATCTGATACACTATTATCAGTAACAATATCGGTTCGAAAGTGAATATAACCGTGCTCGTGAGAAATATCTACCCGCCCGAAAGCGACCCTGAAGCCAGACAGAGTATATCAAGTGTATGGATTTGATTTGCAGTTAACATTAAAGAGAAATAAACCTATATTACTTATGTACAATTGAAAAAAAATATTTAAAAGAAAGACTCTATCACATCAGTAAAGACTTTATAGTAAATAAAATAAAAAGACTTTTTAAATAATAATAAAGTTCATTGTATAGAAAAATAAAATTGTTAGTTTGTGTTACAAAGGTCAATAAGGACATATTAATTTTTTGTATAAACTGTATTAAAACTCAGTTGATAGTCAGAACTAATAGCATCATTAATAAATCAGCTTCAGTCCAATAACATACATCTCGACTTATTCTATGCGTCACGTATACATCGCGACAAACAAACAAAATACACACACCTTTTTATAGATGTATATATATTCATAAAAATAAAGAAGCCAGAACTGTAGCAGATACTACAGGATAGAGGAGTTAAATCCCACTATATTCAATTGGAAAACAAATTATGGGCACTCCCTAAATTTACTGTACGCTCTAACTTTAAAAACTTTTGTTTTTACAAAATTAATTAGCTTTTACTATATCTGAAAAAAGTTTCTAAAAGTTTTTTACTTTATAAACAAAATTACGGATTGATGTAACATTTAACAATTTAGAGTTTTTCTTTATTTATTCCATTTTAACGGTCAGCATATAAAACATTACGATTTAATTGAATGTCCAAACGATAATAGACCAATATCCAACGGACTCGTCTCCCAATTGGCCTCACTCACGCACAAAGTATTGGAATCACTGTAAAGCATACGGTTGAACTGCGGTTACTCATTATTCTTCTCTGTGAAATTGATTATAGTGTCTGTATGTTGGTGAACGTTTTGTAACGCGAGTCTCTCATCACAGCTATACTCTATGATGTGTTAAATAGCACATTCCAGTTTTATAGTTTTGGAGCATTTATGTTAGTTTATTTTCTTTTCCTCATATGTAGTACTTTTGTGTTTTTCATGTTGTCTATGTAAAGAACAAGGTATCGGAGCACATTTGATTGATTCACAAGTACATATTGTTAACACTAACAACACTAAAACTACTAACCGTAACTAACAAACACTGTTTACACACACAGCTTACACTACACTCTAGTGTGTGTGTGTGTGTGTGCGTGTGTGTGTGTACCGTTTACACTGTGTAGTGAGTAGACAGTGTGTTTACGAACTAATAAACATTGTAGCCGCCGTGATGTAAATGCTGTATGAGTGGATTTCGATTCACTTACTTGGATCTTCGATTTGTGCATTAACATTTCTGGCATGCTGAGAAGTTTTTGTACATACTCGTAATTTGATGTGACTTTGCAATCTTAATTGCAGTCAAGGATAACCGTGCAATCAGGAAATTTTTCCTAATATTTTGTTGCACTTAGTGAGTAGACCAACGTAAAGAAAAAATATAAAAAACCCCAAAACATTTTTCTTGATATTTAAATAATGAATAATATTTAAGAGCAAACGCCGTATTTCTAGGTAATAATTGTATAATAATTAATATACCATAAAAAATAAAAATTTTCTATGTATGTAATATTTAGTATGTAGTTATATAGTAGCATATAATTACGAGTCAAATGTTGTAGGCAATATGATGTGCAGAATAATTTGCTAGAGTCTTATTCGTCTTCTGATACTATATCAAGAATTAATTTTCATCACATACAGATCGTATTTACACTAGAAGACTTCCTTATACCTTGGTTACTAGCTCACGTAGGCCTATATTGCATACTTGTGTAAATGATATTATGTGTGACAGACTGTTAAAATATTTAAAGAAATCATACAATCTAATTATGCTGCATTATGAAACAGCTGTCTGACTCTGACTTTATTGAATTTGTCTATAGTGTATTGGTTTAGAGGTATCATAATGTCTCTCAGATATTACATAAGCATACTGACTTACCATATAAGTAAACTTTTTTCAGCCTACAAGTGTGAAAGAAAATCCTCATTTTTCTATTTACTATTTTCCATTGCATATGACGTAATATTATAAAAAAAATAACGCCTGTTAGAGTAATGTAAAATGTTATTATTACTAATAATATTTGAAAAATTTTTGGAAATATTGGATTATATGCCAACACTTACATTTTTCTCCATTGTGAAACAGGTTTTCTTTTGTGAGTTTGATTCAAAAACGTATTTACTTTAATTAATAAGCAATGACACGGTTAGGGGTAAATAGACGTTTGATGCAACATCTGTTTGTTAAACAGATGTTAAACAAACGTTTTCTTAGTCTGAGTCGCGGCGCTGAGGATACCTCACATACAACAGGAGAAACGTTTGATGCAACAATAATGAAACTTGCGTTAACCCAGCAACAGTGTCGCTGCCTGTGCAAACTAATTACTTGCCCAGAGTAATCATCCTTGTTATGTGACTAGCGTCATGCTTGAGAGACTTTAATTCCGAACTCCCACACCAGTATAGTAAGATAATCATTTATGTTTTGGGTCGGATGAGGTCTCACCGCAATTACACAAATTCTACCACCTCTCCACAATATAGGTTGGTTTTACACGGTTATCACAAATACGTCTACTGTGTTTTGTTACCGTAAACATGGTAGGACTCATTGGGGTCAATTGCTGAAATGGGAAAGATCAATTGTTGTTAGCATTAAACGTCTGAGTAACCTTAATATGAAATTAAACTTTTTAAAATAAAATGAAAATTTGTTTTGAATATTCTTTAAAACGGAAACATAATACGTGGGAGTTTTGTAATCACTTTTATTAACAAATTAAATAAAATATAATGACTACGTGTGTGTGTGTGTGTGTACAATATATATATATATATATAATGTAAAGTTTATATAGGATTAATGGACCCACATTTCAGTGCGTTTAAATTTTATATACATTACTGTATATTTAAGCACTCAATATGCTACAATATGTCTTCCAGTATAATGTTAATCAGTATAATATTAATTTGTGCCATTTTAGTTTTTCACTGAGTACAGGATATGTTATATAAAATTCGACTCTCCCACAAACACCTACTATAATATATATTAGCGATCAATTTCTTTTTATGATTTTCATTACGTGGTGTTACGCCATTGAAACAATATATTAATTCTGCATTTAAACGTACCAAATATTTTTAAATAATATGTCTATTTCCTTGTAGTACCTTCCTTAATTGGGTAGACCGGAAGCATGTAACGCATATGTTCTGCATACTAAACAAGACCAAATGTAAAAATATGCTCCTGTACTACTTCAAAAAAGTATCAAATGATTACTTACAATAAATGCTTATATCGGATTGTCGTACATAGCTTCTACAAGATTTTATTGCTGTTCTCGCTAAAGATAAATTACCTTGTATATTGATGATTTTACTCTTGGAGGGAATTCTTTCGTTTCTTCTTCAATCATGTAAAACCACAAATACTACTAGCTGAAACATTTTATATACTACTTTCTCATTTTCTCAATTAAGAAAATCGTCTCTAAAAGTATTAATTTAATTAATAGCATACCTTTTTTGTAAGATCGGTTATATATCTGTTATAATAAAGCTAGTAAGAAATAAAATAAAGTGTAATTAAAAACAACAGACTTCAAAACTAACCGTCAAGAAACACAAATTGTAACAATATCAATACTTTTACTGCCATAAACTACATTATAAAGAAACTTAAACGTTTTAAAAATACAAACGTTTAAGTAGCACACAAAACAAACAAAAACAAATGCGAATACTACATAGCTTTTACAATAATGATATTACATAAAATAAATGAATCTTAAAAAAATGACTAAAGGCTTCAACAAACTTTACGTAGGCTAAGCAAATAAATAACTATTTAAAAACGATACTTTGAAAATCTAACTTTAAAAAAAACGTTACATACAATTTTGCACCACACCCAAAAGATGCAAGGCGTGAAATTTCTGACAAACAAAATAAAACTAATACCATTATAACAAAACAAATTGGAACAGTTTTACAACGCTGGAAAGAACTGTCTGTAAAAGGGAGTCTCTTCCGCTGGTTGACAACGCAGTTATACATACGCGCGCGCACGCACACACACACACACACACACACACGCATCCGACATTTAAAAATGCAAAGAGGAATATAGTCATAGGGTACCTTTCTGTCCTAACCTCTTTTCAGTTCACATTGTATTAGACAATATTTATGGTCAGATATCTGAATTAACGAGGTAGACAGAATCTTCAAGTTCCCTTCTCTTCTTAAAATAAGCCCTTAATTAGAGTTTCTAAGAGACAGAATTAGACGTTTTCCGTTTTTTAAAAGTGATATAATCTAACTCATTAAAGCTTTGGATAATTTCAATTAAATATCCTCCTCTGCTGTGCAAACTTTTTTGCTGGGGTAAAACACAGGAAACTGCTCACTGGCGGATTCTTAATTGAGTCTGTTACTGATATATTACTTGAGCCCTTGAACAGAAACAAAGTAATGCAACTGTTTTAGCTCTATACAAACACTCCTAGAGGATGTTGTGTATTTTCACATATACATTTGTGATTTACACCAGATCGCTTATAATTATTTTTACTCAAGTTTTATATTGTTATTTTCTGTGTAATTTTAGTTTTATAATTGTTATCTTCACTTTTGTTATAACTTTTATAGAACTCTGTCACACGTTTTTCTTACTTCCTTTTGTTACATATAACATTTCATTTTAACCTAAACATCATCATTCGTTCATTTAAAATGCGTGATTTTTCACAATATACTCTTTTACGTTATTTTGTAATATAGTAGTACATCAAAACCTTATTATAAATTTGAAATCTTGTTAAAAATTCTTTTCTATTTTTCTAGATGTATGAAATTAATTTTATATATTATATAACTACTAATTTTATTACTCTTTTACAATGGCTTTTGGTGTCAGTAAATTTTACTGATTGCCACATCAGGTAATACGTAAATAGTTGTAAAATTAAAGTTTACATTCAATATATTATTTTGTCATAAGATGTTTTATTCTTTCTTTTTTATAATTTGTCTTCATCAAATTATGACTATTATAATTTTTATCATCATAATGGCTATTATATGTTTAGTTGTTATTACCTTCTCCATTATCTACTTGTTGATGTCTACATTTAAACTCTTTCCTAAATAAGAGTATCTGTTTCAAATTTATTAAAAAGTAGTAGCTGATTATTCTTTTGTTATTAACATCGTTTATAATTCAGTATATTTTATACTCTGTTGAAGTTCTGCACTTAAATTGTCCTATTTTTATTGATTGTCTTTATAATGATTCACTCCTGATACTTGACCTTATTATGGTTAAATTAGTAAGACTTATTTTTATATTTGTTTAAACATAATCATATATTTTAGATTCCGTGACATTTTTCCTATCTGCTCTTTGTATTCTCATAATACATGTTTTTGTAATTCTGCCGATTACATTTTAAAATTATTTTTCTGTTCAGTACTTCCATTTACCTTCTCATACTCTAATTTTAGTACACGTGATTTTCTTAATCTTTACACTTCATAATTTTGCATTAAAGTTTATCACGGTCATTAACACTTATTTATATATTACATTATGTCCGATAAGCGAAAGAAGGTCTTTTTGTTTCTTAACTTTAATATTTTCTGTTTCGTTGGCCACGTTGTATTATGTGTATTTATTTATTAACTAATTATCGCAGTTGTATCTCAATTTTTCTCCAGTTACTGAATTGTTTATATCCTAATTAAAATAATTATAAATATATCCAAATTTGAATTAGAATAGTGTAATTGTAATCTGTATCTTAATTGCAGGAAATGACTTCGCAGTGCACTGAATTGCCACAACAGTTGTGGTAAGTTACTTAGATTTAGGTGCTTTTAATTTACCTTGGAATCTTCGGTAACACGCTGAATAATACTGGTGAATTCCGCAATAGATATACATTATTTATGTCTAGAAAGAGACTTTTGCAGGTTCTTATTCCATTGGAATATTAATTCTGCTTTCAAGAACTGATCGCTTTATAGTACCAAGTAAAGACGCTACTGATAATTATGATAATATATTTTATATTTTCTTCTTGTTTCAAGATTAATAGTAAAGCCGTAATCTACAAGGCAATTTAATTACGTCAACTACTTTGCTAAGCTAAGTAAAACTAAGGATGCTAATTTGAACCATCTAAGTCGTTCAGAAGCCGCCTGTATCTCCGGTTGAAAAGAAACGACCTTACTGTTAGCAACATAGATTTCACTCTCGCCAAGCTCTCATCAATTTTATGGGACTAACACTCCAACGAACTAATTCTGTAATTGTTTTTGAAAGTGAAGATTTAATCGTTAGAAAGTACTTATTTAAGATTTAAATTATAATTGCAACGAAATTATAAACTTTTTGCAACGAAACTTTTAAAGCAATAAGCTTCAACTGAAAATACGTGTTGGAGTTAATTTTAATCATAGTACTTTTAATTTAATTAAGCTACATTCAGCGAGACAAAGTATATAAACAAAGTATCAAAACTTTACGAACTACAGGATCGTGAACTTGGTTTGAGTAGCGATGTATGATTTATAATGGTGGTGTAAAGGTGGTCATAGGTAAGTGTGAGTTACGGAAATGGTGAAACAGTCGTGTAAAACCAATAACGTGTAATGAAATGTAGAGTAAAATACCAAAGAACAATAATCACAGAGATGTTAAAAACATGTGTTTAGTAACATTCTTAAAAGCATGAATGAAATTCATAAAATGTTCTACAAGGACGACTTGGGTTTAAACCAAACGTCAGTATATTACAGAGACACAGTCAATGTTTGCCGAACAGAGAAAAATATACGCCCAGGTTATTGATTATGTAATGCAATCGACTAAACTATGCATTACACATTACACTATATTTTTGTTATATTTGGTTTCTATTATTAATTTTTATTGGATGGTTAGTGAGGATCGGTCAATAATACAACTTTAGTTATTTTGCGTCGACGTTTCGACAATATTTATTGTCATCTTCAGGACAATTGTTGCTGACGCCAAACACACAACTGTGTTTTTGGATTTAAAAATTGTTTTTGGATGTTTTTGGATTTAAAAAGACTTACGTAATAGAGGCAAAATTTGAGGTCTGAGGAAATACGTTGATTTGAAATTAATTTACTTCACTACACTCGTGTAACACAAAAAAAAGATTTAATGATGATTAGAAAAGGTAAAAAATATATTTCTGTTAAAAAGACGTATCAAAATTTATCAAAAGACGTTAAAAATTTTTTTAAATTTTTTTTAAAATTAGTACTATGATTAAAATTAACTCCAACACGTATTTTCAGTTGAAGCTTATTGCTTTAAAAGTTTCGTTGCAAAAAGTTTATAATTTCGTTGCAATTATAATTTAAAACTTAAACACAAAAAATTTAAGGATTTAATTAATTTTTATCTTTAAAATGAGTAAATATTAAACACTATTGTTGTTTAATTTGCACATAAAACGCCATTCCAAATGTGTTATTTTTTCCGACCTCCTATATACGGGAGTGCTGCTTAATGTCAACAATCCCCCTAAGTTAGATTCAAGATATTCTTATAGTGAACACCGGTTACTAACTATTGTGTCTGTTTCCCCATGTGTCTGCTTTTCTTCGTCACTTCTTTTTTCCACTCTGTCACACTCTCTCTCTCCGTTATCCTTCTTCACGTACACACATGACGTAATTATCCGAAACCTAAATAACTTTATTGACTTAATTGTCTGAAGATTAAATACAATATAGAAATTATTTGAATTAGTACGTTAATCCCTGCATAAAGTGATTATTAACTATTATTATAATCATATGAATATATAATTAGATTTTTGTTTACTGTTTATATACACACTGAATTTCATAGTATCAGTATTTTGTATTTACGTTGCATGCAATTTTTAAGTTAGAGAAATAGTGAACACAAACTGGTTTTTTATAAAATATAATTTTATTTATCATTTTTTTTTATCAAGATTAGTGTGCATTTTTGTACAAACGTTTGAAGTTGCAATTTTGTTTTGATACGTCTTTTTAACAGAAATATATTTTTTACCTTTTCCAATCATCATTAAATCTGTTTTTTGTGTTACACGAGTGTAGTGAAGTACATTAATTTCAAATCAACGTATTTCCTCAGACCTCAAACTTTTGCCTCTATTACGTAAGTCTTTTTCTTCTGTAATCATCCCTGCCTCATGTCTCCATGAATACTACGTTATGACTGAGAGATCTAAGAATCTAAGAAGTTATTTCTGTTACACACTGGGGTCTTTACCCTGCTTGAAACTTTCCATCTATCAGCATCACTCTCTCTCTCTCTCTCTCTCTCTCTCTATCTCTCTCTCTCTCTCTCTCTCTCTCTCTCTCTCTCTCTCTCTCTCTCTCTCTCTCTTCTACTCTGTCAGACTGTCTATCCTCCTCCCCTACACGTTCCATTTATCTATCTATGTATCTATTTATCTATCTAGCTATCTATATATCTCCCTCCACAAATAAAACTTATTAAAAAATTGTTCTAACAATCTCACTTCAGACAATCTACTGTACCTTTAATTCAGATTACATAAAAATTCTTAATTTGTCCGTGTTGATCTTCGTTTTTGATGTGTTGTGTTGGTCTTCGATTTATGTTACCACAAATTCAAATACAATTTTTGTACAATGAAACAAAGTGCTATTTAAAAGGTTTTTTTTTGTATTATCTAAACTATGAAATATTTACTAATGTAACTTGCACTACAGTCTTTCTGTTAAATATGTTTTATGAATGGGCATAAAATAATACAAGTTCATTTCTCTGTAATAATGACTGCAGATCCTTAGGACGACAGATTGATATTACCTGGATTTATACGTAAGTACGTTTACTCTATCCGAGCTCAGAATCACTTCCGGCCGTGTAAAAACATCTCGTGGGCACGGTTACATAGAATTTCAAAACGCGAACCGATACTGGGACTGTAAAACTGGTGTATTAGGCGTACCCTTTCCAGTTAGCATGAAGTGTCTATGTATTCATAAATGGACTATCTTATACTTTGCAGGTAGCATATAATTATAACTACTGCAGTAAGTCTACGGGATTTTCTAACTTGCGTTCGTCACAAGTGGCAGACCAAACGTCATGGACCAGGTAAACGCTCACTACTTATCGATTCCGAAGGAAGACTAACCAAATGTTTACAATTTTATATTAAAACGGAATTTCTTGCAATTTGATTGGTTTCTCTGTAACACATTCTTATGTTTCTCTTATAAATAATAGCTTTATCTGTAAAAGAGCGCTTAAAACAGAAAAAATAGTGTTTGAAAATTTGAAATATTTAATGACCGACTTTTTATGTATAAAGCACTTTTACTAAAAAACGCATACATTCGTTTAATAAATTTCAAAATAAATTCTGCCATTATGTAGGTCTTTTTTTATTACAAATATTTTGGTACAGATCCCATTTCAATCTTTTTGATATTTTGAGAATTATTCAAACTAACGTGGATTTTAAGAATATCCCTCGCAATAATTATGTACCCTCGCGAACGCGCACTGCACACGCGACTAAACATCATTAGGTATTATATCACTGTACTTAAAGTTGTTTTAAAAGTCTAAAAATGCTTAAACCAATATTTTCACAGCATTCCTTATCAACTACTTTAAAATGTTAAAATCTCCAACCTTTAGTTTTTATATAGCGTCTTTACATGCTATAATATGGCAATACGTTTTTCCTACATTTCATAATAATGGCCATTCTGTACACACCCCGACTTGTTAAAAACAAATTTCCGATAATTTTTTTAAAAATCAGATTTCGTCATAAAATTGTAACTAAAAATACTGAAACAATAACGTATATAAACAACCTTCTTATTTATCAATTTAAAAATAAGTATCCATTCTTGTTATCGCTAAAACAGATTTTTCAAATACATTGTTTAGATTACACCACCTCTCCAGTCATCTTCCTGTTCAATTACTACATTTATGTTATAGCACCCGTTTCTATATACAACATTTTATAACAAAGTCATATTCTTGTATAGCCAGAATCCATCTAGTCATTAGTTGGTTATTCAACCGTTATTTTTAGAAAAATAACAATGCCTGATTATCTGTGTGAATTTCAAATTCCTGACCATATAAGCAATATCAAAATTTATTAAAGGTATATACAAGGCCTAAAATTTATTTTTCAGTAAAGAAATAATTCCTTTCAGCTCATTTAAGGATTCTATTAGCGAAGGCAATAACAAATTTTTGACACACCTTGTTTTGTTCAGTACGCCACCCCATCCCTACATCAGATGCATCTGTATACAAGTCTTATTTACCTTCCTTTCCAAGGTGGTATAATTGTAGGTTATTACTAAACAATCGTTTAACGTCATCCGAATCTTTCTGGTGTTTGGGATCCCACCTCCACTTAATATTACCCTGACGTAGTAACTCAATTAACGGAGATATAGTTATGTAATTGTGTGGTGAGAAACTCCATAATAACCCGTTAATCCTAGGAAATCTCTAATATCTCTCATCTTTTAAGGCGTTGGAAAATTAGCAATGCTTTGTAACTTTTTAGGGTCAGGAGACACGCCTTCTTCTGATTTAACATGGCCTAAAATATTGATCTTAGATCTCACAAATATACATTTCTCTTTGTTAACTATCAAATTGGCTTATGTTAATTTATTACACACTAAATACAAATATTGTAAGTGTTCACTACATAACGTAGGCATAATTAATATATCATCCACAAGTACACTTACAAAGTCCTGTACCTCGTGACCCAATTCCAAACACTTAAGTGTAGCAGCTAAACTTGTTACTAAACAAAACGGAACAACTTTAGGCTGATAAAATTTGCTTTTGTATATAAATGCAGTGTATTTTCTACTGTCTTCAAGCAGTCCTGTCTACCAAAAGCTGCTCGCTAAGTCCAGTAATGCCATATATTTAATTCATTGACACTTTTCAAATAGACTGTAAGCCGTAGGCGCACAATCAAAATTATTCCGTGAAACTCTATTTAAATTTCACATATCTAAACACAGTCTCATACCATCATTTGTTCTCTTCACAACCACTAATAGATTGATGAAGATGGTCTCGGAGGGCTGAATTACATTATTTTCAAGCATCCTTTGTATTTCACTATCAACACGTTGGTGAACATTCGTCTGATAAGTTCTCCATACAACTTTGACTCATCTTGGACGATAAACGTATGTTCATAGACGTTAGTGACGCATAGTTTTTCACTAAATACATCACCATGTTTGTGGAATAGTTCGTATAATGCCGACTGGTGATGTTTATTTATTACTATTCATGTTATTATTATAGTCACAGTCTGCGTTCTGGATGTTTATTAATGTAACAGTTATAGAAACTTGGTCTTCTTACAGAAATAACATTGTTTTTATCTATAGTACACTCACTATGGTTTCGTTTAATTTAATTCTATACGTTTAATTTTTTAGGTTGCATTCCATTATTTGTTCAAAACAATGTAGCATGGACACGATGTAGTTGGTCAATTCGGATGATGACGTCATAAATTAGATTATCCTCAACACAATGAACTTCCAGTTTCACTCGTCTTTGGTTACGTTAACGTAAATTTAATTATTTATTTTTTCTGTCGTATTTACTGCTGTTCGTAACTATGTATTATTAATAGGTAACGTAGGTGACCGTTTAAACAGTTGTTTGTGTTTTGATATAACTACAGAAAACATATTAAATTACCAATAACCACGGGCGTCGGAAAAACTGTCTTCGATAAGGAAAAACTGTCCTTTAATACCGTCATACCTACCACTCTCAATTCAAACGACTGCAGTTCCCGGTGAAGGTCTGCTATGGCTATGACCATCAAAAAGACCAAGGGCTGAGTTCCATAGTCTGCTTCAGAGTCAGCTCAACTGATAGCCTGGTCATTCTCCATCTTGAGCGAACATCATAGTGTACAAGGAAGTTCTCAGTACTTAAACAGAACAAGAAAATCAGACTTATGACAGGGGTGGAAATGGGACCACTGGAGTTCGGCCCAACACCAGTGCTTAAATAGTTATTTTACTTACATCCAACTTTTTAATTTTTCCAAACTTATTACATGACTTGACATCATATTTTTTTTATTTCTATCAAAACATATTAACAATTCATTTATAGTATTTTATAGTGGAATTAACCCTATATACGTAGGAAGTGTATATAACATCTACGAAAACGTTCAAGCCAGAGTGAAAATAGGACGAGTCGTTTAATATTAGTAAGAGACTGAAACAAGGATGTTGTTTGTCTCCCACTTTATTTAAAGTACATATACAAAGAGCATGGAGACATGGAAAAACAAGTGCAGTAGAATGGGAATAGAATTGGAAGAGAAGTGTTTATACACCCTTTTATTCGCAGATGATCAAGTGGTGATAGCCAATGATGAAGGAGATATCACTTATATGATGAGAAAATTAGTGGAAGAGTACGATCGATGGGGATTAAACATAAACTTCAAGAAAACAGAGTAATTAGCCACAGGAAGTCGAACATCAGATCTTCAGTTATCAGATAATACTTCCGTCAAGAAATGTGAAAAGTATAAATATTTAGAAAGTATAATGAGCGATGATGGAATATGTGATGAAGATATAAGACATCGATTAGTTTTAGGAAAACGCACCATACGCCAATCAAACTCACTTTTATGGTGCAACAAAATCGGGCTACCGACAAATATCAATATTTGTAAAGCCATTGTTGAACCAATTACCACCTATGGGGCAGAATGGTGGACAATCAACGAAATGAACCGTAGGAAGATTGAAGCTAGTCCGTAGAAATAGACTATCTTAGACGAGCTTCCAGAGTTTCTCGTCTGGAACGTGTAAGGAATGACGTAGCCAGAGAAAGATCAAATGGAAAAGAA
Organism: Magicicada septendecula; assembly: GCA_034769895.1. NCBI lineage: Eukaryota > Metazoa > Arthropoda > Insecta > Hemiptera > Cicadidae > Magicicada > Magicicada septendecula. The sequence goes on along the minus strand of CM068368.1, from coordinate 570,219,506 downwards.
ACTGTAATAGAAGATATAAAACGTAAACAGCTTTCCTGGCATGGACACATAATGAGAATGAGTGAAGAAAGAATACCTGTGAGTTTGTTCAAATACAGACCTAGCAACAGAAGAAAAAGAGACAGACCTAGATTAAAATGGATAGAAGGAATCGAAAGGAGTAGGGAAGAAAAGAATCTGATGAATAACGATACACAGAAAAAAGTTGATACGGAAACTGAGAGCGGGATGCGGCAACAGTTGTGAGACCCACGCCTATATTGTTACGATACCGCAGCCCCAATACCAGAGAAGAAATTTAATATAAAATAAAAAAGCATGAAAATAATCAAGAAAAATAAAATGACTATGACGAGACAAATGACAATGAACCAAATCAAGTGGTTGGCCCCAATAACAAAAGAAAGCACGACCAAAGAAATAATGAAACGAACACATTAAACGTACCCTTAAGTAGGGAAAGTACAAATCCAATTAATATATTGTATTAACAATTAAGTAAATATTGAATGGGAAAAGATAAGATGAACAAACAATAAAACACACACACCATAATACAGAGAACAAATGTTAAATTTTAATGAATAATATAAGACTAACAAGGAAGAAACAAGACTGATAGAACTTTGCCACAAAAGTGAACCAAATTAAACCCGCATTACAAGAAATACAACCCAAAATTAGAGAAGGAAGACTCAAGCACTAGAGCTGATGAAAATCATCCACTAAACATCAGTAAAATTGTAAAGTATAATCCTAAATTACCCAACTACACCCACAAGACATTTCACAAGACTTCACGAATTTATGCACTGTATCAAAACTTGGTTCAAACTTAATAAACACTGAATAATTAATAAAATATTCAATAACTAGTATTAAAAGATTGTCCAAACTCAATAATAACACTTTAGGAAATAAGAGGCGATCTATACAGAATTCGAACTTAACACATATTGTAAAGTGAACTCACTATTGTTTTAAACCATAAGTAAAATGTAAAGGTAGAGTATTATATTTTAACTTGATGTAAAGGTTTGTACTTCCAAAAATCATTTTGTAAATCTTTTTTGGCCGTAATCAAAAGACCTTATTGAATGACCACATGTCTGAATAAATAGAGGCGACATTTCAGCGTGTCATCAAACGACCCGCAGCCAACCACAGTGATAAATTATTTATAGCCGGAGCAAGTACAAAAGTAATATGATTTTGTAATTTTATGTTAGCGTAATTTTCTACAGTAGAATTGACCTTGAATAAACCGATACTTATTTTAGTACCTTTTCATTATTTCACAAATTAATTTTTATGTGTTTAATCCATTGACACAGCACCGTAACACTTCGTCCTACAAGAAAAACAGGTTGGTACGACTTCGCGGGTAAAAAGATTTGAATTTCCCCGCCGACAAACAGTGAGATACGGTTGCGCTAGACAACAACTTTTTAATTGTTTTGGACAAACAATTTAGCGCCTATAAAAGGGAAATTCACCATCAAGAATTAAAACAGGTATTGGCGAGGTCAAATGCGACGTAAGAAGGTCGTTACGTAATTACGACGCAACGTAAAAAATAAACGAAGTGTAACGAAATTTGTTACGTTATTGGTACAAATTGACGACTACAACGTGTGGTTTAATACGCGTAAAGAGTCTCGTTGTTACAATATATATATATATATATATAATCACGTTTATCCATCATTAGCTAAACATGCAAGTTCTGACCAGAGAAGTTGATCTTTTTGAGACCCCATATATAAAAGTTATGAGTAAGCTTAGACATTTTATTCTTACATATTCGTAATAAGCATAAAAAACCGTAAAAATATATATCCGTTTCAAAATAGTTTGTTGAAAAAAGTTGAATAATAATTACCCTGTTAACTTAATCGTTACAAACTACTCACACGTTTAAAAAAATGCATTACTATATTATCACGGATATCGGTTTAGCTTTTAGTGATGAAAAATATGCACAGTGTTGCCACAAAATGTATATAAAGTCACGAAGGTCACAACGTTGCCAAGTCTATTGAACGTAAGCAATTCCTGCAATATTAGCAGCTGGTGTGTCTCGGCTGTTTATACACTTACTGCTTCCAGTCGCCTACGTTTAATTCCTGTATACGATCTTAGTTATTTTTAATTTCAGTACCGTAGTAAAAATAATCTTTGAAAGACGTAATCAACTATTTTTCAACGCTGTTATTAAAAAGTGGGTTAATCATTCAATGAGAGAAAACATATAAGGTATAAAATGTTGTGATCACTTTATTCACACGTTATTTTCTTGACACGTAAATAACTATATACTAAATAAAGATATAATAAGTATATCTTCATTGTACATTAGTATAATATGTAGTTAAAAAGTACAGTACAACCTGTCACATCCGGACCTGTGATAGCCGGAACCTCCCATATCCGGACGTATCTCCAAACTAATTTTTGCAATTTTGGTTAGCGAAATGGTTAGGGATGTAAAGATACTACTCTTGATTTTTTGGCTGATTACCACTTTTTCTTCACTACACTTACGTCATTCTGCGATATGGTTCACTATTTTTGAATATTTAAGTTTTTACAATTGAAATACTTTATTTGGGGCAACTGAGTCTGGGGCAGCAGCGTTAGGTCGACTCACTTTGGCTTCATGGCTTCCAAAAAACGTGTGCATTGAAGAAGCAGCCGAATCACAAACTTTTTCAAAAACGGATGTAGGCGTACTGTAAGTAAAACTTTTTAACCAATTTTACTTTTTGTATTTTAAAGAGTACAGTGTACAAATACAAATGCTAAACCAATAGAAACGTCTAAAAAAACACGTTCTTCTTCTGTGTATCTTCTGTAATTGTTAATTATATTAATTGAGATTTTGGCTACTTATAGAGATTTAATTACTAAACACAATGCAGTTTACAGAATTGCTGTATATTTATTGGTTTTGAAGTTATCGCAGGTTGAACTGCAAAAATGATTGAATAAAATTCATCTATCATCCGCCCGCGAGTTTCACTGTGAGGAAGTTAGAGTGAGATAGTTGCTTATTATACACTCTCTGTCTAGCTTACGGCGCAGCGCACAGTCTGTCCCTTTCAATTAACGCTCAGATATGACGACATATTATGAATCGTTATATATACCCCGACGATAACTTCAATGAGTTGAACTGATTTTTTGTATAATACAGTATATTTAATGTATCTTTTAAATGTCAATAAATTTCAAATGAAATTTGGGTATATCTGAAATCCTTGAATAATTTACGCACCCGAAATTTTCGCCGGTATTTTTCGTCAAAAAAGTGCGTTAATTATGCGAGAAAATACGGTATTTATAAATGACCTTGTGATATCCGGATTTTTCCATATCCGGATCGGCCGGTCGCCATATTAGTCCGGATATGACAGGTTGTACCTGTACTGGTAAAAGTATGAATACAGATAGACTTTTATTGCAAATATTTTTTGCTACGGTTTTCTATAAATAGTAACTATTCTCGGTAAAATAAAAATAAAATAAAATAAAAGATTAAATACAAATATCTAATATTTTCTGAATAAAATATATGTATATTTTAACAAATAATAATGTAACTCTGAAAAAATTTAAGACAAATCTTCATTAACTCTTGTAGGGAATTAATTAAATCTTCATTAATCTTTAAAACTCTTGTAGGGAATTCGTTTTACACACTTAGGCCTATATGTATTGAACATAATTATTATAAAACCATTTATTATTAAAAGGGATTGTTTAAATTACATATTTATTCCTACCATTCGCCCAGTCCGATTATTTCTTTTGTTAAATAAATCTTATGACATGTCTTTTATATGTTTTGTACACCTCAGATTTTGTGTACACTGTATATATTTCGTATTTTTAATGTTTTTAGCTAAGTTTTCATTGGCCTAGGATACCGGTCCTTCTCAAAATTCGCATATAATTTTACCCTGATTAACGAAACAGCTCCTCTCTGTCTGTGTACCTCTGTCTCACTTTCTTGCTCTCTCTCTCACTCTCTCTCTCTCTCTCACCCCTTCTCTCTCTCTCTCTCTCTCTCTCTCTCTCTCTCTCTCTCTCTCTCTCCTTATTCGATCTATTTCTTTCCCTTATTTTTATTAAAGAATGAGCCAAGGAGGTTATGTACATTTACACCTGCCGGACACCTCTAAGGTTGCCTCTGTAAGAAACAATAACATTTCTCAAGTGTTTATGAAATAAGGACACTGGAACATGGTAAACGCATAGTAATGTTTATTTGGCTGAGACAAGATAAACGAGAAACGTGATTACATTTCTGGCGGGAACGATTATGCATTTTGCAAACTGGCGTCTACGTCACACACGTCCGTATTTTCTACAAACATTGTGCACAGTTTAATCTGAGTTGTGGTATCGCGAACTCAGAAATGGTTAATATACGTCAGCCACTGCTATGTACAGTGATATGTGTTGTGTCTATTCAGCGTTAACAACCACAGGTCTCCAGCACAGAGACAAGATTTCTCATTCCCGTCAACATGAGTACCTACTCAAGGTCAAATAACATTCTTAATGTTGTAATGACAGACGTGTACGTTTACAAAACATACTGTTTTGGCGGACACATATATACACATCTACGTCTGAACTCGCAACCTCTTATTTATCACCTGTCTGTTTTTACGTTTCCACCAAACGTGTTCCAGAAATCATATTAAAATAATATGAATATTTTATAGTAAAAACATAATAAAAATAATAATAATATACAATTTAAAAAGTTAATACACTACCTCTTGCTTATCCTAAGTTTTGTGCGGAGAAATACCTGACCCAGTCAGTTTTCCAAGGATTCATAAAATTGTTATCTCGAATGATACATGGATCTTGTAGAGCTCGTAATCCTAATGTTCCTTGCATGATTGATGGAAAATGTACACATAATAACCGAGCAACATTTTACGTTAAACTATTGAAAATAACAATGGTTTTCCAAAGTACCGGAGACGAGATGACGGAATTGTTGAACTAAAAGGAATACCGTATATCATTTGATAATCGTGATTCGTTCAATACAATCGCTTCCTAATTCTACAGTACAATGCTCACATCAATATTGAAAACCGATAAATACATGTATAAATAGGCTTACCATACGTCCCGGTTTGACCGGGATTGTCCCGGTTTGACGACCTGATCCCGGGGTCCCGGCCAGTTTGTCAATTGTCCCGGTTTGAAAATTGACGAGAGTAGTTTCCGTCCGGGCGAAGACGTTGTGCAAGCTAAGCTCCCGATTTTTGGTTCAATCAATAGAAAAGAGAGTTTGAAAGATTAAAAGTAATTTTTCATGAATGGAAAATTCAAAAGCTGCAGTAGTCACTTTGCACGAGTATACACATTCAAATGACTTAGGGAGCACAAAAATCCTAATGTGTGCTATACTTGCTTTCCTTCGAAAAGATGTAGAATGTGGCTGGCAGTATATCCATGGTCAAGTTCCAGAGGAAGAGAAACTCGATTAATTCTTTAATTGTTTCGTAGAACAATAGCTAGACAATGATTAGTGCCACAGGAGTTACGGAACTGCTACTTTCGACGTCATACAATGAATAATACCGTACAAGCACGCATCAGAAACTAAACAGACACGTTGGAAGACCACATCCAAGAATAAAAAACATTATCAAATGTTTATAATCTGAGGCAGAGAAATCTATTCAGAACACGATGTAACGATGGAGTGAAATTTTTAAGCTATGAAAAGGACGAAAAAGTATACTGAATTGGATAAACTAAAAGATATGAAAAAGATTCTGAAGTTGGGATGTTTCTCAAGATCACGTCTTCCGTTCTACAAGTTGACTAATAAAAATAAATAAAAAATAACCTTCCTTTTTAATTTAGAGAGAGAGAGAGAGAGAGAGAGAGAGAGAGAGAGAGAGAGAGAGAGAGAGAGAGAGAGAGAGAGAGAGAAAGAGAGAGAGTGAGGGAGCGGCTATGCAAGTGTGTGTGTGCGTTTTATAAAAATTGTAACTTGGCAAACGTAGTTGGTAACAAAAAATACATTTAACGAATTATAAAAACATAAACACAATACAGGGTGGATGTACATACATCGTTGTTTGTGTGTTCGCAAGTGGGACGTACTCTCACGTATCAAAAATTAATTACGTGTCTTATCTACTTGAGTGTTCGCAAGTGAAACGAGTTGCAAGTGCCACTGTTCGTAAGTGGGAGCACACCATCGTCGGCCGGATACGAAAAGCAGATTAATTTACCTGGTTTCTTCGAGACAAAAGCATCAACATGAATCAAAAAATTTAACTTGCAACCATTATTTTAGTAAAACGTAGATGATTGTGGGTACCATAGCTTAGGCTTTTAGAGCATAGGCTTGAACATTTATCTAGGATTTACATTATGTAGCTGATGATAGAAGTTCAAATGCGAGTTCCTGGTCCCTAAAAACATGGGTATCTCAGCTGGGAGAGTGAACTCCAAGACAAAATACTGATCCTTCAAATGTGTGTGTGTCGGGTAGGTATAGGCCTACTAGTAGGCCTAGTCATGGCTCCTTAAAAAAGCTACTGCTAAAATAACAGTGATTTGTTCTAATTTTGTTTGCTACATAATAAGGTGACGCCGTATAACATTAAAATTTGGGTTTGGCAAAGATTATCAGAATTAACACATTCAACAATTAAAAGTTTTGTACGAATGAGCAGAAAATAATGGTATTTAAAAGGAACTATAAAGACATATCTTATGGTCATAAACAAACCGTAGAAGAAATTACTATTGTAATCAGTATAGTCATATTTGGACAGGTGTAGAAAAATATGGAGAAGCCTGTACAGGTGTGTCGGTGCTGATGGGAACACACATAAAAACGTTTGTATGAGATTAAACGTATGTATCCAAGATAAATACCGTTTTATCTACAACAGGTGGCTTCGAAATATGAATTTGGGGATTTCCCTTTTATTTAGGGGGAATTGTTATAAGGTAAATAAATTAAAGTTTCTTCTTTCACACAAGTGACCCAATAATATTTATGGTTTAGGCACATCGATTAAACTATTACAAAATGTGTCTAGTTTCGATCTAATTTGACGTATAGGTTAGGATTTGATGGAGACGTAAACAAAGTGCGAGGGGGGCAAGAAAAGGATAGTGAGGGATTGTGTGTAACACTGAAATTGTGACAAGAAAAAGAAGAAACTGTATGAGTGGCGATCGCGTGCATGCGCGCGCGCGCGTGTGTGTGTGTGTGTGCGCGCGAGAGAGAGAGAGAGAGAGAGAGAGAGAGAGTGAGAGAGACTGACAGAGAGAAACAAGGGCAGAGATAAAGAAATCTGTCTCATTAATCAAATTCTACAAATAGTTTACTGTTATACGCAAAAACGTAAACTCGGGCACGCTACGTAGCGTAAATAAATGTTGCCTAACATCTGACGCATGTGAATTAAAACAGCAATTCGTATCATAAAAATATGCAGTGTTTGTAAAACTATATAGCCTAAACATTCACACACACACACACACACACACATACAGATACTCACTCTCTCCCTTTGTCTGCATGTCAGCCTGTCAATCTCATTTCAACCTCCCCTGACACTTTCTTCTCGTTACCCTCTCTTGCTATCTACTAATTAGCTCCTAAGCTAGGCCTCGAATTAGATGAATTATGTGCAATTTTAGAGACAATGAATAATTTTAATGTTTTTAGTGGAAAAAGTTTCTTTCTCCTAAATAAACAAAAACTTGTGTTTAGGGATTATGCTCTTTACAGGCAACAGCTAGAGGTGCAAACACGCCAAATTCATATTTCGAATCTATGTGTTGTAAATGTGATAGTACTCCTTCTTGTACGTACTTCTAATCATATATATATATATATATATATATATATATATATTTTTTTTTTTTTTAGGTGTTCCTTTATCATCACTAGGGCCCGGATTTTTATGTAGCAAAAAATGGCAAAATATGTACATAAATATGTAGGAAAAATAAGGAAAATATATAGCTAAATATGTAATATTTAAGAAATATGTAGTATTAAAATACTTTCACATCAACAATGTAATTTACATTTTACGAGAACATAACAGTGCCCTCTTTGAAAGGTTTTGAAAATAATAGGTGCTTCATTTTAAACTTTTTAAAATCACTTTCAAAACATGCAAATATATTTTGAGCAAAGTCAATGTAATCCATAAAATACTAATCAAGTTCGGGGCTGACACTGATCACCAGTTAGATTACCACTTCTGTTACAGAAAATAAGTTAACCCTCAGAATACACAGTATCTGAAAGTTCAACTCTTTGTTGAAGAGTTTACAATAAGACAGCATGCATAAGAAATGAATTACTTTTCAATTGTTTATTGTACTTTAGAAAATTTATGAAAACATATTTTAGAAAACAGTATTAAGAAAGAAACCTTGATATTATAAAATTAACAACAACAAAGTATTTTACCTATGGATTTCTGTAGTATAGGACATGAGTATAAAGTAAAAAATTGAGAATTTTTAACTATTTAACAAAGTATTTTACTAGGAGAGTTGAAATTACTATAAAATTAAAGGTAAATTTTTGACTTGAAAATCTATATTGTATATATATATATATATAAAACTCTACTATAACTCTGCATAAGAATAATGTGTCCATGTAAGTTTTTTTCCACTGTTTAGTTGCACAATTAATTATTAAATACTTTTCTATATTGTCTGTTGACATGGACTGTCTTCGGTCTGAGAGTATGTTTTTATATATAGAAAAGGATCTCTCGACATCACATGTCGTCACCGGCGCATGTTTATATAGAGGAATCGTACTTGGAAGAATATTCTCAATCGATTCTACAGTTTCGCCGTTACATATGCGATAAATGGTATGTAAAGTTGAGTAACCAGGGTTTCTATTCAGCACAGCATTTAATTTAGTAGAAACTTTGTCACCGACTTCACCCTGCACAGCATTTAACTTGTTAACTGCTTCTTCAACTATTCCTATGGCCTCTTGGAGAGTCAGACCTGCAGTCTCCAGTTTCTTGATACAACTGAAATGCGTTTTGATGTACGAAACTGAACATATCACCTTAGAGTTGTTGAATGCAGACAAGGATTCGCTCGCTGACACTGCAGAATCGGGAGATAATGTTTCCACCACATACTTCACAGCTTCAAAGTTGTCACTGTAGAAATTTACGGCTTCGATCGAGGTTCCCCATCTTGTAATTACGGGTTCTGGAGGCAGAGGTGTATCAGGTAGCCTTTGTTTGTAGCACTGGATACGGTAAGGAGCTTTCAAGAACACTTTTTTTGTTGCTGATATTAATGTATTTACTTCCGGGAAAAGGTCTCTGACAGTTTCAGCTACTCGATGCAATCCATGAGCCAGGCATGTAACATGTAGTAGGTTGGGGTAAAACACATTTAGAGAATTACCTGCTTTTAACATGTATGCTGCTGCATCTGTATACAACAGCAGTACCTTCTCTTCTTTAACACCATTTGGCCATAACAAACTTGGCAAAATACAGCTTTATCGTCAGTTGTAAAAGCACTGTCAATCTGTACACATGATTTTAACTTAGATGACAAAGATGATGCGGTCGGTGCCATGATAAAACAAGGATATTTGTATTTAAAACTCTTAAGAACTTGCGTTGAACAATACCGCACACTATATTATTTAAGACGTCTTTTATCCGCCAAGGCAAGAAATAAGCAAGCGCAGAAGTGTAGGCGAAAGACAAAACACTGACTTGACAATAACATCAACACACCACACTGCACACCAGATTGTTATTTACGTGTAGGCTTACACTCCGAGAGCGTCGATAATACTGGCGTCAAAAATCACATTGTGCCCTACAATAGCATAGAGTTATATAGATATTTGTTTGTTTAGGTAGATGGAATCCGTTGCGAGAATTGCAAGATCTGCGAAGAGTATTTATTTACCGCGGACAGCACGTTCTTTCCCCATCGAGCCTGCTGAACGTGCGAACGAAACGTAAATAAGGAGTGCGGCCGCGCATACCATTCTCATTAACATCCCGTGCAAAATGCCTTACTTGTCGCTTGAGCTCGTAAAAAATTTTACTTCTTGAAAGTAGAATCTATGTGTGCAATTGCAACAGATGCAATATTTTGCCTTTTCTTGTAATAAATTTAATTGGACCTGATTCTGATTAATTGCACATTTGCGCATCTGAGTAATGTTGTTATAGGCCTAACTATTTTTTGCCATTTCAATTTTCAAATTGAAGTAAAGTATAGTAAAATAGCTAAAATATGTAGAAATATGTAAGATGGAGTGAAATATGTAATATGAACAAAATATGTAAAAATATGTAAAATTAAACTCGCGGATAAGACACCTATTGGTATGATTCGCCGATATCTGGCTTTTCCGTGTAAATGTGCACTCAGCATTCAAATATGTAATTACATAAAAATCCGGGCCTTAATCATCACCTACACCTGCATAAATATGAATGTAGGGGCTACTCATTACAGTATTCACTTCCCCTTCCTTTGTATTTTGATTTGACAGCATTACAGGATGTTTACACTACCTTGTAAGCACGTATGTTTCCCCTTCTGTTTTGTCCAATATACAGTAGATTTGATAGAAATTTTAAATGAAGAAGGAAACTGCTACTTGGTAAATTAATATGTATTGTGCTTTTAAAAGGAAAAGAGAGATAACTACCGTTTTTCTAATTCTATCAGTAGGATAGAAAACAGATATAATATAAAATGTATGGGACCCCATTAATATTAAGTATTTATCTCTAAATCACCAGTCGATTGTCTCAAAATAATGCGAAAAATTGCGAAAGAAACTACCGTGTAGTTATTTTTATCTCGCAAGGGTGTGTACGATGAACTATAGAAAAGAAACTTGTAGAAAAATGTTTTTAAACAATGCCGTTTGGTTGCTAATCCCCGACCTTATAACTTTTTTATATACTTGCTTTTGTATAGAAAAGTCAAATGAAGTGAAAAGAAATTAGTAAAAGAGAATGGAAAATTCCAGGGTGAGGAAGAATATTTAACGTTACGAATTATAAACGAAGGAGATATTACAGCTGCAATAAAGAGCAGGCAACGAATTATATCAAGGGCTCAAGGGAGAAGTAACGCAACGGAAGGCTGATTGGAATTCCTCAACTTAAATGTGAAGGAGGTACTGTATAATATTAATACTACCTGTAACTCCCGTAGACCTTCCTTTGTCATAAACCGTCTCCTCACCATTCCCGATGGACCTCCTCCCAGAAACCCCCGCCAATGGAGAAATAGAAATAATTAAGTCTCTTCGTCATACTTACTACACCTGGCTTCCTTCTTGATAACTTAACATCTTAAATTTTCCTATCTACCTATCCGGTCTTTATCCCTCTCCTTTGTGCCTCCCCGCCTTACCTTGACGCCTCTCTGACACCTCCCTCCAGCTTTGGCGTCCTGCGTTACTCGACCTCGTCTTGGCTGTCGTTTGACTTATACTTTTATTATGGCTCTTCCATCACCCATTTGGCTCTGCACACTACGTAAACACACAAATACACATCCATACACTACACTCTATCCTGAATGCCTCCACCTACTTCGCCACCAGTCCGCGCTGCGCTGGCGTGCGACTCCTCTAAATCTCCAATCGGCGGAAGGGTGCTTACCCCAGATCAGCCTGAGTCTTATCCTCTGAGACAAGTCTCAGACAACGCAAAAAAAGGTATAATATTATAGCCTACTGTCTACTATGACTGTGAGACGCGAATATGACAGCAGATATGCAAGAATATAGGAGGCTACAGAAGAATAAAGGAACGGTCCAACTTCGGATATTATGGCTTAAGTAATCATATTAGAAAGGATTATTACAATTTATTTTATACACCACACAATATATGTGATAATTTTAATTTTTTATTTATCTATAAATTTTGAAACGAATTAAGACCTGTATTAACATCAACCGTTGTGTATATAATTCTTTTCACTCAGACTTTTCACAAAGTTTAGTGATAAACTAAAACCATGTGTAAGATAATCAATTTTGTGAAACCTATAATATACCCATTAAATAGTGTAGACTAGACAAGTATGATAGTAGCTTAATACAGTCTTTTTTCCGGGATGAAAGGGAAATTATAATATTGTGCGCTTAAGAATGAAACTTTTTTTGTTACTAGACCAACGTTTATGAAAATCTATTTGGCTTCATTTCTCAGATTGTAATAAAATTGGAATCAATTATAGCCTATATCAAATTAAAAATTTTTGGCAAAATTATTTGTTACTAACCAAGTTTACTTTATTTTCTTAACCGATGGATTTTTGCATATCAAATTCCGTTTATTAGACATCGATTTTTCAATATAAAATTGGTCTCTAGATTACTGATTTGCGTTAATGCGTCCAAGAAAAATAGTAGTTTGATTAACCTTATTACTAAGTTTTAATGTTTGTTTACATACGGCGTTTTCAAGAAACTGTAACAGTGTTAGAATAAATAGGCCTACTTAAAAATTTGATTACATACCTGCACCTAGTTTCGTATACAGAAGCAGTGTAAAAAGTATTTTGTAAAGCTTTCTTACAAAATTATAACATAACTGAAGCCCAAATGATGTTTAAGATTTTGCACGTTAAGTCATATGAAGTTTACTTAAGAACCTGTTACGTTCAGACTTCCTGAGATACAGTTATTGAGAAGAACAAGAGTAACAGAAAGAAAGAGAGAGAGAGAGAGAGAGAGAGAGAGAGAGAGAGAGTGAGTGAGAGAGAGGTCAAAGTACATGATGTTTACTACAGTTGGCTACTTATAAGGAACTTGAAAAAAATTAAACTTATTGTAATGTAGAAAGTTAACGAAACATGAACCAAAAGCGAGGATTATGTGCAGCAGACTCAAGAGTTTTATTAACAGGATCCAAACAGCCTTTGGTGAAACGATTATTACGTTAAATAATTTACCCGCAATTAAGAAGTGGTACATTTTGAAGAAAGGAAAAAACCGAGGATGAGGAACTTATACGTTGCTATTAAAATATGTAACTTACCTTTTGGATACCTAATTATTTTACAAGCAAGTTACGGAAACTATAAAAAAAAAATTAATTCTTAATATATAAGCCTTCACGTATTATTTCAAAAAAATTAGATTACTGCTCACTGTGATATACGAAAAGCAAAAATATAATTAATGTAACATTACAACTCTTCAACTCTGTAAGATATAAACTCTTCTGCTTCTGCAGGTTGTTATTTATATTATTGGTACTTGTAGAAATTTTTATGATTTTAATCAGAATGGTGAATAAATTTCCAACGGATGGGAGTCAACTTGAAACATGTTGCTTCGGTACTACTGTATACCAATAACTGAATAACTATATTCTTACAAATGATATTCGGTATGAATGAGAATAATTAAAAATTCGTAATTCTCTCTCCCCCCTCACTCTTTCTCTGTCAATTTTCCCCATCTACCTCACTAATAGGGACAAACCTCACTACTACCTTTAATTAAACATAACTACCTCACTATTAATTTCCTTTTATTTTCATTAAGTTAGCACGGCAGGTCCTTCTGCGACTGCACCCAAAGCGCGCCTCTTTAAGTGTTTGTTGAAATGTTACACTGCTACAAACAGATTACTCAAGTATGAATGTGTAGTCTATACGAACACAATGAATGATTAAACAAACACGCACACCACACTACCTTGGACAGGCACATGTACATATGACTGTCATCTCACGTTTCTTATTTAATTTTTATTTTAACTTTTTAATACTTTTATATGTTTAATTATTATGTAATCGTTAAGGATAAATAGGAGAAATAACTCTTTTTAATTGGCTTCATTATATCAAAAAGTAATTCCTTGCTGGATTCGTGAAATATTTACAATTCATCTTTATTTACGTAGGTCTTGAGTGTTGTGACACCGATCCTTTGAAGTATTCTCCGATCTTTATATGTACGGTTTTCTTTTCCGGATGTCTCTCTTTGACTATGATCCCAGGCATTCAAAGTTTTGTGTTTGGACTCCTATGATTTTCTGGCCTACTATTATTATACATTTTTATGTGCAAGAAAGTGGCTGAAGTTTCCATTTATAAACTACCTGATCCCTCTCGAACAGTCAGTGATTACTATAGACCGGGGTGACACGAGTTCTGGAAAGACACTCTAGAGAGTATCGCTGTATCTCTTCTGTACCGTTTTGCTTCTTCCATTCACTTTATGCCCACTCTATTTTTGTTAGTCTACGACAAACAATCTTTGATATTAGATTTCTAACGACCAAAAATACTTCCAAAGAATTTGATCTTCTTGCCTGTCCTTTCAAACGGAGCACTGTTTCTATTTTAACAGGACGCACAATACCCTACAGTTTAAGAATATATAGACGAAGAAGTGTATGTAGCTGCAGTGAGCCGAACGAACCCGACAGTATCATACCGAGGTCATCTAAACGAATACCGGAGAGATGCGGACACGGAGATTTGCGAACACAAGCTATTTCCGGAGATTTGCGGACACTAGGCCTTTTGCTACCTGAGAGAGAGATGACAAAATTCCAAAAGTATTTCTATACCGGAGGTTTGCAGACAGGCCGTATCTGAGGTGCGCCCGCTTGAATAGCAACAAACTTTCGTCAATTACAAAATTTTCAAATGGATTTAAGGCCTCTCTAAATTTTTTTCTTGTGTGTTCGACAATAAGCCGTATTTTTACAAGGCTATCTTGAGTAGGGGTAGAATTGTCACAAAAATGTAAAAGTCGCAGAATTAGTTTGAATCGGTCCCTAGACATAATTTGGGGAAATATCGGCGTCAGTAATAGCAAATCCTTTGCCCAATATTCGTCTATTTCTAATTTGTTTACTCTTGGCATCAGCAGTGAACACGCCAATGAGAAATTAAATTCTGCAGGCTCTATATCTTTCCATCGGGACAATCGGGATATTAATGTGAATTTTACGGTAACAAATTTGTAATAATTATTTAATTCTGTGCAAATGACAGAAATAAATTCTAAGGGGAAAAATATTTAAAAAAATCTAAGTGAGTTGCCGTGTCTTCGAAACTAATTCGTAATCCGCTAACTGCTTTATCAAAAGAGTGACTTTTGTCGGAGGACTGTTGGCCGACCAATCGTAAATTCTTTTTCGCTTCTGAAGATTTCTTACCTCTTCTTCTTCTTCTTCTTCTTCTTCATCATCATCTTCTCCTGCTGATGTTTCATTTTCTGATGAAGCTGCACGTGGTGTTGAACGATTATGAGAAGGCCCGGGAGCATCCATATCTTTGTCTGAGAAAATGTTGTCTTCCTCGTCACTACTCTTCATCAATAATTCCATAACTTCCTTCTCGGATTCTGTGCCATTGTAAACACAATATTCACACCTACTGTTTGCTAAAGAGAATCACAAACAAGACTGAACAGATGTTCTACAGACAGAAAGTAATTACACCTTGCACCCAATGTTGAGAACAATAGCCGTGGTAAGGAATTTGAACAATGAAAATGATTTAAATATATTTACTTAAATAATTTACTCTAAATATATTATTTAAATTATATAATTTACAAGCCAATACTTAAATATATATATTATTACTATGTATATATATATATATTATTACTATGTATATATAAATATATATATATTATTACTATGTATATATATATTGTTATTATTATTAATATATATATATATATAAATAATATATTAATATATATTTATATATAAATATTTATAATAATAATAGTATGTTTTTCTTTTTTTTAATTTCAATAAAAAAAAAGAAAAACATACTATTATATATATATATACACATATGTATATATATTTATTATATATGAATATATAAATGTGGTAATACAGTAATATTAACATTAATATTTTTAATTTAACTATAAACATACTGTATAAAATCATAAATATTTAAAAACCGGGATTACTCAAATGAGTGAATATTATTGTAAAAGCTCTGTTTACAAAGGTTTGATGCCATGATTTATAATTTAATGTGAAAATATAATAATATATCTCAAAAAATTCACCAGCCATGAATTCTAATTTTTATTGTGAGGAAACATCGATTAAAAATAATACATTTTTGAGCGAATATTGCTTTAAAGGGATTGTTTGACATTTTGGAAAACTATGCTATTAATAAATAAGTAAAAGGAGGAGTTTTATTCTAGCTTGTAAATTAAATATTTAATTATATTACATGCATAACTTTAAATTGATTGAAAACTATCTAAATGATAATTATCCATAGCGCAGTATTAAGTATTATTAATTAGTACAATCAGAATCTGCCCTTATCTCGAACACGATGTTTTTCGCGATAACCATACTTCCATTCCTTACGAAACATGGAAGTAAAAAAGTTGCTAGCTGAAAAAATAATAGAAGAACCTAAACATTAAGAAATTAACACCATTCGTCAATTTTGTCAACCCTCTGGGGGGTCCGGTCTAGTTCATCCCTCCCGTAAATACGCCTCTAACCACGAGATGACATTGTTTACATTCTAACCGCATTAAAGTTTTGTTATTACAGTTTTCCAGTAAGCTACATTTTTCAGATTTACAGTAAATTATTATATTTACTGACAAGATGTACAAAGTGCTTTGTTTATTTATGGTCAACCATTCGTCGAGCAGGACGTAGTATGTGCCTACGCTTGGTCTGCATCTGCAATGTTTATGGGTTTTGTCAAGTCGCAGTTATTATTTTCAGCCCAACGATCCATAAATCAATCGTAAATTTGCATCGTCGTAACAAAGGCTATTCAATTTTGGTTTATTACTGTGCTCTTTTACTTATATACGCTCGCGGGCGTGCCGAAGAAGAGGACAGAGTTATACACGTTGCGAGCGAAGAGGATACCGCACCGTTTCTGGTTTCGCACAGTACTGCCTCTGAAACGGGGAATTACACGACATTAACCTGTCCTAGCTCCTTACAAACCTGAATAATGTGTTAAACACTAACATTTGCATTTACAATTAATATATATATATATAATATTTCTGTATTAATATTATAAAAATTCTGTATAATATTTACCTTATTTCTTCCGTCGTGTGACTTCGTGTTGCGTTCGATTGAATATCTTTACGCGTTTCGAAACGTGTTTTGTCTTCAGAATAAAAAAATCACTCAAAGTGAGGTCGTTAAACATCAAAATTTCAAATATTAAAACAGTTCTACACATGTCCGCATTACATGAGTGCGCACTCGAGTCTCTCGGTATTTTCCTGTTGCTTTCCTCTACTATTGGGGAGTCAAAACTGGAACCCTTGCGCTGCCAGCTCTTATCGCAATGTGGACTGTGTAAATACCCACTTACGCTACGCAATTACTGTACGCAATAATTTTCCCATCTATATTTTTATCGACAGTAATTAGGACCAACTGTCTGGGGAGGTGTGGTTTGTATTAGTTTACTTGCGAACAGATTTTAATACTAAACAAAATAAATGTATTTAATTATGGCAAGGAAAAAACAAAATCGTTTTAATTTTTTCCAAACCTAATGTCTATTAATCCCAAAATTGGTGGAACAGGGAAATGAAGAAACAGATCAACGATACATGGGATCTAGTCGGCGAAATAACTGACCTTTTTTCTTTTCGTTGTAAACAGAACGAAAACGTTATAGGCCTAACATACTGTTACGACATTGCAGAACAATCTACGTGTTTCTCGGCTATTCCAGTGGAATCCGGCTGTAATGTGTATGTGCGTACACATTGCTGCTACTTTGAGATGGACAATTACGTGGCACGCGTCATGAATCCGCAACGAGAACATACCGATCCGCGCGTGCTGTGTTCAAGGCCGCAATCAATTACGTTCTATTGTTTTGTAGTAGACGCCTATTAGCGAATATTCTGGAACCTTATCGGGTACTCAGCGACGCTCAGTTCAGTTTGAGTTGCGATTGAATCGAGTGCTGTTCGAAGTAATTGTAGCGAAGTGTTTTATAATTGTGCGGGACAATTGTAATACAATACAGTAATTGTCTTTTATATTAGTTGACATTTTTATTGCGTGTGAACAATTTTTAATTGATTTGTTGCAAGAGACTATCTTGTTGATTACAAACTGTATAATTGTGATACTTTAAGCTGGTGATTAGTGATTTAATTGGTGTCTTGTATTTTGTTTTCCACTGTACCATACGACGATCAGTAGACCGTCGTAACAATACGATGTTCAATATTCTACATTTAATTTTTAGACTGTATTTTTTTTAATTGTACTTACAATTACTTTCTATTTTTAGTAGGACCAAGAAAACGCTGATAATAGCACAAGCTGGACTGAGATAATAATATTAACACTTTAATTACCAACGAAACTAAAACGCGACATTTATGTTGCCAACACCTTAAGTTGACGCGACACCAGCAGTGATTACATGTTAACAGCTGATTTTTCATTTCCCTCCCCCCGCTCAGAATTTCAAAGTAGACGTGCCCTTAGCTCTTAATACTACTATACGTAAATCGATAAATGGAGAAATTAAACATATGGTACTAGAAGAGCATGACCCCACGCGTCGAAGACGAAACATGATATAAATACACCTTGATTATTATTATTATTATTACGTATTATATAGTAGTATTAGATATTATATGGGAGAAATTAACAAAGTGCGAGGGGCAGATAAAGGACAGTGAGGGATTGTGTGTAACACTGAAATTGTTGACAAGAAAAAGAAGAAACTGTACGAGTTGGCGCGCGTGCGTGTGCGCGAGAGAGAGAGAGAGAGAGTGAGTGAGAGGACTGAAAGAGAGAAACATGGGCAGAGATAAAAAAATCTGTCGCATTAAATTCACGCCAACAACATTCTTAATGTCGTAATGACACAACAGTCTATGTTTACAAAAGTTACTACCGTTTTGACGACACAAATATACAGATCTAATGTGTGTTGGCAGGCTGACGCGTTCGTACTACTAATTCATTCGAAGGCTGTATTCACTCCTGTCTGTATTAAAATAATACAAATGTTGTTTTATAATAATAATATAATAATAATAATAACAACTATCACGATTTGTAGGCTTAAGCATTAATAACGTAAACAGTTTTCTAACGTTCCCTCCTCTCAAGAATTCTACGAACTTTTTTTAACCTATTGATTTTACTCCATTTTTAATAATTCACCAATCCCTTCAGTTTATAACTTACTGCTTACATGTCGGAGTCATGTGATAGTATGAAACTTTTATTGAGCAGAATTCAGTATGACGGATATTCGTGGCATACCTACGGAGATGTGAAAGTAACGTAGTTTTACTTCGATTGCAGCTTGGATTCACTAAATTCTGTTGCCTTCTGTACGAGCGGGTAAATTCTATGCAGGAATGGGAAAATTATTATGTAAAAAAAAGCAGTGATCATTAAAGACAAAGGCACTGAGTGTAGGAGATCAGACCGTTGTAGGTCAAGTACTAGTAAAACCTGGAAAACCTTATCGTCCACTACTACATATTAAGTAGGTTTAATGAAAATTATGTAAATGGAACGGATGTAATTTCGAAACTGTTAATTTCCTTCAAGTGTGTACTAAAGTAAAGAATGTTACAATTTATAAGTTGGTAATTACACCAGGTAATGCTAACAACCAGTAGCCTACTGATTCGAATGTGTGTGTGAAGAGGGCTTTTGAGTCGATAATAACGCTATTACCTACTTGACACAGAAATTCCCGTGTCACCTGCATTTTGTATTATGCAAACGTTCGGAGGATGTAAATTTTTCAACAACATTGTTGGAGTGCCAACCTTTAGAATGAACCGTTGTGGTGGAATGCAAGATTGATTTAAAGAATTCAAAAATTCTTGGAGATAGTACACTATATTTTCAATATTAAATACGGTGTTAATAGATTCTTCGGACTTTTTATTATCGCCAGAAAATTTTTCCAAACTTGTATCATTATTTTCCTTCACAGATTCGATTCTTTGGGAATAACCACTTGTAATTTTTATCAAGTAAACACTTGACGTTTTGCACAGAATTTAGCATTTAATACAGTTGTACTATTTACTATGTCCCAGTTTTTCGTCAATTTCTGTGAAGCTATCGTCATTAGGAACACTACCGTCACCGAGGTGCAGTAAGTTTGTAGAAAAATCACCATCTCCTCCTCCTCCTAAATGGGCTCTCATATTGCTTTGCAAATTTAGTCTGAATAGCATTCCACATCGCCGAGGACTTTAAACACACTGAGACAATATCAGCGCGGGTTCCTCTTGCAGTTACCGGTAATCTCTAGCGAGAATCCTCTGAAATAACAAATGTTACGCTACCCACTAATTTGTTACAATTTCTTAAGTCTTGGAGAGTTTGATTGACCGTTTCTATACAGTCCACAAATCGCCTTCGTTTTACCGTTCATGATTAGTTTCCGTTTTGATCGCTCTTTCTTTTGTCATGCCTCCTCTTCAATACGAATTGCTTTTTTAATAGGAGTCAGTGAGAATACTTGACTTTTTCTTCTTGGCGCATTTTTATTTTATTTTTGCAGTCGCTTTCGGATAAGGGCGAATTTATACTGGTGTCAATTGTGATAAGGTATTAGCAGATGTCTCGTTTATTCCCGACGTGGGAGGTCCGGCTACTGTGGTCTCTTGACAATCTTTTGTTGGTGTTAATCTTCCTTCATAATTACTTTTGTCTCCTATCTCTCTGTCAATTACAGGTGAACACAGAAACTCTTCGATACTGAATATATTTTCATTTAATGGCCAATTTCCAGTTGAACTAAAACCTGCTGTCAGTTAGATGGTGTAGCTGCCTTTGAAAGAGTATCTTTTGCTAGCACAGGTATGTCATGGTTTTACCTGGGTTTATTGTCATGCAGCTCTCAGCGGCTGCACCGAAACAGGCCATACAAACACTTGTCTAATGGCTGAAGTCAGATTGTAACGGGTATGAGGTATAAGCTGTTTCATAAATAGTAAAAAAAGAGGCTGTAATTTATCTTGATGGATGTGCTACTCCAATACAACCTGCTGGTCCATAAATAATCAAAGTGATATCTACATAACACTCTGTGGATATAACGATAAGTGGTGGTTTCCAGCTGCCATCTATGAAAATACCACTGGTTTCACCCTTTTCCAAAGGGGTAACCCTGCTGACTTGTTTATTTCCCTTCAAACTGACAACTTTGTTAGGACAGTGCACTGTTGTTATGCTGCCTGGTTTCCTTCACATTCCAAATATTGTGACAATAAAAATGAAGGCGACTTATCACAGAATTCCAATATTGAAGAAAGTTTATGTTATGTTTGTTAAAACTAAATGCTATTGCAAAACTTGTTACTTCAGCCTCTCTAAAAGACACCCTTGAATGTCGCTGCATGAAGCCAGTAAAACAATCTTTTACCGGCCCAGTTCACCAGAAAATCGACATTATTTGCAAACACGTATTCGGAGGCTAACATACGAATATTCTTAGGGTACAAACCATCATAACTAACAGAATAGTGCAGATCATAACACAGAAATCTGATTTTTCTTTTTGTTCTTTCCTAAATACAAGTTGTGGAAAACGCTGAGTCTTTGTAGGGTTTGTGAGCTACATAGCCCCAGAAAGTTTTTCACTTGTACGTTTGAACCAAATATGAAAAAAAGAAAACAGAACAAAATGTTTTACTTACATTGTACCAACATACCACTTTCCTTCTGGTGAAATTGAAGGTACACCTTTAATTTTAAAATTAGTGGCTGAAGTGTAGTGCTGCTGGCCACTCTACCTTTAGTGCGTGTGTCGAACACTCACTTTAGGCAACCTATCCTGTCTCCTAAATTTCCTAGGCGGCATAAAAAGAAGCCATTATTACTATTATCATTTTAAAAATTTTAGTTTTTTAGGATTTAATAAACACGTAATCTTCATTATAGGATCACAAGTAACTGACACATAATTAATTCTGAGATCTGTTAGGTTATGAATTAATTTTCTTTTAAAAGTTATAGAGAAACATAACTTGCCCTCATGTTGCCACATTGCTTTTGTATTAGTATGATTCAATTGTACACTTACCATGGATCCAACAAAGTACATAGCTGTAAACACCCATAGCAAATTAGTGACAAAAAGGTTGCTTTACACGTTCTAAAATACAAAAGGGAACAAAGACTCATTTTACTGTACACTGCTATAATCAGACTGGAGGAGCATGTACTACAAGCTATAACAAAAACGTTATACAGTTGCAGAGGTGCTGCGACTAAGGGACACTTGAAGAAGTACAAAGTATCAACTTATGTCTCTCTGCTCTCCCCTATATGGTAATACTGTCTTATAACGACTGTTAAACAAATCAAATGTATTGTATACCTTTATATGTGTATTTATACACAATATATCATAAACGTTTTTTGTGGCAAAAATACCTTTATATGTGTATTTATACACAATATATCATAAAAGTTTTTTGTGACAAAAATATCTGTCAAATTTTTGTATGTTTTAATGGTACATATAACACTACCAACACCAGCGTACCACAAATAAGTTGAAAGCCACTACAATTAAGAATACCTACAAGGTCAAGCATACGATCATGGATAAAAAAGGAAGTATCATAAGCCAAAACCAAGTGAATTAAAATGAAGAAGGAATTACCAGTAAATGTGCAACTAAAGAAGATAAAGCAAGACTAACGACGAGACGACATACATAATTACCCAATAGATCAAACAGTGAGAAGGAAACCCATTAAAGACAAAATCAAGAAGAAACCTATTAACCGTGAGAAGGAAACCAGTGAAAACAACGCCATGAAGAAACTTATTAAGAGGGAGGAAGGAATCGTTGAAGAGAAGAAGAAAATATCCAGATCAAACACAAAAAAGGGAGATAACATGAATTATAATGAACTAACATATGGCAATAAAAGAATTATTATAAAAGAAGAAAGAATAAATGGAATAAACAACATGATTTAAACCCCTAAGCTGTAAAACAAATTGACACTGACCAAAACTTAAGTGAATACCTTCCTTGACAATGTAATACAAACAATAATCAATAAGAATGAATTATTGAACATAAAAAGTAACAAAGAGAATGAATAATAATAAGTTCTTAGCTAAATTATGTGTAGACATGAAAAGAGGGCTATGTCCAAAACACCAATGACCAATTGTAAAGTGGAATTGATATTAGAAATAACCACTAATTACCAATAGTAAAGACTGTAAAAGATAAACAAAATGTAATCTAATAATAACCAATGGATATACCAGTACTACATACAGTCAAATAAATCAAATGTAATACTGAAACACAAAACCGACAATAATCCATTGTTGTATATTATAACTATATGCTTGCCATAGAATGGATGCATGATGAACAAAATTATCTTGTAAACTTATCATAAAAGAGTAGGAACTAAACCAACAACATTGAATGAGGCAGAATACTATTCGAATAAGTAAATTCAAGGATTATAGCCACCCAAATACTAATAATAACAATAATAATAAATAAACCATGTTGACAGCTAGATGCAAGTAATCTTGGTTACTTTAAACCAAAGCAATTTTCAGTATAAATGCAGAATGAACTACTGCACAATAATAACAGTGCTATCAAAACAATGATAAGAGATATTCAAGCAATAATGAGAATAATTTGATAGGATTACAACCCATATAAAAAGGTAACTTCCTAAAGTATAGTAAACTCACTTAACAAACTATAGTTAAGGTAATAAAACCACAAGATGAAGAAAAAGGACACTATCAGAAGTGACAATGACCAATGCAGTATGCATAGGCCATAATAAAATGTTATTAACTATTAATGTTAGTATAATAGTAAGTATCATGTACATGTTGTGTTTATGTTAGTGTCTATACAGGAAAGTACAGAGCAACTCACCGCAGCTAATAATAGAAGAGTCAACGCAACTTCTTCAGAATCGAACTCATGAAATGGAACAAAACATTCTAAACTATTTAAACAAAATTAATAAATGACGTCAAAGAGTAAGTAAACCGATTTATTCATATCGGATTCAATAATAGATTGAATTGGGTAGAATAAATCAATAAACCAAAAATTAATAATAAAAACCAAAACGTTAAGAATAATAATAAAACAGACAATCTCGTCTTGCTAAAATGTTCATACACACTTTTTAAGAGAAAATTACTTAAAACTTCGAATCTAACAATAAAAATATTGTGTCGAGTATTCATAATACAAACCCTTAGATATCAAATATGAAATGAAAATATAAGAACCAAGTAAAATGTATATTCTATAGCCGGCAGAATAAGGGAAGGACAAATAAAATAGAGGCAGGATATCAAGAGAATGGAAAACATGGGACTACCTAAACAAGTAATAAGATACAGACCTCAGGGAAGACGAGATATCGGTAGGGCAAGGAAAAGAGATGCCTTCAGTGAAGGCAAAACAGGCTGTAATCCTATACCTTGACATGGAGAAGATTCATAATACTTAATAGCACACTTAAGAACAAAATATTGGTATAGAGAATCATACACGACTTCCACGTTCTAAGATTTATATTTAAAATCATTTTCGAAATGAAATATTTCCATTGAAACTACTTCTTTCTACTTACTGCTTCAGCCACTTACTGTGGGCACTAACGTATACCACCTCACGTTATCGCACTTGATTTTCACTGATGATGGAAGTCGATGGCACTGGCGAAACGTCTGGTTTTGCAGAAAACATTGGTCTACGGCCAAACAGGCCGGGAAGGAATTTTAAAAACAAACTGCTTCTTTGTTGTCAATAACGTAGTACATATATACAAAAAATTATCAGGTAAACTATTACGTTACAACAAAAAAATGTTTCTGGTAAACTACCCTTTCCCCGTAACCGATCTTCACCAAAATCAATAGGCCTTGAGTCCTCTATACCTCGGGCACATATGTAAAAATATATCTGATTCTGTTTGAATTTACGGCAGTTATCGTTCGTCATGAAAAAATTTCTCTTGTTACAACATAAAATATTGCAGGTAAACTACCCCTTTATCTTAACCGATCTTCACAAAAAACAAAAGGTCTTGAGTACTCTACAATTCAGGGCTGTATGCAAAAAATTATATGATTCTGTTTGAATTTGCGGCTCTTATCGTTTGCCATAAAAAACCTAGACAGACACACAGACACTTTTCGAAAAATTACTTTTTTTCATGTTTTGAGGGTAGTACAATCATAATCTGCAAAAATCTCTAACACGATTTTTTTTTGCCATCACCATACTTCCATTTCCTTATGGAACATTAAAGTAAAATCAAAGTAAAATTCTGATGGCAACAAAAATCAAATATTCTATCAAAAATTGGGGATACACATTTTTGGTAGGTATTTGGTAGGCCTACTTGCATTGCACAAGGAATGTGTTATTTTCAATAGGTTAGTGATAAAAAATGACTTACAAGTACATTGATTTTTATTACAAAATTTATACAAAACAGTTTCAATTCTAAGGTATCAATAATTAATAAATATTAAGGATAATGAACAAATTATTTCTTCAGAGAAGATACATAAAAACATTGCAAAAATAATACATATCAGACAAATATTATTACAACAAAAAATCCACACAGACATTTGGGCTTTGTTACTTTATCAGTAACTATAAGATTACATTAATAAAGTACATAGAATATTTATTTACAAGAACATAATTACAAAAAGTGAAAACACCTTTGATGAAATAAACATTTTATTTATTACATCAAACATAACTAAACTCAGATGACAATATAAATGAACTAAATATAGGTTTTTCTGCGAGGGAGTGTAGGATTGATTATGGGTTCAATTAGTTCAAATTATTAAAAAAAAAATAGCATAAACTATAAATAGAAAAACTAGACTGGTATGTTTACAACAAAATGAAAACTTCAAGTTACATTTAAGAGATATTCCGTGTCAAATCAACAAGTGCTACAACCTGACTCTCTTAGATTTATTTGAAATTAAGTATGCATGTAGTATTCATAAATAGTAACACAAATCAATTTTTTCACATTTTTCTGACGAAAGGTTACTGAGTAATGGGTGCTCAAAAATGAAAAAAAAAAAAAATTTTGACTTGCGCAACAATATTGATTTGTTCACAACTTGTGTTCTAATTAAGCTAGAACAATGACATCGAGTTCATTTGAAAGCTCTTTTAAAGGGCTTTCATATGATATAAAACATAATTAGTTGAAAATATATATATTTTTTATAAACACATCATTATTGCATTTACTGAATTTTGAAAAACCGTATTTTTAAAATTCTCAAAAAAATATATATGAAAGACACTGTTTTCCTCTACATATTCTGAAAGTTTCAACTTGGGATGAGCATGGGATCACTACCAAAAGTAATTTTATGTTTATCACGATTCTGTAAAACGTCATTCAGATCGGTGAATTATTATTATTTTTATTTTGCTACCCGTGACAATTTTTCAGAATCATAGTTGGATTTATTACTTGGCCTACAAAATTGTACTTTTCTTCCATACAAATAACTGTGTTTTAAAGCTTAGCACTAGCTAAATTAATAGCTCAAAATTAATAAATTGACCTACATATCTAAAATATATATCTTAATACAGTGATCCAGGTTTTCCGTGTACAAGCAAAAAAATCTCATTTTAAAGACTATATACAAAATGGTTGGTTGGTGTGACTATCTCCCATCTGTTTAGTATTTTGTCATCGGATAATATTCAGTCAGCTGTTGTCAACTGTTGTTGAAAGTGACCTGTACATTTTCTTTTGGTGTGACATAGCCTATAAAGTGAAAAAAATGTGATTAATTCTGAAATGTTGTGTTTTGAAATTAGCTTAAAGGTACTTTTGTACAATTCTCACAACAGTGTATAAGTTTATATGCCTACAACCAGTTAATATTGTAACGAGACATATGAGCCCAAATATTTCAGTAACCCAAAATATTAACACATGTCAATAATTGAGTGAAAGAGACAAACCAAGTGTTTCTTCTAAAAGGCCAAGCATGAAACTACATGAGCTACTCATCACCAAGGATAAACTCACAACAATAAGAGTTAATAAAACTAATGGTAACTAACAAGTGAAATAACATTATAAGAAAAAGAAGATGCACCGAACAATGATTGTACCACAGGAACCAACAACCCAATATTTTTCGGTCAGTAAGGAACCAGTGAAGACAAGGAAGAAACATACTACGAGAAAGACACCTAACAACCTTGGCATAAAGTATAGATTCCAAGAGCCAGTCAACTATAGAACATCTTACCCGTATGTGCAATGACTGAACAACTTACAGATTGAAGAGATGGACAAGAACTGACCAACTGAGATGACCAATATACAACAGATAATATTATAAATATATAGGACAAGATATGTTATAAAAGAATGAAAGTAACTATACTGTTAACTGAATAGAAGCTGTGAATAAAAGCATAGTAACATGTTATGCATAGCACCCATGTAACATAAAGAAGTATTAAAATTGTCTCGTAATAATAACAAATATTACTCAAATAGTCAAACAATCATGTAAGATAAGAAAAGGCAATAACTAAAGAGTTATTAGTTATCATTAATAAAACCAAACTTGAGAAAATAAGGTTAAAAGAATGTAAATTTGTATCAACCTAACATACACATTGTTGGTACAAATTTCACCTAAATTCACATCTATCAGTAGGAAAAGCCTACCTAAACCAAAATGTTTTGTGCCTTAAACCAAGAAGAAATTATAAGCTTTCTACAGGTACCAATATAAGATACCCAAAATGGATTTTAAATAAGAATTTAAGTAAATAAAGTGAACCAAAACCGACCAAAAGGGGATTCACTAAGTAAAACGTGAACAAAACCACTTTATAATACCAAATAGAAGTAAAAGGTTAATGTCTATACCACAAGTAAGGTGTAATGCCACTATTGTAATAGTATAAGAATATTATAAGAAAGGACATAATGTATTATAATCGTAATTAAGAACACCTGTCATGTGACACCAGGTGTAAGTAATGTTGGTCAATGATATACACTAAGGGACAGACCAGTGTACAATAAACACTAAACCAATTATAAAGAGACTACTATGATTAAACTATTGTAACTAAATAATAGTAGAAAGAGATAAAAGAATACCAAATAAGAATGGAAATAAGTGTACACCTCATAGTGCAAAATAGAGGTCAGAAGGAGATAACTATATAAGAATACAACAGTTCTATAAGGAGAAATTTACCTCCAAACTTATAAATTTTGCACAGTCATCTGGCGATATAAGAGCTTCTACAACAATGGACTCTGTAACAAAGAAAGAATTTTAGCTAACAGAGAAAAATAATTATCATTGCCAGTATCAACAAAAGTGCAAATTACTAAATGAAATAATTGCAATTTTATGGGAAATAATGTTATTAAACTAATTATGTACTTTATTAAGAACTTTTGTTTTCCAGCAGCTTCCAAAACTCTTTATATAAAAAATAATATAAACAAACTTATTTAGAGCTTCTAACAATATTTATCTTAAAATTATCATATGATTATACTTTCCAAAGGAAGCCCCTGATTTGAAAGCATTGACACCCTATAATACTACTAATTAAAAATGATTCCAACTACTATGTTACTAAATTTTCTCATTTAAAATGTAAATGGGACTGTTAATAACTTTATATTGTTGTCATTAACAAGACAAAACAATCATTAATGGCTATTTTATCACAAACTTCAAAATCTCCTGTAAAGCTTGCTCAATGAAATAGGACATTCCTGATGCAGAAAATTAACTTTGCCATAACACAAATTAAATAGGCTAACACCCAAACAAAAAAATGCTTTGAAAACAAAACATTAATGAAATATGGTATGAATTAATTGTGCTACATTCAAAGCTGATTTTCTTAATTGATTTAAAGTACCTATACAAGTCTAGTTTGTCAAGTAAAGATAATTTAGGTAAACCTAACACTACATTTGAAACAAACATTAAATCAAATATGCTAATGTTACAAAATTCACAAACAGAAAAAAAATTTTAAATTATCTATAGGCTAAATTGCTTTGATTATATTACCTTCTCCACTTCATATGTTTTCCACATCAATATCATCTGATGTCGATACTACTGATGGTGCAATAATAGTCATTTTTTCCCAGTCAATTCTGGAAAGTTCAGGAGAAACCTGAAAGATCATTACAAAACTCATACATAATTTTTCACTAAGTTAATAATTATTAAGAATATTAAGCTAATAATTAAGAGAATAATTTATTTTTTAACCTAGCACAATATTTGTAGGTTAGCACTATGAATTTACAAAAAGTTAATGGATTTTGTGTAAATTTCTAAAAAAAATTAAATTTACAGCATAATCTAGTAGTTATTTTATAGTAATCTATTTTAATTTAAATGAACTCAAGTCACTATAACTTGGTTACATCCCTGCACTGAAGATTCCTGAAAAAGATTTCTAATATAATCATACAAACTCGAAAAAAAAAACTGTTCAAATGATTAACATTGAATAATATAATCCTGATTATAACGGTATTATAACTAGCAAATACATTACGGATAATTCATCCATACTCTGTATCATTTAAATCTACTATTAAGTATAACACACCCCATAAAATATTTTAGAATATTAAGATACTATTT
This sequence comes from Magicicada septendecula, assembly GCA_034769895.1. Taxonomy (NCBI): domain Eukaryota; kingdom Metazoa; phylum Arthropoda; class Insecta; order Hemiptera; family Cicadidae; genus Magicicada; species Magicicada septendecula. The sequence goes on along the minus strand of CM068368.1, from coordinate 570,189,750 downwards.
TTTTAAAATTTCATGTGATATTAGTTGAGTATCATTTAGGAGGTTAAACAATATAAATACAATTCTACACATTAAGTTACAGATTATAAATACAGATAATAAGAAATTAAATAAAAATAACACTATAGGCCTACATCAATTATCGGGTTTAAGAACCTACTGCTGTAAGCAGTGATAATTTTAGTTTAGTGAGCTTTAATCAGACTTGCATACAATAATAAATTTTACATAAGATAAAAGAACGATGCTTTCTTTAGTCACCAGCAAAACCTTTTCTGTCTGCAAGTTAATATTATAAAATTTAAAAACAGCACAATTTTATTAAAAAATTTAATCGAGATTAAAATGCATGTTTTAGTCAAAAATTAAAGAAGTCACACGTCAAATTCTCTTTTCAATTTTTCTTTTACCTGACAAATGTTAGCCCTTAATTTTTAAAGCAGAGCTGTGTTAAATCAAAATTTTTATGACAAATATATTACAATTTAATGGACTCAATGGTATGAAAGTAACTATGTGTACAAACAATTACAACAGTTTGCTTCAGTGAGGATATAGTACACATAGGCCTATATTCTAAATTTTGTTATATTAGGTCTTAAAATTAACCTTAACTTTCTACCGTTAAGTCATATCTTATGAAGTAATTACGTTTCTCTGAAAAATGCTGAATTTGAAAGTATATTTAGAGTAATATAGCAGGACTGAAGAATTAAATAAAATATGTAACTAGTTAAATACGAGCAGAGTTCAAATTAAATATATTATGGTAAGGCCTATCATCTTGTGTTAGGTAGGACGACATTTTACGAATAAAATGACTTACAAATTGGATACATTACACAAATATAGGTAGGCTAGAGTAGTAATTGTCAGACTTACAGGAGTATCTATAATAAAGAAAAATTATTTAATTAAATTGCAGTCAGTGCCTTACAGGGACTTTTAAAAATGAGTTAATTACCCTTTGGGTAATTATGAAGATTCTCATCAATGCTGATATTGCGCTGATATATTTTTATTATATTCTTCTATGTTATATAAACACGAGAAAAGTAATTTTAAACGGCGGTCGAACCTATTTACGGAGACAAAAAATTAAATTTTTACTCCCATAAGAACGCATGGTGTTAGCCTAGGTATATTGTATTAATTAAATTAGAATGCTAATTTGCTCCATTATTAAATTTTATTTCTTTTATACACTGAATATAAATAACAATTAAAACTATATGTACCTTTTTTTGCTGTAAGTCTGCTAGGTCTAGGCCTACTTTCACAGTCATCTGAAAAGTAAAATATGACAATTGATGTAGACATGCAAGTATCTGGAGCTAAAGACAATTTACTGTGATAAAGAACTTAGCCTATTATACTTAACACCCAAGCCTACATAACACAAACAAATTTTGATTTTTTCCTAAAAGTAATTCATTTTATTTCAGAGTTAGGTTAGGCTTACAGGCTATTCCGCTGTAAGTTAATCGGCTAATGCCCTGCTAGTTTGCTAGTTTTGTTAACATAATTAATCTTTTAGCGAAATCAGTTCTATTATCACAGGAACTTTGCTGTTGTTAATAATACATTAGCACAAAACTAACTGGAAGTTTATTCCTAGTCCTAGGGTTATAGAATCAAAGTCTTTATAAACACTGAACTATCCTTAACTGATAATTTCATGTTATGACATCCAACTTGCATACAATAAAATAAATACTCATGTTCTTGTATACCACAAAGAATCTATGATTTCTATTCAAATATTATTATTTTGATATTTTGATTTCTCTGTTTTACCCTGCACTTTTCAAAGCAGGAATTACAATATTAAAGTTTTACAACAATGCATCTAATAAAATTATTCTGTGTAAAGGTTTAGTAACCTGATATTTATACCACTATTGTATTAACAACTCGGAACACTAAGTGTGTTTGATATTTATGTAGCATAATTGTGAGGTCTAACGTATAGCGAAGGTGACGCGTAAATGACAGGTTTTATTAATGCAGTAAAGGAACAAATCTAATTTAAATAGTCTTTGTATTATTTTGGAATTCAATTTTTTAAAGCAAATGATAATACCTTATGCACCTTTGTAAAGGTTTTTACGTATTGGGGATAAGTGAACTGAATTAAAACATCAAACAAATGATTTTTGTTTCACAATCAAAACAATAGGCCTACTGTATTAAATTTATTATGGCAATTCTATTTACCCTAAAACTCCGTGACAAACACTAGTTTATTCATCAAGCAACAGGTCCGTTACATAAATATGAATTATTATTATTATTACGAATAGACTTATTACTACAATACAAAACTCCAGAATTTTTGTTTTTGTATAAATTGGCCCGCTAATAATGAAAAAATAAAATTGTATTAATTAAATTAGAATGCTAACTTGCTCAATTATTAAATTTTGGGCAGAACACAGTGATATTAGGCATAGTTGGTTCTATAACAGATACGTGTTCGACAAAGTAATCTAGACATGCAAACATAACCTAACGTAACACCTAATATGCTACAAATGACGGACAACATACACTAAATAAATGATCATCTTACCTTTCATTTTTATCCCAAGGGCTTCCAACATCTTTCTGCTCCGACTAGCCATCGCAAACACTTCAATCCAACAAAATAATACTGTCCCACACACCTTACTTATTACCGCGGACACACTGAATTAAGCACGAATTAAAACTATTGGTTGGCGCCTTTTATTCATTGCACACACACCTTACCTATTACCGCGGACACACTGAACACTGAACAAAGCGCGAACTAAAATTATTGGTTGGTGCCTTTTTTTCATTGCACTAACTAAACAGAGTAAACACATGGTATAAACACACTTCCCTCTAGTGTCTGTCTTTTGCACACATGTTATACAATTAATAGAATAATATATTAGAGATGACAAAAATTAAATTTTTACTCCCATAAGAACGCATGGTGTTAGCCTAGGTATGTTGTATTAATTAAATTAAAATGCTAATTTGCTCCATTATTACATTTTGGACAGAACACAGTGATATTATGTATAGTTGGGTCTATAACAGTAATCTAGACAAAGGAATCTAGACATTCATACATAACCTAACACAGCTAATTTGCTACAAACAACGGACAACATACACTAAATAAATGATCATCTTACATTTCATTATTATTCCTAGCGCCTCCAACATCTTTACTATAGTAACATCTTTTTACTTCGACTTGCAATCGCAAACACTACAATACGAACAACAAAATTCTGTCCCACACACCTTAACAAACGAAAACAAATTACCTCACAGCGCCAACTAAACTAATAGCCGGTCAACAACTAAACTAATGGCCGGTCGCAATATTTCGTTACACCAACTAAACAGAATAAAAACACACTTCCCTCTGTAGTGTCTGTCTTTTTTACACATGTTAAAAATTTTATAGAATAATTATTACGAATGCCAATATGGCCGACTAACTACCCATATTTCATTATATACATTTGTATATATCGAACAAGTTGTGATGCTTCAGCGTACAGCAAAAATACGATGTATAAAATTTTTTATAAGTTTTTCGTACGCTGACACACCATAACTTGGTCAAGGTAACTTCATCACCAAAAAATGTACTTATACAAGTTCGTCAAATTTGTTTTAGATACCCTGGGTATAAATTGGGGTGTGATGAAGAAATTATGCGGCGCTAAGTTTATATATATATATATTATAACATCACCAAATATTAACTATTTGGGGTTATATGTTTACCGCATACTGAAAGCATATTTAAATAAAATATAACAGTCAAAACTCCATTTGAATGTAGAGCATTGAAAATAATGCTTTGTAAAGCAACGCACACGTGGTCATTATGTAATCAGTTCGCTGTACAAGGAAGCGGCCACACCCAAACTGTTAATTATTAATATCTCGGAAACTAATAAATAAAGGCGAAATCCAACATAGACAAAATGTTTGCCGAAATATTGATAATGACGTGTGCAAATTTTACGCGATATAATTAACAAATGAAAGAGTTAATTAAATATAATTGAATAACTTCTGTAAAAATAGAGTTACAGTAATGAGATTTTAGTATGTTATAAAGATAATAATGTCTGACAGATTGTATATTTTAGATTTCACACAACTTGGTTTGCAACCAAGTTATTGCAAAATTAAATAAGCACAGGAAATCCGGAGCGACAAATTGGTTCCGCTGATAGTAATATTAGAAATAATATCAATTCTCCGTCTGTGGGAACCTAACTTCATTCTCACGGACCAAGGGAATTCAAAGTTTATGTAGTAGGGAGAGTGTGCCAGCCAATCAAATCACTTGACGCGAGCCCTGACTAGCGAGGTGTTTTCTGGGTGAAACATCACTTTTTGCCAGTACTCACGAAGTTTAGACGTAGTCCTTCGATCGTCTAGTAGCCATAGTGGTGAAGATCAACAAGAAGACTCTACGTGGTCAACACACACGCAATTACGAACACAGTAATTACAGGTCAACTGTATAGCTCGTAATTGTTGCGTAAAGGCGAGATACTCTTCAGTACATCAACCAAGCTTATTGTGTACTACCAGTAGTCATAAGCACGCAAGAGATCCACCAGACTTCAAGACCAGACTTCAAGAATACAGCAGAGAGGCCGTCTAAATCATTGGTGAACAGCTGACGAGCAGAGCTACCACTCAACGAAGCACACACACACACGCTGACGTGCAACGTGCGAATCGACGAGGGACAGGAACCAGTTCCAGCAGACAACCGCAGACGTTAAAAGATTCACAAACAGCAAGGAAGCAGAGTGTTGCCGAAATTTGAACTCCACGACCGAATCCAGCAATTCAAAGCAGATTATTTTCTCTAGCGAAGGACTCGAATCGACGAGGGACAAATCGGAACGACATCCTCTTCAGTAACAGGAAAGCAAAATCCACTTATTTATTTTTCACACCAAATTTTCTATTTTTCAATTAAAACATTGTAATTCAAATAATTCAGGTGCCAAACAAAAAGCAAAGACTCTAGTAATTAAAAAGTAAATTCATTGTGATAATCTGTATAGCAGTTTAAGTCATTAGTAAGTTATAGTTAAGAAATAGAAGTAGTATAAAAGCGCTATACAAATTTTAACTGACAATCTAATTATTAGATCATACTGCAGTATATCAGAAGTCGAATCACTAGAAATGAAATAACGTGAACTAGACCGTCACGTCTAATTTATTTTAATTAATTATTCTAATTAATTTCAGAGTTTTATATTTTGTTTCATGAACATTTAAATTCAATTTAATTAAAGAAATTTAATTAGATCAAATCAATTAATAAATTAAAATTTAAATTGAAATTAACTCGCCAAAGAACGAGTTTAGTTTCTTTCAACTATTGACCAATCGAAAAACATTGATTCATTGTTTAGACTGTAAGAAATTCATAATATAATAACCATTCTATTCTTGTGTGTTGTTGGAGTAATAAACAACGTTTTATTACACGTGTGTATAACAGTGTTTTATTGTTGTACGATAAAGCCTACCAGTCTCACAAAACTCTCCCCCTTTAAAGTAACCTATTTTGTGTGTTGTTGCAATAAATTTGAGATTACTAGCTTGCGAACTTCAAATCCAAAATCCACACGCCCTAGTCGGAAGAATCCGCAAGATCGGACAGCAGGTAGGTACTCACACACAACACGACACAACAATAACGCATATAAGTAGAGTTATAATATATATATATATATATTTAGTCAACATCCTAAGCCTTCCGGTTTTTCTGTCTGGTGAAGTACATATGTGTTGTTGGTTGACTATTATTATTGTGGCTTCCTGTTGGCTTCTGGTATTTCAAATTTGTTTTATTGTGTGTGATTGTGGTGTATGTGTTAGTTTTTTGTGCATTTTCAATGTTGAGTGCTTTGAATATTGTGTCATGTTTTGTATTGATTTGTATTTGTTCAGGTATTAGTTTGTTTTCTGTTTTATGTTTGTATATTTGTAAATTTTCCCAAATGTTCATTATGGTGCTTTGTGTGGTATATGTTTTATTAGTGTTACATTGGTTATGTCTGGGAATTCATGTCCTGTGTTTATTGCATGTGTAGCTATATAAATCCAATTTAGCCACACATGCAATAAACACAGGACATGAATTCCCAGACATAACCAATATAACACTAATAAAACATATACCACACAAAGGCACCATAATGAACATTTGAGCAAATTTACAAATATAAACACATAAAACAGAAAACAAACCAATACCTGAACAAATACAAATCAATACAAAACATGACACAATATTCAAAGCACTCAACATTGAAAATACACAAAAATAACACATACACCACAATCACACACAATAAAACCAATTGGAAATACCAGAAGCCAACAGGAAGCCACAACAATAATTGTCAACCAAGAACACATATATACTTCACCAGACAAAAAACCGGAAGGCTGAGGATAGGTCCAAGATAGTACCCGAAACATGTTCCAAAAGAGGAAAAAAATAACATCTTAAGGTAAATTTAATTATAAATATTAAATGTTATATATATATTATATTTAATATTTATACATAAATTTACCTCAAGATGTTATTTTTCTATTTGGAACATGTTTCGGGTACTGTCTTGTACCCATCCTCAGCCTTCCGGTTTTTTTGTCTGGTGAAGTACATATGTGTTGTTGGTTGACTATTGTGGCTTCCTGTTGGCTTCTGGTATTTCAAGTTGGTTTTATTGTGTGTGATTGTGGTGTATGTGTTAGTTTTTTGTGTATTTTCAATGTTGAGTGCTTTGCATATTGTGTCATGTTTTGTATTGATTTGTATTTGTTCAGGTATTAGTTTGTTTTCTGTTTTATGTTTGTATATTTGTAAATTTTCCCATATGTTCATTATGGTGCCTTTGTGTGCTATATGTTTTATTATTGTTACATTGGTTATGTCTGGGAATTCATGTCCTGTGTTTATTGCATGTGTGGCTAAATTGGATTTATATATTTCTGGTTTTTTGTATGCATTTAGGTGTTAAAAATAACGTTTTTTCAGCTGTCTTTTTGTTTGTCCTATATAACATTTATTGCAATCTTGGCATTCAATTTTGTATATACCGTTAGTTGTTGTATTATCTTTGTTGTGTGAGCTATTTAGATTTTGTAATTTATTTTTATTAGTTTTGTATGCTATTTTTATATCTGTGTTTTTAAATAGTTTTGTTAGTTTTGTCATTTTATTATTTATACATGTGAATGTGGCCCAGTTTTTGTTGTTGTTATTATTTATGTGTTGTTCAGTTTGATTAATTCTTAATTGTTCAGTTTTTATTTTGTATTTGATTTTATTTTCTATTTTGATCATAGTATTTTTATTGTATCCATTTTCATAACCAATTTGGTATATTATATTTCTTTCTTTGTCAGTTTCTTGTTTGTTTAGGGGTATTTTGTACATTCTGTTAAATAACGAATCAAATGCTGCCATTTTATGTTGTGGTGGGTGGTCAGAATGGTTAGGTATAATGATGTTGGTGGAAGTTGGTTTTCTATATATTGCATATTGTATGTGTTTGTTGTATCTTGTGATGGTTATGTCTAAATAGTTGATTTTGTTATGTTTTTCTTTTTCTTCTGTGAATTGTATTTTGGGATTTATGTTATTGATTTGTTTCAGTATGTTCTCTGCATTTGTGTTTTTGTTATTTGATACATATAGTCCATCATCTACATATCTTATCCATATGCCATTTGGGTCATGTGTTTTTATGATATTTTGTATTTTGGTGTCTATGTGTTGTAGGAATATTTCTGCTATTATGCTTGATAATGGTGATCCCATTGCTAAACCTTCTTTCTGTTGATAAATTTTGCTATTAAATTCAAAGTAATTTTGTTTTAGTATTAGTTGGAGACTATTTTTTATTTCGGTTATATATTGTTTGTTTTCATTTTGTTCTTTAAGTTTGTTTATTATTATGTCAATTGTTTCTTCTACTGGCATATTGGTGTACATGTTTGTTATGTCATATGATGTGAAAAATGAATTTTCATTTACATTTATTATTTTTAGTTTGTCTATTAATTCGTATGTATTATTTATGTTATGATGGTTATTTGTTAGATGGTTACTTTTTAGTTTTTGTGCTATTATTTTTGCTATTTTGTATGTAGGGGCTTTTTTGAAATTGATTAATGGACGTATTGGGTTGTTTAATTTGTGTATTTTTATTAGGCTATTCATTTTAGGTGGTTCTGGATTATTGTTTATATATATGTCTATGTTTTTACTGTTGAAAATGTTTTTAGTTGTTTTTATTAGTTTTATTGTTTGTTTAAGATAGTTTTCTGTTGGGTTTTTATCTAGTTGTACGCATTTATTATTGTTGATGAAGTCTTCGGTTTTTTTGATGTAGTCTGCTTTATTAATGATTACTGTTGCTTGACTTTTGTCTGCTTTAGTTATTATTAAATTATTGTTCTTTAGAAACAAACAAAAGAAAAACAATAAAACAATAAAATAAATTAAAGATAAAGTAAAGAACAATAATTTAATAATAACTAAAGCAGACAAAAGTCAAGCAACAGTAATCATTGATAAAGCAGACTACATCAAAAAAACCGAAGACTTCATCAACAATAATAAATGCGTACAACTAGATAAAAACCCAACAGGAAACTATCTTAAACAAACAATAAAACTAATAAAAACAACTAAAAACAATTTCAACAGTAAAAACATAGACATATATATAAACAATAATCCAGAACCACCTAAAATGTATAGCCTAATAAAAATACACAAATTAAACAACCCAATACGTCCATTAATCAATTTCAAAAAAGCCCCTACATACAAAATAGCAAAAATAATAGCACAAAAACTAAAAAGTAACCATCTAACAAATAACCATCATAACATAAAAAATACATACGAATTAATAGACAAACTAAAAGTAATAAATGTAAATGAAAATACATTTTTCACATCATATGACATAACAAACATGTACACCAATATGCCAGTAGAAGAAACAATTGACATAATAATAAACAAACTTAAAGAACAAAATGAAAACAAACAATATATAACCGAAATAAAAAATAGTCTCCAACTAATACTAAAACAAAATTACTTTGAATTTAATAGCAAAATTTATCAACAGAAAGAAGGTTTAGCAATGGGATCACCATTATCAAGCATAATAGCAGAAATATTCCTACAACACATAGACACCAAAATACAAAATATCATAAAAACACATGACCCAAATGGCATATGGATAAGATATGTAGATGATGGACTATATGTATCAAATAACAAAAAGACAAATGCAGAGAACATACTGAAACAAATCAATAACATACATCCCAAAATACAATTCACAGAAGAAAAAGAAAAACATAACAAAATCAACTATTTAGACATAACCATCACAAGATACAACAAACACATACAATATGCAATATATAGAAAACCAACTTCCACCAACATCATTATACCTAACCATTCTGACCACCCACCACAACATAAAATGGCAGCATTTGATTCGTTATTTAACAGAATGTACAAAATACCCCTAAACAAACAAGAAACTGACAAAGAAAGAAATATAATATACCAAATTGGTTATGAAAATGGATACAATAAAAATACTATGATCAAAATAGAAAATAAAATCAAATACAAAATAAAAACTGAACAAGTAAGAATTAATCAAACTGAACAACACATAAATAATAACAACAACAGAAACTGGGCCACATTCACATATATAAATAATAAAATGACAAAACTAACAAAACTATTTAAAAACACAGATATAAAAATAGCATACAAAACTAATAAAAATAAATTACAAAATCTAAATAGCTCACACAACAAAGATAATACAACAACTAACGGTATATACAAAATTGAATGCCAAGATTGCAATAAATGTTATATAGGACAAACAAAAAAACAGCTGAAAATACGTTATTTTCAACACCTAAATGCATACAAAAAACCAGAAATATATAAATCCAATTTAGCCACACATGCAATAAACACAGGACATGAATTCCCAGACATAACCAATGTAACACTAATAAAACATATAGCACACAAAGGCACCATAATGAACATATGGGAAAATTTACAAATATACAAACATAAAACAGAAAACAAACTAATACCTGAACAAATACAAATCAATACAAAACATGACACAATATTCAAAGCACTCAACATTGAAAATACACAAAAAACTAACACATACACCACAATCACACACAATAAAACCAACTTGGAATACCAGGAGCCAACAGGAAGCCACAATAGTCAACCAACAACACATATGTACTTCACCAGACAAAAAAACCGGAAGGCTGAGGATGGGTACAAGACAGTACCCGAAACATGTTCCAAATAGAAAAATAACATCTTGAGGTAAATTTATGTATAAATATTAAATGTATTATATACATCAAGAAACGGACTGTAGCAGAAAGTGATTGAAATATATATATATATATATATATATATATATATATTACAACAACACGAATTGATTATTTAATGTAATTTAATTTGTGCTGTGTTAACATGTATCTAACATTTCTGTTAGAATGTACCAATTACTGGGGTTTGTGTGTAATAGTAATAGGAGTAGTCATTAATTGAATTGTACGTGTTTTCATTAATTTATTCAAAAAAATCACAAGTGTTTTTAAAATCGTATTTACTTCTCCATAAAATATTCATTATTATTTGTTTAAACGTTCCTTTGTTGCAACACATTCATCATAAAATAAATCTTATATCCTATATTAACAAAAGTATATGCTAAACATTTATTTGTTAATCTAAAATTTTTCGACCGTTCAGTCTGACTGTGTGCTTACTTGCAGTTTTGTTTCTATGCTTTCTATATTTTTTTATTACCTTACTTTATGCGTTGCATACATCTTAATGTTTTATAAAAATTTAAATTGACTAAGTGAATTGTCATTCTCTTTCTATAACTTCGCAACTACTTGACTTTCTGCATTGCGTGTAATATTATTTATTAATTACTTTATAAGCTTTAAATAAAAATTTACATTACTAAATTACTTGTTAATCATCCAAGCAAAAATTTAAATGTACTTGAAATTAATTCTTCATCATAAAAAAAATTCTTATTGTGTTTAAATTATATTCTGTTATCTCTATCTACATTTAACATAACTAAAATTTATTTTTTAAATTTAAAATGACTTTTCAATATTTTTATTCTCTCATTTACAAATTATAAATTGGTTATTTGTCACCTCGATTCTGTAGATCGTACCCATGTCCACCGTTGATCTGTAGGTCCCCTTCAAATGGAGTTCCCTGCACGTTCTCCAGTTCCACATGTTGTCCTCCAGTTACTCGTCCCTCATGGTCCCATCTGGTTGCTGTAGTGTAGAGTGATATGTTGCTCTGCACCAGCTGCTCTTGTCTTAGCAGACGCCTCTATTGCTCTGCATAGCATTCCTCTGTCTGATGTGACTCGTCGGTTGTCTAGAGTGCTGAACGTTTGTGGTTGTAGACTTGTAGAGTATGTTCGATAATCGTATTTAAAAAAAAATCAAACTAAGAGTTACTGTTTGATACTTGGATGAACGTATTGTCCATCCGACTTTATAGTTTATTTAAAAAAACCGCGTCGATACTGAACATAGCGTCCTGCCGCTTCTGAAGACTGATTGAGAGTAAAATTGGCTCTCCTGGGCCCGTATTTATATTCAATCAAGAAACCACACCTGTCGGAACGGAATTCTGCATGTCAGAAACTCTCCGTGGCGTCAGTTCCCTCACTATCGTCCAATTTCATATTTTCGCACATTTCTGCCAATTGCAACTTCTAATGCGGATTTCAAGGTGTTCTAACATTGTCTGATTTAATTACACATATTCTATGTAATTACTATTGGACTCGCATAATTAGTGTAATTACTACGCACTTAAAATCTCACATAATTCGCACTGAACGTCCTAATCACACCGTTTTCGCACTGCACATGTGTATTATTTTTATGTATATTTAGAAGTTTTTGCAATTTCTCTAACATTTACCGTTTGCTTATAATTAAATAAAACTATAATTTAGCATCTACTTGGGGTGAGATTGCAAACTTTCAGGCTTGAACAGCCTTCACGCACACACTCTATTTACTAGTGTACACACTCTAAGCGGCAATCGTGTGATCGTGCCTGTCGATTCCTGTGTATAAACTCAGTTTTCAATTTCACACCTGCTTATATATAACATATTATTAAAATTAATCTAAATATTTATTTTTTTTAATAAATGCACAGTACATCCTATGCTTGTATTATTGCATTATATATGTGTGTGTGTGTGTAGTATTTTTTAAATTGAAATAACTGTTTAAGTAAACTTAATTAAATATGTTTCAATTTGTAAAATTTCATAGAGAAGCACGCTCAATAAGCTAGTTTTACTGCACATAATTACTTTTCTATTTTACAATGTTTCGTCCTTGTTCGCTCTGTCAGTCACCGGATATTATATATCAATATGATTGTCTACACCATTTTTCATTACATAATGTAAACCCCATACCTCTAATCTAGGTAAAAATATAAAACTGTTTTTTGGTGAATAGTTACAAGTTATTTTGTACAAGAATTGTACAAATAAATACAAATTTATACAAATCATTTATACAAAGAAACTAATTTTATACTACATCACGTAACTGGTGACACATACGTAAGTATTTACACAACCAGTTATTAGATATATACAAATTTTACAACCCGTTTTAGCCTATACTTGTCATACGGTCTTCTAAAAGTTATACACTAATACAATTGTATGATAATTTATAGTCCCTCATTGAAAACATTTCACTCCTTGCAGCAGTAAATGGACGTCGCCGCTCGTGTGACATCTACTTCGAACGCCATTAAAATGCCGAATGCATTACCGTCACACAATTGACAATAGAGTAAAATATTTAACCAGTAGTAAAAATTAAATCTATTACGGCCTGTAATTTTGTCACATTATAATTTAATATTATCAGGTGTCAAAATTTCCACCGTAATCATTTGATTGTTCTTTATGATATTTTCAAGTCTTGTATACAATCAGCAATAATTTTGTGGTATTAATAAAATTATAGTAAAACTTCGAATACATTTTAATTATTCAACATAATTATTCGTCAAGAATTTTTGTTGTTAAATAACGAAAATATTTTATCCGTGTTCATGTTCCATGACGGTTAAAGTTGTATTAAAATTCTTTGTACGTAGTGCATAGTGTTATAAGACATACTTGAAACTCTGGTCAACCCTCCACAATTCCCCTATATGTTTACTCATCAAACAAATTTTCATAAATATAATTCGATTAAATTAAGAACCTATGCATGGTATATGAATAAACATGTGTAAGCGCGCATAGCGTAGACGATATATACAAACGACAGTCAAATATGCTACAAATTTTAAGTATAATTCGGAAATAAGATGTACTGTGTCTAATTTTACGTAAAGTTTACCAGAGTTCGTGACTTTAGAAAACGACATCATTTTTCCATAATATTATAATGCTACACAATAACATTAAAATATCATAATGAAAACCCATTTGTATTTTCATCTGGACATTCTCCATTTAGTTTTCAGTGTTTGCAGTATTAAAGTAACATGATTGCGCATGACAAAACGTAAAGACCTTTTATGTTTACAACGGTTACCACGAATTATCAAATATAACACCTCTTTTCCTTGATATAGTCTTGTTACAATTAATAATAATGTTGAATGAATAGTTGGTTGTGTTATATTTTTACGCCCCACGTTGGGCGCCAATTCTATAGCGTTTAATTTTAGACGTATGTTCTATGTGTGTTCATGTATTAATGTAACGTTAAATTATTAGATGTAATTTGATGCCTTATGGTTGCTGGTGGTAATTCTATAATATTCTATCCTATTGGGTTCAGTTAATTAAATTGTAAATTAATATTTATTACTAATACTGAAAGTTATTTATTGGTAGATTATAATTAAATTGGGCACCATATGGAAAGTTATAATAATATTCCATAAAGTTATTGTTTGGTATCTCTCTGTGTAATTATTTGACAAAGAAATGCCTTACGTGGTTGAAATTGATTGATAACCAATGTAAACTGGTTATTATGGCAATTGTTTATTAGTGAAAACAATATCTTACTTGGTTAATTAAGATTCTTGACTTAAATTTAATTATTTTAGTTTAATTTTATGTTAATTAACTTATCTTGTTGAAGAATTTAAATAACACGTGGCGCACAAAATTAGGTACTGCCAACTTAATCTTTAAAAATGGTTGAAAACATTAACATTCGTAAATTAAAAAAAATTGTCGATTATTACAATAATAATTCATACTAAATTGATTCCATTCCTAATTCTTTCATTCTTTCTTTAACTATTGTTCTTCCTTTCTAAATTTAAATAATTAACATTGGTTCGTAAAAATAATTTGTCAAGACTTACTATAATTTTCGCTCAGTGGGTGGCAAAACTCCTTTCACTCAAGCTTAATACAGATTATTTTAAATTAATCTCAGTCGTGAATTCTTTTGACTAAAATAACGATTAACGAAAATGATTGTTTCGAAGTACAAAGCTTTACAATAATAATTTGATTATAGTATAATAGAATAATTTCTTATATCTAACAATAACAAAGAGTTCGTAGATGCCGAGCAGTGGCTAATTTGAGGTTATCCAAATACAGTTTCAAACACGAAACTCAAAGAAATAACAGTTAAGAAGGTTAAAAATTACTATGGTGTTAGTGTTCTTGTGCAGTGATATATATCCAAATTTTTTAAGTATCCAAAATTACTATTTTGATTACCCTATTATCCAAAATTTTTTTAAGTATTCACACTATACTTTCCTTCAATAATACACTCGTTCTTATTCACAGTTAATTTTATATTGCACTATATTGCCCTTATGATTTTATAACGAATTCACAACACTTTGGTTCCTTCTTGGTTATGTCATTGTTGTCACTCCGTACATAACCTAACCGAATTTCGATTCTGACTATGTTTTCGCGGATAAAAGTGACGCGGAGAAGCTGTCTTTACACTCCGGATTCCAACGCAAGACTCCTGGCGTGGCATCTCTTTTCTGGCTTGCTGGCGTCAGTTTTTGGGGTCGAGACACATGTCCTTTGGGTTCATACACACCAAATATAAAAATTCCGATTGGTTGATAGCATTGTCATCAATAGCGTGGGTTTTTGGGGTGGAGACTCATTTGTTTTCTGAGATCATAATTAACAAAATTCTTAAAATTAACATAATTTTTGTATGCTAATTACAATTGTAAATATATTATTATTACCATTGCATTGCTGGCTTTCTTCTGATCAATTCAAGACCTCACATGACATGTTTCCATACATTAACATTAAAATGAACAATTTTAATATTTGGCCTATGTTAATACATTATTTTTAGAAGTTATATTTTTTATTACATTTTTTGGTTTTCTCATTTGTATATATGAGTTAATGCTATTAACAAACCTTTTAACACTATTAATCATAATTATATACCTTAACGTTCTATAAAACTCCTGAGTTAATGAATAGGCATAAAATATTTTGTGTACATTGGGCTATTCTGGATTCTTACCATAAAATGACTTAATTATAATACAATGTAATATTTGGTATTTAATTCTAATAGACAATATGATCTTTCACTATACATATTATTATTTACAACAAGCTTTGTATCTTGTAACGTCCTTGTCTCTCTTCTACAGTGTAGGTAGGATTTTTTGGTCCAAGTAAATATCTTGTTAATTACATGCTTTTTGATATATTACAAACATTACTCATGTCTCAATCTAATAACCTGTACTATTTCTTTACATATTGGACATTGTTTATTACAATTTTTTATACATTATATTGTCTCTTTGGATCTACCAACTAGATATGATTTTGGTTTAACTTTTATTTCTTACTAACTATCTTATTATGTGTCCATAAACAACAATAGTGGTTTTTTTAAACCTTATTGGCTAGCAGTCAGTTTATTTTTCACACTTTATGCTACTAGTTTCGTTATATTACATTCTCCCTTACATTTCTATCATTCTTTAATATACAATAGTAGTATTTCCTTTCTACCATACACTACTATAATATTATACAAAAATAAAACTTTTGCAACATTTTTGCAGTTTAATAATCTCTATTTGAATTGTCTCAGTGTCTATTATTTACACTCATATATAATTGAATCTATAATTCCAGTATGTTTTATATTAAAGCTAGGTTTACAGTTTTTTGTCATACATTTCCTTAAGTTTAGGTTGCCAGTTACTGGTCATACTTAATTCACAATGCTTTATTTCGTTATTATTGTTTGCACTGTGTCATTTGCACAGTTTAGTTATCACTATTTATCTTTTTTTTATTAATACACACAATTATGTTCCTAATTATCTAGTTTTTATTATAACTCTATACTTATGATAATTACAAATGCATTCTTAGGTCTGAGACCTAACTGGACTGTTAGGCTTGTTACATAACTGATTTTTCTTAACCCTAAATACATTTTTTGCTTTCCTACTCAACATTACTTCTTTCAATATTATATTAAAATATATTCACTCACTCTCCTAATCGATTGGGTAATTTATTATGTCAAAGACATAGTCTAGTCTAGTCCTTTTGGATGTCTGGTATGTCAAGTTATTTATTATGTTAGTTTGCAAAGCTAATTTATCTCATCTATTCATGCATCTGTAGCAATATTATTCTTTATTTATGCATGGTTTATGGGTTCAGCTATTATAACCCTTCCTTTATATAATTCTTTGTTTATTTGATCAAGTTCCCTAACTATCTTGATAATTCACTTGAGTTTATTGGTTGGTATCATCTTGTGATGCTACACAAGGTATCTATGTTTGTATCATTTTTCTCGGACAAAACGTCTCCTGAATATTTATTTTCTACATATATATTGACCGGATGAAAATATCACTTTCGACGCAGAAAGAATAAGGTATTTAACTATTCTGACGAGTATGCTGTTTCTCACTGAGTCGTTTCTTTACAGTTGCCGTACAACGTCTGAATCGGGTCAAGCGATACAGTATAGGCCTACGTGCGGCGAATAGTGTACTCCACTTGGTATCACATCCGCATCATATTGTGACTTTGAACTAATTAAGGGACGTATAAATGCGTGACGTACGAGAAGAATAGATAACGTAATGTCAGTCTGAAATTGTTTAGGGGTGGTCGCCAAGCGATTTTAGGGTCTCAAAACTTACTCACTAAAGGAATGGCGAAATAGTAATAGTAAATTAGAAAGGAAAGAGCAGTTTCCTTATTTTGAGTTATTTTAGTTTTGTTTTTTGTAAACTCTTTTACGGTTTTGAGTCAGTATACTGTTGTATACTTGTAGACACTACTAAATTTGTTGTCAGGAAAGGGAAATTTGGAGACTACTTGTATGTCTCGCTATAGCAATGATGTTTATTTTGCTAATAGACGATTCAGGTTATACAAGATTATTCTGCTAATATTACTATCACGAACATATCAATTTCAGTAATCTTAGATAATTAATTTTTTAAGGCGATTAGCATATAGGTTATGGTTATACTTATGCTTGTGAAGTGTATGTAAGGTATGCGGAGGTTAAACGTGTAGGTATTACTTTAATTCAATACACTTTTTAATAACATTAAAAAACTATTACTATTTAAGAATTATAAGTATACTTACTGTAATTGCAATTTCATAACTCTAATACACTTTAGTTGCTCATTAAAAATTGTAAACGCAAGGTGTCTGTAAATTTACGTTCTGATTCAACAGGTTAAAGTTTTAGTAACCTTAAGACGATGATCTCCAGAATGTTAGGATAGTAATATGAAGATGTTTATTTTATTTATGTGCATGCGGGAAGGTTACAGTCTTTCTTGGATAGGTCACAACCAGTCTCTCGGATGTTCTGAGCATGTGCCATTCGTACATGCATTGTGTGTTATAAACTAATTCCTTAGCAACTGATGAAAAATTTACAAACTTTTTCAATCTCTTTGAGCAGTACATATCTATGATCGCTACTTAGTCATACTCTTTATTAAATATATCGATAGTCATAATCGATATAAATTTTATCGATATTACTTAAAAATTTATATTCAAATTACCTATATGATATTTGGAAAACTGTTTTCTAAAATTGACCTTGTAAATTACAACACTGTCTTTTTTCATTAAAATACATGTTATGTTGAAGACGATTATTCATAATTTTCAGATTCTTCTGTAAGAAATATGCCATGTTTTAAGTGTATCCTCATCTGCATTTGCGCCCACTAGATAAATAAACACACTCAGAAAGTAGACACATGAGACAAGAACGTTGGTACTATGAAATTACTAATTTAAAAAACGTGCATGTTAAGAGAGGTTTTATTACATAAACTTAATTTTTCACCGTACAGTAAGGCAGATTCACAGATTGAGAATACAATATTCTTATTGAAAAATAATTTAGAGTGACACAATATTAATTGACAAATATAAAAACAGCACAAATAGTAGCAGCAGCCGAAGCAACAGTAGCAGCAGCAGCAGCAGCAGCAGCAGCAGCAGCAGCAGCAGCAGTAGTAGTAGTAGTAGTAGTAGTAGTAGTAGTAGTAGTAGTAGTAGTAGTAGTAGTAGTAGCAGTAGCAGCAGCAGCAGCAGCAGCAGTAGTAATAGTAGTAAGTACTACTACTACTACTAATACTATTACTACTACTAGTAGTAGTAGTAGTAGTACATTTCTAAACCCATGATTCTCAGTGGAAATACAAAATGGAATGTAATAGTTCGTGAAATATATAAGGAAAAATGTGAATGTTGCAGTCTATCTAAAATACTCCATTCCGTATAAATAATTGGCATATTGTTATATTATATTACACTATATTATATGTTATTATATTATATTATATTATCCATTTAACGGAATATTAAAAACTTATTGTCTTTTAAAATGTCGATGCTCAAAAATCTACTCTAAACATATTTTGATAAATATATCAGAATTTAAAGGAACATATTATCGTAACTAAATAATTTCGGATATTAAATTAATTACACATAAAAAACTATAAATGGTGAACCAAACATGCTGTACTGTGACATCGTGGCACCTATAATTATTTCCCCTTGAGGTAGGCATTTTACGCACCTGAGATAGGCAACAAGGGTCATGTGACGGCATTCGATCCACAAGGTTGTCAAGGTAGCACACAAGGATATGAACAATGTAGACACTGGCACAGCGTTTATTGTGTTCCAGTGTGGCTGTAACTACGCAATTTTTCTCAACGCATCACCTGAAAGACGGTAGATTTTTCCCGAACCTATGAGTGATAGTAATCTAAGCGGCCAGAGGCAGGATAAGTTCCTTTAAGGCTCTCCGATATTAATGTGCGTTATCACATTTTGGTTATTGTAAATTTACTTGCTTCCGTTTCCACATTACAACACGGCGATCCGTGCAGCTTTTGTAACGATAGGAATAAGAAAAGACTAAAATCTTATCCATCATATGCCTATATAATTGAAATTTAATCCTTGTGCATCAAAGAGGATTACAGCGGCATAAATTTATCCACTTTTCAGAAGTGAAATATATCAAGAGTATAAAGCTTATATTTACTTACAGCAAGGAGGGAAACACAACTGAGCACAACATATAAACTGTACTGCTCACACTAGACAACTATACTACCATAATGTGGTCGGTGTCATAATTCTGTTTCAACCGCACTTAGTTGTTTACTCATTGTTGTCTTTAGTTAAAAAAAGGCAACCTATAAAATGGTGTCATTTGAGGTACTCCCTGTAGGAGTCAAAATTTAGATTGACATCAAATTACAAAAATGACATAAGTTAACAATGATTGGGTTCTATCACATAAAGATGGATCTTATTCTGTGGCCATCAGCATCACTTCATATAGCAGTGGTGCATGATTGGCTCTTCTACAGGAATCCGGTACTTAGAGTTTGACGCCGTATGTGAACGGTTAGGCAGAAAAGTATTAATTGCAGGACTCGCTGGATATGGCTTTGCACAGTGAGAGTGACCGCATAGAGGCTAGACATTTTTCTGCAGTAGGAATCGAAATCCAAGTTGTGTTGTCTAGCAAGCCAACAAATAATAGCTACACGACAGTCAGTATGTGGCTTCTGGGAAGGTATGCTAAAATTAACAGTAGTCAAAATAAAGTTGACGTATTGTGTATGAAATAAAGTTACAGCCTCTTTCTCAAACATTGCCGTAAAAAGAATACACTTTGAAGCACAATAAAATTCTTTTTACTATATTTTATCTATATATTGATAGGTTATTGATAAACAAATTGTTTTTTAATCAGAAGGTTTGGCAAATTTTCATTTCTGTTAATATAATTTACTACCTGTATATCAGTTGTTACTAATTTCTTGATACATGAAACACTTCATAGTTGTTGGAGGGATTCACTTTCTAGCCTTATATACCTAATAAATTTAGAAAATGTAAAACACAAGAAATTATGAAGTTTTCCACTTTTTATGCTATGCAGTATCTCAAAGTTAGTGCATAGTAATTCCTAGTAATATCGACGATTTTCTTTATATGTTTCTTTATATTTTCATTTTAGTATCCAGGTGTTGAGAATATTAAATAATTTCTTTATATTTTAATATTAAAAATGTATCTGAGAAAACTGACATATAGTTTATTCAGCTATTTCTCTTCATACTGTGAACGTAACACATAATGCAACATTTTATGACGCGATGTCTAAGTGAAGAAGAAGAAAGATCCTGACAATAAAATCCATATGTGGTAGTTTATGTAACTCAAATATGTTTGTAATTATAATATACAATCCATGTTGAATACAAGCATTATTGACGTCTAACAAGTGTAGGAGACTTGGCAGTCAAAAGGTGTAGGTCTATATACAAAGCATTCGACAGTTTGTACGTGTATTGTACTGCTGTAAAAATAAACCACAGTACATAAGAATAAAATAATAATTTCAGAAGAAGCGAAGGTATAAATTTAATAGTATTTTGAACATATGTTAGAATTGTAAACAAAAACTGATTAGTTAGTCATCACCAACATAGAGGTAAACTCCAGTATTGGAACTGTATAATACAGAACAGCATTAAGAAAATATATGTTCACAATAATTATTATAATAAAATTTAAATAAACATTAAAATAAAATGAAAGAGCGATAAGATTATAATTTAATAGATGCAAATTAGAATGAATAATGTAAGAATCAAATAAATGTATTTAATAATAACTAGCAAAATTATATATGTTTTTAAGAGTAATATGATGAAAATATGTGACGAATTTAATTAGGTATCTATATGGCAAATTGTAAATTGTTATAATGGAATTGTGTTAAAATGAAAGAAAATGAGTTAGTCAAAATTTATATTCATTATGATAAACATCAAATAGTGGTCCTGTAAATAAGTCAGAAATTGTATCTAACATAATAACCAGCAGAGTATAAACCTGTAAATAAGTTTAACATTATATTTAATAACAGACCGATAAAAGAAAGAAAACCTGTAATATTGAAAGAAGTATAATATTGTATTCAACTTAATGAACATCAACATTTCAAAGAAGTCTAAGTATATATTTTATCGAATGCAGATTAAAAAGAGTAAGCATGTCAAGGAGTATAATTTTATATTTAGCCTTATGAACCTCGACATTTAAAAGAAATCTAAATTGAACAATCCAAGAAGAAAGTATAATTCTACATTTAATTGATCAAGATCCAAGAGAAGGAGCAAGCAACGAAGCCTAACATTATATTTAAGATGATAAATATCAAAGAGAATTGAACCCATTGCAGTTGTGAAGAGCTGAGATTCAAACTATTCACATTAATACGGTAGAACGAACTAACGTTATTTGGTACTGACTAAAGAAAAAATCAATCATTCACAGTATTAAATAATGTAAATCGAATTAGTAGTTGTCTACGCTGAGATAGAGTTTTTCATGAGCAGATGTTAAACACAAACAACACATAAAATTATTCAAATATTAAAATAATATAGACAATTCGTACTGATTGCCCAAATAAAGGGAAATTACTATTGCAAATAGAAACAAATATAACTAATAAGAGAAGATAACATTCAATGGTATCCACAACGTGTGGCTAGTTACACTTTAATCTTATGTTAAATACAACTCCATAATTAAATAATAAATTAAATAATTTTAATAAAATAATGAATCATAAAAGTAGATCGGTACAATAAATGTCGCCAACAACTTGGGGCATATAGAAATACTATATTTGCAATTAGTAACAGTACAATAAATGGTGCCCACACGTGAAAGCAAAAGTTTTCTTTAAGCCAGCACGAAATAACATAAATTGAGTAATACGCAATAGTGCCAAACTGAATTAATTATATTACAGTAAAATAATTTTGTTAAATTTAATTAGAATAATAATTTAGTTGTAATTAAATTAATATAAATATTGTAACATGGCTAACAAACCGGAGCAAAGATATGAATTAAGGAATAATAGTGCTGAAGAGGAAGAAGCTGAATTGAAACAGCCACATAGGAGAATTGAACAAATAACTTTGAGAGATATTATGGATGCAATAAGGGCCAGTTATAACCAGTTAAATGCTAAATTTGACCAATTCAGGACTGAGATTAAGGCTTTTTCTGAGCAACAACATGCTTTGAGGACTGAGATTACTAATTATACTAACCAGTTAAAGGCTGAAAGGAAACAGTCAATAGAACCAATAAAAGAATTTAACGATCAAAACAGGGAGCAAGAAGTCCGAAAACAGAAGAAAGTAGTAAGGAAATAGAAAATAAAGAAGATAAAAGTGTATTATTATCTAAGAATAAACATAGCAGAAACAAAGAGAATAATAAGTATGTGGAAAAGAAGACGAAGAAAATAGGTAAATGACGTGCCAAGAAACAGAAAAATACACAGGAAGAATTAGATATGATTAGGAGTGGTTTAATTAATGTACTTAATCACACAATCACTAATTACAGGGAAATAACTGAGTTAAAAAATCATAGAGAAACTTAACCAAATTAATATTTAAATTAAAAAGTACCTGTTAATGACGGCACGTGTGTACCAAGAAAAGTTATGTAGAATGATGCTTTGTGGTGCTATTGCCAGGATGCAGAATAATGACGATAGTGGACTGTATTTAATACATTTATTAAGTTTGTTGTACACTTAATTCAGAGCGCTAAGGTTGGCTATGTCTGATGACATTTTCATTTTGAATGAACCGAGACGTTTAAGAAAGCTACATGATGAGGCGCAAATGTGCGACACAACTACATCAATCAAAGAAATGTTAAGGCCTAAGGCCGAGACGATTGTCGTATGACTTGAGGCGCGAGTACGCGGCACTCAAGCTACATGAAAAAGAATTAGCATGTATTGCTAATGTATATTGTATGCAATATAATGTTGTGGCCTAAAGCCTACATAGATCGTCTAACGACAAGAAAAAATGATGAGTGACAGAACAAGCAAGCAAACGTTATGACGTCTGCCGCCTGCCGAAGCTCGGTCAACTGTGTCGTTGTATAAACATGATAAGCGCAATTTCAGAAAGTACAGATTAACCGACCTATGAATGCGAAAATTACCACATTACTGTCCATAACTGCCCGCAAAAAATCAAAAGATTTTTTAATACATTTTAATAACTTATTGTAGGAAAACACAGTGTTCTTGATAATAAAAGTCAATCTCAATAAATTGTATTGAACCTTGAGACTGAAATGTTAGATAACAGTTATGACATTAACTGTTTGGAGATAAGCCTGAGTAAAGATAAGAGTTGAGCAAGCTAAGGTCGGCTTGCAACCTGACTTATACATGAGTATAAATGCAAAAATTAGCAATGTATTGCCAATATATATTGTATGTATACAATATTAAACAATATAAGACATGAAAATACATAGTTTGACAATGTTTAATGATGAATAATCGGTGACTCATCACCTGATGGGCCCGATAAATTGTAACATTTATGCAAGTCATAATGGTTAGCTTGAACCAGTTAAGGCCAGTTGACGTATACAGTAGTATTGAATGCAATGAACAAACAAAATTATTAAAATTATACATGTAAAGACATAAATTTAGCATGACGCTTTATAGTTTGCACGATGCATGCTATACCTGAAGTTTCAGGAACGTACAATAAATTGTTATGTGAAAACAAGCTATACATACTTGAATGATTGCAAACACAAAGTGTAATGACATGTATGTCATAATTAAAGCATTAATAATAATTGTGCAATACGTGATCACAAAATACAAAATACAATATAAGAATATAAAAATATAGGCGTGGCGTATGGTTATAGACAGTAGATGCGGATAAAACAATGTGTTTTACACAGATACAAGTTATACATAATACATACAATAGAAATCGGTTTAGATAATTACAAATACATGAATACAAGGCACAATAGCATAAGTGACAAGTACAACAAATGTGGTTATACAAAATGTAATACATGTGTTGAACAATTGCGAGAAATAAATTCATAGAGTAACAAAATATCACACATCTTGACATATGTTCAAGAAAAATGCATACATGGTTTGTATAGCTGCAGACCATGAGTAGGGGTAAACTGACAGTTCTACCCCGGATGTGACGTCATATGGCGGGAAATTCAAAAATCTAGGTGGTGGGGGTAAAAATCTGGTAGTCGGCTTTCGGTCATGTTGTGGGCGGTGAGTATAAAGTGGGGTTATGTGTGCGTTGATTGGTGTATACGTCGTCGACGTTGCCGCTTCGTGCATGTGTTATAGTGTACGGGTTTGTATATGCAAGGAGTTTTTCCGGTCGGCCATGTTGTAAAATCGTCGTGGTCGGCGTTGCCGACTCGTGCTGGTTAATCGCTGTAGTCGACTCTTGCGTGTGTTATAGTGTACGGGTTTTGTATATGAACGGCGCTGCGGTCGGTGCGGTGTATTGTTGGCGACGGCGTGTCTGTGTGTCGTGGCGAACTGTATCGCGAGCCCGTGTAGTGATCCGGTTCGCCGTTCGCCGGCCGCCGTCCGGTTGATCTGCTGTCGGACGCCGTCCGCCGCCGACGGCGAATGGCGAACGGCGAACGGCGAACGGGTTCGTGAGGCTGCGTCGTGATCCGGTCGGTGCCGTTCGCCGTTCGCCGGCCGCCGTCGGCGGCCGGCGAGCGTCGAACGGGTCACGCGGTGATCCGGTTCGTCGTCGAGGATTGGTCTGTGTGTCGGATATTCTGATTGATATGTAATTTTCTATAGGTAAGTAAATGTATACAGATTGTAAAAATACGTTCGCACCAACCTGTTGGTCTAGCGCTCGCTATAGCGGGCCCTACGTTTGTTGTTGTAAGAAACACACATGAATAATAGGGACAAGTGGCAGTTGGCTTCCGCTGAGATTTATTGTAGAACGCACACGCACACACACACACACACACACACACACACACACATCATGCATGGAAAAGGAAAGTTGAAAATAAACACTTAAGCAATTACAGATACACTCATGTATTTATTTACATGGACACATCTTATTTACAAAATATTTACAAAAACATAAATTAAAAAGTACATATATACAAAAAAACTATTGTGCACGCTCATATATTATAGACACATATTATTTACAAAATATTTACAAAAACATAAATTAAAAAATAAATACATTTTTAAATATTTACAAAAACAGAAATTAAAAAATAATTACATTTTTAAATATATATATATATACATAAAAAACTGTTGTGCACGTTCACGTTCATCTGTAAGAAAAGAAAGAAAGAGTATTAGTGACGCACAGTTGATGCGAGTAGGATGGTTTAGAATAACGTTTATCAGTACTGTAACATACCTCAAAAATGCATACGTCTGTAGAATTCGCGTTTCGGCTTCCCGAACGCGTAGAATCGACATTGCGGACATCTCGGTTCCGCCCCCTCCGACGCCATGGTTCGAAACCAGTTGACTATGCACCTAGAATGGAATGTGTGGGTGCACGGCAACCCGAGGAGCCTCTCCCCATCCGTGTATGGAGCTAGACACGCACCACATGTGGCGTGTGGTAGCATACCCTGGATAGGGCAGTCCTCTCCACGGGTCCAACATTACGTTGGTAATGACCTTCTAAATAATATCATCATCAACGTGGGGTTGTAGTTGTTGTGCACCCTTGGTGTCATAACGTCAATGATTTCAAACAACGGTAATCTTTGTTGTGGTTCCCGTTGTTGTGGCTGCGGCTGAGGCTTTGGGTGATGTCTACAATGCAGCGGATGGTGTATGCAATTTGGGCGAGTGGTGCTTATCCGCTGCGGTTGATGCTGTGACAACGGTTGCGGCTCATGCTGTGGTGTCCGAGGTCGTAGTGGTTGATGCTGCGGTTGTGGGCGC
The DNA here is from genome assembly GCA_034769895.1 of Magicicada septendecula. Classification (NCBI taxonomy): domain Eukaryota; kingdom Metazoa; phylum Arthropoda; class Insecta; order Hemiptera; family Cicadidae; genus Magicicada; species Magicicada septendecula. The sequence continues at coordinate 570,163,182 of CM068368.1, read as the reverse complement.
GGTTGAATGTCACTGTGTGGCAGAATATAAATAAAAAGATAAAAACGTGTACAGTCCTGGAAAAAAAATATATGTACGCATAAGAAGATGACTTACACATCGCAGTTTGGGCGAGTGCTTATCCACTGCGGTTGATGATACGACAACGGTTGCGGCTCGTGCTGCAGTAGAGGCTGCGGTGTCTGAGGTCTTATTGGACGATGCTGCGGTTGTGGGTGCGGTTGAATGTCACTGTGTGGCAGAATATAAATAAAAAGATAAAAACGTGTACAGTCATGGGAAAAAAAATATGGACGCATAAGAAGATGACTTACATACTGACGTCGATTATGGAAATCGTTGATGATGATGAGTTGTTAAATATTTCATCATCAAGAAAATCTTCGTGACTGTCATTATCATCATCATCATCATCACTATCACCACAAAGATTGACCATCCTCTCATCAAATTCCACATCGTCCATGTGCATGAAGACACCGCTGACAGTGTCACCACTGTATCCGCTAGATTCATCATTACTGGAAAAAAAAGAAGTACAAATTTAATATCGAACGTAAACACAACAGTACAACGGAATGTTAATGAAAACGGTCGTACCGACTCGTGCCGGGTTCAGGAGATGCAGGAGTTCTGCTGGCAGCAATAGTTGGAGCGACAACATCACTGAAAAAAATAAGTATAAATTTAACACCCAATGCAAACGTAATAGTGCAATAGTTTGTTAATGAAAACGGACTTACCGACTCATGTCGGGTTGAGGAGACGCTGGGCTTGTGCTGACAGCAGCGGGTGGACCATCAGCATCACTGAAAGTAAAAAAAATATATATATAAATTTAACGTCTACTGTAATCGTAATAGTATAAAAGATTGACAATGAAAACTCACTTACCCACTCGTCCTGGGTTGAAGAGATGTAGGACTCGTGGTTGCCAGCAACGCACGTTGTATCCGTTGTGAACTACAAAAAAAAACAATAAGTCAGCCGAATGGAATATATTGTTTATGCTCATTAATACATAAAAAAAGGTGTACATACTATCTTACACGCCGCTGCTCCTCTTGTATATGGTGTTTGCATACTCGTCCTCGTCCGTTATTATGCATTCTGTAAAATGTAATGAATTATGTATATTAATTAGTAAAAGAACATAATAAAGTGTGTGTGTGTGTGTGTGTGTGTGTGTATTGCTGAAATTAAACAGAAAATACAGTAAGTACTTACATGCAAGATGTAAAACAAACTGAATATGATAATCGTAGCGACAAAAATCTTATATATATATGCATTTGCTCGGTGGGAGTCTGCTACAGACATGCTCCCCCCTATCATAACGTTCACAAGGTCAGAGAACATCTTGTTGTTTAAAATTAAACGCATATTCCCCCTCTGTCTCGGCGGGAGTCGATTACATCACCAGCGGCTCGCGTCCGGTTTCACAAGGTTAAACTGACGTCATCTAGTCGCCTACCTCCCTACACTTGCACTGTGTGAATTGTATTAAATAATTTTTATACATGAAATACGAGTTTATTCTTACCATGAGTTACTGATCCGTATACCTCCGCCTCTTCACTTCATTGTTAGGACCAGCATTGTCGTCGGATATCGTGCGTTTACGCGTTCTGTAGTGTCCGTACGCGAGCGTAGTTACGCCGTCGTCCAGTACATACCTCTTATCGTCATAAGGTGACAGGGAAAGTTTCGTTATACGTTGCGTGTACAGCTTATGACGATCGCTTCGTATACACTCGGCAGAGGTGAAAACAGTACGACTATCGAAAAGACACTCGCTGTACAATTGATGACGTAACCTATTTTTTATTGCCGTCCTTGGCACGCCTTTCGCCACCTTTTTGTCGGTGCGGTCGGACAATAGAAGCGAGTAACATTTCGCTCTGAGTCCGACAAATTCCCTGATGGGTTTCCCGTGGGTTTCATCCTTGAACTTCCCCACGACCTTTTTGTTGTCGACGCTATGACAAGGATGATCCACGGGATAGTCCGACGTGTCGAAAAGGTGGAGATCCTCTTTCATATCAGCGTACACATTATCAGTCCGTATGCTGTAAAGTAAACTGTCTGTATCAGTCATCAGTAATGTCAATCGTTGTCCGTACTTGGCGACAGCGTACCGATAATGAAAGTCGTACATTATTAGTTTGCTGACGTCGAGTACTGTGAAGCCGACGTACACCGGACGGGAAAGGAATATCGTCCTGTTTCGTAAGGCCAGTCCGACCAAGTCATCGGTATAGCGGATCATACGCTTTAGTCGTGGATTGGAAACCAGTTTCTGCAGCCGTTGTTCGTTAGAGACTAGTTGGATGTCTATTCGTTTCCTCACGTTCTCCAGCGATTTACCATAGACGGCGTTGACCATCAGTTTGAAAAAATCCTTTTCAAAACTGTTCGTGGCTGCCGCTCTCTTTTGCGTGTTGAAATCGATAAACGGTTTCATCCACGCTCTCTGTTTAAAACTCAACACCCTATGGATCGCTTTCAATTCTAGTCCAAGACTCAGATACAACTTTAAATTTCGAAAATGGAGAACGTATTTTTGTTTGTCGTCCAAAGTCGTCAGCAACTTGCGAACGGACGACGAAGGCGTTTCCGATCCGCTATACCCTTTTGTATAGTGCAGACGTGTGTGGAGTCGGTGAGAGTATGGTGAAAGCTTGTCGGGATTGACGCAGGAACGGACGGGCGCCAGTGGATAATCGGAGTGGAGGTCGTGAAGTTCACGTGGATAGTGTAGGTCGACTTCGAGTATGTAGCCTGTGTCACTGTCATCGCTCAGAGTACGCGCGTCCAGTGAGTCGATCTCGTTACGATCAAGCCATCTGAAGTCGGCGTAAGGGAGCGGTTGTGACATGGCTGCACCGTAAAGGTTGTTGCAGTCAGTGTACAGTATGAAAGAGGTCGGCTTTGAAGCATCGTACTGATCGATGATTAGCGGGTTGTTGGCCTTGGCATGGCGGTTGGGTACCATGCTAACGCCGCCGCGAACAGACGATTCGATAAAGAGACGCTGATCTATATCCGTCAACAGCTCCAGTTGCACACCGCTCATCTTCAACATCGCGTGCCAAGCGACGCCAGGAAGCGAATAAAGATGAGCCGGGTCGATCTGGTAGTACCGCATGGCCATCTCACGGAACGCCTCGAAGACGTCGGCCAGCAGCAGTACATCTGTTTTCAGATACAGATCGTGATATTCACCCAGCGTACGGATTCCGAAAGTCCGCCACACGTTCTGCGCGTGAGCGTAATCTTCGTCCGACACAGGTGATTCACTCAGCCTGTTGAAAAAGTGTTCACGTGCAGGCAGACGTGTTTCGTCGAACTTCTTGCTACCTGTCATATAATCGTAAGGGTAGACGCCCTTACGTAAGAGTAGCTCGAAGTGTTCTTCGAAACATTGCTTCGTTAAAGCGAAATCTGCACCGCTCGCGCGCAAGTTTCCAACCAGCATGTCCAAGGACGTGTTCAAAAATTGAAGCGTGTCTACGAAACGCAGGGCACCCAACGAGACCGATACGAAGCGTTCACTAGTGGTAGCGATACAAGCGAGATTGTCGTATTTGCCCAACCCTTGTACCAAGTGATGCGCATCGTAACCTCGTAAGTTATGAAAAAAGACGGGTATGTGTCGGGGAGTCTTGAAGTTGAGGTTACAAACGTTGTGCGCTGCGCCCAGGTATTGACCGGTCAGATGACAGTGGTTGCGCACCTTGTCGTCGTCAGTCAGAGGTTTTCCACAGAGATGGCATACGACGGTATTTGCGAAAGATAACACGTCATGCTCACTCATAGTCATAGGCACGATGGAATGTATGATTCTGAAGAGTTCACGCTCTTCGACGACCAGTCTATCGAGAAAGGTCTCTACCACGTTCTCACCGTGATAAACGACCTGAGGTTTGAAAATTTTACGCTCGTGGTCGACTATGAGGTAGGAGAAACCTGAACGAAGGTGTAACGACTCCGTTGTGGTGGACGATGTGTGAGGAGGAGCGTCGCAGCGATGGCAAGGGATGATAAAAGATTCAAAGTCTGCGTATATCGCGAAAGGGACCTTGTGACAGTAGGTGTAATTTTTGAAACACATCACTTTTTCCTCCTCCTTCACAGGTAAACGAATTCTCTGTTCACCGTACGGTGAACAGTGGGGGACGTGTTCGGTAAGGAGCCGTTCTTCGTAGAACCTGTGCAGACAGTAATCGCAATAGAAAGAACGCCCGTCGTGTTTGGTTAGTGAAGACAATAAGCGACTCATATTTTTTACTAAACAGTAATGTTTTCGGTCGTTAGTGGTAAGAAGTAATAGATTAACGTGATGTCGTCTACCAATGGAGGGAGTTATTCTTAACGGGTAAATTTCATTGTCTTCGTATCCGAAAACATTTATAGAAATGTCAGAATTGTCTCGTTCGAATTTCACAATGTCGCATAGACGGGTGGGATAAGTTATACCGGAAGTGATGATACTGTGGAAATGTGATTTGTATTTCGATACACGATCGTTGTGCGAGTGTTGAGGAAATAGTGCGGCCAATACTGACCATACGAAACACATTTGATCGCCCGTATTGTTCACGTTGATGATGGGTTTAGTACGAGACAATTCGGGGGGTGTACGGATGAAACTGGAGGCGGCCAGCGGTTGGTACCGTGAGAGAACGAGTTCTAAAGAGACGATGTGGTCCAACACCCAACCGCTACCCTCGCGCGTGAATTTATAAATTGATTCAATGATTTTTTCGTACGAAGCTTCTAAACGATCCGGCAATATGTCTTGGTCACCGATCAGCGTCGTATGGCATCGTCCATGAAAATAGGCTTCAGTCGTCACTTCTTCGTCCTCGTCTGTGTCAGCGTTTACTATGTACTTGACAAATCTCGCTTTAACCGTTATATGCCACTTTATACTACGCAATCGTGTCAGTTCGTTTAGAATGTCCGTACGTAACGTATCGTGCATTTCATCGAAAAAGGTTATGACATCGTTGATACATTCTTCGTTCTCCGTAACAGCCGTGTAAACGTACGATATCAACGCGCCACGCAACGAATGTTTACGAGCAACAGCAAACGACTGCATTCTTGGTACAATTAACTACAACAACAACAAAAAACTTTAAACGATAAAAGCAAAACAATTACTTGCTCGCTTGAGGAACAATGTAATACTGATATGAAGTTAGAAATTAATCACCACTTTATATGCACCACGTGAAACTTAGTCTGCACGAGACTTGCAGGTTAACTACAAAGTGAACGTGAACAGCGATCCCCTCTCCGCTTACACTTCAGGCTGCGCGCGCAGCTATCCGCTCCCACCACCATGATACCGAACTATTACCGTCAACGATCCCCCACTAACAACTGCGTGCGCAGCTATCTGCTCCCACTACTGTGCTTTATTTCATACCGACCAATCGACGACAGCCATCCCCACTACGGATGCGCGCGCAGCTATCGCTGAGGAGGTGAAATGCAACGCGACAAACTAACATTCTTGCTTCAGATATGGATGTGTACACATATTCTTTTGCAAGCCGATTAAAAAGCTTTTATAACATCAGTCGTCGTGGTAACATTAAATTTTACGTTCATAAATTTCCGAATGCGAACGTAAAAATTTTTGACCTAGCCAAAGCCGGGTTTATTTACGAAGACGATGGTGATGTTGTAAGATGCTGCAAGTGTAAAATACGAATTATGGATTGGGCAGTGGGTGACGATCCTGCCCAAGTCCATAAGGCGTCAATGCCCGCATGCGATTTCGTTCGTGAACACTTGTAGAAATCGACGCACGCAAAAACGGCTCTTTTCAGAGCCGACATAAACTCATGTACAAACATACCCGTTTGGGTAGTACTAGGTGTTAGTACTACTACTACTACCGAACGACAGTAGTCACTCCAAAAGTGTGAGTGAAGACACCCATAATAAAAAAAAATTATAAATAAAAAAATTCCTCAAACAATATGCGTATACACTATAAATATCACGATCATGACTAATAGCGTATCACTCACATCGCAGATCATCGACACGATGGACGTCTATCGATACGATGATGGGAAACATTTCACAATAACAAAAGCTTCACGAAGCGCGATACGCTCCAACTTATGTTCTGTGTATTTTGTGAAGAAAAGACGATTTTGCGGCAACTACTGTACACGTTACAAGTTCGGTGTTGACAGATATCACGGACGTTTTTGGCATCACATTAAAAAACGTACCAGTGATCTGCCACCTATAGTGCTGTTGATGATAGTCTCCGATCGTATACACAACAAATCACGTTGGCTTGAATTTATCGAAGACTGCGAACGAAACAACGTACCGATAGAACTCGTAGTTTACGAAAAGAGTATGTTCAAGTGTACCGTACGTCATGGATGGAATTTTCTTTCACGTTTCCGCCCGATTCCCGAACTGTATCGTGCCGTTCAACGCGTGCACGGTTTACACGATTCGCATGGACGGATGAACTACGCAACGGTGTACACGGACATGCTCGCATATGGAAGTTCGATCCCTCACGCTTCGTGTTGCATTGTCATTACGGAGCGCACTATTCCGATACGTACACCTATTGAAATATACAGAAGCGCGACAGCGATAGCGCCAAAGTGCGCACTAGATCCTAGCTACAACGTAAGTTTTGACGTGCGCTGCCCACCGTCCTCGTTACCGACACTAGCGAGAGGGAAACAGTTCGCGATAGTGAACAACAAGGCGCAAGGATTGTTTTCGGTACCCTTTCTGAAGGAGGCGTTGCCTACGCTTCGCGAGTATTGTGAATACTTCGGTCTGCAGTATTCGCACGAACAAGGGTACATGGTGAAAGACCGACGTTTGTACAAACAGTGGCAGCGGTGCACCGGTGCTATGGCTGACGAATTTTGGTTGTTGAACTCGTACCTGATACGCCTGCACTTGGAGTCACGAAGTCAGCGCCCGATCGCTGAACTCAAAGCTAAACACATGTGCGAGCGTCTACCCGAGAACGATAACGTCATAGTCGCGGAAATGCACGAGTATCGCGAGAACGTTATACGTAGCGTCGTATTCAAAGACATGAATCCCGTCAAGACCGTACGAGCGTTGGACACGAAACAACATACGCTCATGAGATATTACAGCGGAATGGGTTTCGTGCGTAATGGGTGTATGAATATCAGTTTAGCTCACGTTTTAACGTACTTGCGCAATCACAAGAAGAACGCGCTGTTCTTCCGTTCAGTCGAGATGATATAATTGGGTGTGGTGTGGCGGCGTCGCGACAGTCATGTGATGGAAGGCAGTCGTACCAGAACGGTACCAACGAGAGTTACGTTCAGCACAGAGCGGACGGTTTACGACGTGCCAGCGTATTGTGAATCACGGTTTGCAACGCGACGACATGAGAATGAAACAACGAGCGAAGAACGTACAGCAGACCGTTCGCAAGACTATTGCGTCGGAGTTGCACAGACCAGTAAGACGGAATTTTCCGAGACGAGCGGTCGAGTTGAAGGGACTTCACTAATTGTACCAAGCGGACCTGGTAGAGATGATACCGCACGCGAAGGTGAACAAGGGATTCAAGTACCTCATGACGATGATTAACGCGTTTAGCAAGTACGCGTACGCAGTTCCGTTAAAAACAAAGACAGGTGTAGAGATTGCACGAGCTCTGGAACCGATTCTGCGCGCAAATTAAATGAAATATCTTCAGACGGACAACGGGAAAGAGTACTACAACAGCGTCGTACAAACGTTGCTGAGGAGATATGGTGTCACACTGTATTCTACGTATAGTGAGAAAAAGGCGTCCATCGTGGAACGCTTCAACCGTACGTTGAAAACTCATATGTATCGTGCGTTCAGCGAACAAGGTCATTACCGTTGGTTGGATATGTTACCGGAACTGGTCAGAGTACAACGACAGCGTGCACAGAACGATCGGAATGAAACCATGTCAGGTGAACGAATCCAACGAACGCACGGTGCTACGACGGATTCACAAGAACACAGCGAGAAGCATCGACTATAAACAACCAAAGTTCAAAGTAGGCGATCGAGTGCGTATAAGCAAATACAAAATGACGTTCGCCAAAGGATATATGCCTAACTGGACGAACGACATATTCCATGTTCACACGGTACGTACCGCCAGCGTACCCGTCACTTATTCGTTAAAGGATCATACGGGAGAAGTGTTGAAAGGCGGTTTTTACGAACACGAAATCAGTAAATCGAACGTTGGTGACGTGTACTTGGTAGAAAAGATCGTACAACGTAAAGGTGATCGTGTGAAAGTCAGGTGGTTAGGATTCGATGGTAAACACGATTCGTGGATACCCAAGAAGAACTTGCTATAACAAGGAATTGGCTTGCGGAATAGAACCAGTATGCGACGGTGCGTTACGATGACAACATGCGCGCTGTGTACGGTGTGAAAGACGTTGTGTCGCATCCTGGCTACGATGTGTACGTCGTGAACACGCCCGAGAACGAGATCGAGCGCATGCGCAGGATATTAACAGTACACGAGTATTGGCAACGGGTTACTAATCGTGTGACGAGATTCCGACTCAGCGAAATAGTACATAAAGGCACCGGATTCGATCACTACAAAGAATGTGTTTGGTCGGATCCGAACTGTGAAACGGGTCCTGACACTTGTGTGTGCAGTTACATATCTGTCGATTGTACGAACATAGTGCGAATATTAACTAGACTTTGGACGGAACAAAATGAAAATATTACAAAAGCGCACAGACTAAAAATAAAGGACGTGGACTATTCGAAATTTTGTGGCGATGGTGGTGGCGGTGGTTGTGGCAGAAAAAAACGTAAGCACGGACGTCTTCTCCCCGATACCGTACGTTCGATCATCTGCGGACCTTCCGCGTGTGGAAAGACTAACGTCATGTTCAACCTATTGTTCGATGTGAACGGGTTGAGATTTGCGAACCTGTACGTGTTTTCTAAATCATTGTTTCAACCCAAATATCAGATGCTGGAAACCCTGATGACACGACTTTCCAACGAAGGAATGGGTTATCACGCGTACAACGATAACGATGAGGTACCCCCTCCTGACGAGGTCGATCCCAATTCTATTATTGTGTTCGACGATGTGTCTTGTGAAAGACAACACAACATACGGAAGTATTTCGCTATGGGACGACACAGTGGAGTGGACACGTTTTACCTGTGTCAGACGTACAGCCAAGTGCCGAAACAGTTGGTACGCGACAACGCCAATCTAATAGTGTTGTTCAAACAGGACGATCTCAACTTGAAGCACGTGTACAACGATCACGTCAACATGGACATGAAATACGACACGTTTAAGAACGTGTGCGCTGAAGCGTGGAAAGATCGTTACGGGTTTCTCGTCGTGGACAAGGATTCTTCTATCGACATCGGTAGGTACAGAGCTGGTTTCGATCGTTTCATAGTAGTCACGTCTAACGATTAACAGCTGTTCACCAAAAAAATTGTCGTGCGTACGGGTAAATACAAGTGTCCCGCTGTCAGCAACGTTAGTCGACGTACCGACGTTTATCGAGATGGACGAAAAGAAGAAACGATTAGCCCACGATATCGACACGATCAGCGATGACATACGGAAGAAATACCGTGCGTTAAAACACGGTATCCGTGAAGGTGAAGCAACTTTATCCAAAAGTTACAAACCGATACTGGAACCGTTACAAACTATTTCGCAAGCGTTGGTTGAAAACAAACGTAAAACAACAAACGAAAAGTCGACGAAAAAGATGAAGCGTGAGGAGGAGGAGGAGGAGGAGGAGGAGGAGGAGGAGGAGGAGGCGGTGGAAGAGGAGGATCTGATGGGCGCGAGTAGTAAGATCGATATAGGAACATCGCTCCGTCACCGATCGACACCACGTTTCCTGAAAACACCCGTGATAGCCGAAACATCGGACGAGGACGACGACGACGAGGACGATCCTAGTCTCAACATCGAAAAAATGTTAGACACACCAGAAGGAAGGCGTGAAGCGCGTAGATATTTTCTGTCCAAATACGACAGCGCATCGTTAGCGAACAAGTACATGCGCATGATCGTGTCGGCCGAACGTGATCGTCTGATGGACTATACATACGGTGTAAGAAACACAAATGGAAAATGGATGATCGGTGATTCACCGTTTGAAATCGAAACGGACGATACGATCCTCATCAACGGTAAACGATATAAAGGCACACCGGGTCTATACGAACTCGTGTTCATGAAGGACCCTAACGAAAACATTTACAATGAGACGGATATGAAGGCGTACAAAGATATACTACGCGCCACCAACGCGCACAAGCATTATTATTTAGCGAACGCTCAGGTAAAGGTGAACAGAGGTGTAAAATATAAACGGATAATATCAAAGCTGTTCCCACCGAAACGTACAGGACACGGGTATAATACCGACAGAACGTATATGGTAGCGTCGAAAAAAAAAGACAAAATCGATTACGTGCACTGGGACGATCCGAATGAACTGGTGGACAGATTGCGAGTGTTGATAGCGTCACAGCGCGCTGGAAACGGTGGGCACACGAACGAAATCGTTTCAATAGTACAAGAACTACGTGAAGCTGACATCATCGTATAAATTAGACGGGTATACGACGACTACCGTCATTAGCAACAGCATCGAGACACGATTCACACATGTATACCACGCTAGTGTTTATTATCGCGTCCACGAGAGTCATCGCATCGTCCTTCGAGAGTAATAACGCGAACGATATAGACTTCGCTATCGATTACTTGACGCGTTACGGATATGTGCCCGACGATAGTTTACAAGACACAGACAACGCCACCGTCGACGGCGGCGTTATTACGTCCTACCTGCAGACGTTACAAGAGAATTACAATTTAACCGTAAACGGAGAATTGAACAACGAAACGATGAATCTGATGCAGTCGCGGAGATGTGGTAACAAAGATTTTGCGTCGTACACCTTACGAACGCATTGGACCAAGAGACGACTGTCGTGGCGATTCGTTCACGGTACCGCTGACGCTATAAAAGCGACACGACAAGCGTTCGCTATATGGCGGAAACATTCAAATTTGGAATTCGAATATCGACCCAACGACATAAATGTGGACATAGCCATCGCTATGAGGTATTTTAAACACAGGTGTCTGACCTCCAAGTGTACGATCTGTGGGTATGATTTGGACGGACGGGGAGGTGTACTCGCACACGCTTACTACCCGCCCGATCTACCTTACAACACTTCCGAAATACATATGGACTACTACGAATCGTGGAATTATACGAACGCAACCGAAATACCGGACGATCAGACCAGTTTTCTACAGGTGCTAACGCACGAGATCGGACACGCGTTAGGACTGGCTCATTCCCTCGAGAAGGAATCGATCATGTACCCTTTCTACGTACCGCGCTCGGATGGACCGTTCGACCTGAGAGACGACGATATAAGAGGCATTCAGCACTTGTACGGGAAGCCGTCGATCGCTATGGCGACGACGACGGCGAGGTCGATGACGAACGACACCGTCCGGACGACGACGGATTTATGTCGACTAAAGAATGTTAATCAATTTTTAATAATCAACAGACACGTATATATAGTGCACGATAACTTTTTGTGGACAATGGACCTCGAGTCGAAGCGTCTGGGTGGTGGTGGGAGTCCGCTTCTGTTGACAGATTGGTTGACGTTCTTACCGTTAACGTTCACCAAAGTTTCGGCGATGTACCAGAGACCGCGCTCCGAAGAAGTGGTGCTCTTCATAGACGGATACGTGTACATGTTCGATATACACAGTCTACAGCCGGTGAACGGGTATCCAAAAGCGATCACGACTCTCGGTGTTCGCACGCTGACAAAAATAAACGCTGCGATACACACCTACACAGGACGTACATTTCTGCTGTATAACGATATGTATTACGGTGAGATAGACGAGTGCTCGTTCATGATCAAGAAACACGGATACGTTAAAGATCGCTTTGTCGGCTTACCTGAAGCCGTTGATAGCGCGTTTCGATATACCGACGGAAAGATTTATTTCTTCAAAGACGCACGTGTATACGTGTACGATGAATTTCTAAACACGATCGTGAAAGGAAAACATACCGACGGACTCTCTGTCGTCGGAATAAAATGTATAGACAGTACGATCGTATCAAAACTAATCGATTTATTACGTGAATACGTATAAATTCCGCGTACGATGGTCGACGCGCATCATTAACGAGATGAGCGTTGACAAGTTCGGCAGACACCAGAGCGCCGTCAGAGTCCAAAGGGAGACGCGACGCAGTCTGCGGGAGGATATCGGAATCGCGATGACAGAGGACGGACACTTCGATGTAGCGGGGAAAAAATACACAACTTGGGCGAACCGCATGATGGTAACGATGCCGTTCCACTGCTGTTCGTGCAAGACCACTGTCTGGTCGTCGATCCGTCAACGCAAGGTTCCTCGAGAATAGACGTGAAAGGTAGTAAGCTCATCAACGTCGGCGCTCCCATCGATCTCACGGATGCTGTCAACAAGCAGTATGTAGACTACACGTGTTTGCGTTTCACGACGGTACCGAACAAGAAGAACGGTACCGTCATCGATGCGCGGGACCATCGCATACAGTCTCTGAGAGACCCGATTCGTGCGAGAGACGCTGCGACCAAAGTATATGTGGACGCAAAGATCATACCGAAGGATACGAACTCTAACCTAATGGTCGGCAACGTGCGGTAACGCAGTTAGCGTCGCCTGTCAACAACAAAGACGCTGTAAACTTGGAATTTTTGAACCAGCATACAATCACAACGGTAAACGACTCTTATTTAAACGCACAAGGAAAGACTATTCTGAACGTCGGTGACGGTGGCACACGGCCCACAGACGCTGTGAACGTGCGTCAATTGGAGGACACGAAGCGGTACGCGAAGAGCGAAACGTACAAACTCGCAAAAGTGTTCCAACACCGTTGGGAGAAAGTGGTATCGTATATCTATAAATTGCATACGCACGCAGCGCGTACTTCACTCGGCGCCGAAGAGGCAGAGTTACTACTCACGAGCAAGGCGGAGCCGAGCAAATTGATTAGCGATCTTGACAAGTCCTTCGACAAAATGGACGAGAACGATTGGAGATCTCTTTATCGACAGCAGGCGAAACAGTAGACATGTACGAACTTCGTAGTCGTGTTGATAAAAAAAAGGGGCGTGGTCTCATAGGAAAAATAGTTAAAAGCGCGGTACCATTCGTCACAAAGTCAGTACCTACACTGATCAATCGAGCGGTGGACGTATTACCTGTGGAACTACATCTGCCCGGCTACAGATTCTGCGGACCCGGAACGAAACTAGAGGAGAGATTGGCTCGTGGTGATCGAGGAATCAACGAGTTGGACGAAGCCTGTCGCGAACACGATATCGCCTACTCCAAGTATAAGGACAACGAACGAAGACGCGTAGCGGATCGTGTGCTAGCCGGCAAGGCGTGGGAACGTGTGAAAGCTTTGAATTCAGGCATCAGTGAAAGAGCGTACGCGGCGGCCGTAGCGGCAGCGATGAAAGCGAAATCGGCGTTAGGTAGCGGACTATGCTGTGGTGGTGTGCGTAAAAGGCGTCGTCGCACCGGTCGACGCAAGTCGATTCGGCGCACGATAATCAAGAGAAGGAGGAGGACGACAGGGACGGGACGACGAAGACGGACCGGTGGTGGTGGTAAAAGGGCTTCGGGACTATACCTTCGTCCGTACCGAAAAAACTAATCGAAATACCCGTGCGCCCGTTGTCCGATGGAGATCTGTACGAGTACGCGAAACGATTGCGCGTACCTCATTTCAGAGGCGTGTACATGCGCGACGCACTTCCTCGCTCACCGTGGGAGAACGAAAGCGCGATCGTGAATCTGGACGTCGCTACCGGACCGGGCACGCACTGGGTATGCTACAAGAAGCGTGGTGACGGAGTCACGTACTTTGATGGATTCGGCAATCTACGCCCTCCCGTCGAGCTAATACGGTACTTTGGATCGTACGTGAACGACGTTCGTTACAATTACGCGCGTAAACAACCGCCGGACACGGTCATCTGCGGACATTTATGTTTGGATTTTTTGACATCAAACGATCAGTAAACGACGAGATGTCTTCACTTACGGTCACCGTCACGGGTACGGATCCAAGCGCACTGGTTTGTGACTTTTTTCCACCGCTCGAACTGACGGACGGTGAATGGTATGCAGGACTGCTGGACTTTACCACGTACAACTCTATACCGAACGTGGAAAGCGGAAGAAACAACGTCTTTCCTGTACTAAAGGGTCCACGTAAAACGCTAGAACTCATCAAAATACCGACCGGTGCGTACGAAATCAGTGATATCGAAACGTACCTGAAGAAAGAGCTATCAGACCCGAAATTTACTCTACGCCCTAACAACAACACGTTAAAATGTGAACTTTATTGCTCATACGAGATCGATTTCGAGCGTACAGAACACGGAATCGGTACCATGTTGGGTTTTTCCAAGAACCGCAAGTTAGAAGCGTATATATTACACACGTCGGACACACCAGTAAACATTAACAAAGTGAACGTTTTGGAGATAAGGTGTAACGTCGTACAAGGTTCATACAAGGCGGGACGAAACGACCATATACTGCACTCGTTCTACCCGACTGTCGAGCCTGGATTCAAGATAGTCGAAACGCCTGCCAACGTCATTTATCTTCCGCTTAACATACTACACTTGTGTAACGTTACAGTGTCCGTACACGATCAGGACGCTGATATTGTGATATTGTGAATTTTCGTGACGAAGTTATCACCGCACGTATACATTTGAAACGCGCGTAGTAATCATGGGATTTTATTTCAACGATACCGCTTTACCTACAGCATCGGTGACGAAGAGCGGTGGTACACACAAGATAAAAGTGGACGACACTTTTGGACAGAGTATCAGTAGACGTACGTCGTTGACACGATTAACAACGGCTAACCGACGCTACCTGATTTCACAAGGATTCAAACTCAAGAAAAACAAGTAATATGGCGGACAGTGGTATCGTCTTATCGGTCGAACGACGACCGTTTTTTGAAGACAACATAACACATTACGAATATCATCATCATGCACCATACGCGTCGACGTCGCGATACGGAAATAACGATGAGATACGTATACCTATCCTGCAACAGGAAGTCTTCACTTTACCGATGGAAAGTTTCCTGTACGTTGAAGGCAAGTTGAGCAAGAAGACCGACAGCACCGATACTGTGAACGTGAAAATGGTCAACAACGCGATCGCATTTCTCTTCGAAGAAATCCGATACGAACTGGCCGGTGTGGAAGTGGATCGTACCAAGAGCGTTGGCATCGCATCCACTATTAAAACCATGCTATCCGTTGGTATGCATGACGTGGTTTCGATGAAAAACGCCGGTTGGGTTGCCCCCACGGCTAACGAGCTAACACCTTCCGGTAAAAACGGTGAATTCAACTTTTGCATACCATTGAGGATGCTGATGGGATTTGCTGAGGATTTCACGCACGTCATATTAAACACGAAACAGGAACTGATACTGTTGCGCACTTCCACTGACGTTAACGCACTGTTCTCGTCCACGGATACGTCAGCTAATGCCGATATAGAACTGACCAAAATCTCTTGGATGATTCCGTTCGTGTACGTGAACAACGAAGTACGGATACGGCTGTTGGACATCGTACGCAAGGATTTACCGCTTTTCTTACCGTTTCGCAGTTGGGAACTCCACGAGTACCCGGCTTTACCTTCAACTGACAGACAGACTTGGACGGTAAAAACAACGACACAACTGGAGAAACCGCGGTACGTGATACTCACGTTCCAGACCGCTAGAAAGAACGATCTGAAGAAACACGCGGACGAATTCGATCACTGCAAGGTGACCAACGCAAGACTCTTTCTGAACGACAAATACTACCCGTACGATAACCTGAACCTGGATATCGATAATGGACGTTACGCTCTGCTGTACGACATGTATACAAGATTTCAAAAATCGTACTATCATAGAACTCAACCCAACGTACTTCTAGCACCGACCGAGTTCATAACGAAAGCACCGCTATTCGTCTTCGATTGTAGCAGACAGGACGAGTCGCTCAAGTCGTCACCGGTCGACGTCAGATTAGAATTCCAGTCATCGACCAATTTCCCCCCTCAGACCGCGGCCTACTGCTTGATACTGCACGATTCGCTCAACGTCTACACTCCGCTGTCCAACACGGTGCGCAGACACAATTAAACTCACTCTATAATTGTTTTTTTGCTGTAAATATTATGTTGCTTTTTACAATATTATGTGTGTGTATTTCATGTATGTGTTTTTTTTATATTAAAAGATGTAATCAATTTTCATGTATTTTATTTTCTTAATACCTGTAACCTCCCTCTTTCCGAACGGTGGGAGAGGGCAAGGTCTCCCCTCCTATTCTTCGCTCAGTGTTTCATCAGCGCGAGTCGTGAGAGGACGTGCACGATGCTTTCGTACGATCACAAGGATGACGATAACGATCGCAACGAAAACCGTTTGGTGTTCACCGACAGTGCGGTGAAGCGATGACGATCAAGTCCGTATCTCCGGACGACAAAGAAGTGCAGATCGCACTGATTAAAAAAATCATATCTCCTTATCCACGTTACAAAAACATTGAAGACCGTTTAAGGAGTTTTAAAAATTGGCCGATATCGTTGACGATAACGCCTAAAGAACTAGCCGAAGCGGGTTTCTTTTACAACGGATGCAACGATAGAGTGATATGTTTTTGCTGTGGAGGCGGTTTAAACAAATGGGAGCGAGGAGAAAACGCTTGGACGGAACACGCACGTCATTTCCCCGTGTGCTCTTACGTAATGTTAGTGAAAGATAAAAAATTCATCCTAAAGGCATTGGGTATCATTACCGAACCGGAAGCAGCAGCAGGAGCAGCAGCAACAGCAGTGGCAGCAGAGAACGGACAAAGCACCGACTCGATCAAAGAGAATAACAAAAAAGAACCGGATGCAGCAGCAGCAGTGGCAGCAGAGAACGGACAAAGCACCGACTCGATCAAAGAGAATAAAAAAGAAGAAGAAGGGGGTCCGGATCGGGATACGATGTGCAAAGTTTGTTACGCACACATTGTTGAAGTCGTACTTATTCCCTGTCGTCATTTTGTCATATGTGTGAATTGCGCCATCACTCTAAATCAGTGTCCCGTATGTAGAGCCACATACACCGCTTATATGAGAGCGTATTTCTAGTTCGTTTTCATGCACTGAGAACGTCTAAACAACGTGCAGTCAGAAAACGAACAGCAAATTCATACTCGCGCTTACAAAAGCAAGAACGTTTCGTCTAATGCATGAAATAAACCAGTAAAAATAGTTTAAAAAACAATGCTGCTGCTGTGACGGAAGTGCTTATAAAACGATATCTCACTACTTCCTCAGTGTTTCGGAAGGACGTGTCGAGAACGAACGCATGGAGCTGTTGACTTCGTACGAGTACAGACGATGCAGTGACTTAACGAACGCAGTACTGTACCCTGTAGATCTTTTTGTATACAACGTTTTGACGCAAGAATTTGTTGCACTGATTCGTGACGTGGAGACAAGGTACAAAGTAAACGTTCCGAAAAAATTCTTTACGGACGTTTCACAACATACAACGTGTCTGTTTCGTGAGACGGACGGATCGGCAGCGTTCCTAGTAGCACCGAACACATTGTTTGTAACGAAAAAAGATGGCAGTCGACGAGCTAGCAGTCATACTTGACTTTCACTGTTTCGTGGACGATAACGGAAACGAACTCGTCAAGGAACTGGCCGTTATGGATGTCACCGCATTTACCAGCAGACATTGGATATTTGCACCACCAGTGGACACGAACGTTTCGAATCACAAACACATGAGGACGAACCGATGGTTAACGGAGCATTATCACGGACTAGAGTGGAGGGACGGGGAGACATCGTACGAACATCTTGTGCCGATATTAGTAAAATACACGTTTCCTTTTAACTATGTGTTCGTAAAAGGTTTACAGAAAAAAAGATTTCTGGAAAAGCGTATTGTGCATTACAATATTATAAATTTAGAAGATTTCGGTTGTCCTAAACTCGAACAATTACGTCCGATGCACGGAACAGCATGTTTCGCGCACCGTTTATTTCCAGAAATATGTACAAATAATAGAGTGCACGCTTTACGCGAGTGGGTTATATCGGATTTTAGACTTATCAGTAGGTTTCTGGTAAATTATTAACATTTTTGTTTTTATTTAGCATCATGTCGCTTGCATAAAAATTACTGCCTTCACACCCTGTCTAGACGCATAAAAAACTAGTGCCGCCGTCTGGTCGTCTTTCCCCTTCCGCGCTCAACAGGAATCAATGACATCACTCTGTCTAGACGTATAAAAAAATAGCGGCATCTTTCGCATGCATAAAAATTACTGCCTTCATGTCAGAATAAGATTACATAACCCTGTCTAGACGCATAAAAAATTAGTGCCGTCGTCTGGTCGACTACCCCCCTTCCGCTCTCAGCAGTAGTCGATTACAACACCTTGTCTAGACAGATAAAAAAATAATTGCCGACTGGTTGCCTCCTCCCACCCACCGAACATGACGTGTGAAAGCGGCTTCATCCTGTTTCACAGGGTTAATAATAACAGTTTACTGCTCGTTGTCTGGTTCCCCCTCCCTCACGCTGTCTGGTTTCCCCTCCTCAACAGCCTCCCTACTTATAACGACGCAAACGAGCGTTATTTAATTCAGACCTTGACAGAGACGCAAGCGAATAGTGATTCTTCTTCATTAGAAATGGCTTCATTCGTTGCTAAGTTCGCGGACATTAGTGCTATACAATATAGGAAAATTAAAGAACTAGTAATGGGTGTAAAATATCCCATAGTGCAACTTCAAAACGTAGACAGTAAATACGGAAATGCTGTACTCGCTACTATCCAGGACTATACGGACGATAAATTGAAATATCGTGTTTATCTTCCAAGGAGATACGCAGGCGTTTGGGAAGACGATGAGTTAAAGCATTTAGCACCGAACTCACTATATCTCGTTTACCGTGGAGAAAAAAACAGGGCCTACGTGGTGGACATTTTAATGTAATACTGGATGGACATCTTATGAAGTAACAAGTATATTTGTATGTCATAATGTACACATTATTAAATTTGTAATATATATAGCGCTTACATGTAATTCATTTGTTTTAATTACAATTCAATATGTGTGTGTGTATGTGTGTGCATAATATGTATTTTAACTTGAATGCAATCATAAACTTGTAATATAGTGTGATTACATATATTTCTTAATTGTACAAAATTGACAATGTACAGGTGTTTACATATTATGTATTTTAACTTGTAATTAGTATGCATACATATATTTCTTAATTATACACAATTGAAAATGTACACGTGTTTACATATTATGTATTTTAACTTGTAAGTAGTGTGCATACACGTATTTCTTTTATTTTAATTATATGCAATTGTCAATTCAATTCATTGTGTGTGTGTGTTTAAATATTTTAACTTATAATATATTGTGTGTGTGTGCATAATATGTATGTTAACTTGAATGCAATCATAAACTTATAATATAGTGTTATTGCATATATTTCTTAATTGTACAAAATTGACAATGTACAGGTGTTTACATATTATGTATTTTAACTTGTAATTAGTATGCATACATGTATTTCTTAATTATACACAATTGAAAATGTACACGTGTTTACATATTATGTATTTTAACTTGTAGTGCGTGTGTGTGTGTGTGTGTGCGTGTTTAAATATTTTAACTTGTAATATATTGTGCTTATTGATAAAATTAAACGATATTATCTTAACATTTCATTGTATTTAATTTCAAAAAAATCCTTTGAACTAACAGTACATTTAATCATATTTTAAATAACAGTATAACACTCAATCTACAAGCTTGAACGGTCGTTGCGCACCGACCGTTATTAGATACATTCAATTAATAAAAAATCAAATTTATATTAAAATAATTGCATAATGGTAATATATTACAGAAACTAAAGAATAATTTTAAAGCAACTTACCCTGTACGAGATATTCTGTCTTTCACCGATGATGTCAAAGCAGAATCCAACGATGGTATGTACTTCAACAGATCAAATCTGTCGGCTTTTTATACATCGCTGAACCCCGCTTAAGGAAATGAAGATATGCAGTCATGAACAATAAAAAAGTTAACGACTCAGGAAGGCAGATGTTCAGAGACTTGTTTGCCTAACCACGCCCGTGAACAAGGTCGACCACTACCGAATATCAGCTAACGCCCAGACGTCCTTACTACCACAATATATATTTAAATTCTTTTTTTATACAAAATAATTGTCAACTCCGAACAGACACTTATTACTTTTTTATACAAAATAATTGTCAACTCCGAACAGACACTTATTACATACTCCGTCACAATAATACAAATGATAATAATTTTTTTTTATTTTTAAATTTAAGTTTTCAATTGTGTTTATTTACAATTATGCTTTTTCCGTTCATGATGAGTGAATTGTTTTATTTTGTACGAAATAATTTTCACCACTGAACATACACTTAATACATACCCAACACATTAATATAAATGATAATAATTTTTTTAAATACTTTCTCATGAATAGTATGCATTCTACAATTTATACAAGTAAAGGTCATCATTCGTATCTTTACAACGATGCCGAACACTTTGTTTTTTACTCACCACCGACACACAGACCAATCCTCGACGAAGAACCGGATCACCGCGTGACCCGTTCGACGCTCGCCGGCCGCCGACGGCGGCCGGCGAACGGCGAACGGCACCGACCGGATCACGACGCAGCCTCACGAACCCGTTCGCCGTTCGCCGTTCGCCATTCGCCGTCGGCGGCGGACGGCGTCCGACAGCAGATCAACCGGACGGCGGCCGGCGAACGGCGAACGGCGAACGGCGAACCGGATCACTACACGGGCTCGCGATACAGTTCGCCACGACACACAGACACGCCGTCGCCAACAATACACCGCATCGACCGCAGCGCCGGTCATATACAAAACCCGTACACTATAACACACGCAAGAGTCGACTACGGCGATTAACCAGCACGAGTCGGCAACGCCGACCACGACGATTTTACAACATGGCCGACCGGAAAAACTCCTTGCATATACAAACCCGTACACTATAACACATGCACGAAGCGGCAACGTCGACGACGTATACACCAATCAACGCACACATAACCCCACTTTATACTCACCGCCCACAACATGACCGAAAGCCGACTACCAGATTTTTACCCCCACCACCTAGATTTTTGAATTTCCCACCATATGACGTCACATCCGGGGTAGAACTGTCAGTTTACCCCTACTACCATGCGAATATTATAACAAAATTTTTATATAAGAACAATAGTAAGTAAAGACATGAGGCATAAATCAAATGTTGCATACACGAAAATACAAAAAAAATTAAAGCTTTGCATATTAAGCAAACTGACACTTGCTTGAGTAAAATAAAGGGTTTCTGAATCAAAAATTTACAAATTAAGGCTTATGCTAAAAACAAAGGTGCTTATAACTAACAAAATTTTCTTAGAACATCTGATTTATGTGTTTTTGACAAGTATATACAAAGGAATATAAACTCTTTTTTTTTTTACTGTTCGTCCCTCGTAGGGACCAAACATAATTTATGAATTGGTCGGCGATAGGTGCCAGTAGGCGTGCGAACGTCAACTACTCTAATTAAGTTGTCTGGACCGGGAAATGTGGCGGTAATTACACCAAATTTCCACGCTAATGGAGATAAGTTATCCTCAATCAGTAAAACCAGGTCACCAATGGAAACATTGTCCTTGGCGAATTTTCATTTGTGACGTTGTTGTAATTGATGTAAGTAGTCGCGAGACCAAGCCTTCCAAATGACTTGAACAAACTTCTGGAGAAGTTGCCTATGTCCAAGACGAGAGATGGGAACGTGAGATAAGTCAGGATCAGGTATCGCCGTTAATGGTGCACAAATTAAAAAATGACCAGGTGTAAGTGGCACCGGATCATTTACATCCGATGAAACGGCAAATAATGGACGTGAGTTTAGACATGCCTCTATCTGAGACAAAACCGTCGTAAACTCCTCGAAGGTGAGTATAGACTTGCCGACCAAGCGGCGCAAATGATACTTTAGACTCTTTATACCGCTCTCCCAAAGACCACCAAAATGAGGTGATGAGGGCGGAATAAATGACCATGTAATACCATGAGAGGTGGTAAAGGATTTGATTGATGAGGTGGCATCCTTATTATGCCAAAGATTGTGAAGGTCATGCAAAACATTGCGGGCCTTCCTAAAGTTCGTGCCATTATCAGAATATAACTGGCTGGATATGCCCCTACGGGACATGAAACGACGTAAGGCAGCTATAAACGCGTTGGCTGTAAGGTCGGAAACCAATTCCAAATGAATGGCCCTGGTTGCTAAGCAGATGAACAAAGACACATACGATGTTGACAGAGTCCTAGATTTCTGCCCGCCATGACGAATCATGAAGGGACCACCATAAACAACTGCGCAGAATAGAAACGGCCGCGAAGGAGTGACTCTAGGAGATGGCAAAATACCAAGCCTCTGAACCTGATGTTTGGCACTAAACCTGATACACTTGACGCATTTACGAATGATGGAGCGAATGACTATCTTGGCGTTAATGATCCACCAACGTTGACGAAGTGAGTGATGCACGAGTTGAGCACCAGCGTGGAGTAGACGAATGAGGTCGCGTTCGATAATAAGGCGAGTGACATCAGCCGATGGATGCAAGACAACAGGATGCTTATTGTCATAAGGTAGTTGCGACTGCTGTAAGCGTCCGCCGACGCGTATGACGCCAGACTCATCAAGAAACGGGTCCAGAGAAGACAACTTGCTCCTGATAGAAACAGAAAACCCATTACGAAGACAATTAAGCTCAGCAGCGAAGTGGATCGACTGAGATTTTTTTATGAAAAAATTAAGAGTGGAATGAATTTCAACGGGGGTAAGAGCGCCCGAAATTTTCTCAGACCTGGAGAGTCTAATATTTTTGATGAATCGAAAGCAGTAAGCGTATACGCGAGTCAGACGGTGCAACGAGGAAAAATCCTTTTGAAAGATCAATTGCTAGGGTAGACATTAGAGAAAATTTTGGGGGTTTGTTTCTCCTCAGCAGTGAATTCAGGAGACGACAGATTAGAAGGTAAAAAGGGTGGAAAAAGATTGGACTCGGAAGATTGAGACAAACAAGCGGGACCATGCCACCAAAGCGAACAATCGCGCAAAACGTCGGGGTGACATCCCCTAGAAATAATGTCAGCAGGATTATGTTGAGAATTGATGTGATGCCATGTGTAGGCTTCAGTAAGACGCTGAATCTCGGCAACACGATTAGCGACGTAGGTCTTCCACCTAGAACACTGGGCATGAATCCAGTAAAGGGACACCATGGAGTCAGAATACAGGTGAACATATCGATAAAGGAATGAAGAGCAGGGGCGACCTTGAATAAGAGTCGCGATAACAACAAGCAAGCGCAAAGTTCAATGCGAGGTAATGACACCTGTCGTAGGGGGGCCACGCGAGATTTAGAACACAGAAGGTGACAAGAGGCCGATGAATGTTGATAAATGACTCTAATGTAAACACAACACCCATATCCCCTTTCAGAAGCATCCGAAAACCCATGTAATTCAACTATTTTTGCTTTAGGCTTGCAGCGAATAGAACGTGGGACAATAATTTTACCGATCAGACATAATTTATCGCATAATCAATGCCAATGCAAGTGTAATTGCCCGGAGATTGGCTCATCCGAACCAAGATTGCACAGCCAGAGTTGCTGCATAAACTGTTTGTACAGGAAAACAATGGGACCGACGAGTCCGAGTGGATCGTATATACCTGCGATAATCGATAGGATTTTCCTCTTAGAGATGCTTGATTCAACTGGGAATGATTTGATGTCAAACAAAAATGAATCTGTAGTGTTATTCCAGAGAATGCCCAAAGTACGCACATTACCTTCTTTGTTTAAAGGGAGTGATAAATTATCATGATCAGCGACCACATTGGGTTCATTTGATGCCCATTTATGCAGAGTGAGGCCGTATTGACTCAACAACGTACCTAAGTCAGATTTCAACTTGGTCAGATCAGAAATGGTGTCTGCACCGGTTAACAAATCATCGACATAGAAATCATTAATTATAGCTGACGCAGCGTCAGGAAAAGAAGCTTCATGATCCTTACCAATCTGATTAAGACAGCGAGTAGTCAAAAACGAAGCACTAGCAGTACCGTATGTTACAGTTCGCAATACAAAATGTTTAAACTGTTCGAGTGGAGTTGATAATGACAATCCTTATCAGATACCAGAATTTGTCGATACATCTTCTCGATGTCGGCGATGAGAACATAGTTGTGCATACGAAATCGCAAAATAATAGAAAAAAGGTCTTGGACGTTTGGGCCCACCAACAAAACATCATTGAGAGAAAGGCCATTGGTAGTTTTGGACGAGCCGTCAAAAACGACGCGAAGTTTTGTCGTAGAACTAGAATGTTTAAAGACGGGATGGTGAGGCAGATAGTAGGTATTTGAAACCCCAGAATTGATAGAGCGATCGTCGACAAGCGTCATGTGGCCAAGATCCTTATACTCCTGAATAAAGTTTGCGTATTCGCGCGCAAGCTTAGAATCACGCATGAACCGGCGTTCTAAACTCAAGAATCTCGCTTCAGCGCTAGCATACGACTCACCCAACTGGGGATTGTCAGACTTAAATGGTAGCGAAACAACGAACCTACCCTCCTTATTGCGATGAGTGGACTTAACAAAATGCTTCTCACAAGCTGTATCGTTACTAATGGGTGCATTACCAGGGATAGTTTCGGTCTCCCAAAATTTCTCGTGAGACGCCAGAATTTGACTGTCGTTGTTCCTAGCCAGGAACGAAACAGCAGGACCCTTATAACGGCAGTGTTTGGGCAGATTGCCTGCTAGAATGTAGCCTAACTTTGTTTCTTGTATAATAGGGAAATGAGAACCCCGTACATATTTGTTAGCTAAAATTAAATCTAAGTAAAATTGCGCTCCTAAAAGTATGTCGATTTTAGCTGATATGTTGAAATGTGGATCGGCGAGGAAAACGTTATCTGAGACGTTAAACTGATTTATGTCGAAAGATTGTGCTGGCAGTTTATGGGTTAATGCAGATAAGATCGCGCATGTTGCTTGGAAACTAAATCTTTGATAGCGTGAAATAATGCGTATAGACGCCAAATTAGTGGCACAGCAAGCGGCATTATTTATACCTGTAATCGGTATGTTATATTTAGTCAAGTTAAGCCGTAATTTCTTAGCAAATGATTCCGTACAATAATTTATTTGTGACCCCGCATCCAATAGAACTCTTGCGAGTTGTCTGTTGCCAGCCTGGTCGATGACAAACACAAGTGCTGTTGATAAGAGAACATTGTTCGTAGACTGTAATTTAAGTGAGTAATAGTTGCTGCTGCTGGCAGAAATTGGTTTTGACACATTATTTATGTGCAGCAATGTGTATTGCGTCGTTTTGAACAGATCTTACATGATTTCTGATCTTACAATTAGATGAAAAATGATCTGGTCTTAAACAATTGGTACAGCATTTATGTTTTAATATAAATTGCCCTCGTTCTGATGTGCTTAATGCACGAAATTTGTCACACATGTAAATTGGATGACTACAGTAGATTTGCAGCGTGGACATAAATAATTATTTGAAGCTGAGTGATAACTTTTAAATGCAGTGCTGCCAGCAGAGTTTCGTGATTTATGTTTGTCAGATTTATTATTGAATCTTGAAGTTAGCTTGTTGAGCTGCTGTCCGGCGTCGATAGGCAGTGTATTTTCTAGCAACTGTCTACGTGCGTTTAAAAACTGAGTGAATCCTTGAAAGTTAGGAAGATTATCGGGGTCCATAGACTCCTTCCATAATTTAAACGTGGTATGGTCCAGTTTTGCTGACAATAATTGTACAGTGATAAGCTCGAATGAATCCACTGACATTTGCATGGCCGCCAGTGAATTAACGGAAGACGTTATTGTATTTATGAATTCTACCAAACTTTGGACAGAGTCCTTAATTGTTGACATTACTTCAAGCAAATTTTGAATGTAATACTTAGCTAGTATGAATTTGTTGTCATATCTAGCGGACAGCAAACTCAACGCTATCGAATAGTTTCGGTTACAAATAGGTAATGCCTTAATTAAATCTAGCGGCTCATTTTTCAGAGACGAATACAAATAATGTAATTTCTGCACTGACGTTAAATCAGATCTGGCGTGCACCAAGTCAAGAAATATTGAATACAAGTGCTGCCATTCTAAGATATTGCCTCTGAAGCAGGGCAAACTTATAGGTTTTAATTGCATATTGCTTGTTAATACTGGAGATACAGTCTGAACGTTGAAGGTTTCTATCAATTGCAAGATATTGGCTTCTGTTGAATATAACAGCTCTTCAACCTCAATTCGGTCTTCTTGAGCAGCGTTTATGTCTTTAGAAATGAGTTCAATTTCGGACTGTACCTCATCGTATTTTGTTTTCAAACTTTTTAGACTTTCGAGTCTAACCGTTAAAAAATGTTTTGTATTAATGTTTTTATCAAAGTTGATGGTTGCCGAATTAATTCACACTATGGCAGACTTTAAGCCGCCTCTCTTTCTGACCAAAACTTTGAGGCCTTCTTCAGCCATTGTACGCACATGTTAATGATGTGGTACCTGGTATGCGATGTCCTGGAGCGTCGAGGCCGTGGAGAAGATGACAAACACACAGACCGGAGAGATGACTGCTTAAACTGGAGTGTAGATGCTAGCACATGGATGGTCTTGCAGTGATGTCGTCACGAGGCTCAATGGCGACGAAAGAAATGCTGAGTAAGTCCCGACGCGGTCGGATCAGAGAATATGCTGAATCGCCCGTGATGGCCAGAAATTGGGGCAGAAAAATGATGAAAACCGCTGTAATAAGTTGCAAAAGGTGAATGACGAATCCAGGCACGAAGCGACCAAAAAAAATGTTAAGATCCGGTCCGCGTGGACCAAAAAAATGTTAATGTGACGGCACGTGTGTACCAAGAAATGTTATGAAGAATGATGCTTTGTGGTGCTATTGCCAGGATGCAGAATAATGACGATAGTGGACTGTATTTAATACATTTATTAAGTCTGTTGTACACTTAATTCAGAGCGCTACGGTTGGCTATGTCTGATGAGATTTTAATTTTGAATGAACCGAGACGTTTAAGAAAGCTACATGATGAGGCGCAAATGTGCAACACTCAACTACATCAAAGGAATGTTAAGGCCTAAGGCCGAGACGATTGTCGTATGACTTGAGACGCGAGTACGCGGCACTCAAGCTGCATGAAAAAGAATTAGCATGTATTGCTAACGTATATTGTATGCAATATAATGTTGTGGACTAAAGCCTATATAGATTCTCTAACGACAAGAAAAAATGATGAGTGACAGAACAAGCAAGCAAACGTTATGACGTCTGCCGCCTGCCGAAGCTCGGTCAACTGTGTCGTTGTATAAACATGATAAGCGCAATTTCAGAAAGTACAGATTAACCAACCTATGGATGCGAAAATTACCACATTACTGTACAGTACCAGATAAAGAAAACTTAACAAAAGGTCAGTGAAATCACCGATAAATAATGAACATCAACAAATCTGTATAGTAAACCAAACAATAAAGTGATTGATCTAAACTTTGATACCATTGCAAACTATATAGAAGAAAACTTGCAGTCCAGGGTGACAGAGAAATATTTAACAAGAACAGAAATCATTATGGACACAATAATAATGTATTTGACAACGGATGAACTAAGTATGAATACTATTGAAAAGAGGGACTGATTTTCTGGGTATTGATCAAAGCAAACTAATTGAACAAAGATTAGATTAATTATTGATACAGACAACATAATATGAAAAATTATTACTAAAGAATGATACGATGAATTAAGATAAAATGGATCAACGGAACACCGAGTTAAAAGAGACCAATCAACAACAAATAAATGGTGTGAATAATAAATTAGACCAGCAGGAGGCTGAAATAAAATTAATATTGCAAAGGCATGAGGAATTCGACCATCAGTTACTGAATGAAGCAGTGGAAGATAAACCTGGCAAGATAATATTAGTGCAGTGCAAATGACCCATAAGAGAGAAGGTGAATTTAAACAAAAAGTTATACCCAATACCCTACAAATTAAGAGAGCAAATAAAAGAAGAAATCGACAAAGGATTAGTAAAAATATAATTGAAATAATTGAAATAAGTCAGTCAAAACACACGAGCTCTTTAGTAGTAACTCCCAAGAAGGATAAGTCCTTAATGTTTTGTTTGGTTGAGCCTCAAATTAATCAGATGACAATTCCTGATAAGGCGTTACCAAAGAATATAAGAGTAGTTTTAAAACGTTGTAATAACGTAATTTTTTTTAGTAATTGTAATGCTGTACCTGGATATTGGCAAATAGAATTGCATCCAGAAAGTATAGAATATTTGAATGGTATAAAATATCATTTCAAGAGAACACCTTTAGGGCTGGTCAATAATGTGGCCATATTTACAAAATGTTTTGACGGAGTATTGGGCAAGGAGATTTTAGAAGTTACTACGGTGTATGTCGATGAGTTAGTAATTGCATTAAGCAGTGGGGAAGAACATTGTAATAGAATTAATAGGGTACTTACCAGATTGGGGAAACATAGAATGACACTCAAGTTAAATAAATTAACATTCATAGCCAGTAAATTAAATTTTTTGGATTTATAGTAATCAAATACCAGGGTGGAAAGGTTAAAATAAATAACACCTGAACTTTATAACCATGATTGGGAAGGTGAAAATAAAAAAGAAAAGAAAATAATGTTGTATTCATGTTGAGTTTTTTAGCCATGGAAGTAGGCACACTTGTTAATCATATTTATTATGTTTATGTGAAACCAGTTGGTTTAACTAATGTTATTTTAATTAATAAGTGAGTGTATAAGATACTGTGATTCCTGGTAACGCTTAACCATATTTGTTATGTTAATAAAAAACCAGTTTGTGTAAAGAACTTTGTTATATATATAATTAGTGAATTAATCAGATATTTTCAATATTAATGTTAGACCATGGTTGTGATAAGAAGTTAATTATTTCAAAATCTCTTATCAATTTATGTCAGAGATTATGAAATAAGGGAAAGTATTATCTACTGCTGTAAAAATAAACTACAGTACATAAGAATAAAATAATAATTTCAGAAGAAGCGAAGGTATAAATTTAATAGTATTTTGAACATATGTTAGAATTGTAAACAAAAACTGATTAGTTAGTCATGACCAACATAGAGGTAAACTCCAGTATTGGAACTGTATAATACAGAACAGCATTAAGAATATATATGTTGACAATTATTATAATAAAATTGGAATAAACTTTAAAATAAAATGAAAGGGTAATAAGATTACAATTTAAGAGATACAAATTACAATGAATAATGTAGAAATCAAATAAAAGTATTTAATAAAAACTAGTAAAATTATATATGTTTTTAAGAGTAATATGATGAAAATATGTGACGAATTTAATTAGGTATCTATATGGCAAATTGTAAATTGTTATAATGGAATTGTGTTGATATGAAGGCAAATGAGTTAGTCAAAATTTATATTCATTATGATAAACATCAAATAGTGGTCCTGTAAATAAGTCAGAAATTAAATCTAACATAATAACCAGCAGAGTATAAACCTGTAAATAAGTTTAATATTATATTTAATAACATACCGATAAAAGAAAGAAAACCTGTAATATTGAAAGAAGTATAATTTTGTATTCAACTTAATAAACATCAACATTTCAAAGAAGTCTAAGTATATATTTTATCGAATTCAGATTAAAAAGAGTAAGCATGTCAAGGAGCATAATTTTATATTCAACCTTATGAACCTCGATATTTAAAAGAAATCTAAATTGAACAATCCAAGAAGAAAGTATAATTCTACATTTAATTGATCAAGATCCAAGATAAGGAGCAAGCAACGAAGCTTAACATTATATTTAAGATGATAAACATCAGAGAGAATTGAACCCATTGCAGTTGTGAAGAGCTAAGATTCAAACTATCAACATTAATACGGTAGATAATATTACATTGTTATTTCTTCAAAATTTATGAACTAACGTTATTTGGTATTGATTAAAGAAAAGAATCAATCATCCCAGTATTAAATAATATAAATCTAATTAGTAGTTGTCTACGCTGAGATAGAGTTTTTCATGAGCAGATGTTAAACATAAACAACACATAAAATTATTCAAATATTAAAATAATATAGACAACTCGTACTGATTGCCCAAATAAAGGAAAATTACTATTGCAAACAGAAACAAATATAACTAATAAGAGAAGATAACAGTACATTTAATGGTATCCACAACGTGTGGCTAGTTACACCTTAATCTTATGTTAAATACAACTCCATAATTAAATAATAAATTAAATAATTATAATAAAATAAGGAATCATAAAAAATATATCAGTACAATAAATGTCGCCAACAACTTGTGGCATATAGACATACTATATTTGCAATTAGTAACAATACAGTATGCATATGAACCTCAAATTGACATTTGACGTTTAAACAATAATTTGTATAAGAAAGGCTTGTAGCAGCGTAGTGAGACCGTAACACGTAAAATATGCAATCTACTAACTTGCTTTTGCGCCCTTCTTCTCTTACACAGATTGCTAGTAAAGGGAACACTGGCCTTTCAAAAATCTAAACGAAATCACTGTTTACTTGATTCATCTAGCTGGTCGTTACAGTTACAGGGTTGCTATTTGTTGCTCATTTCGCATATCATTACTATTTTTTGAGTGCTAACGACTATTAAGTGAAGAATAACACTTTTAGTTTTGTTAGTTGTGACATTATACTTTCCGCTTCCATGCTACGTCTATGTATTATGTTAGTGCTTACATTTTAACAAATACGAATGACTTTTTGTTTACTATTATATTTGTTTACCTTTTATAAATAAATAAATAACGTGACATTAAAAGTAGCAGTACTCACAAATGTATATTTTATTAGAAGTAGACAAAACGCATTATCGGAGAAGTGGATACAGTTTTTAAGCGATTGGTAAAAGTAAAAAAATCAATAAGTATCTAACAAAAGAAACATAAAACCGCTAAAGCCTAACAAATATTTTAAAAACGCCAACAGAATTGTCTCAGAAGAAATTAAATTTTAAGTGACATAGACTGAATAACTATTATATTAATTATACTTTATGAATAACAATTATTATTATACTTTCACAACTACATACATACCGGTACTGCATTAGAAAGTAAAGGATTTTTGAGCTATCTTGTATATTCATATATGTAATTAAACTAACAACTATATTTTATCTGAGTCGAAAAAATATATACGCTTATGCTTATTGTACTTGCATTGCCATTAAGAAACTTAACTTAGGAAATGTTACATCCATATAGACAGTGTGCGTGCTTATGTGAGAAGGAAGAAAGAGAACCGAAATTAAAACTTGTTTAGTAAAAGCTAATGGAATATACATTTAATGATAATTGAACAATATTTGGTAATAAATACAAAATAAGGAATGTTATACACCAATACAAAAATATTTGAACTGATATTACATTCCGTAAAGTGCAGTATGGTGTAGATACATTGAATAAAACAAACATTTCTGTAGATTATGTAATCAAGAAAGTTTTATAGAGGCAATAAAAATCTCGTATAATAAATAAAATTGTCATACAATAAAAGCACGACTGAAGATTGTTAAACAACTTAATTTAGGTCAAATGCCTTGACAAAGTACTGGATGCGACACAGATGTAAAGAAATGTACATGAGTAGAATTTAAACCATATATTTATATATATTGCAACAAAACACAGGATGATGATCTAGAATACGTTTAGCAGAGCATGGATGACGGACATTAGCATGTTTTAGATTGATTTATGCAATTTTTATCAATTACCTATAAGTTTTGTATTTAGTGATGGATAAGGACTTGTGTTATACTAAATTCTTTGTAAATGTTTGCTCTATAATGTCATGTACTTTGTTTGTGAATGTGTGCGCCCGTTTGCGTGTGGCGAACCGTCGTTGATCTTCCTCGTTAATTATCCGATCGGCATGAGACTTGGACAGTGAATTATTTGTGAAAATAGCTACATTTTATCATAAAATCTAGACAGGCGACCGCAGATTTATACAAAGATTCGCCTGCAACGCGTCTATCTTTTGTCCAATCTACCACGTAGATAGTCGATTGACCAATCAGAAACACCTAAATTCAGTCAGCTCCGTCGGTTGTCATGTGTACTTCGAGGCAGTTCATCGGAAGCCGTTGCATAGTAACCGTGTGTTTTTCGTCAAGAGTTTTTCTTGTTCGAACTGGTTTAATTTTGAGCATCTATAAGTCTTGGGACTCTTTTCGAGTTTGTCGATTAGAACCAAGCGGGGGAACTACCAATTATAATATATTCAGTGTTATTACGTGTTAGTGGAAGATTTTCCGCTTAGGTAGATTTATCTACCGTGATAAATCCTTATTAACGCGGAACACTTCAAGAATAGCCGGAAGGTGTAAGTAATATACACCTCTTTTAAAGAATATCATTCATTAATAATTAATGAGATTAATAAAGCCTATCAATAATTAACAACAACCAATTGCGAGCGAGTAAACAAACGATTCGGAAAGTGACAATTTCGTATGTAAAATCTGCATCAGTGTTATCAGTTGTTCGGCGAACCCCGCGGATAGAGAGAGACTAAGAGAGGCGGCCGGCGATCTTTGCAGAGAGGAGCGTAACAGCGACGCAGCGAGTGACGTCACGCCGAGTGTAAAGGAATTATACGTTCAAGTAAAACTTATCAAAACTGAACTATATAAACTACTTGATAACGGATAAAATACTATACATGAAATTTTGTTAAATTACATATATCATATAAACAATTATTTAATTGTGTGATAAATAAATAGTTATTCTACACATCCAATATAGACTTGTGCATAACTCCAACACACATAATTATCCTATGCGAACATATTTATTTGTATCGTCGCAATATATATCACAATGGTACAACGTTGTAAAGTTAAATTTATTTGTGTTTGAGGAGCCCCACGATCTTTGGGACGCCATTATTATACAACGATACATATTATTAAATGTAAGCGTGTCATGCCCCAAGTTAACGGGCAACAAAATTATATAACAACACAATTATATATGCAGGTTGTAAGTAATTATAAAAATACCAGGTGTAACTATAATAAGAGTATTAGATTTATGAATATTTAAAAATTCATATTTATTCTTTTCTCAAACATTATAAACAATAAAACTTGGCTTCGGTCAAGATATCACTCATTATTAAGTGTTTATCTCTTAAACTATACGGTGTTACACACATTTAAAACACTCTTACATTTAGACATGTTAATACTCTTAATCTAGACATTTATTCAATTTGATTTACTAAAACAAATAAAATTAAAATATAATTTGAATTGAATTCTTTTAATTCAGATCTGACCTCAGCTTGCTCAGTCTATACCAATTTTTAAAAATTAAATTTAAAATTATATTAATTACTTTTGGACTGGCATTTGTTTTATATTCAAAATTTAAATTATTCTTTTCTACAAATGCAAATATCAAATCATTTTAATTATTTACTTTGATAAACAAAAATATAATATCTCAAATTTAAACTCTTTTTTCTTCCTCTTATTTCTTTATATGCGATCGCTCATTCTTACTACTAAACATTCATCCAAGATTGTAATATACTATTTCTAATTATAAACTATTTTTTTTGTTTTAATTTATTGTCTTTTTATATAGTCTTTATGAGCTCTTTAAACAATCATTTATAAATGTATTATGCATGTCAGTCACCTCGAGTTTTGATGATCTTACGACTTATTGACGGGGTCCAGCGTTGTCCAGAGTTGGGTTTCCGTTACTCCTGGCTTGGTGTGGTCCTGGATATCTCCAGAGTCCAACGTCGTTCTCCAGCATTGTGTGGTCCGTCTCAGAGAATTGCTATCTGCTGCAAGGTGGATCTCAATCATCGGTTAGGCGTCAAAAAACATCTCCCAACGCCCAGCATCCCTCGTCGCTCTTGTAGCTTCTCCGTAGATACTCTTTGTAGACTTAAACGGTCCCGGTACTTTACGCTTCTCGAAATATTGTCAACATAACTACTGAACGTCTTTATTCGTTCATCAATGAGACTTATAATAAAAAAAAAACTGTTCTGCCGACGGACAGCATGTCCGACTGCAACTGTGTCTTGAAATGAAGAGAAGGGTT
The DNA here is from genome assembly GCA_034769895.1 of Magicicada septendecula. Classification (NCBI taxonomy): domain Eukaryota; kingdom Metazoa; phylum Arthropoda; class Insecta; order Hemiptera; family Cicadidae; genus Magicicada; species Magicicada septendecula. The sequence continues at coordinate 570,128,606 of CM068368.1, read as the reverse complement.
TTCAGTCGAACCTTAATTTATACCCTCTCGAGATTCCGCACCTGTTGGTTCCGAAATCATCTTGTCGAGACGTGCAGATCACATGCTAGCCCCCACTCCCGAACCTTTTCATATATTTGCAATTTTCAGCAAATAGCAATATTTTGTACGGAATCGAGGTAACACAAATCATAGCTAATTTGATTAAGCACTCACTGTATTAATTTGAGCGTATTAGGGTAATTTGCGTATTTTTGGCACATTTATTTCGCACTGTCTCCGCGTAATGTGTCCCAATAACGTCATTTTCTCACTGGGGATAACTGTAAATTTTACACACACTTTGGTGCCTTTGGTTTGTTTATACACTAATTTGTTTTCACACAGTGAATTAAAATAATTATTTCATTAATTACTTGGGGAGGGTAGCTGAGATTCCTGTCTGTACCTGCATCACTAACACACACAAGATACACTCGTAACACACATACAATCGAGCAGGTGATTTTTGCTTGTCGAAACAGGTTAATTTATCCCCTAATATAACAGTGAAACTCTTTTTACAATCTCAGACCTGTCCATTTACCCCTAACTTATAATAATTCTACAAATTTTATATTTATTTAAATCAATGCCCAATACAGCATGTGGCTGTATCGTTGCAATATATATATATATATATATATATATATATATATTTATATTCATGTATGTATTTTGCTTGAACTATATAACATATTCATAGATACCCATCACCGTTGAATACCAACACACCGTGCAAAACACTGTGTTGAATCTAGATTGAATATAAGGGGGAGTGTTAAATTGAATGTGGCAGCAGAAAATCAATACTCATTCATTTTCATAGAACGTCTATCTACGTAAAAGACAAAACACAAACATGTTGACACTCATGTGAGAAGTGAATTATTAATGCTTACAATTTTACCCACAGCCATCAACGTTGTAAATCATTAAGGAAAACTGTACTTATGCTTAATCTATATTTATAGTTATACTTCTAACTATACTTAGGCTACACTTATGTAAAAAAACGCAAATGTAATACACGTAGTAGCCAAGACAGACGTTCCTCAACGAGTTCTAAAACACAGGGTGCATTACATTAATTTGATAGGAATTAAAGTATCAAAAGGAGTTTTGATTCACTTTTAACTGAGAACAGAGACCAAGCACTATACACCTAATGTTTGTGCAGTCGACGAGTAGTTCTCTCATCAGGTAAAAAAATGTCCTGCTATTGCTAGGAACTGTTAATAAATCTCAGCATGTGAAGGAAGAAAGCGATGACAAAACGTATACCCTAGCAATGTAAATGTTAAATTTATCATACTTTTAAGTCGATCCTCTTTTTTTCACTCACAGTGTATGCAATGACCATGTCAGAATGCGACTTGGATATGTGACAGAAAATTGCTCAAGGAAAGATATTTGCATGCCAGTTTATTAAACAATTTAATGTGGAGTCACAAAGTGAAACGTTTAGCACATAGACTTAAATGTGTAGCCATTTACAGAGAAGTATTTAAAGTTTGCTGCAAAGTGTATGAGACTGGAAACTCGAAGAAAGTGACAAGAAACGTTGAATCGTCAGCGTCTAGACAGTAATGACAAGTGTGTAGTGTAAGATAGTTCTTAGCAACACACATTAGAAATTAAGAAATACTGTTTATGCTTGACAAATATAGATTATATTCAGGAATCAGTAAACAGTGAAGGAGAGTGAAGTAGTGTTCTGCATTTAGGTATAAATGGAGGAGATAAGAAATCATTTGTAACGATACTGTAAATTTCGATTCCATTTGTATGTTTAAATTATTATTTAATTTATTAACCAATTAACCATTTTCATTAAATACAGTAAATAATTAAATTATTATTTTTCTATTTAAAAAAATAACAATAATTTTAATGGTTTTTACAATCTCTTAAGAACAAACTTCTCATATTAAAATATTTTATATCTGATTAAAATATTTTCGTGCCTGCAATAACATACAAAAACTAACATAAATAAAATCTTACAGAATTCAATTATATACGTACAACAAAATTTATCGATCGAACTACATAAAATTGTTTGATGTTAACTATACTTTATTTGATACAAGGTATTTGATATCCTTATATTTACGATAGTTACATTCAGTCAGTAATACTAATGACTCGAATTCTTTTAACGTTTATATTATTTTTATTCCTGTTAAATCGCTATGAATATAAACAAAATAGGAATTCACTACAAACAGTAAAAACAAATATATACGAAGGTCCTAGGTCTATTTACTGGCAAAATTCGCCCAAAATCGTTTGTCCTTTACCTATACTAAGTTCAACTAATTCATCCAAACGGAACTCAACCACAGTAAACTCACCACCAGATTGTTTGAAACTTTAGTTTCTATTGAGCATATACAGTAATGTCCACTTCAGGAATACTTTGAATTCTATAGTAAGTGTCATCAAACGTTTTGTCACTTTTTGCCATGAGAAGGCTTGCCGTGTTGGCTTCGATCAAATATGTACTTTAGATTCTCAGTCAAGTTTATCTGCCGTCTTTTATTAAAATGAAATTTAATAGACCTGTAGTAGATTCCGTAGCAACGGATAAGGTAGCATTCCATTTGACGATTTTGCTCAATTTGTGAACACGCATTAGTTGACTCATTCAGTGCTTATCGCTTAAACGGAAAGTATCTGCAAGAATTTCAGCATTGTCTCTGGATGGTGAGTGAATCGTGGTCAAAGCTTTCATGACTGCATATCATAAACGTTTTCCGATGTAGTACGTTTTTACAATTTGGTTTTCTTTCACTCAGCAATTTGCACCAATACTTTCTTGTTTACTTATATGGTAAGTATGAACTCCGTGTAGGCCAAAATATATCAATTTATTTTACTCGCAATGGTTTCTCTAAATTATCAAAAATTTTATTCGCTCTAAAAGTCTAATAACTTGACACTGAAAATGTTTTGCTGTATTACACATTATTAATAATTGATTGCCTGTGGCAGTTTGAGTAAGGTGAGTTCGGCAAGAATGTAATCACCGTTGATATTCTGCAATTGTACACTTAATGGGCAAATTATTCAGGATAAAATTATCTGACAAAATGTATGTGACTGATAGGATGAGTGATGGCTCACTTTGGATGAGACGCCCGTGGGGGGAAACAACCGACTTCTGCATACCCACATCCATCATTAACACACACAAACGTACAAACGCACGTAACTGTACACTCAGAACGACACGTCTCAGTAAGCTTATATTTTTAGTATGTATGATCAGTATTTATTTGCCTTAATTCGTTACTTCTGCTATAAGTTACTTAGTAATTGGATGGCATCGACCGCTGGTATTATGCGAAAGGTTAGACCAGGAAATTTTGCATACTTTTGTTATTTTATAGTTAATGGATCTCAGTATTTATGAAGATCTAACTCTTTCAACTTCTTTCACACAATTTGTTTCTTTCTATGGGAAACCATGTTAGTCACCTCCTTAGTAAAAAGAAGTTGTTAGTCAAGCTTAATGATATGCAGATGTTTGTCCAGTAGCGCTTAATAAAGACATTATAAATATTAATTCTCATTAAATATGAGACACCGAAAAATAAAGCGGATTCACCACGTACAGTTAAGTTAGCATCCGAAGGAAGAGTTTACACTCAGTGACAGGTAAATCAGCACAACGTAGACCGTCCTGTACTGGCCATACGAGGTAAATCTCGTACCTGTGCCTAAAAGAAGAAGATACGCCACACTTCGTTGTTGGTTCTTTGCGCCCCATGGATCAAGATGCTTGTAGCAGTAGTCAAGCTATCTCAGGCTAGAAGGGTGACCGTCAGTTCAAGCGGCGTATTCAAAAATGTAACAGAGGTTCATGGAGATTGCCTGATAGCCTGGTCCAGGAACTCTCTCGGCGTTATATATATATATATATATATATATATATATATATATATATATATTGTTACAAATATTAAATAATATGACTACTACTTTCGCCTCACACTGGAGTCGTCAATTTGTAACAGTAATAAATAAATGTTGAACGGCGAATTATTTTGAATTCTGCCGCTCGCTCCCACTATGTGTGCAGTTTCAATGACGTCACCCACAGTTGCCAAACGTTGTTGTGTCCGCTGTGCTATATTAACTTATTTTTAAAATGAAACAGCAATAATAATGACGCAAATATAACACCAAACATATATCTTTATAGAAACCATTTATTCAGTGAAGCATTGGTTAATTATTTCTCGTTTCTTTTTATGGTAATCACAATTGTGGCAAAATTATGCGTCTTCTTTACCAGTTGGTACAGTAGTTGCAAATATTATTCAGTATTTAGGCCAAAATAATGCATTGGTTAATATTTCTATTAAAATATATTATCTCAGGGCGTATCTGGTTCGGGGATTACATTTAAACAAATAATACTATTCTATAAATCAAAATACAAATTTCACAGTACAAGGATATTACAAAATTTTAGTGTGTAAAGTGCACGCAGGCAGTCGAGTAGTGGTTGCTTGTTATTAGAGGTTATGGCCCGTTTATGTGCTTATTAGTTATCATTAAAGGTTCTTATGGTGTTCAAAAAGGTGTTAAGTTCAATTCGTGTTATTTGTGAGTGTTCTTAGTGTTGGTGTGATATAGTGTCTGTAGTTTTAGTTTGATTAATTCTTAGAAAGTCGTGTATACCAATGTTGGTGTTGACACATAATATAATAAAATGTTCAAAGTCACCAGATCCTCTCCTTTAAATGATTCTAAGACGAAGATAGGGTCCACGTCTTCTTCGGTTCTTCTCCCTTCGATCTCAGTTCTTCTATTTCAAATGCTGGATGTTCCTCTCTTGGTTGTAATAGTTCGTATTATGTACATCGATTTGTTGTAATAAGTCTGGAACGTGTTTTCACGGTTTAAACTTTAATTATATAAGACGTTTTACTAACGCGTCTGTACTCTATGACCGTTGTTAAAGAAGTCCTATTTCATTTATCTGAAATTTTTGGTTGCTAAGGTAAAACTTGAAATCTGGTTGGTTGATTCAGATATACATTGTCATACAAATTCATTATTTCAATGTCTGAATTTGTTCAAAATTTTTAAATTATTATAACTTTTCTGTACTGATTGGGAATTTAAAACTACTAGCATCATTATTTTGGTCTTTACATTTGTGACATATAGACACTAAACATGCCTACTTTTACTTAAGAAATACAAATGTTACATTTTTGCTATTTGAATTTTTCTTAAATATCTTAAAACAGATTATTTTGCTTCCAGATTTGTTGTGTATACTATTAACTATAAATCTATTCATCCTTCAACATTTGTTTTACAAAATTCTAACAGTATTTCCTAAAATTTACAAAAGTTGGTTTTACATGGCTTCATACAGTTTGCCATCCACAAAACATTTGCTACTCCATTTATTTGTTCAAAAAATGTGATCACCCTTATAGAACTACTGTCTGCTTTGTTATTTTTACTATTTCTCATTAATTTAGAATGGTTTGTTACCTTACTGGCTATTCTGATAACATCATTACATTAACAACAACAAAACAATATATAATCATATCAATTTAATGTCATGCCCACATGGCTATGACTCTTATGGACATTGAATAAATAAGTTAAACTTTCATTAAACCTAAACAACTGTTTAACACCTAGTAATAACATCTCCTTTCAATCCATTTTGCTTTGATAATTAATTAATCCTTACTATTAATACATAACAAATATTTGAAAACAAAAGAGTTGTACTCTAACTCAGACATTTCAGTCTTGATTAATACTAGTATACATATAATGAATATCTTATAATAAAAGAATTGTATTCCATCTCAGACATTTAGCCTTGATTGATACTATTAAACATAATAAGAATAACAAAAAACAGAATACTCTATTTCCAACATTTAAGTATAGAGTTAATTGACCTTAATATAAACAACACATCTGTCCCTTCATTATTTAAAGTATTTCTTAAAATTAAATTTATGCAGTCTTGGCTGTTTTTATTTTATTTTGGGGATGTACCCTTTGTCACGTCACTGATTTATTGCCTGCTCTTATTTTCATTTTAATAAATGTTATTAGATAAAGAGTGGCCCTCACTTAGAAACATTTTTATACTCTGCTTTCATAATAATATTCTACCAAATATTATTTCTGTATTCAATACAAAACTTTAAACTTGTATAAAGGCACTAATTCACTTCGTTTATGAATTTACACATTGACACTTGAAGTTTATTTAACATAATAAAATAGCTTGCACTGGTATTCTTTGATCTTATCTCTAATCAGTTTTATAGTCTTATAAGATTAATAATCTTAGTTGTATAGGATAATTAAGATTTGTTTTTTCCATTATATAAATAATTTCCACTGGGTCACTTTTAATTCTGCCTTTAGACACTTTTGTTACTGATTGTTTTGGTTTCACTGACACATAATATTCAGCTACTTCCTTATTCATTAAAATTCATTTAATACTATAATACATTGTATTGTATTTCTATTTGTCACATTCATTGTTTTTGTGTTTGGCTTTACCTTTTTATTGTCATTAAAAGAACTAATTAATCTGTACAGTCTGTTCTGTTTGATTAATTATTGCTAACTTTTCCTCCATCACTTTACTCTTGTTATAAAATATTAATGTGAATAAGTTATTATTTGTTATTCTCTGGACAACCTTATGTCCACTATTCATTACAATTAGTTGTATGTTTCATGTATCTATAATAATGGTTTGGTTATATTATTTCATTATATCATTCAAATTAATGACTTACTAATATTTCTTTTTTCATTTTATTGTATGTTTGGGCCTATTATCCCTCAATTTGTATTCTGATTATCTTTATAATTTGATACATTTGATAAAACCATTTGTTTCCTTATAGTATTGGTACATAATCTGTCTGTCTTTATAAGTATTATTTTGTCATTATTTGAAGTGCATGTCATAATCGGGGTATTTTGCATCACGTTGCCTAATCATTAATTTGGGTACGGTCAGTTGTAGTACTAGTCAGTCTAAAATAGTTATTCGTTCCTCTTCACTATCATTTTGAAAGATATTTTTCTTCTTGTTTAGTTTCTTATCCATGGTCTTCATTAAATCTGGTACGATATTAAGTTGTTCCAAATGTAATGTTACATATTACCCTGCCACCAAGTTTGATTATTTTAATAAAATCGTATTTTTGTTGAAATTATCAATTATCTTATTTTTCATATTATCATTTGTTATCCTTTTTATGATCTGGTATACTTGTCTTTAATTATAAGTGTTCTATCTCTGGAACATGTTACTTCCCTAACAAATTAATCACCATATATTTTGGAATCAGTCGGGGGGCTCTCTTGACCTTATACCCCGCTGTCCTTATAATACATCATACATAAATAATATCGATTGCTGGAGCTATCTCATCAGTCAATCACATTTAATAATCACTAGTCTATTTCACGACTAAATCAAATAAAAATAATATAATTCACTATCTTTCTAGTTTTGTCTTATTTTCATCGTCGATTGTCTACATTTGTCTTTTCTTATTCATTTTATAGCACTATGGTTTCTTCTGATTCATGGATGTTGCATCTTTTTTTTATATTCTAATAATAAGTTCATAATTATATTTAATAAGTGGTGCTTATTTTGTTTAGAATTTTGAAATTTATTCACATTTGTTTATTCACTTGGTTCATAATAACATTATCAAAATGTACTGTAAGTTGCCCTTACTATTTGTTTGAATTTTGAGATTTATTCAAATTCATTTAATTGGCTCCATTTAAAATTATATCTGGATTGGTAGAGTTGGTAAGATGATCTTACTAAATTTTTGAATTTTGAGGTTCATTCAACTTTGTTTATTAGGTTCATAATACATTTTTAAAGAAACTTGGTTGTATTTTCCCTTAATCTTTTTTGTTTCCACATCACTAATGACATAAGTATTATTGTTATTGTTTTCTACAACAACATATGGTCCATTATACAGTAATAATAGCTTTTTTGCTATTCCTTCCTTAGAACTTGGTAATTCGCGGTTTTTTAACAATACTTTGTCTCCAAACTTGTACTGGATCAATTTCTGCTGAATTATATTGTATTTTTTCCTTCTTTTCTCCACTTGTTCATTCAGTTTGCTGTGGAATCTCACGTTGTCGAACTGGTATGCTGGGTTGTTTGGGAAGTTGATTATTTCACTAATTTCTCGGGGTGGTAGTCTTTCATGCATTATGGTATATGGAGTATCTTGTATTGATTCATGGTAAGCTAAGTTGATAAAACTTTCTTTTTGTGTAATGTAGTCACTCCACTTCTGGTGTTTATTGAAACAATAGGTCCTGAGGATACGGCCGACCTCCCTCAGTACTCTTTCCGCCGGGTTGCAATTTGGGTGATAGACAGATGTTTTATACGTCTTGACACCTAGATCTAACAAAGTCTCCTTCCAAACCCTTCCTCGAAACTGAGTTCCGTGATCAGTAATAATTGACCTTGGAGCTCCTAACTCTGGTATGTATTGTTGGATTACTATTTGCAGAATCTTTTTTGTAGTTGCCCGATTAATGGGGTATAGTTTTGTAAATTTGGAGTAATGGTCGAACATGATTATAATAAATTTACATTGTTTTCTCCCTCCGCTACGAGGTAACGGTCCACACACATCTAAAAATACTCTCTCTAATTTACCAGTTGATGTAATTGGTTGCATTATTCCTTCTGTTTTTTCGTTATTGTATTTTGCCAATTGACAGATGTGGCACTACCGAATACATTCTCTAACTCTCCGGTTCATATTCTTAATGTAAGTGTGTTCCTCAAATGCTTTCATTACTTTTAATGCACCCATATGCCCATATCGACTATGGTAGTCCAGTATTAATTCTGTTTCTAAAGCTTTAGGTATCACCACCTTCCATAATCCTTAGTTATTATTTGGTTTGTAAAATAATATGTCTTCATGTAGACAATAATATGCAGTAATTTTTTCATCCTGTTGTATCAGTCTTTGCCTAAAATTGTTGATTTTTGTATCCTCTGTTTGTTGTTGTGAAATTGATTTCATGATGTTTTCCAAATCTGATTTGTTTTTTATAATAGTATATACCTTGACGATTGTTTCTTTTTCCCCTTCAAAAGTTTGCTGTTCTATGTTAATCCGGGACAATATATCTGCAGCAATATTCTGTTTTCCTGGAACATACTCACAATTTATATGGTATTCCTGTAGTGCGAGTATCCACCTTGCCAATCTTCCATGGTTAATCTTGCAATTTTTTAGGAAAGATATTGACTTATGATCGCTCCTCACAGTTATCGCGTATCCAAGAATATAGGTTCTGAATTTTCCACAAGCGAATACAACGCTCAATAACTCCTTTTCCGTTACACTATAATTGCGTTCACATCCATTAAGTATTCTGCTTGCAAAACTCACCAACTGATGGTCTCCCTCACTATCTTCTTGATATAATACAGATCCTAAACTTATATCACTGGCATCGCAGTTCATAAAGAAAAGTTGATTGAAATTAGGATGTTTTAATATAACTGAACTTAGGAAATTATGCTTGATCATTTGGAATAAGTTGTCTTGTTCCTGTCCCCATAACCATTTGTTCTTAGAGGATAATTTTGGAGAAAACTTCGCTGTCATTTCAGAATAATTTCTCTGAAACTTCCTATAGTAATTGCAAAGTCCCAGAAATGATGGAAGTTGCTTTTTATTTTTAGGACTTGGGAACTTCTGGATAGCTTCAATCTTTTCATTGGATGGTGTTATTCCTTGTCTTGTTAGGTTAAAACCCAGGAATTGGACTTCACTGGCGATAAGTTTGGATTTTTGAAGCTTCAAGGTAACGTTATTGTCTGATAGTTTTTGTAATACTTGCCCTACTCTGTCACAATGGTCTTCCCAATTCACTGAAGTAATCAACAAGTCATCAACATAGACTGTGGTAAATGGAATAGTATCTGGACCCAACACCTGGTCCATACATCTTACGAATACAGCTACTGAGTTTACCAGTCCAAACGGTAGTCTCTTGAACTGGTAGTTCCTTCCTTCGAAAATAAAGGCGACGTACTTTCGACTATCTGGGTGTAACTCCACCTGCCAAAACCCACAAACAGTATCCCAGGTGCTGATAAATTGTTGCCATTAAATTTTTTCAATATCTCCTCAATCTCTCCGGGACATGTTCTGTCATTAACTATGATCTTACTGATCTCTCTAGCATCCAAACAGAGTCGTACTTTGCCATCTTTCTTGGGAACGGCTATTAACGGACTTGTATATGGGGAAAAGCTATACTCAATAATATCTTCTGCTATCATTTTGTCTAGTTCAGTCCTCACTGCTTCTTTTAATGCATAAGCAACGGGATATGATTTCTTCTTAAAATTTACAGGCTCCTTGAATTGTAGTGTAAATTGATAATCTTTTACTTTGCCAGGTATATCAGAGAAAACATAGCGGTATTTATTATATATTGATATTAACTTTTCTATTTGTTGTGTAGTTAAATTACATTCATTTTGTTCTGACCGAAATTGTCGGATCTCTTCTAATTTTTCCAACCATAAACTGTCTTCACTCCCAAAGTATTCCCTTCTTATATTCCATGAATCATCTTGATTATTATTGAATTTTCTTATACTATTGCATGAAGGTACATTTTTATTTTCTACTAATTTTGCTGTCCATTCTATGTTATCCATTTTTAACGACACTATGGCCTGTCTCATGTCAATTATTGCTGAGTATTTTCTCAAAATATCACAGCCTGTTAGTAGATTAAATGGTAGATTACTAGCTATTAGAAAAATCATAGGTATAGCTACATTTCCGCTGGTCACTGCTAATGATACCTGTTTTTTTATTGACTTGTTTTGCCTTCCGGTGGCTCCGATTAAAATTATATTCTGGATTGGTAGAGTTGGTAAGATGAGCTTACTACATTTTTGAATTTTGAGGTATTCATTGTTATCGATTAATGACACGTTTGCGCCCGTATCTATCATGAATCTTGTGTCTAGTCCATTCACTTGGGCGATAATATAGGCGATCTCATTATTCGAACTATTGTGTGTTATTGTGTCTTCGTTCAGTAGTTCTTCTCTCACATTTTTTAAGAAGTGATTGTGCACTATCGTCATTGTATCGTCAGTCATTTTGTCTCGTCCTAGTAAGTACCCAAATTGTCGGTCCAGTGATGGGACCTGATGGTTTTTCACTGCCGCGGTCCGTTTAAATCAGGGCTGATCTCCTCAGTCCTGTTGTCTGGTTGACCGGGTCTGTCTCTATTTTGTAACTCTTGTACCTCAATGGCGTTATTATCGAACGTCACTGAGTTTCTGTTATTCCTGTTATCGTCGCAGCTCCTACTTCGCCTATGTTCATCCCGGTAGTGCTGGTTATTCTCCTCCTGAAAACTTCTCCCACGGTTCCCATTATAATTCGTTCGTCCCTGGTACGAACGTCTTCCCACATCTCTATCGTCAATGCTCACATAATTCACATGTCTTCGATATGTTTGGTGTTGGTTGTTTTTATTGCCATTATTATTCTGTCTGTATCGGTTATCGTAATTGTTTATTAACCTCGGTTGTTCTGGTAACGGTTGTCTCTATCATTGGCACGCTGGTACCCATTATTATTATTCGTAGGAGAACTACGGTAATAGTGGTTGTTGTTATTGTTGTTATTATTTGCAGTATTATTTCGTGGTTAGTTGTTATTGTTATTGTTGTTTTGGTAACCATGTTGATAGTGGTTACCGTTGTTGTTGTAATTATTGTTCGGTCTTTGCCCGTTGTTTTCATATTGGGCGTCGCGGCGACCATTATTTCTATTTATTTCATCGTTCATTCGTCTGTACTGGAGGAAGTTCTTCTCCTGTTCCATCTCCGCTAATAATGTCGACATCTCCTCGATGGTTGGAATACGTCCGTTTATTCGGCCTCTCGTAATTTCTCCACCATAGTGGTAAGCTAATAACCTCAATAAACATTCGGTAGGAATTGCAGGCTCTAAATGTCTGGCTATGTTTATTTTACCAAGAAAATACGCGGTCGGAGTTTCCTTGCCGTGCAGGGCATATCGGTCCAATCCTATGTCACTTCTTATCATATGTTGCGTGGCATCAGACCAATAATTAGATTTGAACTGTTTTTTAAATTCTTGGAAATTGTGTATGTTCGGCCGCATCGCCGTCCACCAATTGTCATAGACTTTTCTGAACATTTCGTCCAGCATACTCCTAATCACAAACCATCTGTCTTCTCCGGTTTTGGCTATTTTCTCTTCTACCCGTTCTAAGAATAGCATGGGGTTTCTTCTGTAGTTCTGGAAGTCGATAACTTCTCGGTTTTCCTCACATGTGGTATGGGCACCGGTACATTGTCTGTTTTTTAGAGAGATAATTTCATCTCTATGGGCAGTTGTTTGGCCTTGTACTCGATTAAGATTAGTACCTATGCTTTCTAATCTTTCTCCCATCACTGCTTGGTTGGTTCGTATATTTTCAATTCGTCCATTCGTTTCTTCCCGGACGCTCAGTATCTCTTGGTTCATCCGCTCACACTTTCCCTTGGTCTCGGATTCCACCCTTTTAATTTCAGTCACTGGTTCTTCCAGCTTCTTGTCCCATTCTTCCTGCAATTCCCGGTTATTAATTTCCATCTTGTTATTCCAATCTTCCTTTAATGACCCTTTGTGTTCATCCAATTTTTTCATGGTTTCCTGGTAATTTCCCTTCAATTCTTCCCTCAATGCTCTATTATTTTCGTCTATTTTCTCCTCCATTTTCCTGCTATTGTCCTTCAATTCTCCCATTTTTTCTTCAATTTTCTTATTAGTCTCTCCAAATTTTCGGCTCAATTCCTACGTAGACTGTTTATTGTCCGTTTTTAATTCTTCCATTTTCTTATTATTCTCCTGCATTAATTCCATCATACATTTGAACATCTCTTGCGTCTTCTCGCTTTCTGTTTGTGTGGTTTCTTCTGGTTGTTTCTCCGGACCCTTCCTTGTTATAGTTTCTACTACCTCAACCGGTGTTGCTTCTTTATCTTCCATGCTTAATTCGCTTACTTCCTCGGTTTCGGCTGCTCGTTTGCGCGATGTTTCTCGCTTCCTCATTTTTGTTTATTTTTGATTGTTTAATTATATATTATAATTTAATTTATCGCCTCACACGTTGGTTCGCCAATTTGTAACAAATATTAAATAATATGACTACTACTTTCGCCTCACACTGGAGTCGTCAATTTGTAACAGTAATAAATAAATGTTGAACGGCGAATTATTTTGTATTCTGCCGCTCGCTCCCACTATGTGTGCAGTTTCAATGACGTCACCCACAGTTGCCAACCGTTGTTGTGTCCGCTGTACTATATTAACTTATTTTTAAAATGAAACAGCAATAATAATGATGCAAATATAACACCAAACATATATCTTTATAGAAACCATTTATTCAGTGAAGCATTGGTTAATTATTTCTCGTTTCTTTTTATGGTAATCACAATTGTGGCAAAATTATGCGTCTTCTTTACCAGTTGGTACAGTAGTTGCAAATATTATTCAGTATTTAGGCCAAAATAATGCATTGGTTATTATTTCTATTAAAATATATTATCTCAGGGCGTATCTGGTTCGGGGATTACGTTTAAACAAATAATACTATTCTATAAATCAAAATACAAATTTCACAGTACAAGGATATTACAAAATTTTAGTGTGTAAAGTGCACGCAGGCAGTCGAGTAGTGGTTTTGCTTGTTATTAGAGGTTATGGCCAATTCATGTGCTTACTAGATATCATTAAAGGTTCTTATGGTGTTCAAAAAGGTGTAAAGTTCAATTCGTGTTATTTGTGAGTGTTCTTAGTGTTGGTGTGATATAGTGTCTGTAGTTTTAGTTTGATTAATTCTTAGAAAGTCGTGTATACAAATGTTGGTGTTGACACATAATATAATAAAATGTTCAAAGTCACCAGATCCTCTTCTTTAAATGATTCTAAGACGAAGATAGGGTCCACGTCTTCTTCGGTTCTTCTCCCTTCGATCTCAGTTCTTCTATTTCAAATGCTGGATGTTCCTCTCTTGGTTGTAATAGTTCGCATTATGTACATCGATTTGTTGTAATAAGTCTGGAACGTGTTTTCACGGTTTAAAGTTTAATTATATAAGACGTTTTACTAACGCGTCTGTACTCTATGACCGTTGTTAAAGAAGTCCTATTTTATTTATCTGAAATTTTTGGTTGCTAAGGTAAAACTTGAAATCTGGTTGGTCGATTCAGATATTCATTGTCATACAAATTCATTATTTCAATGTCTGAATTTGTTCAACATTTTTAAATTAGTATAACTTTTCTGTAATGATTGGGAATTTAAAACTACTAGCATCATTATTTTGGTCTTTACATTTGTGACATATAGACACTAAACATGCCTACTTTTACTTAAGAAATACAGATGTTACATTTTTGCTATTTGAATTTTTCTTAAATAACTTAAAACAGATATTTTGCTTCCAGATTTGTTGTGTATACTATTAACTAAAAATCTATTCATCCTTCAACATTTGTTTTACAAAATTCTAACAGTATTTCCTAAAATTTACAAAAGTTGGTTTACATGGCTTCATACAGTTTGCCATCCACAAAACATTTGCTACTCCATTTATTTGTTCAAAAAATGTGATCACCCTTATAGAACTACTGTCTGCTTTGTTATTTTTACTATTTCTCATTAATTTAGAACGGTTTGTTACCTTAAAGGCTATTCTGATAACATCATTACATTAACAACAACAAAACAATATATAATCATATCAATTTAATGTCATGCCTACATGGCTATGACTCTTATGGACATTGAATAAATAAGTTAAACTTTCATTAAACCTAAACAACTGTTTAACACCTAGTAATAACATCTCCTTTCAATCCATTTTGCTTTGATAATTAATTAATCCTTACTATTAATACATAACAAATATTTGAAAACAAAAGAGTTGTACTCTAACTCAGACATTTCAGTCTTGATTAATACTAGTAAACATATAATGAATATCTTATAATAAAAGAATTGTATTCCATCTCAGACATTTAGCCTTGATTGATACTATTAAACATAATAAGAATAACAAAAAACAGAATACTCTATTTCCAACATTTAAGTATAGAGTTAATTGACCTTAATATAAACAACACATCTGTCCCTTCATTATTTAAAGTATTTCTTAAAATTAAATTTGTGCAGTCTTGGCTGTTTTTATTTTATTTTGGGGATGTACCCTTTGTCACTTCACTGATTTATTGCCTGCTCTTATTTTCATTTTAATAAATGTTATTAGATAAAGAGTGGCCCTCACTTAGAAACATTTTTATACTCTGTTTTCATAATAATATTCTATCAAATATTATTTCTGTATTCAATACAAAACTTTAAACTTGTATAAAGGCACTAATTCACTTAGTTTATGAATTTACACATTGACACTTGAAGTCTATTTAACATAATAAAATAGCTTGCACTGGTATTCTTTGATCTTATCTCTAATCAGTTTTATAGTCTTATAAGATTAATAATCTTAGTTGTATAGGATTATTAAGATTTGTTTTTTCCATTATATAAATAATTTCCACTGGGTCACTTTTAATTCTGCCTTTAGACACTTTTGTTACTGATTGTTTTGGTTTCACTGACACATAATATTCAGCTACTTCCTTATTCATTAAAATACATTTAATACTATAATACATTGTATTGTATTTCTATTTGTCACATTCATTGTTTTTTTGTTTGGCTTTACCTTTTTATTGTCATTAAAAGAACTAATTAATCTGTACAGTCTGTTCTGTTTGATTAATTATTGCTAACTTTTCCTCCATCACTTTACTCTTGTTATAAAATATTAATGTGAATAAGTTATTATTTGTTATTCTCTGGACAACCTTATGTCCACTATTCATTACAATTAGTTGTATGTTTCATGTATCTATAATAATGGTTTGGTTATATTATTTCATTATATCATTCAAATTAATAACTTACTAATATTTCTTTTTACATTTTATTGTATGTTTGGGCCTATTATCCCTCAATTTGTATTCTGATTATCTTTATAATTTGATACATTTGATAAAACCATTTGTTTCCTTATAGTATTGGTACATAATCTGTCTGTCTTTATAAGTATTATTTTGTCATTATTTGAAGTGCATGTCATAATCGGGGTATTTTGCATCACGTTGCCTAATCATTAATTTGGGTACGGTCAGTTGTAGTACTAGTCAGTCTAAAATAGTTATTCGTTCCTCTTCACTATCATTTTGAAAGATATTTTTCTTCTTGTTTAGTTTCTTATCCATGGTCTTCATTAAATCTGGTACGATATTAAGTTGTTCCAAATGTAATGTTACATATTACCCTGCCACCAAGTTTGATTATTTTAATAAAATCGTATTTTTGTTGAAATTATCAATTATCTTATTTTTCATATTATCATTTGTTATTCTTTTTATGATCTCGTATACTTGTCTTTAATTATAAGTGTTCTATCCCTGGAACATGTTACTTCCCTAACAAATTAATCACCATATATTTTGGAATCAGTCGGGGGGCTCTCTTGACCTAATACCCCGCTGTCCTTATAATACATCATACATAAATAATATCGATTGCTGGAGCTATCTCATCAGTCAATCACATTTAATAATCACTAGTCTATTCACGACTAAATCAAATAAAAATAATATAATAATATATTCTTGGGATGGTTCACTCAGTTTAACTTCTCAGATCTAAATATTTCTTTCCATTGATTCTTTCAGATGTTTATTTTCTTGTGGCGATATTTATAATATTTTTTATTTTCAATTGGTACTATCTTCTTTCCTTCTTTATCAGTACTGCTTAATCTTCATTTTTCATACACTATCTTTCAAGTTTTGTCTTATTTTCATCGTCGATTGTCTACATTTGTCTTTTCTTATTCATTTTATAGCACTATGGTTTCTTCTGATTCATGGATGTTGCATCTTTTTTTTATATTCTAATATTAAGTTCATAATTATATTTAATAAGTGGTGCTTATTTTGTTTAGAATTTTGAAATTTATTCACATTTGTTTATTCACTTGGTTCATAATAACATTATCAAAATGTACTGTAAGTTGTCCTTACTATTTGTTTGAATTTTGAGATTTATTCAAATTCATTTAATTGGCTCCATTTAAAATTATATCTGGATTGGTAGAGTTGGTAAGATGATCTTCCTAAATTTTTGAATTTTGAGGTTCATTCAACTTTGTTTATTAGGTTCATAATACATTTTAAAAGAAACTTGGTTGTATTTTCCCTTAATCTTTTTTGTTTCCACATCACTAATGACATAAGTATTATTGTTATTGTTTTCTACAACAACATATTGTCCATTATACAGTAATAATAGCTTTTTTGCTATTCCTTCCTTAGAACTTGGCAATTCGCGGTTTTTTAACAATACTTTGTCTCCAAACTTGTACTGGATCAATTTCTGCTGAATTATATTGTATTTTTTCCTTCTTTTCTCCACTTGTTCATTCAGTTTGCTGTGGAATCTCACGTTGTCGAACTGGTATGCTGGGTTGTTTGGGAAGTTGATTATTTCACTAATTTCTCGGGGTGGTAGTCTTTCATGCATTATGGTATATGGAGTATCTTGTATTGATTCATGGTAAGCTAAGTTGATAAAACTTTCTTTTTGTGTAATGTAGTCACTCCACTTCTGGTGTTTATTGAAACAATAGGTCCTGAGGATACGGCCGACCTCCCTCAGTACTCTTTCCGCCGGGTTGCAATTTGGGTGATAGACAGATGTTTTATACGTCTTGACACCTAGATCTAACAAAGTCTCCTTCCAAACCCTTCCTCGAAACTGAGTTCCGTGATCAGTAATAATTGACCTTGGAGCTCCTAACTCTGGTATGTATTGTTGGATTACTATTTGCAGAATCTTTTTTGTAGTTGCCCGATTAATGGGGTATAGTTTTGTAAATTTGGAGTAATGGTCGAACATGATTATAATAAATTTATATTGTTTTCTCCCTCCGCTACGAGGTAACGGTCCACACACATCTAAAAATACTCTCTCTAATTTACCAGTTGATGTAATTGGTTGCATTATTCCTTCTGTTTTTTCGTTATTGCATTTTGCCAATTGACAGATGTGGCACTGCCGAATACATTCTCTAACTCTCCGGTTCATATTCTTAATGTAAGTGTGTTCCTCAAATGCTTTCATTACTTTTAATGCACCCATATGCCCATATCGACTATGGTAGTCCAGTATTAATTCTGTTTCTAAAGCTTTAGGTATCACCACCTTTCATAATCCTTAGTTATTATTTGGTTTGTAAAATAATATGTCTTCATGTAGACAATAATATGCAGTAATTTTTTCATCCTGTTGTATCAGTCTTTGCCTAAAATTGTTGATTTTTGTATCCTCTGTTTGTTGTTGTGAAATTGATTTCATGATATTTTCCAAATCTGATTTGTTTTTTATAATAGTATATACCTTGACGATTGTTTCTTTTTCCCCTTCAAAAGTTTGCTGTTCTATGTTAATCCGGGACAATATATCTGCAGCAATATTCTGTTTTCCTGGAACATACTCCCAATTTATATGGTATTCCTGTAGTGCGAGTATCCACCTTGCCAATCTTCCATGGTTAATCTTGCAATTTTTTAGGAAAGATATTGACTTATGATCGCTCCTCACAGTTATCGCGTATCCAAGAATATAGGTTCTGAATTTTCCACAAGCGAATACAACGCTCAATAACTCCTTTTCCGTTACACTATAATTGCGTTCACATCCATTAAGTATTCTGCTTGCAAAACTCACCACCTGATGGTCTCCCTCACTATCTTCTTGATATAATACAGATCCTAAACTTATATCACTGGCATCGCAGTTCATAAAGAAAAGTTGATTGAAATTAGGATGTTTTAATATAACTGAACTTAGGAAATTATGCTTGATCATTTGGAATAAGTTGTCTTGTTCCTGTCCCCATGACCATTTGTTCTTAGAGGATAATTGTGGAGAAAACTTCGCTGTCATTTCAGAATAATTTCTCTGAAACTTCCTATAGTAATTGCAAAGTCCCAGAAATGATTGCAGTTGCTTTTTATTTTTAGGACTTGGGAACTTCTGGATAGCTTCAATCTTTTCATTGGATGGTGTTATTCCTTGTCTTGTTAGGTTAAAACCCAGGAATTGGACTTCACTGGCGATAAGTTTGGATTTTTGAAGCTTCAAGGTAACGTTATTGTCTGATAGTTTTTGTAATACTTGCCCTACTCTGTCACAATGGTCTTCCCAATTCACTGAAGTAATCAACAAGTCATCAACATAGACTGTGGTAAATGGAATAGTATCTGGACCCAACACCTGGTCCATACATCTTACGAATACAGCTACTGAGTTTACCAGTCCAAACGGTAGTCTCTTGAACTGGTAGTTCCTTCCTTCGAAAATAAAGGCGACGTACTTTCGACTATCTGGGTGTAACTCCACCTGCCAAAACCCACAAACAGTATCCCAGGTGCTGATAAATTGTTGCCATTAAATTTTTTCAATATCTCCTCAATCTCTCCGGGACATGTTCTGTCATTAACTATGATCTTATTGATCTCTCTAGCATCCAAACAGAGTCGTACTTTGCCATCTTTCTTGGGAACGGCTATTAACGGACTTGTATATGGGGAAAAGCTATACTCAATAATATCTTCTGCTATCATTTTGTCTAGTTCAGTCCTCACTGCTTCTTTTAATGCATAAGCAACGGGATATGATTTCTTCTTAAAATTTACAGGCTCCTTGAATTGTAGTGTAAATTGATAATCTTTTACTTTGCCAGGTATATCAGAGAAAACATAGCGGTATTTATTATATATTGATATTAACTTTTCTATTTGTTGTGTAGTTAAATTACATTCATTTTGTTCTGACCGAAATTGTCGGATCTCTTCTAATTTTTCCAACCATAAACTGTCTTCACTCCCAAAGTATTCCCTTCTTATATTCCATGAATCATCTTGATTATTATTGAATTTTCTTATACTATTGCATGAAGGTACATTTTTATTTTCTACTAATTTTGCTGTCCATTCTATGTTATCCATTTTTAACGACACTATGGCCTGTCTCATGTCAATTATTGCTGAGTATTTTCTCAAAATATCACAGCCTGTTAGTAGATTAAATGGTAGATTACTAGCTATTAGAAAAATCATAGGTATAGCTACATTTCCGCTGGTCACTGCTAATGATACCTGTTTTTTTATTGACTTGTTTTGCCTTCCGGTGGCTCCGATTAAAATTATATTCTGGATTGGTAGAGTTGGTAAGATGAGCTTACTACATTTTTGAATTTTGAGGTATTCATTGTTATCGATTAATGACACGTTTGCGCCCGTATCTATCATGAATCTTGTGTCTAGTCCATTCACTTGGGCGATAATATAGGCGATCTCATTATTCGAACTATTGTGTGTTATTGTGTCTTCGTTCAGTAGTTCTTCTCTCACATTTTTTAAGAAGTGATTGTGCACTATCGTCATTGTACTTTTCCTCCAGTCATTTTGTCTCGTCCTAGTAAGTACCCAAATTGTCGGTCCAGTGATGGGACCTGATGGTTTTTCACTGCCGCGGTCCGTTTCCTCCATCACTTTACTCTTGTTATAAAATATTAATTTGAATAAGTTATTATTTGTTATTCTCTGGACAACCTTATGTCCACTATTCTTTACAATTAGTTGTATGTTTCATGTATCTATAATAATGGTTTGGTTATATTATTTCATTATATCATTAAAATTAATAACTTACTGATATTTCTTTTTACATTGTATTGTATGTTTGGGCCTATTATCCCTCAATTTGTATTTTGATTATCTTTATAATTTGATACATTTGATAAAACCATTTGTTTCCTTATAGTATTGGTACGTAATCTGTCTGTCTTTATAAGTATTATTTTGTCATTATTTGAAGTTCATGTTATAATCGGGGTATTTTGCATCACTTTGCCTAATCATTAATTTGGGTACGGTCAGTTGTAGTACTAGTCAGTCTAAAATAGTTATTCGTTCCTCTTCACTATCATTTTGAAAGATATTTTTCTTCTTGTTTATTTTCTTATCCATGGTCTTCATTAAATCTGGTACGATATTAAGTTGTTCCAAATGTAATGTTACAATATATATATATATATATATATATATATATATATATATATATATTATAACGATTCATATTAGCGTCCTATCTGAGCGTTATATGAAAGTGTTAGACTGTACGAGTATAGCAGCGTAAGCAAGAGAGAGAGCGTACAATCGCAGCCATCTCACTTTAATCTCGTCACAGCGTGGTCCGCAACCGGTGCGAACATGAAACTTTACTCAATTCAAATTATCAGTTCAACCTGCAATAACTTCAAAACAAATAAATATACGGCAATTCTGAAAACAGCATTGTGTTCAGCAAGTGAAGCTTTATAAGTACAGTAGCCGCAATCTCAGTTAATATAATTAACAATTGAAGAAGTTATACGGAAAACAAACGCCAAAAGGAATAACAAGAGAATTGTGCTATGTAGGAATGAGGTGTTTTCACACACACACAGATAAAGACCTAAGCAACAATATTCTGTGGTCAGATCTTTGAAAACACAGTTGCAAATACCTGTAATCAATCAATTTGCAAATACAGGAAGTACGATTTTGACTAGAAATTCTCTGCCGTTTCAAACCTGTCATGGGGTGTTTGCTCGACCTGTTCGAGATGGTCGAGACTGGAAAAACGTATGATTTATTTGAACAACCAATCACAATCCCGTATTTAAAACAGACGCCAACTCAAACCGAGGGGTAGCGTTGCTCTTCGTTCGAATCTTCAAGGCGCTAGTCGTATATAAATTACGTGCAGAAATTTTACATTCACGCAAAAGTGTATTTAAATATAAAATTCTAGAAGTAGTCCGCAGTAGAGGAACTAGTGCAGTTCAACAACACTCGCTGTGTAAAACAACACATTAATGAATTAAATTATTAATTAATTTATTTATAATCAGCCGTCAAGTGACCTGAGTAGCAGAGAGCTACAGCATCTGTAATTGCCAGAGCATCTTTCTACCGGATTGATCAACATCATTTCGTCTGTGCTAAACCATCGAAAGGAGGACCTCTACGGATTCCTATCTTCGGTCGGAAAAATGAAATATTTCCATAGAAACTACGTCTTTCTACTTATTGCTTCAGCATTAACCACAATACTGTGGTCACTAACGTATACCACCTCACGTTTTCGCACTCGATTTTCACTGATGATGGCAGTCGATGCCACTGCCGAAAAGTCTGGTTTTGCAGAAAACATTGGACTACGGCTAAACAGCCCGGGAAGTAATTTTAACAAAAAACTACCTCTTTGTTACCGATAACGTAGTACACATATAAAAATTTCTCCCCTCCACCTTCAACTATAAATTTTAATAATAGAAAATTACCCCCCCCGTTCACTTAACCTCTTCATTTATAGATATTTCATCTACGTTTCTACAGTGGATTATTATGAGCTTTTTATCAGGATACTTTATTTATAAAAATTAATTACTTTACTCTTGTTAAATCATAAAATGTTTCAGGTTAACTACCCCTTTCTCTTAACCGATCTTCTCCAAAATCAATAGACCTTCAGCCCTCTACAATTCAGGGATGCATGCAAAAAAATATTTTATTCTGGTTGAATGTGCGGCAGTTATCGTTCCTCATAAAAAAAATTACCATTTTTAAAACATAAAACACTGCTGATAAACTACCCCTTTCCCTTAACAGATCTTCAACAAAATGAACAGACTTTGAGTTCTCTTTAGTTCAAAAAGGTATGCAAAAACGTAGTTGATTCTGTTTGAATTTACAGCACTTATCCTTCGTCATATTAAAAATTACCCTTGTTAAAACATAAAATGTTACAGGTAAACTACCCCTTTTCTTTAACCGATCTTCACCAACACCAATAGGTCTTCAAAACTCTACAATACAGGGCTGTATGCAAAACATCATTTGATTCTGTTTGAATTTGCGGCTGTTATCGTTTACCATAGAAAAAAATTACCCTTGATAAAAAACCGTTGCAGGTAAACTACCTGCCTATCTACCTTCCCTTAACCGATCTTCACCAAAAACGAGAGGTCTTGATTACTTTATAATTCAGGCCTGTATGCAAACAATTATTTGATTCTGTTTGAATTTGCGGCTCTTATCGTTTGGCATAGAAAACACCCTTGATAAAACATAAAACGTTGCTGGTAAACTACCCTATTCCATTAACCGATCGTCATCAAAAACAATAGATGTTGAGAGCTCTACAATTCAGGGCTGTATGCAAAACATTATTTGATTCTCTTTGAATTTACGGCAGTTATCGTTCGTCATAGATAAAATTACCTTGTTAAAACATAAAATGTTGCTGGTAAACTACCCCTTTCCATTAACCGATCTTCAACAAAATCAACAGACCTTGAGCTTTGTATAGTTCAAAAAGGTATGCAGAAGAGTAGTTGATTCTGTTTTAATGTACGGCAGTTATCGTTCGTCAAAAAAAAATTACCCTTGTTAAAACATAACATGTTGCTGGTAAACTACCCTATTCCCGTAACCGATCTTCACCAAAACCAACAGGTCTTGAGAACTCTACAATTCAGGGCTGTATGCAAAATATTATATGATTCTGTTTGAATTTGCGGCTCTTATCGTTTGCCATAGGAAATACCCTTTTAAAACATTAAACGTTGCTGGTAAACTACCGCTTTCCCTCAGCCGATCTTCATCAAAAACAACAGATCTTGAGAACTCTACAATTCAGGGCAGCATGCAAAACGTTATTTGATTATGTTTGAATTTGCGGCTGTTATCGTTTGCCATAAAAAATACCCTTGTTAAAACATAAAACGATTCCGGTAAACTACCCCTTCCCCTTAACCGATCTTTACCAAAATCAACAGATATTGAAAGCTCTACAATTCAGGACTGTATGCGAAACATTATTTGATTCTGTTTGAATTTGCGGCTGTTATCATTTGCCAAACAAAAAAAATTACCCTTGATAAAAAAAAAACTGTTGCAGGTAAACTACCCCTTTCCCTCAACCGATCTTCACAAAACACAACAGGTTGTGATTACTCTGCAAATAAGGCCTGTATGCAAAAAATTGTTTGATTCTGTTTGAATTTGCGGCTGTTATCGTTTGCCATATAAAAAATCTATAGACAGACACACATACACACAGACACACACACAGACACCTTTCGAAAAACGACTGTTTTTCATGTTTTGAGTGTAGTACAATCAGAATCTGCAATAATCTCGAACACGATTTTTGCCATCGTCATACTTCCATTTCCTTAAGGATCATGGAAGTAATTAATGCAAGAGGATTTGCCAGTTAGAGACGAACACGCTTTAGTAGTGGGCAGTCTTACACTTACTAAATAGGCAAACTACGTCATTAGAATGTAGTACGTACACAATCGGCAGTATTTTCGTCCCGCGATTTCCAGTATTTTCTAGGCACTGGTAACTAATCGACTATTGTCAACACATCATCCAGAAAGAGGTAGTTCATATCGCAACTACTGCAGAATATAAACACATGATTCAAAATCGGCAGCAGTCATTACATCTGCGACCAAGCCGCGTGTTTTAAATGATCAACTGCTTTTCAAGTCGTATGTATTGTACGACACTGCCATGCGTTATTGTCGTGGTGGGAGCCAGACGTAATTCAGTGCGCGGTCAGTCACGGTACGATGTACATCGTTTAACCGTGGCGCTCGTTTTTAAACATTTATATTGGATTTTAATATTTTAATTATTTGACAACTGTATCAACGTTAAATGATACACGAATATTTTAAGTTCTGAGGATGGGACAAGTGTCCTGAAACATGTCAACTTTATAGTAAAGACGTTGTTTCAAAAAGCCGCAGACGGTGAGTTGCAATATATTTGATTGAACAACACGTGGCTTGGTACTAAAATTGGGATTTATTCCTTTTAAACATGGAATACTTGTGTATGGCATATAAAATTGTAACTGGGTAAATACTACCAATAAGTTATAGGAAGTCACATAAAATGCGCACAGAGCACAAGGTTGTTCAGATATGCGTTATCCGTTTTATATAAGATATTAATAAATAAAAATAACAATAAAAATATTTAAACATTCTTATTTATTCTTGCAATTGTTTGTATTTTGTGTTATTTTCATATTTATACGGTAACAGAAATAGAATATTTAAGCAATAATTACTATTGATTTTATAACCACAATAAGAACGGAATTTTACCTGGCAAGATATAAAGTAACTCATGAAATTGTGCAAACTAAAACTATGTGATACAATAGGTAAGAGTAAATGCTCTGTGTTAGGGTAAAACTTTGCTTGGATTCATAAGTGAATTCATATAAAAGCGACATCTTGTGTAACACCTTCCGAGGATATTTCGCATAATAGAGGACTTCGTATTAACAGGCGACACGTGGGCAGTGAAATATAGTGAATATTTACACCAACGCTACTATTCACAATGAACGCGTGGATCGTAAATAACGGTCAGCAATTTTACAAATGTTGCGTCGAAAAGTACTAAAATAGACAATCATAAAGACGGTATACATTACTGTGAAATATGAATAGAGTTCTTCCATTCACCATGAAATAAAATGATAATTTACCCGTTAAATTTTGTGTTTTCGTCTAGGACTTTATATCTTAAATGCAATTCATTTATTAAGGTAACACTGAAAGCAAGGATCCACGAATATTGTTTTCACTGTACTGCAGTTGCTTTTATTTAGACTCCATGTAACATTATATTTTAAATATTTGTAAAGTTTCAGTCGTGTTTGCCCCTTGCAAGTATTTTAGTTACTGTAGATAGTATAATAGATAGTTAGTTTTAAGTATTTGGATAGTAGACGATTACAGTTCCAACAAAGAAAGTGCACATTGCGTTCGGCAGTGTCTAAGTAATGAATCTCATTGCAACATTAAATGCTGTCATTAAACTTAAAATAAAGTGGTACTGCATACAACTTTTTTTATTTATATTTTACAATTAAATTATATTTTATATAATATACATTTTAACTTACTTAAACGTTTAGGCTTCATGTTACATTTAAATAAGCATTTCCATTGTGATCCTTATATTACACGGATTTTTTGGCTGGCTTGAAGGTATTCTGCAGCCGCTCCCGCTAAGAATATCTCTCTACTTTCTTAATTCTCACAATCAAGATTATCAATAATGTGATTTATCTATGCGAGTATACACAATTTCCATTCAAATTAAGTTTAGTTCCCTCGCAATGCGTCGTGTCAACATGTGCCTTCTCTTGATACGGGTCTTCCATAAATTCCTTCTCCCTCCAGAACACCTTCATACTCCACCCGTTTGCCAACCTGTTTCGTAACATCCGTATGCAACACCACATTAGGAAACATTAATTGTCTCTCTCTGGTGTTTTCGAAGTTCATAACTTGTTGCCATGAAAAGTCAAACCCCAAAACAAAGAGCTTCAAAAATCTTTCCCAACATTTAAATACATGATTCCTAACAGTGTTTCATCTTAAAGAAACTACTTTTTATTATATAAAACTGATATCATACATTGCTTTATTCTATTTACAACCTACGTATCAGAATTCAGTTACTTTTTGTAGAGGTATGCGTTTTCCAATGATAGCGTATTGCTTATGCCAAAATTATTAATATCTTCTTTCAAATGTGTGTAGTCTAAGCAGACGTACCGTCGTCATATTTTACGGAACAAGGAATCAGTCTTACATTCTACCCATATCAGAACGTTTAACAGTGGGAACGGATGACACTTCGTAGAAGAGTAGTGCGAGTGGTAATTAATAAAAAAAGAATGGGTACCACAGATGATAGAAGCACTCCAATCAATGCTACTGCAAGTCGAGGAACGACGCCGACGGGAAGCAGAAGAAGCAGAAAAACGACAGGACAAAAAATATAAGCATAAAAATAAAAAGGAAAATGTGTCATGTTTAGAGGATTCCATTACAAATTCAGTAAAACAAATTATAATGGAAGTCCAAGATTAACTAAAAGAAATATTTCGTAAAGCAAAACCATTAATTAACGCTGAAGAAGATCCAAAATCTAAGAGTAATAAAAACAGTGACATTATCTGTAGTAGGGCCAGTTTACGCAAAGGCCCCTACGGTTAATGTAAGCACTCACTAGGCCAATTTGAATCTACCGCTTCAAGCAAATGGACGGAAGACGGAGGACGGAAGGAACAGCCGAAGAATAGAACTGGCGTTCTTGCGTCTTCGCCCTCCAGTTCCGCGCCAGCAATGGATTCCGCTGGGCCGGCAGCCGACTCTACAACCGATGCCGAAAGAAGAGGAGGACTGCAGTTTGCCACGAACAGCGGGTGCAGCCGCCGAACATCTCAGCGCGGCGCAACCAACATCAGCGTTCTCGCCACACGGTCCATTTTAGGGCCACCAAAATAACTAAGAGTGTACGATTATTCATACGACAAGCCTTTTGTCCGGTGACAAGATATCAGAGATTAAAATACAACACGTGTTACGAGTAATAAGTATAAAGTACAACACGTATTAGCACGACAATAGTGCGTATACCCTTGTCTATGTTCAACAGAATGAGGCCGCCATATCAGCGTCTGGTTGGGCAAATCAAGAAGTGCGCGCACTAGAAGATTACGATGACTCAGATGATGAAGAAGAAGACTGATGAAAACTTGAGTTTTAATAGATTTGAGGAAGGTAAAGCAGCATTATTTACAATTGACACGGGCCCTGCAGTGTTCATAGTATGCCCTGATTTGGTCAGCCACAGCCAGCCTCAATTTAGTTCTTCAACCATAACAGACTGTGCCCGGAAGCAATATTAAAGTGTTAAGAAAGGTGGCCGTAGTGCCACGCTTAGGTCTTCTCAAGTTTATTCACCAAATGCTTAGTTGAAGACATTGTCGATAAGTGATTGTTGGTAAAGACATTATGAATTACGGGTTTGTTGTAGACTTAAGTGAGTATGTCCTAAGAGATGGTCAAGAGACAAAATTTTCTAAGGCTGAAATGATAACATCAACAAAACATTCGATCTAGCAACTGACGGTGGCTGAAAACGGGGTCAACAGTGCGGAAATGTGGATCTTAGTGTTGGAAGCAGAAACAAAAATAGTAGTAGTAGATGAAGTACCAATTTGTATGTTGAATACATAGAAACAAGTATGATAATCAAGGAAAGGCTCTTTCTTGTTCTGAGCTAGAAGAAGCGCCCGTGAGAGGACGTTACGCAAGAGGTTGTTGACAGAAACCAAACATACTGGGACTCGCGTACACTATTATTCCTGATAGCGTACAGGTCAACAGTGCACGACACAACCGACATAACTTCAACAAAAGTAGTGTTCTAGCAGGATTTCCTATTCCGGGGAACTTGATGTTCGGAGCATCCGAGATTCAGTTCAAAGAGCCGTAGAATTATTCTTGTCAGTTAAAGAACTAACTTTGAGAAATAAATCGTTTTATTAGAGGAAATCTAAAGATAGTAAGTGACAAAAAGAAAACTCTGTATTACATTCGCAGAAACAGTGAAGATTTCGGAGAAAGAAACCTTTTTTTTATCGTGCAACACAAAGGGTCGTCGTGGTCTCCCAGAAATATCAGACTAACTGGAGAGCCCTTACGCTGTGAATAGGAGAATCAATAATTTCTATTTATCTGTTAAAACAAGAAAGACAGATGAGGTTAAACAAGAAGGACAAAAAAATTCAAGGTAGTGCACCTAGAAAATCATTACCGCATAGACAGTTTGCCCATTCGGGACGAACAGGCTTGCGCTGAACTGAAAAATAACAAAAGTGCCTACGGTTTCTAATACGGGTAAACGCACGTAGCTGTTTCAGGCGTTTGGCGATGATTCGGCGCGGCGTCATCACAGGCGAACATTCATACATTTTCTAGCGAGTTTCAGACGCCTATCCAAAATATGACAGATTATTTCCGAACCTTAGTGGGGTATAAGCGCCGGAGGTTGGCTAGGCAGTTGGTCCATTTAGACCTTGGTAAGACTTAAGTGTAATTCGCAGTATTTTTTGCGGTTTAGTGGAAGGTGAGTACTGTGTTAATTAGTGCGAAACTGTAATAAGGTGACAATAATTGTTATGTGTTCATCACATTTAACTTGAAATATTGCGCGAGTGCCTTTTTTGATTTCTGTTATTTGTTTTTAATTAAAGTAGTAATTAGTGACTTCATTTGTGCCAGTTATTCTGTTTACAACACGCGAACTGTGTGACCGTCGTAACAGTAGTGGCAGAAGTAGGATACTACCTTCAACAGTGAAACAAAGAACATTTTATAGATGAGTAGCGCGTGGTTTATGTAATGTTTTACCAAAATGGATACCAGTAAGATGATTGAAACAAGCTAAGCGTTGCTACTGGAACAGAGGACCGACGCTGACTGGATGTGGAAGAAGGAGAGAACGACAATTTTTGTGTGTCTAATTTTAGTTGTAATGAATAGTACAACTATATAGTACTGCTCTGTAAATAAATAGGATTTAACTACTGCTCTGTAACAGTTAACATGTTAAAAAACACGTAACTATAATATTAAAAATAGTACTATAATATTAAGTATAATTGAAAGTAAATATAAAATAATATTAAAAGTATAGCAGTTTACAGTACATTTTAATTTAATTTATTAAAACAGAAATAAATTATATGCTTCTGTTGTTTTAATATTTTCATGGCTAAGAGTTAAAATTATGACACTATTTACTAATTCGCTTTAATCTATAAGCCAAACTCTGTGTGCTTTTTTAACTAGAAAATACGTTACAATCAATTAAATGACGTTTTATACATGTCTTACTTATTTTGGTAGTTTCCTTCCCTATTCACATAAGCAAGAGCGATAAATAAAAACAAAAGACCGCAATTAATTTTTGAATTTGTTTAGAAATTTCCAATCAATACAAACACAACACATTATATAGGCTATATTTATTCGTTCCACATTTATAAAGATCGCACGTAAGTGCAAGATAGAAATGAAATAATTTAAGAGCCGGTCTTACGTAGTTACGTCTTCAACTTCAAACGTCTAGTAAACTTTTTATTATTGAAATCCTATTAAGCATCAGTTCAACAATTAGTGCAACTCGACTCATCACGTAGTAAACATTAATATCAGAGCTATCATTCTGTCTTCACGCGTTACCTTGATAATAAAATCTAGGATATTGTAACTACTGTACGTACAAAGTGAGGTTTTGTAGATTCACCACATGTAAATCTGTCTGTATATGCTGTTGAATAATTTTTCCATATTGCGCATCGTTTCCACAACATAGAAAGTTGGAAAGCATTTGTCCACAGTGTTTTAAGTATAAGTTTTTTATTAAACGCCTTTCCGTTATACTTTCGGTGATCTTTATTTCATTTGTGATTAGTTTTTTGTGTTCTACTTTGTGCTGTACTTTATTAGGCCTTTACAATTTTATTTGGATGATAGTGCATCTTATAGATATACATTCGTCGTCGGTTTGCAAACTGTATTGTTTTAGAATTTAATTTTATCTTAATGTTGCAGTGTACGTAGCACAATGCCCGTAACTGCAACACAACACAATATTCGGCAACATACCTCGGATATGCATTATTTGGTATTATATGATTCTTTATTTTTTTAACAGATTGTAACCAAAACATAATGCGGCTACATGAATAACGTTCTACCGACTTACTTCCACAAACTCTTCCACAAATTTTTCTTGATTTTAAATTCAATATTCATAAAAATTTCATAAAATGTTTAACGTTTTATTCCATAAAAATATACTGTTTTCTATTAGAAATGTTAGAAACATTTGTTACATGGATTATGTAAAACGTTTAACACTACTACGCTTAAAATGTTGATTTTATTCTCTTTTTGGCTGTGGTAAAATGTTTACACAGTTAATTGTATACGATTAGCAAACTTCAATATCTTTAACGTGTAAAATAACAGAAAAGTGTGCTTAAAAAAAACGTATAAGATCCTGAAATATCTGCTGAATATTTTAATGTAAAAGTAATCTACACACTAAAATTATTCTTATCCAAGTTTGTTTTGATATCATTGTCAAAGTTTTGATTACATACAATAAAAATAATCTTTTGAGATTCTTCTGCTTCCTTTTTTTTACATACTTCCGAACGTGAATGATAATTTTCTGCCATTTATGTCAATCGCTGTGTAGAATACTGCAAAACTGTACTATTTGTTTATTATTTATTTAAATTTTTGATGGCATAAAAACTTTGCAAACTTATTTGCCAAAATAATATTATTATGTAAAACATTTTGATAAAAGTTTTTGTTCTTTCAAATACACACTAAGTACACACTAAGTACTAATGTTTAAAAATACTTAAATCTTTAATAATCATAAAATTGTAACTTCTCACTTTTTAACACTAACAGTTTGAAAGTCTGTCGTTCGACATAAAATAGCAGCAAAAACAATATGCGAGGACAAACTCATTCAGACTTTTTCAACTCTTACACATTTTGCCGTTGGCAGGATGCGGTAATCCAATATTGGAAGTTAGCTACGAAATATCTACGCAATATCTCAACTGTCAGTGACTTTTCGCTTCGCAACACACATTTCTCTTAGTGTACCGTCATCACTTCTGTTAGTAAGCATATATTGTGTACAACGCGACGGTTACACGGATAGTCGTGGGAACAGAATAACTGACACAGAAATGTCAACTTACGACTTCAGTGACAGTTTAAATAAACATAGTCAACAATAAACACACGTATCCAATACAAATCTTCAAGCTGATGAATTACCAACATTAACTAACGTAACGAACAATAAGTGGCCCACAAGGCACCTAATTAACCGTGGCGCACTAAATATTACAAGTCACGAATACAGATGTCCGCGCACAGTAAGTCACACTTGACACGCCAAATATCTAAACTCGCTGCTTCGGAAGCCACGCATTTACAGTTCCATCTTTTTGGCGTAATACGCGATAAAATTGGCCTAAATGACTGTAACGTATATGACGGACGTCCGGAAGATCTGTCTGTAAAATCAAGAGCAATGCTTAATCCTGCTGCTCACACAGCGCTAACAAAATAGCCAAACACGTTACCTATCGACTTAGGGGAAGTAACATTTTTGAGGTTTTAACGACATATTATTTGACATTTGACTCAAGTACTCAGGCTGATTCTTCTTATTCTGTTGAATTCTTTTACGTACAAACTATATTCTACATTATTGACCTGGATAGTGAAGATAATTTTTCACAAGTCCAATGAAAATCTAAATAGGATTATTCTTCAATTTTTCCAGGAATTTTATTTGGTAACATGATTTTTCCTTGAGGCTTATCCGCTACGCCGAGGGTGAGTGATTCATTTGCCAACACGACTAATAACACAAACATTGTTTTAAAAAAAATTACGCACGTGTTTTGTGGGTGCGTTTTAAAAATGTTTATTATGTATTACGCAGATGTTTCTAAATGCTGACGTTTATCATCCAGATCGTCAACTTATACTTGTAGCATTACGCCACACATACATAATTTTAAAATGATTGTCTAGACACCTTACGTAGAGTAGTGTTAAAACTCATATAGCGTTTTGCAGCTGATTTTACGTACAATGCATAATTTTGTTATCAGTAAAAAATAAATAAATCTACCTCTTTCAAACAAGCGTTAACGCACTATGGTACTCCATTTTGTTCTGCCACTTTTAAATTCTGACTACGACGGGAGGTAGTTCCTTCTGTATACAGAAGCCATCTTCATATATGCCGATCGCTGCACCACTAGCCATAAAGAGTATGTGGCGTCAACATATTCTTCCTGCTGGGTTTCGGTAGTATTTGTGGAGATCAACACAACAACGGAGCACTGGGCTTGGGCAACAGAATAAAGTTGTCTAGGGAGTTGTCTTCACGGTTTGGTCACCTTTGATCAAAAGGGCTGCAACGGGCTCCACCGAAATGTTTAACAATAATTCTTACATCAACAAAGCTAATGTTCTAACAGGCCGATATGTTTTAAATTATTTGTCACTGGGGAAGACAGTCTTTGATGTTTACAACCAGTCTTTACCAAGGGTAGAGGAATGAAAGGACAGAATACTTTTATTTATATTGCGCCGCATTATATTCTGTAAATCTGATGTTTCATCTAGTTTGTCATCATTTGGTAGGTCAAACTGAAATTCATAAATTCATACATACTCCTATTCATACATACTCCTCCTAATCCTATCTTTACCCTGGTCACTATTTCCACACTATCACAGAAATTCCGGAAAAATTGAGTGGAAACTGATATACCACGGATTAAATAAAATAAAGCACATGTGAACAAAGTCTGAAACAAAAAAAAATGAAATTTAAAGAGGCAATTGAACTGAAGATACTAGGATATAATAGTAAACAGAATTTTCCTTAAGGTTGCTATTTAATATGCATGCAGCCCAGGCGCAGAAACACGACTTTGTTTGAAACACAGGTACGCCTTCTAACGTTGTATTAGTAGCATTGAACAAGGTAAATTTAAACAAGTTTAAACTGTCAGTTGCCAGAACGCCATATGAGTTCACGTTAGAATGGATATATTTAGGACTGTTTTCATAGAAACCTGTTGCTGCGTAATTTAAACTCCGTCAACTTTCACTTGCTCTAAATTTTACAAACAAATAGAACCCCTCATTTTATAAGTCTAATATTTGTTTTGTTAATTAATAACATTTTAATATGTATATTTACGAAAAGTAAAAAGAGATTAATTTCTTAATTGACACAAATCGTTTTGTAATTGTGTTGGTACAGTTCTAAGCTACTTGGCTGGTAAACACTAAACAAGGAAAAACGGATACTGAACTGGAACAGGTTCCAGGTTGAAGAGAATATAGTTAGGTTGAAAACATGGAAAATGCATCATAACATAAATGCTCTTAGCGTTGTAGTATGTTCGCCTGGATAGCAATTACTTATTACGTACTACTCGGGCTAAAAATGCAAGAATATTTTCTAATCCACCTATTCTCTACCCTAGTTGTTACTCGTCTCTAGTTTACAAACATGCATTTTAGAGTTTTTGTATTAGAATTTATTCGGAAATAACTTCTCAACTAATAACTAAACTAACATTGTTTTGCAAAACTAAATATCATAATTATTTTCGTAAAGAACACGGGGATGATCTTTGTTAAATTAATTCTACAAAACAATTCTAAAAATAGAGAATGAATCAATATTTCTTTTTATACATACTGAAGAGTTCATTTAGGCTCAAAGCTTTATCAATTACCCTTTTCCTCTATCTTTGTCTTTACCCTCTAGAGTTAGGCTCTATCTTAGCCTTTACACTCTACACTTTGTCTTAGTGCAGGCTATAGTTAGTGGCTTGTGTTATATCATTTATTATATTGTATAATATTCAATATTGTTTGACTTCAAATCTTCCGTGACGGCGTTCAGATGTCTTCGTTATAGTTTTCCTCTCTTCTTCCTGGATCTCGGCTTTCATATAGCTATCTCTTTATAGAACTTCCCTTTTCCACCTTCTATATACGGCCTAGCTTTACTTGTTTTGACAAACATGTCTATTTGCTGGTTTGGCAAAGAAATTTTACAAATCTCCATTTTTTCCACCGGTGTATCCACCATTTGTTTTCCTTCCCACTAATTCTTCTAATCATCTTCCTTTCTACGACTTTAGTTTCTATTATGTATCTGCATTTATAACACACAATCACACACGTTTACTGCAGGCCGTATGAGTATAGCTTCACAAAGTTCCATTTTACTTCCAGATAATCTACTTCGCCCTTAGTAAATTAATGATATTGTTACGTAATGCAGAAAAAGTGTTATGCCATTACGGAACGTTCTGGTACATTGGAGAACGATCCGGCAGCTGTAATGCATACGTGACACTTGACATGTGATACAGTAGGTCTATTACGTTATGCGGCACGTCTCATGCGTTCGATGGTGTCGTTCTGGAAGTATCACACTTAGCCCCCAGTAGTGCGTGTTTCTGCGAGGGTCGCGCTGAAGTGTCATCTAGAATTTTCAAGGGCTTGTTAAGGACGCATGTTATTGAACACTGTAGACTACACATACGTGCTGCTCCTTTGATTTTAGTTATTATCGGGCGATTTTACTTAGTGCGTTCAAGGGGTTATTAGTGTTGTTTTATAATCGGGCGGTATATTGTAATACAATTGTGTTTTAATATTAGTTGATATTTTATTTCGTGTGAACAATTTTTATTTGATTTGTTGTAAGAGACTGTGTTGTTAATTACGAACTGTTTAACTTTGAAAATTAAAGCTGGTGATTAGTGACTTAATTGGTGTCTTGTATTTTGTTTTCCACTGTAACTACGACGATCAAGTAGACCGTCGTAACAGTGGGTCAGAAGTGCGACAGTACCGTTAACATTGAAAACAGTGGACACATTATACAAGAAGAGTGTAATTCGTAATTAATCGATAAACAATGGATGCCAGTCAGATGATGGAAACTTTACAGGCGCTGCTGTTGACGGAAAAACGACAGGATGGGAAACGCAGGCAGGAAGCGGAAGAAGCAGAAAAACGACAAGATGAAAAACGCAGACAGGAGACGGAAGAAGCGGAAAAACGACAGGATGAAATACGTAAGAAGAAGACGGAAGAAGCGGAAAAACGACGGGATGAAAAACGTAAGCAGGAAGCAGATGACTTCAAAGCGTTAATTCAAGAGCAAAAGCAGATGCAAGAATATAATACAGCAGAATTCGGTCTCCTATGTGGTGACGTAGGTGAATTACGAGGTGAGCTTAGCAATCAAATTACCAGAATACCTGACGTAGAAGAATACATGTCAAATAAAATAGCTGAAGTAGAAAAATCTGTCTAGAGTGTGGAAGAAGCTATGTGAAAAAAATATATACAGTAGAAAACTCAATGGCAAACATAAGAGAACAAATTACAGAAGTGAAGTTGAGCAGTTACTGAAAATACATCCAAAACATATTTCTGAACAGACTGTACTAATGATAAAGACAGAGAAAGACACAGAAAATAAGTCAATAGAGAAGGTCACCTCGCCCGCGGTTGGGACAGTTCATATCAAGTCCCCAAACTTTGATGGAAGCACGCACTGGGCGACGTATTTACGCCAATTCGAAGCTGCTGCATGCGCAAATAATTGGACAGAGGAAGACAAGGCTGTTTCACTAGTTCTTGCATTAAAAGTACCTGCGGCAGAATTACTACAGAAAGTGTCACCTGACAGCCAAAACACGTATGCCGAATTGATAAAAGTTCTGGAATTACGGTATGGTGATAAACATTTGCGAGATGTGTGCTGCACACAGTTGAGAGCAAGGCATTCCGGTTGCCACAAGTTTGACAGCATTCCGGGGAGAGCCTTCAAGAGTTTGAAGCAAGTATCGACAGACTAATTAGACTGGCCTATCCTGAAGCGCCAGAAGATTTTCGAACGAGTTTTGCGATGCAGACATTTATTGCCGGTGTCCGAGATAAAGAGCTACAGCAAGTGTTACGAATGGCAAGACACCAGAACAGTGCGGACGCCCTGGTACATGCTTTGCAATTTGAGGCCGCCAAATCAGCGTCTGTTTGGACAAGTCATAAAGTACCCGCGCTAAAAGATCGCGACGGCAAAGAAGATGAGGAAGAAGAACAAGGAACAGAGACTCGACGGTCGGCGCCACAGAATATAATAAGAAAGGATGGAAGACCGAAGTGTTATCGATGTGGGAAACCTGTACACCTACAACGGAATTTTCGGATTAGAGTTCAGCAGCAGCGAAACGAGCAGTAGTCGGTACAACGGGGAGTGTGCTAACTAACTGGAGGAAAGAAGCCCCTAGACAATACGCAATTTTTACACTTCAGAAAAACAGCGGGAGCTTGGTGGCTACCGGATTCGTGCAAGAAAGCCCAACCTCGATTACAGTTGACACAGGCGCAACAGTTTCCATTGTGCGGCCCGACGTGGTGAAAGATCTCAAGCCAATCTGGTGCTCTTGCAGCTTGCGAACAGATACTGGACGACCTGTAAAAGTGTTTGGAAAAGTGGAGATACACCTACGCCTCGGTCGACTTGAGTTTAATCAAGTACTTGTTGCAGACATTGTGGATGAAGCAATTCTTCGTGTCGATGTTATGAATGCACACGGATTTATAGTCGACTTCAAAAACAATGTCTTGAGAATCGAAGAAAGAGAAGTAATGTTCTCTACAATGACTACGTCAGAAAAATCGATAGACGTGATAAACCAAGTAGCCGTAGCTGTTCCGCCAAACTCCGAAAAGATTATCATGGTCCGAACCGAGGTAGATACTAGGGGCAACCAGTGCTCGATTTTCGAACCCCAGGTAGTCAGCACAACGGGCATATTAATTGCCAGAAATTTTAGTAAACCTGACGAAACCGGAAATATACCTATTAGAGTAGCAAATATTTTGGATCAAGCTGTTACTTTACAAAGCAATACTGTGGCCTGGGTAGCCGGAAAGACGCTACGAAAATCCAGTGCTTCGGATAATTCCAAATTACAAGAGGAACTGCAGGAATTATTGAAGAGACCTTCTAGCGATCTCTCAAGTGGTGAGGTAAAAGAACTAAGTGGGTTTTTACATGAATTCAAAGATTCTTTTGCGGTTCGGGTACAGTCACTCTCTTGTACAACATCGCGTCAATACCGGGGACACAACACCGTTACGCCAACCTCCTCGAAGGCCTCCATTATCTAAGCAAGAGGAAATGTCTCGGTTGGTACAGGACATGTTGACAGAGAGAGTAATCGAGCCTTTGTCAAGTGCCTGGTCTTCTCCGGTAGTGCTGGTAGAAAAGAAGAATGGTGGATTGCGTTTCTGCGTAGACTCCCGGAGGTTGAATGACGTGACAAAGAAAGACTGCTATCCATTACTTTGAGTTGGCGATACACTCGACACACTGTCTGGAGCACAGTGGTTTTCCACATTGGACCTGAAGAGTGGATATTGGCAAGTGGGTCTTCATCAAGAAGACAAGGAAAAGACCGCTGTCTCGACCCCAAGTGGCGAATTCCAATTTAACGTCATGTAATTTGGACTCTGTAATGCACCGGCAACATTTGAAAGATCGATGGACCTGGTACTCCGAGGCCTGACATGGAAAAACGTGCCTTGTTTATTTAGACGATGTCATAGTCATCGGGAAGACTTTCAAAGTCATTTGGAAAACCTTAAAGAGGTTCTAAATAGAATTCACGGTCTCAACTGAAGCTGAGCCCGAAGAAGTATTCTCTATTCCAGAAGGAAATACAGTATCTGGGCCATCTGGTTTCGGCAGTGGGTGTTAGCATGCATCCTAATACAGTAGAGGCCGTAAGAGACTGGCCAGTGCCGAAGAGTAAACACGAAGTTCGGAGTTTCATGGGGTTATGTTCATATTACAGACGTTTTGTGAAAGGCTTCGCTACTATTGCTAAACCACTACATGACCTAACGGAAAATAAACGAAACTTCCAGTGGTCGAGAGAGTGTGACCAAGCATTTAGGACTTTAAAGATTGCATTATATTCGCAGCCAATTCTCGTTTTCCAGCTTCCGAAGGGAAGTACATCGTAGACACAGACGCAAGCAATATTGGTCTAGGAGCAGTTTGTCTCAAGTGCAGAACGGTGAAGAACGAGT
Source organism: Magicicada septendecula (assembly GCA_034769895.1). Classification (NCBI taxonomy): domain Eukaryota; kingdom Metazoa; phylum Arthropoda; class Insecta; order Hemiptera; family Cicadidae; genus Magicicada; species Magicicada septendecula. Next base: position 570,089,693 of record CM068368.1, on the reverse strand, counting down.
AATAGCGTATTACAGCAAGACGCTTTCTAAACCAGAGAGAAATTATTGTGTTACAAGGAGAGATTTGTGTGCAATTGTCAGAGCTTTGGAGCACTCCCATAAATACCTTTGTGGGAGAGAGTTTTCACTACGTATCGACCATGCAGCGCTTGGATGGCTCTTGAGATTTAAAAATCCGTAAGGACAGTTGGCAACGTGGCTCGAACGTCGGCAAGAGTACAACCTCAAGGTACAACATCGACAGGGAGCCTGCATGGAATGCAGATGGCTTATCACGAAGACCGTGCCCGGAAGACTGCCGACATTGCCTGAGAAGGGAAGAACAAAATTCAAGCCAACATGTTCAAGACCTCACTGTAGTTTCCCTGGCAGACGGCTGGACGACACAAAACTGTTGACAAGAATAGATTACGGATGAAGTCATTGGAGAGATCTTGACAGCAAAAGACGAAGTCGCTGCTCGGATTGGCAAATTATATGAAATGGCTCCGAAGTGCTGAAGGGATACTGGGCACAATGGGAATCTCTGACCTTAGAAAACGGATTTCAGAAAAGGGCCTGGAAAAGTGCCGATGTACGAGACGTGATCAAGCAGTTAATAGTTCCCCAAAGTAAAGTGCAGTCTGTTTTGAAGGAGATGCATGATGGAACATCTGGAGGGCATCTTGGCGTTAACAAAACCCTTGACAAAATACGGAAGCGATTCTATTGGTTTCATCTTCGCCACGACGTAAACGAATTATTTCGGACGTGTGAAATATGTGCTGCAATCAAGGGCCCACAAACCAGAAGCAGGAATAAAATGAGACAGTATGACGTTCGACTGCCTTTCGAGAGAATTGCCATAGACATTGCTGAACCATTCCCATTTACTGACGATGGAAACAGGTACATCAGGTTGACTACTTTACTAAGTGGGTGGAACCCTACGCAATTCCAAATCAGGAGGTTACCAATGTGGCAAAGCAGTTAGTTCACAACTTCTGTTGACGTTATGGCGCCCCTATCGAAATCCATACGAATCAAGGGAGAAATTTCTAATCATGAGTGTTTAAAGAATTATAAGTCTACTATGAATTCGAAAGACCAGGACAACGCCTCTGCATCCTCAGTCGGACGGGATGGTTGAGAGATTCAATAGGACACTTGAGCAGCATCTTTCGAAAGTTGTTGACGAGAACCAAACACACTGGGACCAACGCATACCACTATTCCTTATGGCGTATACGTCATCAGTACACGACACAACCGGCATGACTCCAGCAAAATTGGTGTTTGTGCGGGAGATTCATCTTCTTAGAGACTTGATGTTTGTATCACCTGAGACTCAGTCCCAAGAGCCAAAAAACTATTCCTTGCAATTAGGAAACCAACTGCGAGAAATGAATCGCTTGATAAGAGGACGCCTGAAGATAGCGAGTGGTAAAATGAAAACTATCATTAGGTTTGGTTGTTTAACCTAAAGCGCCGTTGTGGTCGCTCACCTAAGCTTCAGCCTAACTGGAAAGGACCCTACACTGTAAGAAAAAGAATCAACGATGTTGTCTATCGGATTCAACAGGAAGGACAGCAGAAGTTCAAGGTCGTCCACCAAGATCACCTGGCCAAGTATTACTTCAGAGACCGTTTGCCAGTTCGGGACGAACAGGCTTAGGGAGGGGTCAGTATTACGTAATGCACAAAAAGTGTTATGTCATTACGGAACGTTCTGGTACATTAGAGAACGACCCGGCAACTGTAATGCATACGTGACACTTGACATGTGATACAGTATTACGTTATGCGGCACGTCTTGTGCGTTCGATGGTGTCGCTCTGGAAGCATCTCAATTAGCCCCCAGCAATGCGTGTTTCTGCGAAGGTCGCGCTGAAGTGCCCTTTAGAATTTTCAAGGGCTTGTTAAGGATGCATGTTATGGAACACTGTAGACTATAAATAGCCCATATGTGCTGCTCCTTTATTTTTAGTTATTATCGGGCGGTATTACTGTGTGCGTTCAAGAAGTTATTAGTGATGTGTTTTATAACCGGGCGGTATATTGTAATACAATTGTGTTTCAATATTAGTTGACAATTTATTGCGTGTGAACAATTTTTATTTGATTTGTTGTAAGAGACTGTGTTGTTAATTACGAACTGTTTAACTTTGAAAATTAAAGCTGGTGATTAGTGACTTAATTGGTGTCTTGTATTTTGTTTTGACTGTACCTACGACGATCAAGTAGACCGTCGTAACAATATTCTTAAAATGACATCTCGCTTTAGCACATTAAATACAATTTTTCCTAGATGCATATACTCTAGGCGGTAGTTTAGCATATACTCTTGAGGCTCCGTATTACACTAATTGAGTTCATCTGCAATGCCATCTTGTGCCCCTTTTATAACAATCGTTTTGTTTTTTCTTTAGTTCTCTGTCACCCGTCCATAAATTGCCATATCATTTACTCAGTTACCATAAACTGACTTCGTCGCTGTGCATAAATGTAATTACAAAATTAATGTATGATAGTCGTAAGTTATATTATGTTACTATCAAAATAATAAATTTAGGAGAAATAAAAATTACAGCCGAAGGGTAATGCAATCAATCAGCATTAAAATTCAATCAGTCAATCCCAAAATTTCAATAGGAATATTAATGTCCGTTTCAATTTTAGTGATAACATCAAATTTTAAATATTTCCTTCTTATTTTTCTTTTTTTCCTCCAATAAGGATTAGGACTTGGTGACATACAAACGTTGGCAAATACGTACAAAGCTGAGTTAGAAGGCTTACTTCGTAGGTGGACAGGCCGCATAAGCCATGGTGAGGGGAGCATGCCTAAAGGAAGGAGAGAGTGAAATGAAAACCCCGGTCCTCCAGGTTGGTGTTATACGACGGGTTGATATCACATATATGTAACACAACTACAGTACTTACAAGTTTCATAGGATAAAGCCGGATGGACCCAGTGGTAATAGACAAGGTAACTGCTTCCTACACATTATTATTAATGGTACGTATATGCTTCTTCTGAATATCTTGCTATACGGTCCATATCGTGGGATACACTATACTTGAACTTTATGCAGTAAACAGAGCGTCCGTAAATGTCATATGGCAGCCGTCGTGAACAAGTTTGGAACACCAGACTGCTAATTGGGCACACAAATCTGACGTCTTCTTACCTTTTTCTCTGACTAGTGCAAACCCTACGTTCTTGTCGCGGCAACGTAAAGTGAAACATATAATTGAAGACTGTATTGCTTTTGCTGAATGCAGATGGAGATAACTTGAAAGAGATCAATAGCAATCAACAGTTATCTAAAGACAAATATTGTCTTTCCTAAAAAAATGCAATTTTACCGTACCGGCTTTGATAGGTTGATTTGAATCTCTGTGTATGTGCACAATATTCCATTTTGATTATTACGATTGTATGTACGTGAGACAGCAACACTCTTGGTAGACGTCGTTAGGCTAAAGGCTTTAGTTTCCTGCAAAAATTAAAATAACGTATTTAATGAAAATAAATTTCAAAACGTATGTCATAAATTGATATAATTTCTTAATAATAAGGATTAATTTGGAATTTCTCACATAAGTTTTTTAATATTTTGTTATGTCATACAAGTGCCGACACGTACAGTATGCTTTGGCAGTTTGCTGAGCGACATAAATCAGACGCCAGTCATTCTAGGTGGGGAACACTTTCTTCAACGGACAACCCACAACAGACTCCGGCACCAGGAACATCATCATCATCAAGGAGCAAAACACAACACACACGCCACGGTAACTCAACAGGTGAAACATGAACAATTTTATGTTTGTTATTTATATATTCATGTGTGTGTTTCTTTTAATGTGCATTGTATAATGTGCATACTGCGACTAATTTGTGTAAAACAGCTTCCGTTTGAAAGGCAACTTTTAATACATATTTGTTTTTAATAATCTGTTTAATAAATTTGATTTTTTATAAATCAATTTTTTTTATTACCATTTACTCCTCTCTCACATTAATATTTACAAAATATTGCTCCCCTCTTCTCACGTAATGAACCCAGAAATCTCACAACCTAAATTGTAGGTTACTCGATAAGTACGTTGAATACTCTTCAGATACATATTATATAAATTGAAATGTTTCCAAACACACACACACACACACACACACACACACACACACACACACACACACACACACACACACACACACACATATATTTACCTAAGGTGAAAATACAACACTATAATTCAATATAATAATACTAAGGTGTACACATAAAATACCTAAAGAAATATCCTTTTCAATAATATCAAGAACAGTTTCATCTAAAAAAACGTTAGCTTACATATTTTAGCGTGTTGATACAACATGGAATAGACAATAGTTTCATAAGTTGATTTCTTACAACTTAAATAAACAACATTATAACTACTGAAATAAGTCTGTACATATATTATTTACTTTTCCTTATATCTTCAAGATAATCTAATGCCTACGCGACTCTGAAGCCGCGGAAACGCAAGACTGGGCAGTGTTTCAGACTGTTTCAGGCAAAAGTACGTAACGGTCTGGGTCGCCCGAGGTGAATCTTCCAAAAGTTACTCGAATAGTCTACCGTCATCCAAGCCGCTGTGTCACTAAAATGTAAGTCGCCGCAGTATAAATACTGGATTTCGGAACGGCGTGGAAGTTAGTTTAGACCTGGCGATATTACGAGTACGGTTCCGAGTTATTGTTATTGCACTTTAGTGCAAAGTGATTAGTGTGTTAATTTGTTCAAAACTGTAAAAGGATGACATTTATTCATGTGTGTTGGACACATTCTACTTGAATAATTTTATAGGAGTGCTTTTGTTAATTTCTAACTGATGTTTGTGTCTAATTACAGTTTGAAATCAGCGACTTCATTGGTGTCAGTTATTCTGTTTCCACTGTACAACACGACGGCCTGTGCGACGGGCGCATAGTAACAAAACGTTTAAATTAAGTGTCGCATTACAGGTGCAGTGCTTTTGCGTTTAAGTGTTTAGGGTACAAGTATAGAATTATATATAGATATACAGTAAACGAATAAATCCGCTTTATACATTTTTTGCAAAAGTACTGCAAACCAATTACAATTGTTCAATACAGAAATATGTTTTATATGTACAGTTTTCAATATCTCTATATGAAGAGACAGTAGATATTTTTAATGTTAAATTTCAGCCATTAATGTTAAATAGTTTTTGAAAATGTTAACATAAAAATAGTTTTTTAAAATAGTTTTAAGTATCGAGGTAACAGACCTGCTTACGTTTTCGAACGCTTGCTTCGTTTGCTCTAGTAAACATGTACCTATACGTGAATAATTATTATAAATTATTGTATGTGTTTGTAAATAACTAAATTATACATAAATTATAAATCTTTGTAACTTTGGTAATCTAAGAAGCTAAAGTAATTTAGTAATTTTTATTATTTGTTTTACATTTTCATTCTCAATCCATCAATAGTCCACAACCCCAGCGGCTCCTAATATTGCAAATAAGGTTTTGCAGTTTATATAGTCGGTGAAATATTTTAGATTGTAAAGTAAAAAATCCAAAAAATGTTTATCAACTCAGACACACTTATTTATTTCTATTCAGTCCTAATAACAGTACATCGAAAAGACCCTAACAAACATAGCATCATGATCGACCTACCAGTTTTAAACTCTGGGGTAAACTATACTTAATTTTATTTGGTATAGTATACGGAACCAGTATACAGTGTTTGGTAAACTCTATGCCTTTGCCAATGATGTCTCTAGCCCTCACGGTTTCCGACTCTTGTATGGCACTAATATTTCAATTCAAAGTACACCCAAGCGAAACGACTGAATTAAATTCCTGCTTTAACTTTATACGTAAAGTACAAAGGATGACAAATATTTATACCTGTCACATTCTCAAATTAAGGGTTGCTCATGACTATGGAACAGCTGTATCTCTGACCTTTCCTCACAAACGTGTTCTAATCACTTTCCTCTATACGAAAAATAATAACTAACCCTGTTCCTATTCATTTTTAACATTTAAATATATCTAATTTATACAATATTATAATTCAATCAAGATTCTTTTTTTACTTGAGATATGTTTTTCTACATGACATTCTTAAAGTCAAATTGGCTGACAATGCGCATACTACTTAATCTTCGTAGCAAGTCTCAAGTAAAGAAACACAACTTCATGGTACAGGAATATAGTATCACTATTTAAACAGCACGAAAGGAACTGTAATAAAAGTACATAGGCTATACGCATATGTAATGTACCCGCCGAACGAGTGTGTCTGTTTCTGTTTTGCGAATGATAAATATTCAATACTGGCAGTAAATACATGTTTCCACATACTTGGGGTTTCGTTAGCGTACAGACGTAGAAAATAATTTGTTATTGAGTTATTGTTTTTAATAATATTTTCAATTTTGATTACTTATTTTTACAACACATTTCAAGAAGACTTGTATAGAATTCAAAGTATTAATTTTGTATAAACATATGGTATTACATCTTCAATACAGCATCATATAGAAACAATTTTCAATATAATGCTTATACGGAAAATACTTCGTTTAATACAGGGTGATTCAGATAAGTCAGAACTCCAACACTTATTTACCAACATCATTTAATACCGAACCGTAAATGTTTATGCAGTTTGTTTTAAAAGTAATAATGATTTCTCTGTGTTGTTGATTGTTCATTGTTAGATTGTTATTCATAGCGTTGACCTTGACCTTGAGAAACGTTGTGTAGTAATGCATCATTCCCCCACTCGCGCGCTGGTGTTAGGTGGCGGCTAGTCAGTCCGCCACGATGCTCACGCAAGAGCAGAGGGTCGCATTATTGGAAACTTACTTCGCGGTAACATCTTACAAGCGGTGCGTTGAGTTGTTCCACGAGAAGTTCCCTGATGTCCCTATTCCAGGGAAAACAACAGTTTATGACATTGTGAAACGTTTTCGTGAAACAGGAAGTGTTAATGAAAGGTCTCGAAACCGTCAGCCTGATGTGTTAACACCGGAATTTACGGAGCGTGTTCAGCAGTCTCTGCTGCGATCTCCCGGTAAATCACTTTGTCGGTTGTCTCAACAGCTTGGAGCATCTTATTCAACCTGCCACAGAGCCACTAAACGTCTGAGGTTGCGGCCATACAAAGTTCGAGTAGTTCAAGAACTGCGTCCTTCGGATTCAGAAAAGCGTGTCGCCTATTGTCAGTGGTTTAAGAGATTCACTCTTAACGATGTGAATAATAAGCTGAACAATACGTTTTTCAGTGATGTAGCATGGTTCCACTTAAATGGATATGTTAACAGCCAGAACACTCGCATTTGGGCTGCCAATAATTCTCACAAATTGCATGAGACCCAACTTCAGTCACAAAAAATTTGAGTGTGGTGTGCCATGTCTAGGCAGCGAATTGTTGGACCAATATTTTTTAACACAACTGTTACTTCAGTTGTTTATGCAGACATCATATAGCAATTTATAGCCATGCTTGAAGTGAATGAACGTTATTGCTGGTTTCAACAAGACGGTGCAACGTGTCACACCTCCAATGACACGATGACGATGCTTCTTGAGTTCTTCGATGATCGATTAATCTCTAACAATCTGTGGCCCCCACGCTCACCAGACCTGACTTCCCCCGATTTCTTTTTGTGGGGCCATCTTAAGGAGAAGGTGTACTGCAATAATCCGAGAACGCTGGAGGATTTAAAGAATAACATTACCGCTCCTGTAAGGGAAGTCACAGTTGATGTACTGAGACGAGTATCTGAAAACATGAGCCGTCGAGTCGATATGTGTTTACTACAAAATGGAGGACAATTTCAACATCTTTTATAAAGGTATTTAAATGTATTAAAACATTAAAAATGTATTAAAAATTTATTAAATGATATTGATATTAAATGATGTTGGTAAATAAGTGTTGGAGTTCTGACTTATTTGAATCACCCTGTACTTTACTTACTGTATTGCCGCTTTATTTTACACGTATTTACATCCTCGTATTTTAAACATCATTATTCACACATGATTGTACTTGCAGCTTTAGGCCATCGTCACATAAAAAATATTATTGTATTGCGACAGTACAAATAAGTGATGTACTGAGCATTGGATATAAAATTTTAAATATACCTAATAAACTGTAAATAATTAATAATATATTAGAAATAAGCATGTCAGGGATTCCAAGCTTGGCTCAGACAAAAATATGAACAGGTGTTTCGACCTGAATCGACGTGCACACACACACACACACAAATGTAACTGAAAGTGTGTACACCAGTATTTTGCTAGTGTGTGTGAACGCAGGTCTATGCAGGCGAGTTTACCACCCCAAGATGAATAATTGCATAATTACTGTTTTTCCGTAATTATTCGTAAACTATAATTAAAGAGTAAAATCCAAAAACACAATAAAATGTAAGAAAATTTACTAAATACTGTGTACGAAAACCATGTAAAAATGCCACACCGTACGAGTGTAATAGTGAAATAACTGTGTACAAATCGAAAGGGTTAAGTTGCAATGTCCAAAATTACAGTGAACATGTGTTGTAAAAATAGTTATAAGATAAGTATAAGAGTATACTTACAGGACTCTGCAATTCGCAGAAATATAAGAAATAGCGAAATTGACAAAGAGTGGGGGAACTGAATCCAGAGACAGTTTCTGACATGTCGATTTCGTACCACTGCAGGTGTCGACCAAGACATGGGTATAAATAGGACACACAAGCTACAGTGGTTCTCTTTCTTAAATCATCCACGGTGCAGCGGGAGCTTCTGCCCGTCCACACAGAATATTTAAATTTTTGTAAATAATTTCATCCTTCCAGTTACATACAGTTATGTAACTCGATTGTCAAACCAACTGTTTTTAAATAATAACAAATTTACATAAGAAGATCCACATAAGAAGATCCATTGACGTCAGAAACGGCACGAGGAGAAGTTCCAGAGAGCGAGTCAACGCTGGACAAGAGACAGAGTCGACGCTGGACAATAGGAGCGAGTCGACGCTGGACAAGAGGACGCTGGAGTGTGAGACGAGGACGACTACAGATGGATCAAATGATCGAGTATGATTGACGACAATAAGGTGATAAACAACTTATTTATCTCTTAATCGAACAATGAACTCAAAGACAATTAAAGACATTCTTGTTTTATTTAAAAGTAAGAGCCAATGTTTATTTTAAAGTAGAATTAAAATCATAGATATTTTAGAAATACGATTAACGTAACAAGAGCTCAAATTAGTATTGAAATAAAACGAATACAAAGCATTTAAATGAAAACAATTAGTGTTTGATATAAATCAGTACTGAGAAACAAAAGATAAATTCAATAACTATTAATATTTTGAGTAAATTAGAATATATAAAAAGATATTTAAATATTGATATTTTGAAACACATTAATTGACTGAGTAGTCTGAAAATGAGATTTTTCTTTAATACAATAATTAGTAGAATAGGGATGTATATAGCATAAGCCTTACGGCATAATAACAAATAATAACGAATGTTATAAGTCGAAGTAAGTGCTAAGTGCACAATTTTATTAATATCAAATAAATTTGAAATACCGTTACAAGTTACATAGAGTTCTTATTGCAGATACACCTGAAACCCAATTTAAATGCTATTTTGTTACATAATTTGTCAATCTTGAACGTGAGACCAGTCACGCCTATTTTATGTATATCGTATTGTTGCATATTAATTATCGCTTCCAACGTGGAGCATCACAAATGTAAATTATATTATATTTACAACGTTATATCGTTGCATAATATGGCGTCACAGATCGTGGGGCTCCGCAAACACAAATAAATTTATATTTGCAACGTTGTATCGTTGTAGTATATGTTAATAAAGTTTGTGGTTATTTTAATATGATAGAGTTTTAAGTGCATTCACTCTAAGGTGCATCTAATATAGATTTACAATATTTTTTGTGCAGAGTACGGATATCGATTTTATTTACCGGTAATTGAGAAGCAATATAGGCTTATCGGTTGTTGATTTTAAATTCCAAGAACCGTTATTTAAAATTGTTCAATATATTTACCTACGTGCGCTACGCCTCAGATGACAAATCTGACAGAGCTGGACAACACTCTCGAAATGGATTATTGTTCCATCACAATGAGCAGTGTTATCTGTTGAAAACACTCTACATTATGTATGATTGTAGATGACAGTAACTATCAGCTACTCGACAGAAAAGTAAACAACTGGTTTTTTTGTAGATATTCAGTATTACTTTTTACAAAGTGTCACAAAATCTTATTGCAATGTTATATTTATATTTTATACAATATTTAAATATTTAATAAATAAATATAGTTGGTATTGACCGACAGTGGTCACCAGCCATTTATTATTTGCAGACGCTTTGTTTTACTGCATAACTGCAGTATACATAAATGAAAAGAATCTCATGCTTGCTGCCACAATAGTGGTTGTACAAGCTTCCTTTGCGTCTTCAGATAGTATGACAACAGCATTTACTTCTCGGTTTTCTGTAGCCTTTCTTGTTGTAGCGGCAGTTTCTTTATTAGCTTTGATACGTACATGAATCGGATACCAAACAAAATAAGAGATGATGTTTTTATGCTGTCACTTACAGTAGCAAATAACGGTGCCAACGATCACCTACGGCAGTTACAAAACTCAGTGAATCCTTACATAAACAAATTTTATAACAGCGCGGTGTTTACAGTATCGAGAGACAGTCGTACTCCATACTGTTGAGCGGTGTATTCTTTCATCGCTTCAAGCAATATCCACGACTAGGTGGCACCCTCGACGACATATATACTACCCACCTCGCTCTCGTCTTCCATCATTCAACATATTCTTCTCTGACTGATCTGGGAAAGAGTCTCAGTTCAAATCCAGTGCACAACTTATTCCTTCCGACAATATAGTCTGCTAAACTTCCAGAGCGCCAACCCGTATGTGACGAGGCCTTGGACCATCGGCGGCTGGATATTTTAACGACAGGCTATATCGTTACACGTATGCTGTTTGGCCCAATAAACATACAACGGAAGTATAAATTTGCAAGTCCGTGTCTCGCAATCAAGAAGTGGTTTAAGTGGTTCGGATATCTTAAGAAAATATCCACAAATGTTACCAATAATTGTTAACGTTTCAGATGTAAAAAAGGTATTTCCTGCTTTACAGTAGGCCTATAAGGTTTTTTACTACGAAAGTATTTATAGCGCTGTGCATTTTTCGTTTGATCAATCCGGGTTGTTTAGCTGAGGAGAACGGCGCTGGATCGTAAACAACCAAGGACTTCCCAAATAATGATTCTGTATCCTCAAATATACCATTGATTGCTGTAGTAATTAAGAGTCCGTCTTTTGGCCTCCTGTGGGTCGGAAAATCATTGCCCGAATCGACTTTGGAAAATCCTGACACTGAGAAAGGTGCAGGTGAATTTTGGCAGATATCTCGGAACAACTAATCATGTAATTTTCATCTAATCCTTTATCTAAGTCGAACAGTACAGAAACTATGTTTTCCCATCAATAAAACTGTCTTGAAATGCGTACTCCAGATGTAGCAGTTGATCAAGAGTAGAATGTTTTTTCCTGTACTTAAACTTGTGATGTGCGTTTTAGTAGGCCGCGTTTTCAAGACAACAGATGAGGAAGTTGTTAACCATCCTCAAACAACTCGTGAAGGATATTGGATTTTACGTCTCTGGCTTAAGGGCATACTTTCCAGATTTTAGAAGCTGGTTGAAGATCACTTTTTTCCAGAGTGTAGTCACTCAACGAGATCTTTTGGACCTTCAGCCCGCCGTGTGTTTCCTGTAAATAGGTATACCGTCATCTTCAGAGGCTGTAGCAGAGGCTTTACATGTTCCTCGGTTATCCTAGCAGAACCAGCTGTGATGTTGTGTGCGTACGTGACTCCTAACGTGAGTCAACGAGGCTATTCCAGACCATACTTGTCGGCGCACTGTGTTCAAGGCCACAATAAATTACGTTGTAGTGTTTTTGAGTAGTGTTGACGCGTGTTATTTATTATTCTGGAATACTTGTGCTATGTATTTAAACAACGACAGCTTCCGCTTAGTGTCAGCCTTACGTCGGAAATTACTCAGTTCAGTTTTATGTCGGGCGATTTACACAGTGCGTCTCAAGCGGTGTATTAGCGAAAAGTGATTATAGTGCGGAATGCTTCATAGTTGACATTAGTATTTGTGCGGACCGAAGAACTTGAATTACTGTGCGAGTATAATCTTGTTAAATAATTTGTTGATTACAAACCGTTAATTGTGATAATTAAATCTGTTTTTTAGCGACTTCATTAGTGTCTTATATTTTGTTTTCCACTCTACCGTACTACGATCAATTAGACCGTCGTAACGGTATTTTTCTTTTAAAAGTTTTTAATTTGGCGTACATCAAAATTCTTACAGTCAGGGGATTCAATTTCATATACTCATTTCATATACTCCATTTAAATTATGAATTAATGTGTGTGCTTTAGGTGTGATTCATCAAAATCTGTCTTATTTCTGTTATAGTAATTTTTATATGTATGTAAAATTAATATATTAAATAGTTCTATTTGTTTGTGTGTTTTTATAGAAAGAATTATTTAGCATTTTTTATTAATTTCAAAACTAACCAAAAAATTGTAAATGATTCTTGATTAACTTAAAAATTAATCAAAAATGCTAAATAATTCTTTCAATAAAAACACACAACAGAATCAGAATAATAAATATTTTGACAAAATCGAACCTAAGCTCGTAAATTGTAACCTAATAAGCACGTAAGCACGTAACCTACTAGAGTATATAAAATTGAATGGCCCGACTGTAACAAATTTTATGTAGTCCTAACTAATAAAACGTTTAAATGGGAAATGTATACAACACCGTGATTCATTTTTAAAAACCAGACACATACAAATCAAATTTAGCTACAAACCCCATCAAGATAAACACACATTTTAAAATCTAAATATCACTTTATTAAAACACATTTCCAAACATCCAAAAATAACCTTATGGGAAAATTTAAAAATATTTAAACATAAAACAAGTAATAAATTAATGCCAGAACAAATTCAGATTAATAAGAAAAATTATAACATTTTCAACATTGTTAATTTAATAAAATAATAAATATTTACATTATGCTTTACAAATTATTATAAAACGTATTTTTACATAAATATATGAAATATTAAATGTTGTCTACGTATAAGACAGCAGTTTTGAACAATTGATTTAAAATGTTTAATTTGTTAAGTTACTTATATATCTGATGATGATAGTTAAATACTACCAAAACACTATAATATTCACAAAATATTAAAAAAATTTGTTTGTAAAAAATGTATTATTATTGTTATTATTAATATAAAAATTATTTACTACATTAAAAAACTAAACAAATTACAAAGGATTTATGAGGGAGAGGTGCCGTATTTAAAATTAATTTTGTAAATGTAATTTTCGAAACCCAGACAGAAATAAAATTGATGTTAGAATCGTTTTTTATGACATGTAGTCTAACTAAAAACAGGATATTTACTCTAGTATGTCTGTTTAGGATTAAAACTTAATTAAAATTGCAAAGTCAAGAATATCGTTCAGTAAAAACTGTAAGCTTCAAATTAAATAAAAAAAGTTTGTGATTACTACCGTATTGATTGTTTCCCCAAATAGCCTATGTTATATTTCTTAAACACACATTTATTTATTTAATTTCTCTTACCACCTTTCCTTCATGTCTGATACCACACATTTTTGGTATCTCTGGAAGTATAGAGATTACTGCTATATCACGTAATCTCCACGATATCGTTAATGTGGAACAACAAACGTTTGAATGATAGGTTTGGTGTTTACTGATTACCGCTACTAAGCTATAATCACAATTCTTTAAAATCTATCACGCACAACGGTGAGAGCAACATCACGTTCTACACAGAATAAAATTTCGCCAATAAAACGTTGATTTACATACTCCTTAAAACAATGTATAGCCTACGTACTAGACAACAATTACAAGGATGGGAAGGGAATATAAATAACAATAAAAGTAATATTTAAATTTAAATTTCATAAATAAGAACTTGGTAGAGCTCCACAGATTCATTTTGTTTCCGTCACAATTCTTTCACTAGTTATGGCAGTCTCAGAGGCTAGTTTTGCACTCTGAAACTGCTGTAACAAGTGCAACAAATTGTTAAAAGAATAAAAAGTATCCGTAAAATTACAGCAAGTGTTTATGGATTATATTTAAATAATCTTAAATTGTTCTACCAAATGTCAAAATACTACCAGATTAGTAAAATGAATATCTAATTTTAATTTTGTTAGCAAAGCAGTAGAAGCCTAAATGTTTGGTGCCATCGTTTAAGAAAAATTTCAACATAAGTTACTTTTTGAAAACACAACTTTTGTAGAAAAGATACATAAATATGTAAGTATGTTCTTCAGCGAGGCACCTGAAGCAATGTAAAAGTTGTTCTAACGTGTAGTAATGTGTAAGGTTCTAGTTTTTGTATATTTTTAGACACTTGTCCTTTGATTCACACTTAACAAATATTTTCATAAAAGCATGAGAGCTGATAGTTATGCATGACACAGCAGATAAGTATCACGCAACTGTAAACTATATACATTATTTTTATGTCCAGCAAACACTTCAGCGGTGTGTTGCGGAAGCAGTAAATTCAAGAAATTGTAGTGCAGACATGGAAGACATGAGACAATTTAAGTGAATTTTGTGAGGGTTAATAGTACCCATGTACAAAAGGAAGAAGACCTTTCGTAGGCCTATGTGTCAGTCTCCGGGGCGTTTCGATCCCCCGTGTGTTATATTTAAAATGTTTTCCATTACCCTCAATAGTATAGTGGTGCCTATGTTGAAAGTAGACTTGGAAATTACCAATGACGTTTCCGCAGCAAGGGATCAACTATAGATCAACTTTTCTAACTTACCCGTTTGTGTCAGAGTTAAACTCTTTACAATAATGAGTGGGCTCAGCAGCCCACATAATTTGGTTATAATTGTGAGATGTGCATTTGTGAAGCCGGATGAGATTCGGGTGTTGCATCTCGGATGAGTTCAGTATAGGAGTTGGTCTAGAACAAGGTCTTTCACTGGCGTTTCTTCTGTTTAAATACTGCAATCAAGCTACAGTCAATGTTCCTGACATGAACCAAGGTGGGACTATCTTTAATAAAATGACACAGATAGTGAGCTGATCAGATAGTGTTGTAAATTGTTGGTAGTACTCTGCTTTGTATTAAAGAAACGCATTCCTACAAATGAAGAGGCACGAACAGTAGGGCTTTAAAAAACTGTCAGTAAGACAAAAATAATGATGTCAAGAAGGAAGAGATGTGTGCAATACGAGTATCATTACGTGTTCGGTAATTACAGTTTTAAAGCTGTGCCTAGTTTTCACTACTTTGCTTGTACTATTATTGAAGACCTTGATGGAATGGAGAGAAGAATATCAGTTGGGAACAGAGTACAGTTTGCTTTGAATGATAAATTAAGTCGAGGAGAACCTAATGAACCTAGTCAACCCAGTTACACAGTCAACGAAGTTGAGGTTATATAAGATCTTAATTAGACCTGTCTTTGAGTATGGCAGTAAAGCATGTTCCCTTAACAGACCGACAGTGAGCTGCTGGACTTAGTTGAAATAAAATTGCTTAGGAAAATTATGTCCAGCATGTAAAAATGGGATAATGCTGCGGAGGAAAAGTAGAGTATTCTATTCATCATTGTAGATCTTAGCACCACCTGCTTTCTTAGGATACAAAGACTGAAGTGGCTAGATCATGTCCTAGAATGGAATACAGCAGAACAGTTAGAAACTATAAAACGGTTCCCCACGTGCAGTGCGACCTAGAAAACACCCTCTCAGTCGGTGGACAGACAGTGGCCTAAATGATCTCAAGCAGGTTATGAAACATCTCTCTTTCTCTGGATCAGTTCAATCGATGACAGTCTTTTATCAGACCAAGAGCAGTTAGATGCTTCTGTTGCGAAAATGAAGTAGGAAATGAGAGCTGATTGATTTTCATAATAATTAGAAGTTATAACAAGTAAGTTTTCAATCATACTGTTAAAGAGATGGCTAAGCAAAATAGATGCAAACCGCTAAATCAGTGTGTAGTAAACGTAATTGTCATATCGTTCATTGATCCAGCAACTGCCGTGTGGAGAATGCTATGTAATGTCATTCCACATAATAGTGAGAGGGGGGTACATTTGAACTGGGGGCACATTTGAACAGTGTCTATTTCTCACACTTATCTAATACAATAATTTAACTATTTTACCAGTATGTTGGTAACACTACATCCTACAAACCTATTCAGTCAGCAGCCATTTTGCTTGCAGTTGAAAACATTTGTTTAAAGAAGTCTGTTTTAGACACATTTTTGTGACTCTCGAAGCTTGAATTTATAAGAGTCTGGTGAATTCAAGAGAGTGTAACAACATTGTAACGAGGTGCCCATTAAAAGTAAGTTTAATTCTTAATATTTATATGTACTCAGTTGTATGGTTTGCTTAACGTCAATTATATGCAAGTCACTTTTGTTTTAGAATGTCTTAGGGGGTACATTTGAACATGGCATGTGGGGCACATTTGAACATGTTCAAAACTGCCTCTTAATGACATTTTTGTATTAAAATAACATTAATTAAAATACAAATTTTGTCTGAAAACAGGCGAGCAGGTAGATAGCGAATTAACCCCAATCAAATATAGAAACAAATAGGATACAACAACCGAAGTCGGACCATCTAGACCTTTTAATGAAACCTGTACACCAGAAAGTACCCGGCCATATCCTTTGTCAGTAATGAAGGAAAAAAGAAATGGAGATACACCAAGAAGAGGAAGGAAGAAAGATAAATCTAGAATTCTTACTTCTACAACAGAAAAGAATAAAATTATGGCTGAAACTGATTGAAGGTTAAGAAAAGTTCAGAAATTTCAATCGAGTGTATTTCTTAAAAATCAGCAGTCAAAAAGAAGACTTTGTGAAAAAGAACCAGAATCTAGCAGTGATGAATTCTTTGAAGAATCAAGTCATGTTGAAAATGAAGACGTACGTGGTAAAGAACATGATATGATTTCAGAGAAGAAAGTAAACTTCAAAGATTTTAAGTAAAGGATTATGTTTTAGTCAAGATTGCTACGAAAAAGAAGATTATTTATTACATTGGAGAAGTGTTAGACAAAGATAAGGGAGAAAGTGTTGTTAAATTTTTAAAGAAAAGCACAGACAGTGTCACATTTTTTTTTCCTGAAAAAGAAGATAAGTGGACAGTTGAAATATCTGACATAGTAGCTGTGTTGCCACAGCCTATAAGAGGTACAACTTAACGATCAATGTAACTGATGACTTTCAAAGTAAATCTAAGCAACTTTAGATTGGGTTAGGTCAGTTGACCGTTGTTTATTAAGTACAATTTAATAAACTTTGCTGTTGTCTTTGTTAAAAACAATTTATTAAGAGCTAGTTTTTATTATAACTAGAATTAAATATTAATACACTACTGTATTTCAATAATAATCCAGCTTTTTATCAAATTAAGAAGTTAATCTAATATGAAGTATGTTTAGTTGAAGAAAGGTTTTGATGTGAATTATAGTTTAGGCCTATAGTTGCTTGTTATTCAATTCCATCAGTATTTCAATTTAAACCGGTTGGTTTTTCAAAATACTGTTTACATTAAAAATAACAAGTTTATTAAAATGAATTAAAATAATTATGTTTATAAATCTGTATTGTTGCTGTTTTTGACTTTATTTTGTTTTTATGTTTAGTTATTGTTTTTGATATTTCCTTTGCCACTAACGGAGTAACGTAAATTTGAAAAGTAAACAAAATTTTACTGTTTTATTTATAAAATGTCAAAGAAATTAAAAAAATTTTCAAATTAATCATATTGTTCAAACGTGCCCCATGCTCATTCAAATGTGCCACACTATGGGGCAGGTTTGAACAAAAAACTATAGTTATAAAAAACTTATAAAAAATTAGTTATATTGTAATAATTTATTATTTTGTTTTACAATCTTATACAACAATAAATGAAGTGTTTGCAACGCATAACAGAATTGTTTTTTAGCCCTTGGTCTTGATTACAGAAAAGAAATAATAAAAAGTGTTTAAATGTGCCCCCCTCTCAACTAGTTATTTAAATATGAATAAAATAATGCAATTTTAAAATTGCACTATTGCATTTTAAAATTGTTCCAACTGCAAATAAAATAAAATAAATTGTTATGGTCAACAAGAGAAGCACAGTGTAAATTGGTGTTGATAACGCTTCGCAAGTGGCACATAACACAAATAATCTACTGCTTGTTACAGTTTTCCTATCACGTTTCTCTTGCAGTAACTAAGTACGGGAAAATTGGTTAAAAACACAACCTTTTTTTGAAGTTGTTATTTGCAATATCAAATAATAATAAGAAATCTGTTGCGTAAAATAATTTTAGACTAATGGTAATAGTCATCTGTAAACAACATGTTTTAAATAGTAGACCTTTTATTTTAGCTTCAAGCACCTCATTCAAATAGTTTGTAAGTTTCAACCCAAAGATGTAGAGTTTTATCTTTATAATAGTTTAAGATATTTGCTTACAAAAATACATAAAAGTTCCCTTCCGAAAATGTCACGCAACACTGATATCTGCTTTGAAGAAGTGCAAAATTCAGTGAAGTCATTGTCGGAGAGAATTTGTTGCTGAAGAATTATTATAGACTACTAATAAAGTAATTATAGAAGTAAGTTTATTTTTAAGTTTTGATAAATGACTTTTACAATATATTTCCTACTTTGTATGATGGATAACTAATTAACTTTCTTATTTTAACGTACATTCTGTACAAGATTTCCTACATTGAACAGTACAGTCTAGTGTATCTGATGTCTTTATATTATTGTGGTAAAGACTGTGTTAAAAACGTTTATGGTATTGTTTACGACATTATACTTCATTCAATACATTTTCAGGTTATCAAATTTGTATTATAATATCTTCTACCCTATCCAATAAATAAAAAAATATTTACATGAAGGACAATACTGTGTACAGACGTAAGAAATACAAAAGCCTACGACCATATAAAAACAAGAGTTAAATGTAACGCTGTGCAACTAACCTCACTAAACAAACAAAAATTAATTATACATGACACGGGGAATTCACAAATAGCCGTTTATAAACTATACAATAAATATTTTCCTATTTAAATAAATATTTGTAATTTAAAAGGAAAACTAGTTATTATTTTACGATAGTTTAACGTTCCCAGGCAATCGAGCACTTTAGCAAAAAGCAAGTACATTTTAAACTCCATTCCAAAAAGTAAACAATAAGATTCCTTTAAATCTTATACGTAAATTACCAAAATATGGGTGAACGTACACCGCCCTTGGGATTTGCATATACGGTGTACGGAATTTGCTTAAACATCGGTGTAAACACTCATTTAAAAACAAAACAGAGATACGTATGCAAAATACGAGACAATATCAACACCAGTTTTAACGTGGAATAAACCATTCTCAGTAATTCTGTCACACTTTGACAAAAAACGGTCTCGCACAAACACACTAATTGTTTCGATGAGTATGTAAATATATGATATGAAATAAGCGAAATACGAGAAATAATCCACAATTTTTAAAAATACAAAAAATTGATACGTTTTGTATATAGAACAACTTTTGTAGAATTCTAAACAACGTTGAACGTGAGAAATATCGGGTATTTGTTAAAAAAGGTGAGATATACAGTCATATTTAATAACAATTTGAAAACACACACACACCAACAGTGTCAGTAGTCATAACGTTCTAAAATTTACCAATAATAGTAGTCCTCTCTTCATGGATATGAATTTTTTTACGTTTTAAACTGTTAAACTAGGGAACTATAAAAATGTAAAATTCTAATATTTTCCAAACAGGCTTAATTAATTACATTCAAAAATTTGATAGAGTTAGTTCTGTCAGTTTTCCTGTTTAACTGAAATATTTTTTAAAAAGTGAATCTTTGAATCTTTTTTTCTTGTTTTACAGATTAACGTACACTGAAATGGTAAAGCATGCATAGCCTGTGACATGTTATATTGTATATTGTAACATATACACACTGTGTATTATAGCATAAAGCGAATACCAAAAAGACATCACGTAATATTCCATTTAAATTTTAGATAAATAATAAGATTTTATACCTAGGTCAGACGGGTTGTTTTCTAATATCTTAGTTGTATACTAACACAAAATATTAAAAGCTTTATAAAAAAGCCTAAAAACGTGATTAAGTTACTAAAAGGTAGATTCTCGTTGAATATTTTATATTTTCCTTCAAAATCGTATGCAAACGCATGTGACTAATAAAGCCACATACTTACATCGAGACACAAGAATCGGTTCGACGTTGGCAAAGTTAACACAAACGAATCTGAGGTAAATGTACAAGGGTTGACGTTTTGATATTTCAGAGTTTCATACGACAAAAGGAGTAGAAGAAAAATGTTACATATTTTTCACGTGGATATGTGTGTGTATGTGTGTGTGTATTGTAATATTACTCATATTATCAAATGTATGAATGTGTGTAGTATCTTAGCTAATGTCTTCTAGTCTTCGTTATGCTCTCACTGTTGGTCTTCACTTTTGTAATAAAACCATAATATAATTGTAATTGTAGTAGTGTTCTGGTATAATATTACCCAGAATAATTTTTATGGTGTGTATGTGTAGTAGTGACGTTCCGCTCTGGGAATCGTCGATTTGTTAACGTTCCTGGTGTAACAATTTGAACATAAAATAAAAATTTAAAATTTATATTTATAAAAAAAAATAAATTCTGAAGAAATGTTTTCGGTGTATTTATGTTTTTGAAATTTAGGAATAAATCGAGGTTGTGGATTGTAATTATAATTATGTTGGTATTGTGTTTATTCTGGTAATAATTTTCCGTTCTGTAATTTTGTTAAACAGACAATCCAGTTAACTTCAAGTTTAGGCGAAAACGGCTCTCTTCTTCTTACTCTTGATAGGTGATAGGTTCACCTATACTGCCTTTAAAGGTTATTTAGTTTTCTTGAGTAATTAACTGTTATGTCCTTTTATAATAAAAAACCAACTCCAAGTTACCAAAAAACAAAATCAACGTTTATTAAACAAAAATAATAAAGTTGGTCGATTAATTAATCGAGGTTACAATGCCGTATCGACTCGCTCAGGGCCGGTCGATATTAGAAATTTTATATTCATATTATAAAAGTAGGTTCTTTGAACGGTTATTAATATAAAAAGCCAGAGAAGGTCAGGGACATGAAAGTATAACACTTACAATTCAAAAAATGTCTTAAATTTAAACAATACAATGGTAGTTATTAATAATAAAAGTTTATATATAATTTTATTCGAACCAGAATGCAGTCCACAGTCGTGTCTTATAGCGGTGATGATATTGGGTCAAAATGGCCGCCTGACGCATGCGCGTTGATAGCTTCTAATGTTGACGAAGTACTTGTTGGAATAAATATGTCCTTTCTTCGGTTAAATGTTCTTCGCAATTGTATATGATCTTCTGGGGTATAGTTTATTGTCACTGGTGTATGATGGAATAGTTCACTTGGTGTAAAAATGTTGTTAAATGGGTTTATCTACTGGTGTTTATGTGTGTCAGTTAACCTCTAATTTTCACTTGGTATTTGGTGCGATTTCAGTGTTGTTTCATTTAATTAGTTATATGTGATTCCGTTTATTGGCGTTATGTAGTTCACAGGTCAACTTCACCACTTCACAATAATTAAAATAGTTAAAAAATTTAATTTTACATAAAATGATTCCGAGCTCTGTTATATCGTAACAGCCATTAAAGGTTGGTTCTATCAAATATTCACATGAAGTGCTCTCTTCAAGGTATAATAATGAGCTGTCTGGATTTCCTTCGTCTCATGAAAATCTTAGCCTATATAATATATCTCATACATTGTTTCAAATCATCTTAACTTCCGACACATTTTAAAACCGTACATTATGCTCATAAAGTAATTTCGTTATTAGTTAACTGTTTGAAATATTAAATACATATTCGTTTTCACTATTCTATTCTACTTATTTTGATAGTAATTAAGTTAGTGTTACAAAGTTTTATCTGAAAATTATATTTCTTATAATTTTTTGGGAGGTAGGCCTAACATTATACTTCCTGTCTTCTAAGTAAATAATAGCCATTTTCCCTAATATAATTATTATTCTATTAAATCTGAAATTGATATAATTATCAATTCTCACTTATTTTATTGCAATTTAGTATATTAATGATGGTTTTTTAATACAATTCATTTGTATATGACTCCCCCTATGATAATGTCAGTGAATCTATTTCAATTTTAACTGGTATTTTATTAGACCAATAAATAATTTTACTCATATAATGACCATATCTTTAGCAAGCCTTATTTACATATTATTTAATATGTTGAGTTTATCTTGCCTAAATATTGTCAGTTTATCTGGCTTATAAGACTAGGTTTGTTAATTATTCTGCAGTTTAAATTCATTATATTGCCTAGATTTGATGTGTGGCTATTTGCAAATGTTTTATTAATGTAGTTATTTTATATCCTTCTCTGACTTTTGATTCTTTTATATTTGATTAAAAATTAATTCTTTGACTGGTATAACAGTAATTATTGATTGTATAAATAACATATAACACCTCTCTATATCAAAACTGGTGTTCTGAATAACATTGTTTTGTATATCACCTAATAACATAAATAAAAATATTCTATAACATCGGAATGATATCTATTTTTAGATAGGGCATTCCTAAATTAAAATGAACAATAAAATAACAAATTATAACACTAATATTTCTTATGAATAATCCTTACTTATCTAATTACTATATGTAATAGGAACCTAACATCCTGGTTACATATAATGGTTAACATCTTTTACCATTTCAACATTAACAGTTTGTTTTGTAATTCCCCATTTTACAAGACTTATGCCCCCTCTTTAAGTATAACCCTGGCTATCTAAGTTATATTCCATTCTATGGAATGTTCATACAGCTTTAGTAGCTTTTTATTAGTAATATTACTATTTCATTATCAAAGTAGACACTGTTCACAAAACTTAAAGTTTATTACTTTGTACTGCAACTCATGCACCTTTTTAAAGTTTATTAGTTATAATTTGATCACTTACACTTGTCTATGGTGAATTATTAATATATTTACTAGTCTTTTTCTAGTTTTTAACATGAAATATACAACCATGGGGGGAACTGTGAAGATTTGTTTATACAAACTAAACAATAACTTTTGAATGCACTAATATTTAATACTACTAACACTTTTAGTTTTTTGTCAGTTTTACAGTGATATGGTTTTTTGGGGTGTTATACTTTCTCTTTGGATATTCATTGATTTTGGGTTTTTTTTGTGGATCCTTCCCTATGGGGTTTTTGTTTTATATGGGTCGTCTCACTTCTTTCTTCTTTCTTCTTTAGATTTTTTTATTCTTCTTTCTTCTTTCTTCAGTAATTTTTGTTTTGACTATTCTTCCTTCTTCTTTCCTCAGTAGTAGTAGTTTTGGTTTATTCTTCTTTCTTCTTTCTTCAGTGGTTT
The DNA here is from genome assembly GCA_034769895.1 of Magicicada septendecula. Lineage (NCBI taxonomy): Eukaryota > Metazoa > Arthropoda > Insecta > Hemiptera > Cicadidae > Magicicada > Magicicada septendecula. The sequence goes on along the minus strand of CM068368.1, from coordinate 570,065,969 downwards.
TAATTAGTCTTCCTACTTCTTTCTTCAGTAGTGATTATTCTTCCTTCTTCTCTCTTCAGTAGTTGTAGTTTTGGTTTATTCTTCTTTCTTCTTCTTCAGTGGTTTTAATTAGTCTTCCTTCTTCTTTCTTCAGTAGTGATTATTCTTCCTTCTTCTCTCTTCAGTAGATTTGGTTGTTCTTCTTTCTTCTTTAGTTTTGGATTATTCTTCTTTCTTCTTTGAGTTTGGTTATTCTTCTTTCTTCTTTCTTCAGTAGATTTAATTGTTCTTCTTTCTTCCGTAGTTTTGGTTTTGATTATTCTTCTTTCTTCTTTCTTCAGTAATTTTAATTGTTCTTCTTTCTTCCGTAGTTTTGGTTTTGATTATTCTTCTTTCTTCTTTCTTCAGTAATTTTAATTGTTCTTCTTTCTTCCGTAGTTTTGGTTTTGATTATTCTTCTTTCTTCTTTTTTCAGTAATTTTAAATGTTCTTCTTTCTTCCGTAGTTTTGGTTTTGATTATTCTTCTTTCTTCAGTAGTAGTAGTTTAGGTTATTCTTCTTTCTTCTTTCTTCTGTGATTTTAATTCTTCTTCTTTCTTCTGTAGTTTTTCCCTGTGTATGCCTTTGTTTCTTCTTGTCTGGTTTCCTTGTCGGGGTATATTAATTGCCTGCTTCTATCTTACCTGGGTAATTTTGTTATTAACATTTTTAGTTTCCTGGGTTTTTAAATTCGTATTATATTATATTATTTGCAGAATTTTTCTTTATTTAACTTTTCTTGTGAATATATTATTAAATAGTGCATTTTAATCGATTCTCATTTGGATATTCCATATATTAGAGCTTTATTAATGATCATTGAGTAATGTGTTTGTGTGGATTATCTGTCACGCTACAGATTGCTCTCTTCCAGAAGTGATTAGTTCAGATCATACTTAGTTTGTCTGAAGTAATTGCTTATGACATTATATTATAAATTATATTTATTTACTTCCTTCACATTTCTAAAAACTTTTTCTTCTATATTTTTGAGCTTATCTATATTTCATTATTAACTGGATTCTTACTGATAGTAATATTCATCTGAGGTTCGTTATTTTTTATTTTTCCATTTTCTTCTTAACTTGTTTCTTTATCCTTGGGATATTTATTCCCTAACATTCCCTAATACGTTAGCTGGGGCAGTGTCCAGAGGGGCTCTGTAGGCTTCACACTCTGCTGGCCATACTACGTCATTTATTGATTACAGAGGTAAATCATCTCTGATCAATACATAATAATACTGCTGGACTTATCTCAGACAGTTATTAATAAAAATTATATAAGAATAGTCCACCTTATGACTATAAAAAAAAATTAAATATCTTTGGATATTTCACTTCGTATACGAACAGATCTATTAATGTTTCTATCTTAGTCAATTTCTATCTCAGTTATTTTTCTCAATGGTTAGCTCTGCTGGCATTTTATTTCTCCTTGTGGTTGGAAGCTGGTATAATATAATTATCACTCATTATTCAGTGTAAAGTTTTTAATTCTCTGTCATTTTTTGACTGTTATTACAATCTTTTTCTGGTCATTGGTAGCATATATTTTGTATTATATTTTTGTTCTTTTCTTAATTCTTATGAATCGTTCCACTAGTATTATGTTTTTGCAATTACTCTTATAATTGTACTTCTTATAATTGACATTTATTATATGATCATATTTTTCTTATGGATTTATTTATATATGGTTTTTTCTTTCTTTTTCAAAATTTGATTCTACTCTTGCTTTTTATCCAAATGCACTCTTAAATTATTAATTCCATATGTTTAATATCTCTGTTTATTTGACATAAAATTCTCATTAATTTTACTTCACAATAAGTTTATTCATTTAAATTGTATCAGTGGTTTGTATTGCCATTTCTTTATTCTTGAATGTTTTTTCAGAATTGGTCCCATATATAATTGTTTGTAATGTGTTATCCAAATTCTTTTTCTCTTGTTCATTTCTAAAAGTTGTTTTTAAGATAAGGAAGTAAGTTGTTCTTACTTGGGTTTTTGAATTTTAAAATTTAATTCAAAATTCATTTTCTTTTGTCCATAAATTGTTTCCTAAATGCTAGGTAGTAAGTTGTTCTTACTTGTTTTTAAATTTTGTGGTATTTAATTCAAAATTCATTTTCTTTTTGATTCATAAATATTTTCCTAAATAATAGGTTGTAAGTTGTTCTTACTTCTTTTTTGAATTTAGATATTTAATTCAAAATTCATTTTCTTTTTGATTCATAAATGGTTTCCTAAATAATAGGTAGTAAGTTGTTCTTACTTCTTTTTTGAATTTTGATATTTAATTCAAAATTCATTTTCTTTTTGATTCATAAATGGTTTCCTAAATAATAGGTAGTAAGTTGTTCTTACTTCTTTTTTGAATTTTGATATTTACTTCAAAATTCATTTTCTTTTTGATTCATAAATGGTTTCCTAAATAATAGGTAGTAAGTTGTTCTTACTTCTTTTTTGAATTTTGATATTTACTTCAAAATTCATTTTCTTTTTGATTCATAAATGGTTTCCTAAATGCTAGGTAGTAAGTTGTTCTTACTTGTTTTTAAATTTTGTGGTTTTTAATTCAAAATTCTTTTTTTTTTGATTCATAAATTGTTTCATAAATAATACGTAGTAAGTTGTTCTTACTTCTTTTTTGAATTTTGAGATTTAATTCTTTCTTCCTTAGCCTTCAATTACTCATAATATTTTTTCATAAATATGGTTAACATATCATATTATTACCCTAAATATGGTATTAGCTCTCTTCCATTTTCTTTATTTCAAATGTACTTCTTATAATTGTTTTTTCTTTTATATACCCAGGTTGAAGATTTTTATTTGGTTGGACAGTTGCTCATAATTTCTTTTTCTTTGACATATGTTTTTGGCCGTCGTCGGTTCTCCTGACATCCATTTCCTTTTTGTGGAGGTGTATGGTATTAGACTTAACCGTAGTCTGTCACTTCAGTTGCGCTCATTGTCCGGATGACCATAGTCTTCATCATCGTTCCGGTACTAGTGACATCTCTGGCCTTTGTCTTGTATTTCATTTTTCTAGCTGCTATTCCTTTGTTGGCTGCTAAGCTTATTCGGCTCCCTCTATCATAGTGTTTTATACACCAGTACGTCTCTGGTCCATCAATGATCAATGATACCATTGACAATCTACCATATATCTCCATCCCTGTTGTATTCCATTTACCTCTGATCACTTCCCAGTGGTAAACTACTGTCTGCTGGTAAACCATTTCTGAGATTACCATCAATCTACTTCCATAATTTCTGGAACTCACGATTTCTTCATTGTTGGTAATAGGGATATTATCATTATCAAATAAACCATGGTTCATCATTTCCATTTCTTCCTTTGTTTTCATTAATTTCTTTGGATGCCTCTTTCTCATTTCCTTTGGTTTCCCTTCCATATCCTTAGTATCTTCTTTGTTCCCGTTCGTTTTCTTTTCAGGTAACACTATCTCTGGCTCCATTGTTTTATTGTTTGGTATTTCCTTTCGTTCTGGTTTGTGTTGTCCAGTGTCTTATCCAATTCTTCATCCAAGGATGTGACGTTTTTATCTATTTCACTCAAACCTTCCTTCAAGATTTGTCTGTATTCTTTTCTATCCCTTCTTTCCTCTTCCCTGTCATCTTTCATTTCCTTATGCCATCGTCGGTTATCCTCCCTTAATTCTTCTCTTAACCGTTGGTAGTCCTCTCTTAACTCTTCCAACCTCTCCCCCATCTTCTCTTCCATTTTCTTGTTATTCTCCTCCAATTTTTCTTCCATCTTTTTGCTGGTTTCCTCCATTTTCTGATTAGTTTCATCAATTTTCCGGCTTAAAGATCGGTTGTCCTTCTTCAACTCTTCTTTTGTTGCTTCTATTTCTTCTTCCATCTTCTTACCGTTTTCTTCAATATCCTTCCTTAATTCTTCCTTCGTGGATTCTATGTTCTTATTTATTTCGTTCAAATTGTCCTTCAAGGACTGTTGGTCTTCCTTCCTTTCCTTACTATTTTTTTCTGTAGTAGACTCCATTTTCTTGTTCAAGTTTTCCTCGGTGGAATCCATTTTCTTATGCAAGTTTTCCTCCATTTTCTTGCTGTTTTCTTCCATGTCCTTCTTCAATTCTTCCTTCATCTTTTTGCTGTTTTCTTCCATTCTCATGAACATTTCCATTAATTTGTCCATTTTACTTTCTTCTGTAATTTTAGATCTTTCCACTTCTTTGTCTTGGACATCGACGTCCCCTGTTTGAGTGGGTACTTCGGGTTGTTTCTCTAGTGGTGCTGGTTGTTTATGTTCCCCCCGTTCTAATATCTTTTCCACGTCCTCCACTGGGGTCGCCTCCTTATCATCCATATCGAGTTCTTTCTCGGCCTCCGCCGCTCTCTTCTTTGATGTGGCACGACGCAGCATCTTCCCTGATTCCCTGGCTGGCTAACCGCTGCCAAGCTGAATTAGGAATTGGGTATGTAATTACAGTAATTTCAACCCCTAATTACAGCCCTTTAGTTGGACGCCAAATTTGTAATATTACTCATATTATCAAATGTAATAATGTGTGTAGTATCTTAGCTAATGTCTTCTAGTCTTCGTTATGCTCTCACTGTTGGTCTTCACTTTTGTGATAAAACCATAATATAATTGTAATTGTAGTAGTGTTCTGGTATAATATTACCCAGAATAATTTTTATGGTGTGTATGTGTAGTAGTGACGTTCCGCTCTGGGAATCGTCGATTTGTTAACGTTCCTGGTGTAACAATTTGAACATAAAATATAAATTTAAAATTTATATTTATAAAAAAAAATAAATTCTGAAGAAATGTTTTCGGTGTATTTATGTTCTTGAAATTTAGGAATAAATCGAGGTTGTGGATTGTAATTATAATTATGTTGGTATTGTGTTTATTCTGGTAATAATTTTCCGTTCTGTAAATTTGTTAAACAGACAATCCAGTTAACTTCAAGTTTAGGCGAAAACGGCTCTCTTCTTCTTACTCTTGAAAGGTGATAGGTTCACCTATACTGCCTTTAAAGGTTATTTAGTTTTCTTGAGTAATTAACTGTTATGTCCTTTTATAATAAAAAACCAACTCCAAGTTACCAAAAAACAAACACAACGTTTATTAAACAAAAATAATAAAGTTGGTCGATTAATTAATCGAGGTTACAATTCCGTATCGACTCGCTCAGGGCCGGTCGATATTAGAAATTTTATATTCATATTATAAAAGTAGGTTCTTTGAACGGTTATTAATATAAAAAGCCAGAGAAGGTCAGGGACATGAAAGTATAACACTTACAATTCAAAAAATGTCTTAAATTTAAACAATACAATGGTAGTTATTAATAATAAAAGTTTATATATAATTTTATTCGAACCAGAATGCAGTCCACAGTCGTGTCTTATAGCGGTGATGATATTGGGTCAAAATGGCCGCCTGACGCATGCGCGTTGATAGCTTCTAATGTTGACGAAGTACTTGTTGGAATAAATATGTCCTTTCTTCGGTTAAATGTTCTTCGCAATTGTATATGATCTTCTGGGGTATAGTTTATTGTCACTGGTGTATGATGGAATAGTTCACTTGGTGTAAAAATGTTGTTAAATGGGTTTATCTACTGGTGTTTATGTGTGTCAGTTAACCTCTAATTTTCACTTGGTATTTGGTGCGATTTCAGTGTTGTTTCATTTAATTAGTTATATGTGATTCCGTTTATTGGTGTTATGTAGTTCACAGGTCAACTTCACCACTTCACAATAATTAAAATAGTTAAAAAATTTAATTTTACATAAAATGATTCCGAGCTCTGTTATATCGTAACAGCCATTAAAGGTTGGTTCTATCAAATATTCACATGAAGTGCTCTCTTCGAGGTATAATAATGAACTGTCTGGATTTCCTTCGTCTCATGAAAATCTTAGCCTATATAATATATCTCATACATTGTTTCAAATCATCTTAACTTCCGACACATTTTAAAACCGTACATTATGCTCATAAAGTAATTTCGTTATTAGTTAACTGTTTGAAATATTAAATACATATTCGTTTTCACTATTCTATTCTACTTATTTTGATAGTAATTAAGTTAGTATTACAAAGTTTTATCTGAAAATTATATTTCTTATAATTTTTTGGGAGGTAGGCCTAACATTATACTTCCTGTCTTCTAAGTAAATAATAGCCATTTTCCCTAATATAATTATTATTCTATTAAATATGAAATTGATATAATTATCAATTCTCACTTATTTTATTGCAATTTAGTATATTAATGATGGTTTTTTAATACAATTCATTTGTATATGACTCCCCCTATGATAATGTCAGTGAATCTATTTCAATTTTAACTGGTATTTTATTAGACCAATAAATAATTTTACTCATATAATGAACATATCTTTAGCAAGCCTTATTTACATAGTATTTAATATGTTGAGTTTATCTTGCCTAAATATTGTCAGTTTATCTGGCTTATAAGACTAGGTTTGTTAATTATTCTGCAGTTTAAATTCATTATATTGCCTAGATTTGATGTGTGGCTATTTGCAAAAAATGTTTTATTAATGTAGTTATTTTATATCCTTCTCTGACTTTTGATTCTTTTATATTTGATTAAAAATTAATTCTTTGACTGGTATAACAGTAATTATTGATTGTATAAATAACATATAACACCTCTCTATATCAAAACTGGTGTTCTGAATAACATTGTTTTGTATATCACCTAATAACATAAATAAAAATATTCTATAACATCGGAATGATATCTATTTTTAGATAGGGCATTCCTAAATTAAAATGAACAATAAAATAACAAATTATAACACTAATATTTCTTATGAATAATCCTTACTTATCTAATTACGGTATGTAATAGGAACCTAACATCCTGGTTACATATAATGGTTAACATCTTTTACCATTTCAACATTAACAGTTTGTTTTGTATTTCCCCATTTTACAAGATTTATGCCCCCTCTTTAAGTATAACCCTGGCTATCTAAGTTATATTCCATTCTATGGAATGTTCATACAGCTTTAGTAGCTTTTTATTAGTAATATTACTATTTCATTATCAAAGTAGACACTGTTCACAAAACTTAAAGTTTATTACTTTGTACTGCAACTCATGCACCTTTTTAAAGTTTATTAGTTATAATTTGATCACTTACACTTGTCTATGGTGAATTATTAATATATTTACTAGTCTTTTTCTAGTTTTTAACATGAAATATTCAACCATGGGGGGAACTGTGAAGATTTGTTTATACAAACTAAACAATAACTTTTGAATGCACTAATATTTAATACTACTAACACTTTTAGTTTTTTGTCAGTTTTACAGTGATATGGTTTTTTGGGGTGTTATACTTTCTCTTTGGATATTCATTGATTTTGGGGTTTTTTTGGGGTTCCTTCCCTATGGGGTTTTTGTTTTATATGGGTCGTCTCACTTCTTTCTTCTTTCTTCTTTAGATTTGGTTATTCTTCTTTCTTCTTTCTTCAGTAATTTTTGTTTTGACTATTCTTCCTTCTTCTTTCTTCAGTAGTAGTAGTTTTGGTTTATTCTTCTTTCTTCTTTCTTCAGTGGTTTTAATTAGTCTTCCTTCTTCTTTCTTCAGTAGTGATTATACTTCCTTCTTCTCTCTTCAGTAGTTGTAGTTTTGGTTTATTCTTCTTTCTTCTTCTTCAGTGGTTTTAATTAGTCTTCCTTCTTCTTTCTTCAGTAGTGATTATTCTTCCTTCTTCTCTCTTCAGTAGATTTGGTTGTTCTTCTTTCTTCTTTAGTTTTGGATTATTCTTCTTTCTTCTTTGAGTTTGGTTATTCTTCTTTCTTCTTTCTTCAGTAGTTTTAATTGTTCTTCTTTCTTCCGTAGTTTTGGTTTTGATTATTCTTCTTTCTTCTTTCTTCAGTAATTTTAATTGTTTTTCTTTCTTCCGTAGTTTTGGTTTTGATTATTCTTCTTTCTTCTTTCTTCAGTAATTTTAATTGTTCTTCTTTCTCCCGTAGTTTTGGTTTTGATTATTCTTCTTTCTTCTTTCTTCAGTAATTTTAAATGTTCTTCTTTCTTCCGTAGTTTTGGTTTTGATTATTCTTCTTTCTTCAGTAGTAGTAGTTTAGGTTATTCTTCTTTCTTCTTTCTTCTGTGATTTTAATTCTTCTTCTTTCTTCTGTAGTTTTTCGCTGTGTATGCCTTTGTTTCTTCTTGTCTGGTTTCCTTGTCGGGGTATATTAATTGCCTGCTTCTATCTTACCTGGGTAATTTTGTTATTAACATTTTTAGTTGCCTGGGTTTTTAAATTTGTATTATATTATATTATTTGCAGAATTTTTCTTTATTTAACCTTTCTTGTGAATATATTATTAAATAGTGCATTTTAATCGATTCTCATCTGGATATTCCATATATTAGAGCTTTATTAATGATCATTGAGTAATGTGTTTGTGTGGATTATCTGTCACGCTACAGATTGCTCTCTTCCAGAAGTGATTAGTTCAGATCATACTTAGTTTGTCTGAAGTAATTGCTTATGACATTATATTATAAATTATATTTATTTACTTCCTTCACATTTCTAAAAACTTTTTCTTCTATATTTTTGAGCTTATCTATATTTCATTATTAACTGGATTCTTACTGATAGTAATATTCATCTGAGGTTCGTTATTTTTTATTTTTCCATTTTCTTCTTAACTTGTTTCTTTATCCTTGGGATATTTATTCCCTAACATTCCCTAATACGTTAGCTGGGGCAGTGTCCAGAGGGGCTCTGTAGGCTTCACACTCTGCTGGCCATACTACGTCATTTATTGATTACAGAGGTAAATCATCTCTGATCAATACATAATAATACTGCTGGACTTATCTCAGACAGTTATTAATAAAAATTATATAAGAATAGTCCACCTTATGACTATAAAAAAAAATTAAATATCTTTGGATATTTCACTTCGTATACGAACAGATCTATTAATGTTTCTATCTTAGTCAATTTCTATCTCAGCTATTTTTCTCAATGGTTAGCTCTGCTGGCATTTTATTTCTCCTTGTGGTTGGAAGCTGGTATAATATAATTATCACTCATTATTCAGTGTAAAGTTTTTAATTCTCTGTCATTTTTTGACTGTTATTACAATCTCTTTCTGGTCATTGGTAGCATATATTTTGTATTATATTTTTGTTCCTTTCTTAATTCTTATGAATCGTTCCACTAGTATTATGTTTTTGCAATTACTCTTATAATTGTACTTCTTATAATTGACATTTATATATGATCATATTTTTCTTATGGATTTATTTATATATGGTTTTTTCTTTCTTTTTCAAAATTTGATTCTGCTCTTGCTTTTTATCCAAATGCACTCTTTAATTATTAATTCCATATGTTTAATATCTCTGTTTATTTGACATAAAATTCTCATTAATTTTACTTCACAATAAGTTTATTCATTTAAATTGTATCAGTGGTTTGTATTGCCATTTCTTTATTCTTGAAAGTTTTTTCAGAATTGTTCCCATATATAATTGTTTGTAATGTGTTATCCAAATTCTTTTTCTCTTGTTCATTTCTAAAAGTTGTTTTTAAGATAAGGAAGTAAGTTGTTCTTACTTGGGTTTTTGAATTTTAAAATTTAATTCAAAATTCATTTTCTTTTTGATTCATAAATGGTTTCCTAAATAATAGGTAGTAAGTTGTTCTTACTTCTTTTTTGAATTTTGATATTTACTTCAAAATTTATTTTCTTTTTGATTCATAAATGGTTTCCTAAATAATAGGTAGTAAGTTGTTCTTACTTCTTTTTTGAATTTTGATATTTAATTCAAAATTCATTTTCTTTTTGATTCATAAATGGTTTCCTAAATGCTAGGTAGTAAGTTGTTCTTACTTGTTTTTAAATTTTGTGGTTTTTAATTCAAAATTCATTTTCTTTTTGATTCATAAATGTTTTCCTAAATAATAGGTAGTAAGTTGTTCTTACTTCTTTTTTGAATTTAGATATTTAATTCAAAATTCATTTTCTTTTTGATTCATAAATGGTTTCCTAAATAATAAGTAGTAAGTTGTTCTTATTCTTTTTTGAATTTTGATATTTAATTCAAAATTCATTTTCTTCTTGATTCATAATTGTTTCATAAATAATAGGTAGTAAGTTGTTCTTACTTCTTTTTTGAATTTTGAGATTTAATTCTTTCTTCCTTACCTTCAATTACTCATAATATTTTTTCATAAATATGGTTAACATATCATATTATTACCCTAAATATGGTATTAGCTCTCTTCCATTTTCTTTATTTCAAATGTACTTCTTATAATTGTTTTTTCTTTCATATACCCAGGTTGAAGATTTTTATTTGGTTGGACAGTTGCTCATAATTTCTTTTTCTTTGACATATGTTTTTGGCCGTCGTCGGCTCTCCTGACATCCATTTCCTTTTTGTGGAGGTGTGTGGTATTAGACTTAACCGTAGTCTGTCACTTCAGTTGCGCTCATTGTCCGGATGACCATAGCCTTCATCATCGTTCCGGTACTAGTGACATCTCTGGCCTTTGTCTTGTATTTCATTTTTCTAGCTGCTATTCCTTTGATGGCTGCTAAGCTTATTCGGCTCCCTCTATCATAGTGTTTTATACACCAGTACGTCTCTGGTCCAACAATGATCAATGATACCATTGACAATCTACCATATATCTCCATCCCTGTTTTATTCCATTTACCTCTGGTCACTTCCCAGTGGTAAACTACTGTCTGCTGGTAAACCATTTCTGAGATTACCATCAATCTACTTCCATAATTTCTGGAACTCACGATTTCTTCATTGTTGGTAATAGGGATATTATCATTATCAAATAAACCATGGTTCATCTTTTCCATTTCTTCCTTTGTTTCCATTAATTTCTTTGGATGCCTCTTTCTCATTTCCTTTGGTTTCCCTTCCATATCCTTAGTATCTTCTTTGTTCCCGTTCGTTTTCTTTTCAGGTAACACTATCTCTGGCTCCATTGTTTTATTGTTTGGTATTTCCTTTCGTTCTGGTTTGTGTTGTCCAGTGTCTTATCCAATTCTTCATCCAAGGATGTGACGTTTTTATCTATTTCACTCAAACCTTCCTTCAAGATTTGTCTGTATTCTTTTCTATCCCTTCTTTCCTCTTCCCTGTCTTCTTTCATTTCCTTATGCCATCGTCGGTTATCCTCCCTTAATTCTTCTCTTAACCGTTGGTAGTCCTCTCTTAACTCTTCCAACCTCTCCCCCATCTTCTCTTCCATTTTCTTGTTATTCTCCTCCAATTTTTCTTCCATCTTTTTGCTGGTTTCCTCCATTTTCTGATTAGTTTCATCAATTTTCCGGCTTAAAGATCGGTTGTCCTTCTTCAACTCTTCTTTTGTTGCTTCTATTCTTTTGTTGCTATTTTTTTCTGTAGTAGACTCCATTTTCTTGTTCAAGTTTTCCTCGGTGGAATCCATTTTCTTATGCAAGTTTTCCTCCATTTTCTTGCTGTTTCCTTCCATGTCCTTCTTCAATTCTTCCTTCATCTTTTTGCTGTTTTCTTCCATTCTCATGAACATTTCCATTAATTTGTCCATTTTACTTTCTTCTGTAATTTTAGATCTTTCCACTTCTTTGTCTTGGACATCGACGTCCCCTGTTTGAGTGGGTACTTCGGGTTGTTTCTCTAGTGGTGCTGGTTGTTTATGTTCCCCCCGTTCTAATATCTTTTCCACGTCCTCCACTGGGGTCGCCTCCTTATCATCCATATCGAGTTCTTTCTCGGCCTCCGCCGCTCTCTTCTTTGATGTGGCACGACGCAGCATCTTCCCTGATTCCCTGGCTGGCTAACCGCTGCCAAGCTGAATTAGGAATTGGGTAAGTAATTACAGTAATTTCAACCCCTAATTACAGCCCTTTAGTTGGACGCCAAATTTGTAATATTACTCATATTATCAAATGTAAGAATGTGTGTAGTATCTTAGCTAATGTCTTCTAGTCTTCGTTATGCTCTCACTGTTGGTCTTCACTTTTGTGATAAAACCATAATATAATTGTAATTGTAGTAGTGTTCTGGTATAATATTACCCAGAATAATTTTTATGGTGTGTATGTGTAGTAGTGACGTTCCGCTCTGGGAATCGTCGATTTGTTAACGTTCCTGGTGTAACAATTTGAACATAAAATATAAATTTAAAATTTATATTTATAAAAAAAAATAAATTCTGAAGAAATGTTTTCGGTGTATTTATGTTCTTGAAATTTAGGAATAAATCGAGGTTGTGGATTGTAATTATAATTATGTTGGTATTGTGTTTATTCTGGTAATAATTTTCCGTTCTGTAAATTTGTTAAACAGACAATCCAGTTAACTTCAAGTTTAGGCGAAAACGGCTCTCTTCTTCTTACTCTTGAAAGGTGATAGGTTCACCTATACTGCCTTTAAAGGTGTAGCATGACAGATAATAAACACAAATACATTACTCAATGATCATTAATGAAGCTCTAATATATGGAGTATCTAAATGAGAATCGTTTAAAATGCACTATTTACTAAATATATTCACAAGAAAGGTTAAATAAAGAAAAATTCTGCAAATAATATAATATAATACATATTTAAAAACCCAGAAGACTAAAAATGATAATAACAAAATTACCCAGGTAAGATAGAAGCAGGCAATTAATATACCCCGTCAAAGAAACCAGACCAGAAAAAACAAAGCTACTGAAGACAGAAGAAACAAAACTAATCAAAACTCAAAGAAGACAGAAGAACAATCAAAGCTACTGAAGACAGAAGAAAGAAGAACAAACAAAGCTACTGAAGAAAGAAGAATAATTAGAACTAAAGAAGAAAGAAGAATAATTAAAACTACTATTACTGAAGAATGAAGAAAGAAGAACAATCAAAGATACAGAAGACAGAAGAAGGAAGAATAATTAAAACTACTACTACCGAAGACAGAAGAAAGAAGAATAATTAGATCTAAAGAAGAAAGAAGAACTAATTAAAACTACTATTACTGAAGAATGAAGAAAGAAGAATAATTAAAACTAGAGAAGAAAGAAGAACAATCAAAGATACAGAAGACAGAAGAAAGAAGAATAATTAAAACTACTATTACTGAAGAAAGAAGAACAATCAAAGATACAGAAGACAGAAGAAAGAAGAATAATTAAAACTACTATTACTGAAGAAAGAAGAACAATCAAAGATACAGAAGACAGAAGAAAGAAGAATAATTAAAACTACTATTACTGAAGAAAGAAGAACAATCAAAGATACAGAAGACAGAAGAAAGAAGAACTAATTAAAACTACTATTACTGAAGAATGAAGAAAGAAGAATAATTAAAACTAGAGAAGAAAGAAGAACAATCAAAGATACAGAAGACAGAAGAAAGAAGAATAATTAAAACTACTATTACTGAAGAATGAAGAAAGAAGAACAATCAAAGATACAGAAGACAGAAGAAGGAAGAATAATTAAAACTACTACTACCGAAGACAGAAGAAAGAAGAATATTTAGAACTAAAGAAGAAAGAAGAACAATCAAAGCTAAAGAAGAAGGAAGAACAATTAAAACTCAAAGAAGAAAGAAGAATAATCAAAACTAAATCTACAGAAGAAGGAAGAATAAAGAAGAACCAAACTCAAGAAGAAAGAAGAATAATTAAGACGACCCATATAAAACAAAAACCCCATAGGGAAAAAACCCCCAAAAAACCCCAAAATCAATGAATGCCCAAAGAGAAAGTATAACACCCTAAAAAACCATATCACTGTAAAACTGACAAAAAACTAAAAGTGTTAGCAGTAGTAAATATTAGTGCATTCAAAAAGTTATTGTGTAATGTGTATGAACAAATCTTCACAGTTCCCCCATGGTTGAATATTTCATATTAAAAACTAGAAAAAGACTAGTAAATATAGTAATAATTCACCATGGAAAAGTGTAAGTGATCAAATTATAAATAATAAACTTTAAAAGGGTACATGAGTTGCAGTACATAGTAACAAACTTTAAGTTTTGTGAACAGTGTCTACTTTGATAATGAAGTAGTAATTTTACTAATAAAAAGCTACTAAAACTGTATGAACATTCCATAGAATGGAATATAACTTAGATAGCCAGGGTTATACTTTAAGAGGGGGCATAAATCTTATAAAATGGGGAATTACAGAACTAACTGTTTATGATGAAGTAGTAGAAGGTATTAACAATTATATATGGATCCAAATGTGGGGTTCCAATTAAATATAGCATTTAGATAAGTAAGGGTTAGTCATAAGAGATATTAGTATTATAATTGTTATTTTATTGTTCATGTTAATTTAGGAATGCATTATCTAAAATTAGATATCATTCCAATGTTGTAGAAATACTTTTTATTATGTTATTAGGTGATATACCAAAACAATGTTATTAAGAACACCAGTTTTATATATCTGGGTGTTATATTTTAATTGTATAATCTGTAATTACTGTTATGCCAGATCAGAGAACTAATTTTTAATCAAATATATCAGAGTCAGAAGTCAGAGAAGGAAATAAAATAATTACATTAGTAAAACATTCTGCAAATGGCCACAATTCAAATCTAGGCAATATAATAAAGTTAAAATGCAGAATAATTAATAAACCTAATCTTATAAACCAGGCAAACTGACAATATTTAGACAAGATACACCCAACATATTAAATACTATGCAAATAAGGCTTTCTAAAGATATGGTCATTATATGAGTAAAATTATTTGATTGTCTAATGAAATACCATTTGAAACTGAAATAGGTTCACTAACTTTATCAGAAGGGGAATCATATACAACTGAATTATGTGAAAAAACCATCATTAGTATACTAAATTGCAATAAAATAAGTGAGAATTGATAATTATACAAATTTCAGATTTCATAGAATAATAATTATATTAGTTAAAATGGCTATTATTTACATAGAAGAGAGGGAAGTATAATTTTAGGCCTACCTCCCAAAAAAATTATAAGAAATATGATTTTCTGATAAAACTTTGTAATACTAACTTAATTACTATCAAAATCAGTAGAATAGAATAGTGAAAACGAATATGTATTTTATATTGCAAACAGTTAACTAATAACGAATTTATTTTATGAACATAGTGTACTATTTTAAAACGTGTCGGAAGTTATGGCAATTTTTAACAATGTCTGAACTATATTATATAGGCTAAGATTTTCATGAGATGAAGGAAATACAGACAGTTCATTATTATACATTGAAGAGAGCACTTGACAGGAATATTTGATAAAACCAAACTTAATGACGGTTACGTATAACAAGAGTTCGGAATCAGTTTTGTGTAAAAATTAAATTTTTAACTATTCTAATCATTGTGAAGTGGTGAAGTTGCCATACGAACTACATAACACTAATAAACAGAACCACATATAACTATTTAAATGAAGAAACACTGGAATCACACCAAATACCAAGTGAATATTCGAGGTTAAACGGACACACATAAACACCAATTGATATACTTAATTAACAACATTTTAACACCAAGTGAATTAGTCCATATTACTACAGTGATATTAAACTATACACCAGAAGATAATATACGATTGCGAAGAAGATTTAACCGCAGAAGGGACATATTTATTCCATAAATACTCTGTCAGTGTTAGAAGGTGAACTCCGCGCATGCGCCAGGCGGCCATTTTGACCCAATCTCGTCATCTCAACTAGACAACTGTTTGCTGAACTGGGGTGAATAAAAATTATATATAAACTTTTATTAGTAATAATTACCATTATATTGTTTAATTTTAATACATTTTTAGAATTGTAAGTGTTATACTTTCTGACCCTGACCTTCTCTGGCTTTTTATATAATTAACCGTTCGAAGAACCTATTTTTGTAATACAATTGTAAAACTTCTAATATCGACCGACCCTGAGCAAGAACTCGATATGGCTTGTAACTTCGATTAATTAATCGACCAACCTTATTATTGTATTTAATAAACGTATTTGTCTGTTTTTTGGTAAATTGGAGTTGATTTCTCTTATAAAAGGACATAATCATTAATTAACCAAGAAAAATAGATAATCTTTAAAGGCAGTATATGCGAAACTACAACATTTCAAGAGTAAGAAGAAGAGAGCCGTTTTCGCCTAACTTGAAGTTAATTGGATTATCTTTTTAACAAATTTACCGAACAGAAATTTATTACCAAATTAAACACCTTACTATTATAATTATAATTACGATCCACAACCTCAATTTATTCCTATTATTAAGCACATAAATACCTCGAAAATATTTGTTCCGAAATTATTTTTTTTATAAATATAAATTTTAAAATTTATATTTTATTTCAATTTGCTACACAGCAAAATACACTTTATTTAATTGATGGTAATAACATCCCAATTACCAATAACAAAGACCAGGAACTTTACCAAATCGACGATTCCCAGTGCGGAACGTCACTACTGAACATACACACCATAAAAATTATCCTGGATAATATTATACCAGAACACTATACAATTACAATTATAGTAGGGTTGTATTACTAAAGCGAAGGTCAACAGTGAGAGCTTAGAAGACAAGAAGATATTAGCTACGTACTACACATATTATAAATTAAGCTATATTTGGCAATATCGTTTTATTACAAAATCAGCTAGCACAACCAGTGGGACTTACAGGAGAGCACAATCTACATACAGCAACCTTTTATTTATTTTATTATACCCACTCAATCATAGTTATATTACATAATTTGTCTTCCATCGCGGGGCTTGAAGAAACCAGAACTCATAGTAATATTACATAATTGGCGTCCAACTAAAGGGCTGTAATTAGGGGTTGAAAGGCGGTAATTACTTACCCAATTCCTAATTCAGCTTGGCAGCGGTTAGTCAGCCAGGGAATCAGGGAAGAAGATGCGTCGTGCCACATCAAAGAAGAGAGCGGCGGAGGCCGAGAAAGAACTCGATATGGAGGATAAGGAGGCGACCCCAGTGGAGGACGTGGAGAAAATATTAGAACGGGTGGAACGTAAAAAACCAGCACCACCAGAGGAACAACCCGAAGCGCACACACAAACAGGGGAAATCGATGTCCGGGAGGAACGAATAGAACAACCCGAGAAACCACCACGAGCAGAGAATAGTAGCATACAGGAGATGTTCAGGATAATGATGGAAAGGATGGAAGAAAACAAAGAAGAATTGAAGAAGGACAACCAATCTTTAAAAGAAGAATTGAAGAAGGATAACCAAGCAACATTAGAAGATTTGAAAAATGATAATAAACTGTTTAGGGAAAAATTAAGAGAGGACAGATTAAAAAGAGAAGAATTAAGAAAGGAGAGGACCAAGGAAATAAAATATGAAAGCAAACCAGAACCAGAAGAAGTACCAAATGATATAAGGCAGGAACAAGTAATGGTAGTACCTGAAATTGAAACTAACCGAAACAAAGAAAATATTAAACAAAAGAGAATGAAAAGAAGGCATCCAAAGAAATTAATGAAAACAAGGGAAGAAATGGAAATGATGAACCATGGTTTATTTGATAATGATAATATCCCTATTACCAACAATGAAGAAATCGTGAGTTCCAGAAATTATGGAAATAGATTGATGGTAATCTCAGAGATGGTTTACCAGCAGACAGTAGTTTATCACTGGGAAGGGACCAGAGGTAAACTGAGTAAAACATGGAGACTAGATCAGTTTCAGTGCAGGACTGGACAGTGTATTCCAGAAAGATGGAAGTATGACATTTTACCAGACTGTGATGACGGCACAGATGAATTACCAGAATGTGTTCCATTAGAGTACCATCCAGGACAGTTCCAGTGTACAGGTACACTAAAATGAATTCCTTCAGGGTGGATGTATGATGGTGAACCAGATTATGAGGCTTCAGATAAGAAAATAATTAATAATTCAAAAGAAGATCCTCACAGATATTTCTCATGCAATACCACATATGGACGAGAGAAGTACTGGTATATAAAACACTATGATAGAGGGAGCCGAATAAGCTTAGCAGCAAACAAAGGAATAGCAGCTAGAAAAATGAAATACAAGACAAAGGCTAGAGATGTCACTAGTACCGGAACGATGATGAAGACTATGGTCATCCGGACAATGAGAGCAAATGAAGTGACAGACTACGGTTAAGTCTAATACCATACACCTCCACAAAAAGGGACTGATGTTATGATAACCGGCAATGGCAAAAAACTATGTCAAAGAAAAAGAAATTATGAGCAATTGTCCAACCTAATAAAAATCTTCAACCTGGGTATTTAAAAGAAAAATAAGTATAAGAAGTACATTTGAAATAAAGAAAAGAAGAGAGCTAATACCATATTTAGGGTAATAATATGATATGTTAACCATATTTATGAAAAAATATTATGAATAATCGAATGTATGGAAGAAAGAATTTAAAAGTAAAAATTCAAAAATGAAGTAATGACTACTTACTACCTATTATTTAGAAAACAATTTATGAATCAAGAAGAAAATGAATTTTGAATTAAATCTCAAAATTCAAAAAACAAGTAAGAACACCTTACTACCTATTATTTAGAAAACAATTTATGGACAAGAGAAAATGAATTTTGAATTAAACCACTAAGTTCAAAAATGAAGTAATGACTACTTACTGCCTACCATTTAGGAAACAATTTATGAATCAAAGAGAAAAGGAATTTTGAATTAAATCATCAAAATTCAAAAACCCAAGTAAGAACAACTTACTACCTTATTTTAAAAACAACTTTTAGAAATGAACAAGAAGAAAAAGAATTTGGATAACACATTACAAACAATTATATATGGGACCAATTCTGAAAAACTTTCCAGAATAAAGAAATGGCAATACAAACCACTGATACCATTTAAATGAATAAACTTATTGTGAAGTGAAATTAATGAGAATTTTATGTCAAATAAACAGAGATATTAAACATATGGAATTAAAAATAAAGGAGTGCATTTGGATAAAAAGCAAGAGCAGAATAAAATTTTGAAAAAGAAAGGAAAATCTATATATAAATAAATCCATATGAAAAAGATGATCATACAATCAATGTCAATTATTAAAAGGACAATTAAAAGAGTAATCGAAAAAACATAATACTAGTGGAACAATTCACAAGAATTAAGAAAGGAACAAAAATATAATACAAAATATATGCTACCAACGACCAGAAGGAGATTGTGATAACAGTCAAAAAATGACAGAGAATTAAAAACTTTACACTGAATAAGGAGTGATAATTATATTATACCAGCTTCCAACCACAAGGAGAAATAAAATGCCAACAGAGCTAACCATTGAGAAAAATAACTGAGATAGAGATTCACTAAGATAGAAATATTAATAGATCTGTTCGTATACGAAGTGAAATATCCAAAGATATTTAATTTTTTTTTTATAGTCATAAGGTGGACTATTCTTATATAATTTTTATTAATGACTGTCTGAGATAAGTCCAGCAGTATTATTATGTATTGGTCAGAGATGATTTACCTCTGTTATCAATAAAGGACGTAGTATGGCCAGCAGAGTGAGATGCCTACAGAGCCCCTCTGGACACTGCCCCAGCTAACGTGTTAGGGAATTTTAGGGAATAAATATCCCAAGGATAAAGAAACGAGTTAAGAAGAAAATGGAAAAATAAAAAATAACGAACCTCAGATGACTATTACTATCAGTAAGAATCCAGTTAATAATGAAATATAGATAAGCTCAAAAATATGGGAGAAAAATTTTTAGAAATGTGAAGGAAGTAAAGAAATATAATTTATAATATAATGTCATAAGCAGTTACTTCAGACAAACTAAGTATGATCTGAACTAATCACTTCTGGAAGAGAGCAATCTGTAGCATGACAGATAATCCACACAAATACATTACTCAATGATCATTAATGAAGCTCTAATATATGGAGTATCTAAATGAGAATCGTTTAAAATGCACTATTTACTAAACATATTCACAAGAAAGGTTAAATAAAGAAAAATTCTGCAAATAATATAATATAATACAAATTTAAAAACCCAGAAGACTAAAAATGATAATAACAAAATTACCCAGGTAAGATAGAAGCAGGCAATTAATATACCCCGTCAAAGAAACCAGACCAGAAAAAACAAAGCTACTGAAGACAGAAGAAACAAAACTAATCAAAACTCAAAGAAGACAGAAGAACAATCAAAGCTACTGAAGACAGAAGAAAGAAGAACAAACAAAGCTACTGAAGAAAGAAGAATAATTAGAACTAAAGAAGAAAGAAGAATAATTAAAACTACTATTACTGAAGAATGAAGAAAGAAGAACAATCAAAGATACAGAAGACAGAAGAAGGAAGAATAATTAAAACTACTACTACCGAAGACAGAAGAAAGAAGAATAATTAGAACTAAAGAAGAAAGAAGAATAATTAAGACTACTATTACTGAAGAAAGAAGAACTAATTAAAACTACTATTACTGAACAATGAAGAAAGAAGAATAATTAAAACTAGAGAAGAAAGAAGAACAATCAAAGATACAGAAGACAGAAGAAAGAAGAATAATTAAAACTACTATTACTGAAGAAAGAAGAACAATCAAAGATACAGAAGACAGAAGAAAGAAGGATAATTAAAACTACTATTACTGAAGAAAGAAGAACAATCAAAGATACAGAAGACAGAAGAAAGAAGAACTAATTAAAACTACTATTACTGAAGAATGAAGAAAGAAGAATAATTAAAACTAGAGAAGAAAGAAGAACAATCAAAGATACAGAAGACAGAAGAAAGAAGAATAATTAAAACTACTATTACTGAAGAAAGAAGAACAATCAAAGATACAGAAGACAGAAGAAAGAAGAACTAATTAAAACTACTATTACTGAAGAATGAAGAAAGAAGAACAATCAAAGATACAGAAGACAGAAGAAGGAAGAATAATTAAAACTACTACTACCGAAGACAGAAGAAAGAAGAATATTTAGAACTAAAGAAGAAAGAAGAACAATCAAAGCTACTGAAGACAGAAGAAGGAAGAACAATCAAAGCTAAAGAAGAAGGAAGAACAATTAAAACTCAAAGAAGAAAGAAGAATAATCAAAACTAAATCTACAGAAGAAGGAAGAATAAAGAAGAACCAAACTCAAGAAGAAAGAAGAATAATTAAGACGACCCATATAAAACAAAAACCCCATAGGGAAAAAACCCCCAAAAAACCCCAAAATCAATGAATGCCCAAAGAGAAAGTATAACACCCTAAAAAACCATATCACTGTAAAACTGACGAAAAACTAAAAGTGTTAGCAGTAGTAAATATTAGTGCATTCAAAAAGTTATTGTGTAATGTGTATGAACAAATCTTCACAGTTCCCCCATGGTTGAATATTTCATATTAAAACTAGAAAAAGACTAGTAAATATAGTAATAATTCACCATGGAAAAGTGTAAGTGATCAAATTATAAATAATAAACTTTAAAAGGGTACATGAGTTGCAGTACATATTAACAAACTTTAAGTTTTGTGAACAGTGTCTACTTTGATAATGAAGTAGTAATTTTACTAATAAAAAGCTACTAAAACTGTATGAACATTCCATAGAATGGAATATAACTTAGATAGCCAGGGTTATACTTTAAGAGGGGGCATAAATCTTATAAAATGGGGAATTACAGAACTAACTGTTTATGATGAAGTAGTAGAAGGTATTAACAATTATATATGGATCCAAATGTGGGGTTCCAATTAAATATAGCATTTAGATAAGTAAGGGTTAGTCATAAGAGATATTAGTATTATAATTGTTATTTGATTGTTCATGTTAATTTAGGAATGCATTATCTAAAATTAGATATCATTCCAATGTTGTAGAAATACTTTTTATTATGTTATTAGGTGATATACCAAAACAATGTTATTAAGAACACCAGTTTTATATATCTGGGTGTTATATTTTAATTGTATAATCTGTAATTACTGTTATGCCAGATCAGAGAACTAATTTTTAATCAAATATATCAGAGTCAGAAGTCAGAGAAGGAAATAAAATAATTACATTAGTAAAACATTCTGCAAATGGCCACAATTCAAATCTAGGCAATATAATAAAGTTAAAATGCAGAATAATTAATAAACCTAATCTTATAAACCAGGCAAACTGACAATATTTAGACAAGATACACCCAACATATTAAATACTATGTAAATAAGGCTTTCTAAAGATATGGTCATTATATGAGTAAAATTATTTGATTGTCTAATGAAATACCATTTGAAACTGAAATAGGTTCACTAACTTTATCAGAAGGGGAATCATATACAACTGAATTATGTGAAAAAACCATCATTAGTATACAAAATTGCAATAAAATAAGTGAGAATTGATAATTACACAAATTTCAGATTTCATAGAATAATAATTATATTAGTTAAAATGGCTATTATTTACATAGAAGACAGGGAAATATAATTTTAGGCCTACCTCCCAAAAAAATTATAAGAAATATGATTTTCTGATAAAACTTTGTAATACTAACTTAATTACTATCAAAATAAGTAGAATAGAATAGTGAAAACGAATATGTATTTTATATTGCAAACAGTTAACTAATAACGAATTTATTTTATGAACATAGTGTACTATTTTAAAACGTGTCGGAAGTTATGGCAATTTTTAACAATGTCTGAACTATATTATATAGGCTAAGATTTTCATGAGATGAAGGAAATACAGACAGTTCATTATTATACATTGAAGAGAGCACTTGACAGGAATATTTGATAAAACCAAACTTAATGACGGTTACGTATAACAAGAGTTCGGAATCAGTTTTGTGTAAAAATTAAATTTTTAACTATTCTAATCATTGTGAAGTGGTGAAGTTGCCATACGAACTACATAACACTAATAAACAGAACCACATATAACTATTTAAATGAAGTAACACTGGAATCACACCAAATTCCAAGCGAATATTCGAGGTTAAACGGACACACATAAACACCAATTGATATACTTAATTAACAACATTTTAACACCAAGTGAATTAGTCCATATTACTACAGTGATATTAAACTATACACCAGAAGATAATATACGATTGCGAAGAAGATTTAACCGCAGAATGGACATATTTATTCCATAAATACTCTGTCAGTGTTAGAAGGTGAACTCCGCGCATGCGCCAGGCGGCCATTTTGACCCAATCTCGTCATCTCAACTAGACAACTGTTTGCTGAACTGGGGTGAATAAAAATTATATATAAACTTTTATTAGTAATAATTACCATTATATTGTTTAATTTTAATACATTTTTAGAATTGTAAGTGTTATACTTTCTGACCCTGACCTTCTCTGGCTTTTTATATAATTAACCGTTCGAAGAACCTATTTTTGTAATACAATTGTAAAACTTCTAATATCGACCGACCCTGAGCAAGAACTCGATATGGCTTGTAACTTCGATTAATTAATCGACCAACCTTATTATTGTATTTAATAAACGTATTTGTCTGTTTTTTGGTAAATTGGAGTTGATTTCTCTTATAAAAGGACATAATCATTAATTAACCAAGAAAAATAGATAATCTTTAAAGGCAGTATATGCGAAACTACAACATTTCAAGAGTAAGAAGAAGAGAGCCGTTTTCGCCTAACTTGAAGTTAATTGGATTATCTTTTTAACAAATTTACCGAACAGAAATTTATTACCAAATTAAACACCTTACTATTATAATTATAATTACGATCCACAACCTCAATTTATTCCTATTATTAAGCACATAAATACCTCGAAAATATTTGTTCCGAAATTATTTTTTTTTATAAATATAAATTTTAAAATTTATATTTTATTTCAATTTGCTACACAGCAAAATACACTTTATTTAATTGATGGTAATAACATCCCAATTACCAATAACAAAGACCAGGAACTTTACCAAATCGACGATTCCCAGAGCGGAACGTCACTAGTGAACATACACACCATAAAAATTATCCTGGATAATATTATACCAGAACACTATACAATTACAATTATAGTAGGGTTGTATTACTAAAGCGAAGGTCAACAGTGAGAGCTTAGAAGACAAGAAGATATTAGCTACGTACTACACATATTATAAATTAAGCTATATTTGGCAATATCGTTTTATTACAAAATCAGCTAGCACAACCAGTGGGACTTACAGGAGAGCACAATCTACATACAGCAACCTTTTATTTATTTTATTATACCCACTCAATCATAGTTATATTACATAATTTGGCTTCCATCGCGGGGCTTGAAGAAACCAGAACTCATAGTAATATTACATAATTGGCGTCCAACTAAAGGGCTGTAATTAGGGGTTGAAAGGCGGTAATTACTTACCCAATTCCTAATTCAGCTTGGCAGCGGTTAGTCAGCCAGGGAATCAGGGAAGAAGATGCGTCGTGCCACATCAAAGAAGAGAGCGGCGGAGGCCGAGAAAGAACTCGATATGGAGGATAAGGAGGCGACCCCAGTGGAGGACGTGGAGAAAATATTAGAACGGGTGGAACGTAAAAAACCAGCACCACCAGAGGAACAACCCGAAGCGCACACACAAACAGGGGAAATCGATGTCCGGGAGGAACGAATAGAACAACCCGAGAAACCACCACGAGCAGAGAATAGTAGCATACAGGAGATGTTCAGGATAATGATGGAAAGGATGGAAGAAAACAAAGAAGAATTGAAGAAGGACAACCAATCTTTAAAAGAAGAATTGAAGAAGGATAACCAAGCAACATTAGAAGATTTGAAAAATGATAATAAACTGTTTAGGGAAAAATTAAGAGAGGACAGATTAAAAAGAGAAGAATTAAGAAAGGAGAGGACCAAGGAAATAAAATATGAAAGCAAACCAGAACCAGAAGAAGTACCAAATGATATAAGGCAGGAACAAGTAATGGTAGTACCTGAAATTGAAACTAACCGAAACAAAGAAAATATTAAACAAAAGAGAATGAAAAGAAGGCATCCAAAGAAATTAATGAAAACAAGGGAAGAAATGGAAATGATGAACCATGGTTTATTTGATAATGATAATATCCCTATTACCAACAATGAAGAAATCGTGAGTTCCAGAAATTATGGAAATAGATTGATGGTAATCTCAGAGATGGTTTACCAGCAGACAGTAGTTTATCACTGGGAAGGGACCAGAGGTAAACTGAGTAAAACATGGAGACTAGATCAGTTTCAGTGCAGGACTGGACAGTGTATTCCAGAAAGATGGAAGTATGACATTTTACCAGACTGTGATGACGGCACAGATGAATTACCAGAATGTGTTCCATTAGAGTACCATCCAGGACAGTTCCAGTGTACAGGTACACTAAAATGTATTCCTTCAGGGTGGATGTATGATGGTGAACCAGATTATGAGGCTTCAGATAAGCAAATAATTAATAATTCAAAAGAAGATCCTCACAGATATTTCTCATGCAATACCACATATGGACGAGAGAAGTACTGGTATATAAAACACTATGATAGAGGGAGCCGAATAAGCTTAGCAGCAAACAAAGGAATAGCAGCTAGAAAAATGAAATACAAGACAAAGGCTAGAGATGTCACTAGTACCGGAACGATGATGAATACTATGGTCATCCGGACAATGAGAGCAAATGAAGTGACAGACTACGGTTAAGTCTAATACCATACACCTCC
This sequence comes from Magicicada septendecula, assembly GCA_034769895.1. Taxonomy (NCBI): domain Eukaryota; kingdom Metazoa; phylum Arthropoda; class Insecta; order Hemiptera; family Cicadidae; genus Magicicada; species Magicicada septendecula. Next base: position 570,040,217 of record CM068368.1, on the reverse strand, counting down.
ACAAAAAGGGACTGATGTTATGATAACCGGCAATGGCAAAAAACTATGTCAAAGAAAAAGAAATTATGAGCAATTGTCCAACCTAATAAAAATCTTCAACCTGGGTATTTAAAAGAAAAATAAGTATAAGAAGTACATTTGAAATAAAGAAAAGAAGAGAGCTAATACCATATTTAGGGTAATAATATGATATGTTAACCATATTTATGAAAAAATATTATGAATAATCGAATGTATGGAAGAAAGAATTTAAAAGTAAAAATTCAAAAATGAAGTAATGACTACTTACTACCTATTATTTAGAAAACAATTTATGAATCAAGAAGAAAATGAATTTTGAATTAAATCTCAAAATTCAAAAAACAAGTAAGAACACCTTACTACCTATTATTTAGAAAACAATTTATGGACAAGAGAAAATGAATTTTGAATTAAACCACTAAGTTCAAAAATGAAGTAATGACTACTTACTGCCTACCATTTAGGAAACAATTTATGAATCAAAGAGAAAAGGAATTTTGAATTAAATCATCAAAATTCAAAAACCCAAGTAAGAACAACTTACTACCTTATTTTAAAAACAACTTTTAGAAATGAACAAGAAGAAAAAGAATTTGGATAACACATTACAAACAATTATATATGGGACCAATTCTGAAAAACTTTCCAGAATAAAGAAATGGCAATACAAACCACTGATACCATTTAAATGAATAAACTTATTGTGAAGTGAAATTAATGAGAATTTTATGTCAAATAAACAGAGATATTAAACATATGGAATTAAAAATAAAGGAGTGCATTTGGATAAAAAGCAAGAGCAGAATAAAATTTTGAAAAAGAAAGGAAAATCTATATATAAATAAATCCATATGAAAAAGATGATCATACAATCAATGGCAATTATTAAAAGGACAATTAAAAGAGTAATCGAAAAAACATAATACTAGTGGAACAATTCACAAGAATTAAGAAAGGAACAAAAATATAATACAAAATATATGCTACCAACGACCAGAAGGAGATTGTGATAACAGTCAAAAAATGACAGAGAATTAAAAACTTTACACTGAATAAGGAGTGATAATTATATTATACCAGCTTCCAACCACAAGGAGAAATAAAATGCCAACAGAGCTAACCATTGAGAAAAATAACTGAGATAGAGATTCACTAAGATAGAAATATTAATAGATCTGTTCGTATACGAAGTGAAATATCCAAAGATATTTAATTTTTTTTTTTATAGTCATAAGGTGGACTATTCTTATATAATTTTTATTAATGACTGTCTGAGATAAGTCCAGCAGTATTATTATGTATTTGTCAGAGATGATTTACCTCTGTTATCAATAAAGGACGTAGTATGGCCAGCAGAGTGAGATGCCTACAGAGCCCCTCTGGACACTGCCCCAGCTAACGTGTTAGGGAATTTTAGGGAATAAATATCCCAAGGATAAAGAAACGAGTTAAGAAGAAAATGGAAAAATAAAAAATAACGAACCTCAGATGACTATTACTATCAGTAAGAATCCAGTTAATAATGAAATATAGATAAGCTCAAAAATATGGGAGAAAAATTTTTAGAAATGTGAAGGAAGTAAAGAAATATAATTTATAATATAATGTCATAAGCAGTTACTTCAGACAAACTAAGTATGATCTGAACTAATCACTTCTGGAAGAGAGCAATCTGTAGCATGACAGATAATCCACACAAATACATTACTCAATGATCATTAATGAAGCTCTAATATATGGAGTATCTAAATGAGAATGGTTTAAAATGCACTATTTACTAAATATATTCACAAGAAAGGTTAAATAAAGAAAAATTCTGCAAATAATATAATATAATACAAATTTAAAAACCCAGAAGACTAAAAATGATAATAACAAAATTACCCAGGTAAGATAGAAGCAGGCAATTAATATACCCCGTCAAAGAAACCAGACCAGAAAAAACAAAGCTACTGAAGACAGAAGAAACAAAACTAATCAAAACTCAAAGAAGACAGAAGAACAATCAAAGCTACTGAAGACAGAAGAAAGAAGAACAAACAAAGCTACTGAAGAAAGAAGAATAATTAGAACTAAAGAAGAAAGAAGAATAATTAAAACTACTATTACTGAAGAATGAAGAAAGAAGAACAATCAAAGATACAGAAGACAGAAGAAGGAAGAATAATTAAAACTACTACTACCGAAGACAGAAGAAAGAAGAATAATTAGAACTAAAGAAGAAAGAAGAATAATTAAGACTACTATTACTGAAGAAAGAAGAACTAATTAAAACTACTATTACTGAACAATGAAGAAAGAAGAATAATTAAAACTAGAGAAGAAAGAAGAACAATCAAAGATACAGAAGACAGAAGAAAGAAGAATAATTAAAACTACTATTACTGAAGAAAGAAGAACAATCAAAGATACAGAAGACAGAAGAAGAAGGATAATTAAAACTACTATTACTGAAGAAAGAAGAACAATCAAAGATACAGAAGACAGAAGAAAGAAGAACTAATTAAAACTACTATTACTGAAGAATGAAGAAAGAAGAATAATTAAAACTAGAGAAGAAAGAAGAACAATCAAAGATACAGAAGACAGAAGAAAGAAGAATAATTAAAACTACTATTACTGAAGAAAGAAGAACAATCAAAGATACAGAAGACAGAAGAAAGAAGAATAATTAAAACTACTATTACTGAAGAAAGAAGAACAATCAAAGATACAGAAGACAGAAGAAAGAAGAACTAATTAAAACTACTATTACTGAAGAATGTAGAAAGAAGAATAATTAAAACTAGTGAAGAAAGAAGAACAATCAAAGATACAGAGGACAGAAGAAAGAAGAATAATTAAAACTACTATTACTGAAGAAAGAAGAACACTCAAAGATACAGAAGACAGAAGAAAGAAGAATAATTAAAACTACTATTACTGAAGAAAGAAGAACAATCAAAGATACAGAAGACAGAAGAAAGAAGAACTAATTAAAACTACTATTACTGAAGAATGAAGAAAGAAGAATAATTAAAACTAGAGAAGAAAGAAGAACAATCAAAGATACAGAAGACAGAAGAAAGAAGAATAATTAAAACTACTATTACTGAAGAAAGAAGAACAATCAAAGATGCAGAAGACAGAAGAAAGAAGAACTAATTAAAACTACTATTACTGAAGAATGTAGAAAGAAGAATAATTAAAACTAGTGAAGAAAGAAGAACAATCAAAGATACAGAAGACAGAAGAAAGAAGAATAATTAAAACTACTATTACTGAAGAAAGAAGAACACTCAAAGATACAGAAGACAGAAGAAAGAAGAATAATTAAAACTACTATTACTGAAGAAAGAAGAACAATCAAAGATACAGAAGACAGAAGAAAGAAGAACTAATTAAAACTACTATTACTGAAGAATGAAGAAAGAAGAATAATTAAAACTAGAGAAGAAAGAAGAACAATCAAAGATACAGAAGACAGAAGAAAGAAGAATAATTAAAACTACTATTACTGAAGAAAGAAGAACAATCAAAGATGCAGAAGACAGAAGAAAGAAGAACTAATTAAAACTACTATTACTGAAGAATGAAGAAAGAAGAACAATCAAAGATACAGAAGACAGAAGAAGGAAGAATAATTAAAACTACTACTACCGAAGACAGAAGAAAGAAGAATATTTAGAACTAAAGAAGAAAGAAGAACAATCAAAGCTACTGAAGACAGAAGAAGGAAGAACAATCAAAGCTAAAGAAGAAGGAAGAACAATTAAAACTCAAAGAAGAAAGAAGAATAATCAAAACTAAATCTACAGAAGAAGGAAGAATAAAGAAGAACCAAACACAAGAAGAAAGAAGAATAATTAAGACGACCCATATAAAACAAAAACCCCATAGGGAAAAAACCCCCAAAAAACCCCAAAATCAATGAATGCCCAAAGAGAAAGTATAACACCCTAAAAAACCATATCACTGTAAAACTGACGAAAAACTAAAAGTGTTAGCAGTAGTAAATATTAGTGCATTCAAAAAGTTATTGTGTAATGTGTATGAACAAATCTTCACAGTTCCCCCATGGTTGAATATTTCATATTAAAACTAGAAAAAGACTAGTAAATATAGTAATAATTCACCATGGAAAAGTGTAAGTGATCAAATTATAAATAATAAACTTTAAAAGGGTACATGAGTTGCAGTACATATTAACAAACTTTAAGTTTTGTGAACAGTGTCTACTTTGATAATGAAGTAGTAATTTTACTAATAAAAAGCTACTAAAACTGTATGAACATTCCATAGAATGGAATATAACTTAGATAGCCAGGGTTATACTTTAAGAGGGGGCATAAATCTTATAAAATGGGAAATTACAGAACTAACTGTTTATGATGAAGTAGTAGAAGGTATTAACAATTATATATGGATCCAAATGTGGGGTTCCAATTAAATATAGCATTTAGATAAGTAAGGGTTAGTCATAAGAGATATTAGTATTATAATTGTTATTTGATTGTTCATGTTAATTTAGGAATGCATTATCTAAAATTAGATATCATTCCAATGTTGTAGAAATACTTTTTATTATGTTATTAGGTGATATACCAAAACAATGTTATTAAGAACACCAGTTTTATATATCTGGGTGTTATATTTTAATTGTATAATCTGTAATTACTGTTATGCCAGATCAGAGAACTAATTTTTAATCAAATATATCAGAGTCAGAAGTCAGAGAAGGAAATAAAATAATTACATTAGTAAAACATTCTGCAAATGGCCACAATTCAAATCTAGGCAATATAATAAAGTTAAAATGCAGAATAATTAATAAACCTAATCTTATAAACCAGGCAAACTGACAATATTTAGACAAGATACACCCAACATATTAAATACTATGTAAATAAGGCTTTCTAAAGATATGGTCATTATATGAGTAAAATTATTTGATTGTCTAATGAAATACCATTTGAAACTGAAATAGGTTCACTAACTTTATCAGAAGGGGAATCATATACAACTGAATTATGTGAAAAAACCATCATTAGTATACAAAATTGCAATAAAATAAGTGAGAATTGATAATTACACAAATTTCAGATTTCATAGAATAATAATTATATTAGTTAAAATGGCTATTATTTACATAGAAGACAGGGAAATATAATTTTAGGCCTACCTCCCAAAAAAATTATAAGAAATATGATTTTCTGATAAAACTTTGTAATACTAACTTAATTACTATCAAAATAAGTAGAATGGAATAGTGAAAACGAATATGTATTTTATATTGCAAACAGTTAACTAATAACGAATTTATTTTATGAACATAGTGTACTATTTTAAAACGTGTCGGAAGTTATGGCAATTTTTAACAATGTCTGAACTATATTATATAGGCTAAGATTTTCATGAGATGAAGGAAATACAGACAGTTCATTATTATACATTGAAGAGAGCACTTGACAGGAATATTTGATAAAACCAAACTTAATGACGGTTACGTATAACAAGAGTTCGGAATCAGTTTTGTGTAAAAATTAAATTTTTAACTATTCTAATCATTGTGAAGTGGTGAAGTTGCCATACGAACTACATAACACTAATAAACAGAACCACATATAACTATTTAAATGAAGTAACACTGGAATCACACCAAATTCCAAGCGAATATTCGAGGTTAAACGGACACACATAAACACCAATTGATATACTTAATTAACAACATTTTAACACCAAGTGAATTAGTCCATATTACTACAGTGATATTAAACTATACACCAGAAGATAATATACGATTGCGAAGAAGATTTAACCGCAGAAGGGACATATTTATTCCATAAATACTCTGTCAGTGTTAGAAGGTGAACTCCGCGCATGCGCCAGGCGGCCATTTTGACCCAATCTCGTCATCTCAACTAGACAACTGTTTGCTGAACTGGGGTGAATAAAAATTATATATAAACTTTTATTAGTAATAATTACCATTATATTGTTTAATTTTAATACATTTTTAGAATTGTAAGTGTTATACTTTCTGACCCTGACCTTCTCTGGCTTTTTATATAATTAACCGTTCGAAGAACCTATTTTTGTAATACAATTGTAAAACTTCTAATATCGACCGACCCTGAGCAAGAACTCGATATGGCTTGTAACTTCGATTAATTAATCGACCAACCTTATTATTGTATTTAATAAACGTATTTGTCTGTTTTTTGGTAAATTGGAGTTGATTTCTCTTATAAAAGGACATAATCATTAATTAACCAAGAAAAATAGATAATCTTTAAAGGCAGTATATACGAAACTACAACATTTCAAGAGTAAGAAGAAGAGAGCCGTTTTCGCCTAACTTGAAGTTAATTGGATTATCTTTTTAACAAATTTACCGAACAGAAATTTATTACCAAATTAAACACCTTACTATTATAATTATAATTACGATCCACAACCTCAATTTATTCCTATTATTAAGCACATAAATACCTCGAAAATATTTGTTCCGAAATTATTTTTTTTTTATAAATATAAATTTTAAAATTTATATTTTATTTCAATTTGCTACACAGCAAAATACACTTTATTTAATTGATGGTAATAACATCCCAATTACCAATAACAAAGACCAGGAACTTTACCAAATCGACGATTCCCAGAGCGGAACGTCACTACTGAACATACACACCATAAAAATTATCCTGGATAATATTATACCAGAACACTATACAATTACAATTATAGTAGGGTTGTATTACTAAAGCGAAGGTCAACAGTGAGAGCTTAGAAGACAAGAAGATATTAGCTACGTACTACACATATTATAAATTAAGCTATATTTGGCAATATCGTTTTATTACAAAATCAGCTAGCACAACCAGTGGGACTTACAGGAGAGCACAATCTACATACAGCAACCTTTTATTTATTTTATTATACCCACTCAATCATAGTTATATTACATAATTTGACTTCCATCGCGGGGCTTGAAGAAACCAGAACTCATAGTAATATTACAAAGGTTATTTAGTTTTCTTGAGTAATTAACTGTTATGTCCTTTTATAATAAAAAACCAACTCCAAGTTACCAAAAAACAAACACAACGTTTATTAAACAAAAATAATAAAGTTGGTAGATTAATTAATCGAGGTTACAATTCCGTATCGACTCGCTCAGGGCCGGTCGATATTAGAAATTTTATATTCATATTATAAAAGTAGGTTCTTTGAACGGTTATTAATATAAAAAGCCAGAGAAGGTCAGGGACATGAAAGTATAACACTTACAATTCAAAAAATGTCTTAAAATTAAACAATACAATGGTAGTTATTAATAATAAAAGTTTATATATAATTTTATTCGAACCAGAATGCAGTCCACAGTCGTGTCTTATAGCGGTGATGATATTGGGTCAAAATGGCCGCCTAACGCATGCGCGTTGATAGCTTCTAATGTTGACGAAGTACTTGTTGGAATAAATATGTCCTTTCTTCGGTTAAATGTTCTTCGCAATTGTATATGATCTTCTGGGGATATAGTTTATTGTCACTGGTGTATGATGGAATAGTTCACTTGGTGTAAAAATGTTGTTAAATGGGTTTATCTACTGGTGTTTATGTGTGTCAGTTAACCTCTAATTTTCACTTGGTATTTGGTGCGATTTCAGTGTTGTTTCATTTAATTAGTTATATGTGATTCCGTTTATTGGTGTTATGTAGTTCACAGGTCAACTTCACCACTTCACAATAATTAAAATAGTTAAAAAATTTAATTTTACATAAAATGATTCCGAGCTCTGTTATATCGTAACAGCCATTAAAGGTTGGTTCTATCAAATATTCACATGAAGTGCTCTCTTCGAGGTATAATAATGAACTGTCTGGATTTCCTTCGTCTCATGAAAATCTTAGCCTATATAATATATCTCATACATTGTTTCAAATCATCTTAACTTCCGACACATTTTAAAACCGTACATTATGCTCATAAAGTAATTTCGTTATTAGTTAACTGTTTGAAATATTAAATACATATTCGTTTTCACTATTCTATTCTACTTATTTTGATAGTAATTAAGTTAGTATTACAAAGTTTTATCTGAAAATTATATTTCTTATAATTTTTTGGGAGGTAGGCCTAACATTATACTTCCTGTCTTCTAAGTAAATAATAGCCATTTTCCCTAATATAATTATTATTCTATTAAATCTGAAATTGATATAATTATCAATTCTCACTTATTTTATTGCAATTTAGTATATTAATGATGGTTTTTTAATACAATTCATTTGTATATGACTCCCCCTATGATAATGTCAGTGAATCTATTTCAATTTTAACTGGTATTTTATTAGACCAATAAATAATTTTACTCATATAATGACCATATCTTTAGCAAGCCTTATTTACATAGTATTTAATATGTTGAGTTTACCTTGCCTAAATATTGTCAGTATATCTGTCTTATAAGACTAGGTTTGTTAATTATTCTGCAGTTTAAATTCATTATATTGCCTAGATTTGATGTGTGGCTATTTGCAAAAAATGTTTTATTAATGTAGTTATTTTATATCCTTCTCTGGCTTTTGATTCTTTTATATTTGATTAAAAATTAATTCTTTGACTGGTATAACAGTAATTATTGATTGTATAAATAACATATAACACCTCTCTATATCAAAACTGGTGTTCTGAATAACATTGTTTTGTATATCACCTAATAACATAAATAAAAGTATTCTATAACATCGGAGTGATATCTATTTTTAGATAGGGCATTCCTAAATTAAAATGAACAATAAAATAACAAATTATAACACTAATATTTCTTATGAATAATCCTTACTTATCTAATTACTATATGTAATAGGAACCTAACATCCTGGTTACATATAATGGTTAACATCTTTTACCATTTCAACATTAACAGTTTGTTTTGTAATTCCCCATTTTACAAGATTTATGCCCCCTCTTTAAGTATAACCCTGGCTATCTAAGTTATATTCCATTCTATGGAATGTTCATACAGCTTTAGTAGCTTTTTATTAGTAATATTACTATTTCATTATCAAAGTAGACACTGTTCACAAAACTTAAAGTTTATTACTTTGTACTGCAACTCATGCACCTTTTTAAAGTTTATTAGTTATAATTTGATCACTTACACTTGTCTATGGTGAATTATTAATATATTTACTAGTCTTTTTCTAGTTTTTAACATGAAATATTCAACCATGGGGGGAACTGTGAAGATTTGTTTATACAAACTAAACAATAACTTTTGAATGCACTAATATTTAATACTACTAACACTTTTAGTTTTTTGTCAGTTTTACAGTGATATGGTTTTTTGGGGTGTTATACTTTCTCTTTGGATATTCATTGATTTTGGGGTTTTTTTGGGGTTCCTTCCCTATGGGGTTTTTGTTTTATATGGGTCGTCTCACTTCTTTCTTCTTTCTTCTTTAGATTTGGTTATTCTTCTTTCTTCTTTCTTCAGTAATTTTTGTTTTGACTATTCTTCCTTCTTCTTTCTTCAGTAGTAGTAGTTTTGGTTTATTCTTCTTTCTTCTTTCTTCAGTGGTTTTAATTAGTCTTCCTTCTTCTTTCTTCAGTAGTGATTATACTTCCTTCTTCTCTCTTCAGTAGTTGTAGTTTTGGTTTATTCTTCTTTCTTCAGTGGTTTTAATTAGTCTTCCTTCTTCTTTCTTCAGTAGTGATTATTCTTCCTTCTTCTCTCTTCAGTAGATTTGGTTGTTCTTCTTTCTTCTTTAGTTTTGGATTATTCTTCTTTCTTCTTTGAGTTTGGTTATTCTTCTTTCTTCTTTCTTCAGTAGTTTTAATTGTTCTTCTTTCTTCCGTAGTTTTGGTTTTGATTATTCTTCTTTCTTCTTTCTTCAGTAATTTTAATTGTTCTTCTTTCTTCCGTAGTTTTGGTTTTGATTATTCTTCTTTCTTCTTTCTTCAGTAATTTTAATTGTTCTTCTTTCTTCCGTAGTTTTGGTTTTGATTATTCTTCTTTCTTCTTTCCTCAGTAATTTTAATTGTTCTTCTTTCTTCCGTAGTTTTGGTTTTGATTATTCTTCTTTCTTCAGTAGTAGTAGTTTAGGTTATTCTTCTCTCTTCTTTCTTCTGTGATTTTAATTCTTCTTCTTTCTTCTGTAGTTTTTCGCTGTGTATGCCTTTGTTTCTTCTTGTCTGGTTTCCTTGTCGGGGTATATTAATTGCCTGCTTCTATCTTACCTGGGTAATTTTGTTATTAACATTTTTAGTTTCCTGGGTTTTTAAATTTGTATTATATTATATTATTTGCAGAATTTTTCTTTATTTAACCTTTCTTGTGAATATATTATTAAATAGTGCGTTTTAATCGATTCTCATCTGGATATTCCATATATTAGAGCTTTATTAATGATCATTGAGTAATGTATTTGTGTGGATTATCTGTCACGCTACAGTATGTATGTATTTATGTGTAAATTATTTGTCGTAATTATTTCTCATATATCGCAAAGGAGGCTTCCATATGTGAAACGTTTTCTAAGATATGAAGTTAACAGCAGGAATTTACAATTAAAATAAGATAAATTGACTTTTAGTCTGATACTATGTTTTAATATATGACATTTGGTGTATTGTATTAATACGTGATTGTTAATTTAAGTATATACATTATCTACATTATTCATATTAACATAATACCTACATTTATTTAATTTTTTTAAACACCATAGTTTGATTGCTTCGAAGGTTTTGTGGACAAAAATTGTCATCACTAGGTAAGAAAAACATGTCAGTCCTAATGAATATTTAATGTAGTGCTTTTTTCGTGAAGTAGTTGTCAGCCTATTGCATAACCCGCAACCTTGAGAACCAGATGCATAAACTTTGGGGCACACAACCCTTAGACAAGCTGACTTATCTACGGCTGATGAACCCGGTTTTCCCATGAGGCGATGAAAGGGATACCTAGGATGGGCAAGGGTAGGTCTGCCCAGCTTCATTGGCTGAGGTCTGTCCAGCTTGGGAGACCATACCAGTAGCTAAGTAGCTACGCTACCGCCGGCATAACTCTCAACTTTCGTTGGAGCACACAAACCCCCTCGCCAGCACGGACAATGGTTCATTTTTATTTTCAAACATTAAGCACATTTAAGAGTATGACAGAGACCATGGTTATAGTTTTTAAACGCAGGGACGGAGATAACTCAGAGACTATAAAAGTGGAATGATCATATCACAACAGGATAATTTCCTAATGCTTGTTTGGAAGAAGAAGAAGAAGAAGAAGAAGAAGATATACCCGTATATGTTCTGTGGACACCGTAAGTGTGTCTTTAAGTATATGTGCACGTAAACACAAGAATGCACCTTACCGTTTTTAATTTGTATAAACTAACATTTCTCATAACTAATATAAGCAAAACTTTATAAGACTAATATTTAAATACCTTACAAAATCGCTTAGACACAAATATAACGTTTACCATAATAACTAAGACATTTAAATAGTTAAATTTACTATTTACTAGAATTTGCAATACACTATTCAATATTACTAATACATTAATCAATTGGTCTATTTACTGGTAACGTAGATGGTAGATCTTACACTGCATGGTTTAGATAGCATAGGAATTGCAATTGTGTAATTGTCATCATTAAGACAATTTAATTCAAATGCAATTTTTGGTTTTGAAACACAACACATGAAAAAACAAACACGTTAAAAAATTGCAATTTCTTTTATATTTTGACTCACGTTTAAATCAATTACACATGGCTACACTGTACTTACGGGTAATTAATATATTATTAAATTAAGTTAATGTAATATTTTTATATATTAAATTAAATATGAAATATTAAATTTAAACATTCAAGATCGGTATTAACATAAAGTGTATGTGTGTGTTCACGCGGCTGTTTTGCAGTTTTACGGGTTAGCATTGATGAAATAATACCGTCGAAGCAAACACACACACGCACACACAAAGAGAATGATGGTATATATTTTTTTTAAATTAAATATCAGTCAATTAATTAATATGGCCGACTTCATCTCAGGCCTAACTTTCACGGCAAACATTTACAACCAAAACCTGCGCGGGCAATCACAACCATTAACACAAGCCACGTAACCCCCACCGATCACATGCACATTTAAAATGTTACCTCCGGTCACGAGATAGCACTGTCATTTCCACCCTACGCAAGTGTTTAACCATTATTTAACAAATACATTGAAAGTAGTAATCCAATTCCCTGTACTTCCATGCTTCTTGGTACATAAACTTCAAATATAGAAGTGCAACAAGGCTTAGTTGTTTTTCACATAGCTTATTGTAACATGGCTACTTACTCTTATTCAGTGCAAAGAGAAATGTCATCTGTCCCGTAAATGAATTTAGTAAATAGTATGTAGAAGTTAGAGTACAGACCATTGCATTCATTGCAAACTTCTATTCCGTATACAGTAATATAATCGATACAGACATGCAGTTTAGTAGTAGCGTGAATGAAACATGCAGAAATTTCATTGTGTTTTTTTTAATACCTCCAACAATACAATGATTCTGTACCCACTACAATAACTATGATTCAATTCTACGATTTACGTCTTATTTATATTTTTTCCTGCCTAGATATATTGAATTCTTAAATTTTTATATGAATATTACAGAAGTATATTATAACATATAACTTTTATAGTAGCTAACGTAAATTATTTGTTGTCATTTACAAAACCACAACCATTTTTTCCTAATGAATTTTATTTTGTTATAATAATACATTTCAAAATTGTTGAAGTTCGTAATAATGAAGCCAACTAAAAGATAATATAAATAATATTCCAAGTAGGTAATATGCTTTGCATCGTAGAGATGTAGTTAGAACGCTGCAACGAAAAGAAGAATGAGCGCTGTCGAATGGATTATTTGAGACGTAGGCAGTGATGTCGAAACTACAAAGAATCTGTACTAAGGAGAGCAGAAGTATAATGCAAACGTAAAAAATCATAGTAGCACGTATTGGAATAAGGGGCTGATGTTTCATTGATCATGTGATGGCTATGTGGTAGAGAGGGTGAGAGAGCGATTGCAAGTAAGAGAGAGATGTTGTGAGAATAAGAGGTAGAGGGAGAATGGGTGAGAGAGAGGGGGTGACTGTGGACATATACATAAATGTACAATGTTCTATATTATTCTGGACTATAATTTACAACAACCTGATTATAAGTATTATCCAATTTTACTTGTTAGATAGATTTACCAAAATTGAGTTTGTAACATTATATAAACTATCTGATGTAAGGCCGTAAAGTTCTACAGTTATTGTGTAATTTACAATTTTATAAATTAATGATTGTTTTTAATATCAGTAGTGAGTGAAACATGTTAAATATATCTTTTAATAATTACCCACTTGAACATCCCTTAAACTGTTTTTAGTTATAATATATTTTAATATGCTATATCTTGACTGCTAAACGTATAAATGTTTTCTGTACCAATCTAATATCCAATTGTTGATTATTGCTTTTATAATACATTAAAAATATCATTACATATAGTAATTTAAATTTCAATAGTATATAAATTAAGTTCTGTGATATTATAATTTTCTCGTTGTCTTAAAGAAAACATTTGAAGATGTAAACAAACTGTCTCAACTCCTTCACATATACAATCGTACATATATACGCACGCACACGCGTGTACTCACACACACACACACACACACACACACACACACACACACACACACACACACACACACACACACGCGAACACGTTCACCCAAATAATTGTTCCGTTGTGCTTGACATTTCTTTTGTATTCATACACAGGCCCTGATGATGGCAATAAACATTGTCGAGACGTCGACACAAATAAGTTAAAAATAGTCACTCCTCAGATCCACACCAGCCACTATCACACTCTGCCCCTGTGGATTATTGATGGGCATGGCGTAGCACACCTTAACGGGAAACTGCAGACGTTTGAACTGAAAGTGGTAGTCTGATGTGATCAGAGGAATTCGGGGGATGATGATGGTTTCTCGCTTACCGACGCCTGTGAAAATAGGGGCTTTGATGACATGTTTGTGCAGAGTCTTCACCTAAAGCCTGGTGCCATTGCTCAGTTTCGGAGGGTTTAGATTGCGCAACAGCTTGAGTGGAGCGCCAACTTTGAGGTAGAGGACGTGAGGTGTTACTCCTGCTGGGTCGATAGTATGCAAGAACTCCACACGGTAATGTGCAGCATCCTCGACCTCCACCACAGAATCCAAAGACTCATACCTGATATGCACAGTCGGCAGCTTCTCCAACAGAAACTTGGTGATGCTGTTGGCTGAGTCGTTTGTTGGAGTGAGAATAGCTCTTTCCCTCAGCCATGAAGTGCAATCCTTTCTAGCCTGATGAATTTTGGGGTATATTCTGCACTCAAGCTGATCAGATCTCCCACAACATCGCAAAGGTTACAAGGAATATTTATTTTTCCCTCCTTTTCTAAAAGCTTGCCATCACCAATATCAAGCACTAAGTTAGAAAACTCCTCCGCCCTCCAGTCACTTAGGAGGTGGACACGCATGTTAACTCTCAAGGACAGGACTTTGGCATTAGCCCATAAGAGGGATGAATTGAGACAGGCCTTGACTTCATTGGCATGTGTCCCCCGTGGCATAACAGGCAAATTCTGTCTGAAGTCACCAGCCGAAAGCACCGTAACTCCACCCATAAAACGCTAGCGGCCCCTAATGTCCTGGAGCGTCCAGTTCAGAATCCCAATACCTCCCTTGTAGGTCATGGTGCGCTCATCCCACACGACAACTTTGGCTTCTCGAGGCACCTGAGCCAAGTCACTGTGCTTAGAGATGTTACAAAGTGCAGACTCAGAATGATTCAGGTTGAGAGGTAACTTGAAGGCAGAGTGAGCGGTTTTCCTTTCGCCCCTAATTGTGGCTAGCAACAGATTGATCAAGAACGTTTTGCCAGTTCCACCAGGAGAATCAAGAAAGAACAACAGCCCAGAATCAGTAGCAATGCTGAGCATGATTTCATCGTAGGCTTTCTTCTGTTCTTGATTTAATTTTGTAACAATCACAGCAACTGTTTCGGACAGCTGAACGGTAACATAAGACAGTTTCGTCAGGTATTCACGGTTGGCGACAACGGTTCCTTGCTCTCGTGACCGTGGTGGAGAAAAGTACTGCAGGAAGGATACAATTAAAAAAGCGGCATTATCAGTGTTGCGGTTTTCGCGTTTTTTCGCGGATAGGCGTTAAAATTTTCAAAAATCTTTCTTAGTGAGCACCCAGAAGCCAAGAGGAATATATGTGCCGAACTTAGAACTCAAAATAAACCCTCAACGCCATATACGTAGCAAGGAATAGAGGGGCACGGTGAACGGTTTTGCGATTAATTTCCCGTCTCCTCGTGGTTATAGGTGAGATTAAAACAATACTGTTTTAGTAACTCCCCAAAAGCTTAAAAGAAAGTAAAAAATAAACATTAGACTTCCAGGAGGCGTAGAGTTGGAAAAAGCTTTATTACCGGTGTCACGATTTTTAGCGATTTTTCTCGTTTTTTGCGGTTAGGCATTAAAGTTTTCAAAAGCATTCCTTAGCGAGCACATAGAAACCAAGAGGAACATACGTGCCAAATTACAAGTTTGTAGGCTTTATAGTTATGGAGATTTGGTGATGAATGAGTGAGTGGTAGAGTGGTATTTGGCTATTATATATATATAAGCCTACATATAGGTGTTGTGTTTCACCAGCTTTGAATCATTTGTAGTTCAGTCGAAACAGAATTTATTTTGTTTTGCTTGAGCGTTTTTCGTATGCAACTGGCCAAACAGTGTCTCCGTACCCTGTTCGGAATATATGTGCAGAACTTAGATATCAAAATAAACCCTCAACGCTACTTAGCAAGGAGTATATTTCGTTATGAACATAGGAATATGGTTATGTTTCGTTATGGTAGCAAGGAATATGTTACCAGAGTGAACTGTTTCGAGATTATTTTCCCGCCTCCTCGTAGTTAGAGGTTATATGAAAAAAGTACTGTTTTAGTAACTCCCTAAAAGTCTAAAGAAAAGTAAAAAAATAAACATTAGACATCCAGGAAGCGCACAGTTGAAAAAAACTGCATTATCGGTGTCACGGTTTTTAGCGGTTTTTCGCGTGTTTTAGAGGTTAGGCGCTAAAGTTTTCAAACCCCTTTCTTAGCGAGCACTTAGAAGCCAAGAGGAACACACATGCCGAATTGCAAGTTTGTAGGCTTTGTAGTTATGGAGATTTGGTGATGAGTGGTGTATGAGTGAGTGAGTGGTATTTGGCCTTTATATATATAGATAAGCCTACATATAGGTGTTGTGTTTCACCAGCATTGAATCATTTGTAGTTCAATCGAAACAGAATTTATTTTGTTTTGCTTGAAAGTTTGTCATATGCAACTGGCCAAGCAGTGTCTCCGTACCCTGTTCGGAATATATGTGCCGAACTTAGAACTCAAAATAAACCCTCAACGCCACATAGCAAGGAATACAGCGACAGGGTGAACTGTTTCGCGATTATTTTCCCGCCTCCTCGTGGTTATAGGTTAGATGAAAACAATACTGTTTAGTAACTCCCCAAAAGCCTAAAAGAAAGTAAAAAATAAACATTAGACTTCCAGGAAACGTATAGCTGAAGAATCTGCATTATTGGTGTCACGGCTTTTAGCGGTTTTTCGCATTTTTTCGCGGTTAAGCGTTAAAGTTTTCAAACCCTTTCTTAGCGAACACCTAGAAGCTAAGAGGAACATACGTGCCGAATTTAAGTTTGTAGGCTTTATACTTATGCAGATTTCATGATGAGTGAGTGAGTGGTATTTGGCTGTTATATATATAGATACATACATACGCATGCATACACGTTACGCACACACACTCACATACACAAACACGTTCACCCAAGTAATTGTTCTGTTGTGTTTGACATTTCTTTTGTATCCATACAAAGGTCCTGATGATGACAATATACATTGTTGAAACGTCGACACATATAATTAAAATTTGTTGTATATTTTTGACCGATCCTCATAAACCCTTCAATAAAAAATTTTGTATATAAAAGTAAGTAGGTTTTATTATATGAACTCTTGTTACCTGAACTAACTCCACACGTGCCGACGAACCCTATGTGATTAGTTTTGGGCGTTCTACACGCGTAACGTTTATTTTAAACTACGCGAAACAAGATAAAGGTGTTGTTAGTCAGTCTTTTTCTAATAATGTTTGATATTTTTTTTCATATTGCAGGTCTCTGAAAACATCACAAGCAGCCGGAACATAACCAAAGAAAATTTACGACAAAATGCAAACGGACACAACACAACGGACATCACATCACAGCAAAAAGAGCAAAGACAGGTAATCGCTTTAGACTTGATACGTTCCAATTAACATTACAGTATTAGAGTATTACATTAAAAAGAATATTAAATGGAATATAATAAATATTAAAATACATTTTATTTTGGTAATATTTAATATTAAGAAAAACCGTTATGATAAGAATTATAAACGCCCATTTCATCATATTTTAACGCCATCGACCTAATCTTTAAGAAAAAATGGCGATGCCGACAAAATAGGATAAGAAATGAAACCATACGAAATTGCCAGTTTTAATATTTAGTATAAAAAGTTCAGATGTACAAACGTAATTGAAAAAACACCTGACAGAATTAATGATAACCGCTAATCAAAACTATTACGTTGTTACAAATTTACGAAATGTCAAAGTGTGAGGTATCTATTACAACTGTATTGAACGGGGTATAATTGGAACACTTAACCCAAAAAATTACACATCGGCGAAGATGAAGCTTTAATTTGAAATAACTATTTCATTTCAATATAAATTAATGCCGTACTCAAATGTCGTTCTAAAGGGCGCCTCGCTTGCGGTCATAGATTTGTTAGTAGTAACAATGGAAAGGTTATATGGTGACGTGATTGCATTCTTAATCATATTATTAAGATCAATGTGATGGATAATAAGATGATATTATACGAACAATGAAGGAAGGGAAATTTAATACCTATATTGTTGTTACTGGACACGGAAAGCCATATGATTCTCGTACGGTAAGCCACGGAGATTCTTGTATTTTGTAATTATTTAATGAAATGAGATAGACTTTGTTATAAAGAGTTCTCTGTCATCTGAGCATCTTAGGAAAGAGAATCCATCTTAGGAACAACATGCAGCTGGAGTATTGTGAGTACAACACACACAGTGATTAAGTTGGTTATACGTAATAGCTTGGCAAAGTCGTGGTGTACATTTTTGTTCGGAAAATAAAGGTATGTCAATGTAACCTTTATGCAATGTTAGCTGAAAGAGCAAAATTTCTTATAGCTCAATATCCAAACTTTCGAGTGCATTCAGAGATAACTGAAGTGTGACTAACAAATTTTTATGGTTTCATCCCTGTCAGAACAAACTTCAAAATTTTCGTTTGACTGTAAAAGAGATTTGCACACAAGCCTTTGTTCGAGAAACGTTGATTATTTCGTAAGTTTTCTTATAATTAGGATACCTGAAGTAATAGGTAGAGATGGAACCAGCAAAGCATGGACGGACAAATGGGCACTTAAAAGATGCAATTTTTTAGAGGTGTCGGATTTTTAGAATGGTCGACACTGGCATTAATAAGTTCTAAAAATTCATCCAGTCTAAAGGATTTTTCTTAATTATTACGAGGAGTAAATAACGAATTTTTATGTTTGGAGTTGTAGTATTTGAAGGTTTATTTCGGGGTTTTCAGCCGTTTTCAGATTGACAAATACGTTGGATTCGTACAATAAGTCGTCGACGACGGTGCCTGGGTTAACGTAATTTAATTGGCTTCAATTTGCAAATCTGTTTCGTTAAAATCGTTGTACTGATTGCAAACTACATCATAAGTCTTGTCTAACCTCTGGCGGTTTGTGTTGAAAAATTGAAATATCGTTCTGTGTAGTTGTTTGGCTCTGTTAATTAGACTACGGGTTTGAGAAGACAATTTCTCAAGCGATTGGGGTGGTGACGTCTTGTTTTATTTGATATCAATGCGGCAGCAATTGAAAAGTTTTAAAACCGACGGTCGTGAGTAATGACCAAGAGGATTTTGATAAAACTGGTTGAACAACCAGCGATGAGACTGCACAAAGCGACGCACAACTAAACCCCAAACTGAATTACATATTTAAACAAGTTTCAAATTCTTTGTTTTAACCCAAGATAACATTGCAGCCAATTCCTGTATAGGCCTATATGACAATGGCATGCTGATTGCTGAACAAAGGAATCCTGCTTTAACCAAGGTAATACTATTCGGCCCCGGAGAAACAAATTTGGACGCTAAATGTAAAAAAGATGCTGGTATTTATCATACACAACAAAATACAATATGCCTACACGTACCGGGTTTTGGTCACACGCCAGGCGATAGGCGAAAATGTTTATGCGGACTGTGTGTAACTAATGCAAAGTTTTGTACGTAGCTTATGTCTTTGATTTTAAAATGTGTAACTTAAGAACTAAAGATAGCACAGTACATTGTCACGTTAGTCGGCGATGTCCCACTGAAAGTAAAAAAAACCACGACGACTAACGTTGACGGATAGGAACTTTTCGTTTTCTTTTACAGTGACGGTAACAAACTTGACGGTGACTAACGCTCTGGAATGTCACCGACGCAAGTTGCACGTGTGACGACCATCACCGATGCACTTAGATCTAGAAGACACACTGACACGCTTTGAAAATATATCTGACGCAATGCACAGCTGATTAATTTATACTAAACAACATTATTTTTTCTAATTTAAAATAAAATTAAGTCTCATTATTATTTTTTAACGTCTATTGTAAGCAACAGAGTATCCGCTTGTCGCTGTCTCTACTGCTGGTTCATTATATCAATATAATACTTAATATAATAAAATAACGTAATGTTTATAGTTCCACTTTTCTTTGATTAAATTTTATAAGCATGGATGAAATATATACTTTTTTGACTGAATTTTGAATTATGACCGCTAAAAAAACGGACTCTAGCGGAGACACAAAGAGGCCTGATGCGCTACATGATGCTCACTGCTTACAGCTGACACGTGTTTTTTGGAGAATCAGCTGAGCGTCGGAGTTGTTTGTTATGGTGCAAGGGTTGTAATATTTTGTTAAATACTATTAATATTGTGATGTTTAAGTAATTGTACTGGAAATCAATGCGATTGTAGAAAGAAAATTTGTAATTATATCAACATCGTGTAGTATGTGTATGTGATTATGTGGCACTGTATAAAACACAATCAGTAGCAATAGTTTCAACCTTGTTTATATAATTTGCATTATAGTAAAACAACAGTTTCTGAAAAACACTATTGAACATTTTTAAGCACGTAAGTTTTAGGATAAAGTTGTGATATAAAATAATGCAGTAATTTTATTTGAATACATATTTTTATTATTTTCTAGCCTTTGTAACATCGTATTTTCATCATATAAATTAAAATCCGTATAAATACGAGTAAGTACATCTGATTATAAGGTATTGAATTTTATTTATTTACATGTTAGGTATTGAAAACGTATCTCAATGTTATGTAAAAGTATACATTGCTATTTTATTTCCAGAGTACCTGTGTTATTTACTGCCTATAGTGAGACTACCAGCATTTAGTTTTTATTTGACAATTACATAATTAATTATAAAAGGTTTTTATAACAACGTATTATCATTTATGTGTGTAACATAAGATTGTTTTCATAATTAAACAGCTGCTTCATCACTTTGTAGATCAACAATGCATAAACCTCAAGGCAGTTCAAGCCCAGATATTTGTTTTTGTTGCAAAAAGGATTCTACTACTGGCAAACTTGCAAAAATACAGGATAAAGGGCTGGAAAAGCTGAGGAATGCCTCTTTCCAAAGATATTGTGGCCTGCGAGCCATATTGAACCAGATCTCAATTTGTTTTTGCACATAAAGTTTGCTGGCAGTACTATATAAATGAAAGTACCATACAAGCCGACGCTAAAAGAAGACTATCTACATCCCTTACGGGCGTCTACGTGCAACTTGCATCGGTCACATTCGAACGTGTTGTGTTTTGTGGTTGTGTAAAGTTCGTTACCGTCTATGTAAAAGAAAATTCGTGTGCAAATTTTGTGTTTTTTCTGACTTCTAGTAGGACATCTCCGACCAACGTATTTTTAGTTCTTAAGCTACACATTTTAAAATCAAAGCCATACGCTACGTACATAACATTGCATTAGTTATATACAGTGCGCATAAACATTTTCGCCTACCGTCTGGCGTGTGACAGAAACCCGGTATGTGCAATCATATTTTGTACTTTTTTGTGTGTGATTAATGCCAGCGTCCTTTTACTTTAAGCTGTGTAGCGTGCATACACAGACTTCAAAGGTCTGTCGGTCGTACAGCAGAGTCCAGATTACCGCTGTCAGATACTGAGTGATACTATCCAAATGGAATACAGGACATAGAGCGCTCCATGGAATAGATGGTTCGTGAAATCGACGTAAGTAGCATGGCTTTTCCGTATTGGAGACGATGACTCAACGTACAAACTGTAAATAAATGTCTATAATACAGCCACAGATCCGTCTTTACTTAAGCATCGTAGCTTGAGTAATAATTTTGAGTTACTTATTGTACAAAAACGTAATAAGAAACTGAGGACAATAGTAGTATGCCGGGGGGGGGGGTACTAGGCCAAATTGCGAGAGCGGCGAGGGGTCAGGGGGTGGTTTACGATGACGTCATAGGACGGGGGAGGGTGATGACGTCACGAACAGCTGATCATGACGTTACAAGTGACGTCAATAACAGATGCTCTCTTGACCTACCACAACATGATGGTTGGACGGCGGGGGAGGTGGTGGTTCCTAAATCACGGTATCTAGGTCGTGGTTCGGGGCGGGGGCTCGGGCTCGGGCTCATAGGTCGTATACAGAAACACAATGTTTAATCGATGTAAATAGTATTCATTTTTGTCTAATTATCGTTCATTTCGGTCTCGGTCATTTCGTATTCAGTATAATTAAGAAAAATAATCGTAGATAGTATAAAAAATAATCCGTTCCACAAAAATATCGTTCCTAAATACCTGTTATAGGTATATCGGTCCATGAGGTGGGTCGTGGCCGATCGTGAGGTCGTCGATCCGGTCATCAGAGTAGATCGTGACGACACGTTTGCTGTTTCGATAGTCCCGTACTTGTATGTGTGTGTTTGTGTGTGTGTGTGTGTGTGTCTGTGTTAGGTCATATACAGAAATACAATGTTTAATCAATGTAAAAGTATAATTAAGTAAAATAATCGTAGATACTACAAATGGCAGGCTGTGTGTGTGTGTGATTAAGAAAAATGGAAACGTTGCTGTAAACAAGTAGTTTCTAACCTAAAAATAGTGTGCGTTAGTCATATTGATAGTCCCCCCGTACTTGTCCGTGTGTGTGTGTGTGTGTGAGAGAGAGAGAGAGAGTGTGTGTGTGTGTGTGTGTGTGTGTGTGTGTGAGGTCATATACAGAAATGCAATGTTTAATCAATGTAAAAAGTATAATTAAGAAAAATAATCGTAGATATTACAAATGGAAGGCTGTGTGTGTGTGTGTGTGTGAGTGTGTGTGTGTGTGGGGGGGGAGTGGGTGTGGGTGTGATTAAGGAAAATGGAAACGTTGGTGAAAACAAATGGTTTTTAACCTAAAAAAGTGTGCGTTAGTCATATTAATAGACTTACTACCTACGTCTCGGTTAGCAGCCAGACACGTTGGTGAAAACTAGTGCTTTCTAACCTAGAAAAAAGTGCACTTTATCATTCGCGTGCTAGCGTTTCGTCAGAGCGCGTGGATGAAGCCGTTCCTTGACTTTAACACGGAGAAACGCAGAGCCGCGGCGAACGATTGCAAAAAAGACTTCTTTAAATCGACGATCAACGCGGTGTACGACAGATCGTTAGAAAACGTCCGGAAACGTATAGATTTCCGCCCGGGTCTCCAACGAACGCGACACGATATAACCGAGTGCGAGCCCCCGAGATTCGTGCACGCGAACGTGTACAACAAAGACTGGACTTTAGTATACACTGTAAATTTGCATTGTCTACCACAAAAATTGCGCGCTCGCGCGCGCTTGTGTAATTAAGAAAAATAATCATAGATATAAAAAAAATATATATATACAAACATAAAAATATAATAACGAAAAATCAATACATAAGACGACCGAAATCACCTTATATTAATCTGAGGAAAGCTGCAGTCAACTAGCTCGGGCTCTGGACGACGTGTCTGTCGCGAGTGTTGAGATAAGACCGAAGGGTTTAGCGAACGAACCTCGTGTATATAGATGGACAATCTTGTTCTACTAACGAGCGTAACTATCGCACAATACTGCTGCGCAGTATGCTGCAGCGGTTCCACTTGACCTACTTCAACAGCTCGCCACTACCTCCCCCCTCCTCCATCGATGGGAAAACGCGGCGGTTTTCCTTTATATAACGGAACGATTAAAATTACGTATTGGACTACGCGAGGGGTTACGTAAAAATTTACGTATGATTATTTGGACTTTGTCGCTATGATTTATCTACTTGCCGGCCGACCCGTGCGCGCTCTAGCTCTGAGGTTACGTACTGTTTTTTCAATCGCCGCGTTGGGCAGTTCAATTTTTGATTCCAGCGTATTAACATCTGGTCTCCGGCTGACAGAGTAAACGTAAAGGTTTTCGTCTTCTAGCTGCTATACTTATGGATAAGTAGAAGGCTACGCGACTTCCGGTAAATGTATTAACATATATAAATTAATTATTCATAAAAACAAATTGTATTTATTTGATATTAACGTGAATGCGTTGCGATAGATATTGCAGTGATTCATCACCACGTGGCAGCCACCAGGTTAAAATTTGTTTTATGTATGTTTTAGTCTTAACGCTGTTTAACCGATATTAGCGGTAATAATATAATAATGTGTTATAATAATGCAGTAATAATCATACTCAATTTATTAAACCAAGATGGGGTGTAAGTCAGTTATTTTCTGAAATCAGTGTACATCACGGACTTGTCAAAGTTTGCTAATTCCTGTAAGGGTGAGTTAAGTGCTTCATGAAAACGGGTGCATAACTATTAATTGAAATGATTATTATTATGGAATGACTATATTTGGACATATTATATTTTTAAAATATTTAAAAGGGTTATTTTGTAGCGATTTATTAGATTCGATGCTGTTCTATACTTAGTGAATTTTCGGAGTCTATAAACTGGGCAGGCCATACAATGTCAGCTGGTAAATGTGGTAGTGTGTTTTACTAAACTTGCAAGTAATCCCAGATATGATTGTGCAGGGTTTCTGATGTAGACGGGAATCTGTCCAGCTCCAGCAGGACGGCCGAACAACTGCCTCCGATGATGTAGATTAAACACTTTCGTCAGCTGTCAGCCGGAATGGACGGACAAAATACACTCCACGGAACCCTCTAACTACACGCTACTAACCAGGTGAAATTTTACCTTATTAAACCAAAATGTTGTGGCCGATAAACTCTTTTGAGACACTTGTGCAGACGCTCCAGTTTGGAAAATTATTTCCGGACAATGGGGGTTATATTTTACTTTGTAATTTTTTTGTAAGGCTTACGCCTCAAGAATATATCAATGTTTATCTCATTCTGAGAATTGTAACTCGGCCAGGGTCATGCATCACCCGGATCGAGGGGAGTTTTCTGTAGAAAGGGTCGGCACTAAATTATTTCTGTGTTGAGCATGCGTCTGCAGATGTATCTGTCCACGTGAGGAAATTTTACGGTTAATTAATTTTTCAGTTAATGAGGGCTCATGTATTTTATTATTAATGTAAAGATCTGGGAGGTGTTTTAACATGTGGGCGACTCCCGTAGGGGCCGTTCACTGCAGGTCTGTATCATGTCAGATTTTGCTGGATCTCGCCCGGACGCCTGACCCTGCCTGAAGTCAAGTTTTTTTATGAACACTTTAAGCATGTTTCAGTACCTTCATGACATAGATTCTGTTTTGCAAAAATTCAGTTCCACTGTTCAGCTAATTTTGTAAACCTTAAATTTTGCCATAACCAGTTAAATATTGTCACAGTTTATATTTTGCCATAGTTTAAATTTTGTAACGGTTAACCTTTTTATTGCTCACTATACCAATTAATTCACGTTCAAGAATACAAGACTAATCAGTATCAGTTATGATTATTCATGGGCGGTCACGTTCCACTATTTTTACAAATTCTGTCAAGAAAATAAAAAGAAATATGAAATGCAGTTAGGTAACCGGGCATCCATGTTAACCTCGTGATGGCGCTCTTTATCATTATCATTGACGAGATCCAAAATTGATAATTTAACATCTGCGTGGTATTTGTGCGCAGGTCGCAATGCTTACATAGAACATTTAGATTACTATTTATCTAATTAAAATTTTGGGGCATGTCTGCTCCACTCCTTGGGGTATATTGATTGAGGTTTTTGGGAGTTTAGTCATTTATTAATTGAACATTGAGGTGGGCCGGATACTTGGTCAGAATAAGGGGGTTGAGGGTGTATGATGACAAATATACGCTGTTAACCAGGTGAACATGTGATGTGTTACTTACATGTAAATGTCTTTCTATGTCAATTATATTTGTGTGTTGTGTCTTATGTGATTGTTACATTATTATATTTGATTCTGCATATGTGTATATTTCTATATATTTATACCATGTTAGGAAATGTGTAATTACTTGCAGGTCGAGATTGTGTGCCATTTCACAATAGTATTATTATTATTATTTATGTGCCATTCAACGATTGATTATTCAATAATTATTCAGCTATTTATTATTAATTAATATTTATTTATGATAATAATTTATTATTTATTATTCAACTAATTGGCGATGCATAGCTTAAAGGAATTATAACAACAATTAAGGGTTTTGAAGTGAGCTATATGGATTGTGAAACACTTAATTATCTTGCTTTAAGGGCGCATATGTTGTATAAAGCAGAGCACAATAAATACTGTTATTGTTATCTTAAAATCAGTGTTTCATTTGCAAGTCCCATCATACTGGACCCAGCACAATTTTGGCTTCTCTAGGCTCTGGCCTAGTCCTAAATAACTTGTGGCCTCTCTTTCAAAAAAAAAATATGTAAGGAAATATAAAATTAAATATAAATAAAATTAAATGCAAAAAAAAAAGAGGAATAAGGGGGGAGTTGGTTTTCTATAGATAAAAAGCATAAAAAGAAAAAGGGGTTACAAATGGTAGCAGAGAGCGTGGCTCATTCTAGGGTTGAACCCTTGGGTCCTTGGGTGTGATGGGGCTTGCAAATTCGGAAATAGTTTGGCAAATACAATTACATTTAATGGTTGAATGAGGTGGCACTATAATAGTCGACCTAACATGTAGGTGTATATATGTACTGTGTATGGAGTATTGTTAGGTGTTTTGCATTGTAAACCTGATGCCGCCACGGGCATGTGTGGTAGTTGGGTTTTGTGGTTTTGAAATTGGACCTTACCGGTGATCGCGTGGGGATGGGTTCCCTTATTTATTCTATGAAAGTAATAGCGCGAGCGGTTTGCGGGATGCGGTATGGCCCGACTGGAAGTCGGTACTGTCCGACTGCAATGGTGATCATGTTTTAGTCGAGATGTTGTATGTCGTGGTTAGTGTTGGTGGTGTGGATTGTATGTTGGTGTTAGTGTCTGATGTTATTTCTTCTTCGAGTCTGGCGACTGACGGAGGGTTAGTTCTGGAGCGGGTCAGGTTTTCGCAGCGCTAGGAAACCCGGGGGTCCACTCAAAGGAAGGACAGTACTTGGGTTTTTCTGATACTTGTGAATATGTTTTTGTAAGTATGTTTTTGTGTTAGGTGTTTAGTGGGGATTTGTTTTATTATTGTTTGTTTTGAATTGTGCAATTCTGGCGGCGGTATGCTATGAGAAATCGCCCCACCCTCTTTCAGGCGTTCTCCAGAAATTTCCGGTGGTGAATGGATTTGATGAGGACCAGCTGCTGGTTTTCTTGGACCTGGTCCTGCAGGTGGCAGATTTCCCGGGGGTGTCCGATGGGGAGGTCTTGTCCCTTATATACCCGTATTGACGGGGTATGTTGGCTGAGCTTGTCACCAACGCTCTGCGTCGGGGTGACAGTGTCGATGCTTTCCATGGGGAGGTGTTGAACTTCTTCCTACCCATTCGACGACGTGCCCAGCTTAAGTTGGAAAAATTCTATCGCCTACAGGCCAACGGAGAGGCGTTAGGGGACTTCGTGCACGATATACGGAAAGCTGCCCGGGTGTTAAGGTTGGGGTTGCCCGAGACAGAAGTTATACAAGCGATTCTGGAAGGACTGACGCCCCAAGAGAGATCCCGTTTGGTGTTCGCGGACCGTCCACGTTGTTTTGCGGACCTTGAACGACAGGGTTTAATTAAAAGGTCAGCACAGTCTTCCGTAGTGTGCTGGACGGCATCCCAGGAAATTCTGCCCATTTCCAGGGTAGTTTCATTTAAGTTTAAAATCGAGGGATTTTCTTAGGTGTGGAGCTTTCTGGTTTCTCCTGCTCTGGGAGTTGAATGCATTATTGGTGCCGATTTCATCTGCAAAAGTGGTCTCGTTATTGACATCTAAGAGCACCAATGTTATTTTAAATTTAATCGGGGAGTTGTAATCCCTTTCCTTGGATATCAAGGGACCAGGCAAGATATCCAAGAAGTTAAGTGCCCCGACACATCTAGAGACCACCTCTCCCAGTCCCAGTGGTCCGCTTTAGATCAGTTGTGTGAGCGTTTCCCCACTGTATTGACTCCGGCCCTTGGGCTCACACATCTCTTGGAGTATAAGATCCGCCTAACGGACTCCAAGGTGGTGCGCTCCCATCCTTATAAATTTGCCCCTCCAAATATGAGCATCTTGAGGGAGAAGGTTCAAGAGTTATTAGATCAAGGGGGTGATTGAACCTTCTCAGTCCAGTTATGCCAGTCCAGCTTTCCTAGTGCGCAAGCCTGGAGGTAAATATAGGATGGTCATCGACTACCGCAAGCTGAACGCTAACATTGAGGTAGATTCGGTCCCACTTCCTGACCTTCATTCCGCGTTCGATTGGTTCAGTGAGGCGAGGTATTTTACCATCATTGACCTCAACTCTGCATATCACCAGATTCCGTTGACGAAAGAAAGTAGGCCCTACACGGCATTCTGTGTTCCGTGGAACCTTTATCAGTACACTAGGGTTCCCATGGGTCTAGCGGTAGGGGCCCAAACACTCACCCGTTTACTTGACACCGTTTTTCACGATGTCAAGTTCTAGTACGTCTTCAATTATCTTGACGACTTGCTGGTGTACAGCAAGGGGTACGAGGAGCATTTGGGTCATCTTGAAGAGGTGATGTGCAGGTTGAGGGGTGCTGGCCTCACTGTCTATCCCGAAAAGGTAAAGTTCGCCCAGACACAAATTTATTTTCTGGGCCACCTGATTTCCCATAGAGGTGTCACTGTGGATCCTGAACGAACACAGGGAATCAGGGACTTTCCCCCACCAAAGGACGCCAAAGGCATCGCGAGATTTGTGGGGATGGTCAATTTCTATCGGCGTTTTATTCCAAACGCGGCGGAGATTGCGGTACCTCTGAATGAACTCCGGAAAAAGGGCGCCAAGTTTGTATGGGGGAAAAACAACAGAAGGCTTTCGAGACCCTGAAGGAAGCCATAATTTCCCCTCCAGTACTGAGAATGCCAGACTTCTCGAAGCCGTTCCTGCTCCAGACGGATGCGAGTTCGATTGCGCTCGGGGCGGTTCTGTCCCAAGTGGTTGATGGTGCTAGGCAGCCTGTGGCCTTTGTATCTAGAACTTTGACCCAACAAGAACGGAAGTCTTCAGTCTACGAGCTAGAGTGTTTAGCTGTTGTTTACGCTCTAGACAAGTTCAGGCGTTTCTTGGAACACGCTGAGTTCCTGCTCGAGACCGACAACCAGGGCCTCTGTTGGCTTCTCGCTCATCCCCGGCAGCTGGGTAAGATTGGACGATGGGTGGTCAAGATCTCATCCTTTAAATTCAAGGTGCAACACATTCGGGGAACTCAAAATGTGGTTGCAGATGCTTTGTCCCGTATGTTTTCCCAACCCAGCGAAGCCCAGCCGGAGCAACCCTGTTCTGTTTTACTGGACTTTCCTTTAGCTTTTACTGATGTGTTACTCCATCAGTTAGATGATGAAGAGTTGGGACCGATCATCCAAAATCTCAAAGAGGGTAACGTGCAGCTCCCTTACTTCTTGTCCAGGGGCGTCCTGTGTTGCAGAGAGAGAAAAGGACGGGCCCCGAAGATAGTGCTGCCTAGCAAACTCGTGCCCATGGTCTTCAGCTACTACCACAATTCCCCGGTAGGTGGACGTAAGGGGATTTCGAAGACCATTTATAGTATTAGGAGACAGTTTATCTGGAAGGGCATGGATAGGGACATAGCAACTCGGGTGAAGTCATGTCATCCCTGTGGCTTGAGCAAGCCTGCCCAGAACACCAAGTTGGGGCTGTTGTCATCTGATGTGGCGAGCAGACCGATGGAGAAGTTATTCATAGACTACGTGGGACCTTTCCCGCGTAGCAAGTCAGGTAATTCTTACCTGCTTTTTTGTGTGGATGCTTTTTCGAAGTTTGCCTGGCTACTGCCCTTACGGCAGGCAACTGCTCGTTTAACCATAAGCGCGCTCCAGAGTCATCTTTTTCAGCACTTCGGTCTTCCGGCCATCATTGCCTCGGACAATGGTCCACAATTTATTTCAGGCGATTTTCGGCGAATGTGCTTCGCCAATGGCATCACACATGTAACTACTTCCCCCTATTACCCACAGCCGTCCCACGCGGAGGGATTCAACAGGAATCTCAGGTCCGCGCTTATTGCTTATCATGCAGAGCAACAGACCACCTGGGACCAGAATCTTAAGTGGTTACAGCTAGCTTTCAATACGGCCCTGCATGACAGTCATAAGGCCGTTCCCTTTGAAGTTATGTTTGGTTTTTCGCCTACGCTTCCCTTGGCCAACTTATGGAACATAGACGATCTTCTGCCGAGTAATCTGGACATAAGGACGGCAGATAGGTGGAAAGAGGCCCGGAAGAACTTGCTTCTTGCGCACGAGCGCGTCCGTAGTCGGTATAATCAGGGGCGTATTCCAAATCCCTTTAAAGTAGGAGATTTGGTCTACTGCCAGAGCCACCCGATCAGCTCAGCTGCCGATAAAAGAGCCGCCAAATTATGCTATCGTTGGTCGGGGCCATATCGTATCCTGGGGTTCGCGTCACCAGTGACGGCTCGGTTGGAAGAGCCGGGTGGTAGTCCGAAGGAGATTACCACGCATATTTCGAAAATAAAATTATATAGAAAGGGGTAAACGGGCTGATAAGAAGGGGGAATGATTCGTGGTCTCTGGGTGAGTAGAGATTTTGTTATTTCGGGGTGTGTGCTTCGGGGGCGTTATCGAGAGCGTTAGGGTAGCGGGTAGATGTTTCCCACAGTCCCAGTGGGGTTCGTCTACTTCAGGGATGCGCCCCTGCCTGCGCGAGCCTTGGCTTTCTCCAATTCTCCTTATGTCCGGAGGGAGCCATGTCCTTACCTTTAGTCCCAGCTCATGACCTTTCAATGATCCTTGACCTTCCACCTTCCGATTTTCCTAACCTTCCCCTTTTGAAAAAAAAAACTTAGAAAAGCAAAAAAAAGGAGTTGGAGAGAGGATAGACAGCAAGGAGGTGCTCAGGGGCGGTTGTGCGCTTTGGGGGCCTGCTTGCTGTTGACATGCCCTTGGAGCACACATGTAAAACTTATTTGAATATTCGAAGTGTCAGATTAACAGGTAGCATGGCTTTGCGCCCGGTCCAGAGTGGGGACCATGGCATCATGGAGGCCATCATTTCCCCTTTTCCCTTGCCCGTGCTGTAACGGTATTGTTTAAAATGGATGTCGTACCAGAGAATTCCCCCCCGTAGGAATATGGGGCAGAGGCCCTGTCAAGGTGGCAGTCGTGTTCTGGCTCGAGTGGACAAGCCTCAGGAGGTCGGAACTCAGGGAGCTCCCGAACTTTCTTTCGTCTTTTCTTCTCTGTTCCTCTTTGCTGTGGGCTGGCCCTGATCAGGTCAGCGTGCAGCACCCGCACACTTACATACTACACATCCTCTTTCGTCTCTTTCGTTTTCCCTTCTGAGCCTCTGTTTTCCTGAGAGCAAGTGCTGCTGGGCCACTATAATCACGAAGACCACTGGCTTGTTTTGGGAGGGAGTACACTGCAGGGTACCCTCCCTGCGTTTGACTGTGAGGCAACCAAGTTGCCCTTTTGGGGTGGGGGTGTGCCGTGTTTTGGGAAAAACGCGGCGGTGTTCCTTTATATAACGGAACGATTAAAATTACGTATTGGACTACGCGAGGGGTTACGTAAAAATTTACGTATGATCATTTGGACTTTGTCGCTATGATTTATCTACTTGCCGGCCGACCCGTGCGCGCTCTAGCTCTGAGGTTACGTACTGTTTTTTCAATCGCCGCGTTGGGCAGTTCAATTTTTGATTCCAGCGTATTAACATCTGGTCTCCGGCTGACAGAGTAAACGTAAAGGTTTTCGTCGTCTAGCTGCTATACTTAGGGATAACTAGAAGCCTACGTGACTTCCGGTAAATGTATTAACATATATAAATTAATTATTCATAAAAACAAATTGTATTTATTTGATATTAACGTGGATGCGTTGCGATAGATATTGCAGTGATTCATCACCACGTGGCAGCCACCATGTTAAAATTTGTTTTATGTATGTTTTAATCTTAACGCTGTTTAACCGATATTAGCGGTAATAATATAATAATGTGTTATAATAATGCAGTAATAATCATACTTAATTTATTAAACCAAGATGGGGCGTAAGTCAGTTATTTTCTGAAATCAGTGTACATCACGGACTTGTCAAAGTTTGCTAATTCCTGTAAGGGTGAGTTAAGTGCTTCATGAAAACGAGTGCATAACTATTAATTGAAATGATTATTATTATGGAATGACTATATTTGGACATATTATATTTTTAAAATATTTAAAAGGGTTATTTTGAAGCGATTTATTAGATTCGATGCTGTTCTATACTTAGTGAATTTTCGGAGTCTATAAACTGGGCAGGCCATACAATGTCAGCTGGTAAATGTGGTAGTGTGTTTTACTAAACTTGTAAGTAATCCCAGATACGATTGTGCAGGGTTTCTGATGTAGATGGGAATCTGTCCCGCTCCAGCAGGACGGCCGAACAACTTGTGCCGGTGTAAACCCGGCTGTCGAAAGTTTTAGAGAATTTAATTGTAAAATAACGCGAAAAGGGTCAGTTAAAGTGACCCTTGTACGTTTCCGTTAAAGCTGCGCGCGCACCTCGTAGGGAGGTTCGGCTTGGTTAGATTGTGGCCGTTTAGTTCAGTTCATCGCCCAGCAAGCAAGAAAGCACCGACTACATGTTCCGAGCAGACATTACTACGCAGTTTTCTTCCACTATGATGGCTGGCTAAATTTACGAGTCTTCCCGGTAAGGATCATAGCTCTTATTGTGTGTGTCAGAAATAATAATAAGCGATTACATTTAATTAACGAAATGTATGCTGCCGTATGAGAAAGACGAATGCATGCGGTCCGATCCGACAGTTGTATATTAAAAAGATTACTTAATGTTCAGTATATAGCCCATATTCTTTTTATTATTATTATAATATTCTAAGAGTCACTGTAATTGTCATGGTCATTGTAAATTTATAGAATGTTATATAAATTCTAAGCTAAAGTCAGTGCGCAGTTAGGGAATGGAATTGTGCACATACATGCATCAGATTGCTCGTGTGACTCTCTTTAATTAACTTTGCAGTAAAAACAACTTGTGAGAACACCCGTAGAGGAAACATTATTAATATTGAAACATTCTTAGCACTGTGAGTGCCTTGAAGTTAATCAGTTTTTTGGTAAATTGCAATAATGATGTCGCCACGTGGTAATCTAACCTGTGGCATTCTGTCGGAGCATGTTATGAGCTCGTGCCAATGACTTTACTCTACGCCTTTTAATAAAATCTTTTATTTTTGAATTAATCATTCCATGGCAGATTGTTTTACTCTTTAAGCAATTTGCAGGGAAATTATAACCGAAACTTGGTGCATTTAGCGTGAGTTGGTTGAAGGTCCGTTCTGAGGTTAATTACCTGTGAACTTGGGTGTACATTTTTTTATGAACATCTTTTCTCATTTTTATGAATTAACAGGGTTCTCGCTTAAGCCGGAGATGCTGGCCTCGCTGATTGAACTCCATCCTCATCAGCCATGAACCATCAGAAACGCACCTGTTCGGAAAAGGAGTCGGGTGACTAGCTCAAGATGTAACGCTTGCTCTGCATAATTAAGGTGATATGCACTCTTTTATTTTTTATTTTTTGTGACCGGGCCTACTGTGCTCCTGATTAACAGTGTAAATTTCCTTTGAAACCACGTGCCCACGTGGCCAGACAGTCTGCTGTAAGGGTGTCAGTTGAACATTCATTCTGAACATTATGTGTTAATGTTAATGAACACTTTAATAATTTCACTTCATAACACTAAGTACAATGTTTGTAATTGTGTGCTGCACTGGGGGAGCGTGCCAGAGTTTTTTTTACACTTAAACATTTTCACATATTGCCAATAGTCATCACCATACGTACTAAAAAATTTATATCACATGTTAGGGATTCTGTTCCGGCTGGTTCAGAATGGGGTTGATATTAATTTCATTTTGGGTTTAACATGTAGGGGCTGGGGAGTTTTGGTTTCCTTTTTTGGCTGTTTTCAGGGGAATAAAAGGGGGCATAGTTTTTGCCAGGCACGTGTTCATACAGTTTAAGGCAGGTTTGATTCCTGTCACATAAGGTTAAGCACAAGCTGACGCGCTCCCACATCTGCTAGGACACAACAGTCCTTATTATAAATTCATTTATATACAGCCATTCGGCTTTAACAGAAAAGAACTTTCATATTTTCTTGGCATATACTAATTAATTTTTTTACTTTAAAAAGGTCTATACTGATTAATTTTTCTACTTGTAAAGCATATACTGATTAATTTTTTTTTATTTTCAAAGCATATACTGATACATGAATCCATCAGAATTGGTAAAACAAATTAACATTTTTAGAACAGCATAGCAATTGCTTAAAATCAGGTGATGCAGTTTTATTTTCATTTTATGCTGTTGAAGAAACTTAAAGATTTCATATGCTCATGATGGGGGTAATTATCTGTGGCTATCTATACATAGGGGCGGTCCGGTCTTTCTTATGGTTTATGAGTGATTATCATCCTTTCAGGGGTTTTTCGTATTTATTCAACTTAATGGAAATTGATGAATGACGGTGACTGAAGGGCGAACAGTTATGACTGCCGGTTTTAGGGCTTGGTAGAAACACTGCCTGTTGAGCATGTGTATTCCAGGGGTATTCGTGTTTATAATATTTGTGTATAATTATGGGTGTATGTGTCTTTACGTTTCTGTACGTGTCTTTATGTTTCTGTCTATGTTAAGCTCTAGTCACATAAAGGGGGGGAAATTATATAATTCCTGAACGTTATCTGATATACACACACACATATATATATATATATATATATATATAATCATCACTGATATACAGACCTTGTCTTTTCACACTATTAAAAACATGGTACTTATTTATTTATTATGTATTGGTGTGTTATTCCTAATATTAGAGGACAAACTTATGTGATAATTATGTGATAAATTTTCATTTACATGTAGCGAATGATGGGATACAATAAAAGCTGTTATTGTTATATTACAGCCGAGTTTCATTGCAAGTCCCCGTCATACTGGACCCAGCACATTTTGGCTTCTCTAGGCTCCTGCCTAGTTTTAAATAACTTGTGGCTTCTCTTTCAAAAAAAAAAAAGGAATATATAAAATACAAAAAAATTTTCTATACAGCATAAAAAGGAAAGAGGGGTCACAAATGGTAGCGGAGAGTGTTGTTCATTCTAGGGTTGAACCCCTGGGTCCTTGGGTGTGACGGGGCTTGTAGACTCGGAAATATTAAGGCTATTGTTATGCTATTGTTTTTCTCAGGTATATGCCCGTGTAGGCTAGTTTTAGGTCGTATAACTTGTGAGTCTGGTCGCACCACTGAGGCGGGTATTTGTGTTCGGAAAATGTGATAGTTGAACTGCCGGGGAGTCTCAAGGGTGGCCTGGTGATAGAATGTTGTGGATTCAGGATCGGAGCTTAGCGTGTGACATTAGCGGGATGCGGTATGGCCCGATCGGAAGTTGGTACCGTCACCGACTTATGTCCTGTTTACGTTGGATTACTAATTCCGGAATTATGAATTTTGAGTGTTAGTTGTTTTTTGTGAGTTATGTGTTGGTGAGACGTGTGTGTCGAACTGATGTTTGATGTTATGTGTGTTCAGTATTGTTGGTTGTCACTTGTCTCCTTCTGTGGTGTGAGTAGATGGTTCAGAAGTAGGCCAGGTCTCCGCAGCGCTAGAGAACCCGGGGGTCGCTCAAAGGAAGGACAGTACTTGGGTTTCTTCTGATTCTTGTGAATATTGTTGTAGGTTATGTTTGTGTTAGGTGTTTAGTGGGGATTTGTTTTATTATTGTTTGTTTTGAATTGTGCAATTCTGGCGGCGGTATGCTACCAGTAATTGCCTCACCCTCTTTCAGGCGTTCTCCAGAAATTTCCGGTGGTGAATGGATTTGATGAGGATCAGCTGCTGGTTTTCTTGGACCTGGTGCTGCAGGTGGCAGATTTCCCGGGGGTGTCCGATGGGGAGGGCTTGTCTCTTATATACCCGTTTTGCCGGGGTACGTTGGCTGAGCTGGTCACCAAAGCTCTGCGTCGGGGTGAGAGTGTTGATGCTTTCCATGGGGAGGTATTGAACTTCTTCCTACCCATTCGACGACGTGCCCAGCTTAAGTTAGAAAAATTCTATCGCCTACAGGCCAACGGAGAGGCGTTAGGGGACTTCGTGCACGATATACGGAAAGCCGCCCGGGTGTTAAGATTGGGGTTGCCCGAGACAGAAGTGATACAAAGGATTCTGGAAGGACTGACGCCCCAAGAGAGATCTCGTTTGGTATTCGCGGACCGTCCACGTTGTTTTGCGGACCTTGAACGGCTGTGTGTGGTTTCAAGAACGGTCCAGGAGGTTGACGAGTCCCGGGGAGGAGATGCTACAGATGTCCAATACTCCAGTGGTTCAGTAGGAAGAGCTAAAAAGGACAAACATGGTGGTTGGAGGAGATCGCAAGAGACTGTCAGAAAGCCTGAATATTCCGGAAGTAATGGAGGCTACAAGGGGGTGGCAGGTGGCAAGTGAGAAGACGGTGACAATAGCCACAGCACGGAAAACAAAGAAATATGAAATTAACAGGGGAAGAAGAAATTATATTAGGGAACAAACATCGGCAAGTAGGGAGCCGGTAGCAAGGCGTTATTCCTATTTGGAGAGTAAGGAAACTTTAAAGGTTCCAGAGGAAGTACCAGTGCCTAATAGAGTAGTGAATGAAGAAGGTGAATCAGAAGAAGAAAAGCGGAATAACTTCTGTGGATCAATACATGAGCCTAAGAACACGTCAGTTAATACTGAGGTACAGGACTCGAAGAGGACGTCATGGTTGAATCTAGAGGCCGTAGAATTTGTTCCGGTATTTCCATCTCGGTTCGTGAGGGATCTAGATCCTGTGATATCGTCACCGCCTACGCAGGGATATGAGAAGTCACTTGATGGTGTAGCTTCACCATCGCCAGTAGAAATTAGTTTATTCATTGCACAGGAACCTGGACAGCTGGATTCCAGGGTGGAAAATCTTGATGATGTTGTAGTTGCTGAGAGTGGTCAAGGAGTGGAATTGACAGAAGAGGCAGAAGAGTGGTCTGCGGATGCTGCACAGGAAGGTATAGTTGTAGGTGTTAGGGAGACTGTAGAGTCTGAAGTTGCAGATGGACACAGGGATGTCCAGGCTGCAAGTGTTTCTGAGGTTGTGGATGGACAAGGGGATGTTCATGCCGCAAGTGTGGTAGAAGTAGATGAGGTAGAAGTTGAGGAGAAATTTGGTGGCAGCGTCGTGGAGTGTGTGAGCGAGAGTGATGTAGTGTGTGAAGATGTGCAGACGCCTTCTGTAAGTAGTGTTGAGGATTCCGAGCAACGGGAAGAAGTTTCAGGTGGACCAGGTGAGCAGCTAGAGGAGGATGAAGATGTGCAGTGTTCTGATGGTGGTAGTGGACGTGATGGCGATGATGTTGATGATGAACGTGTGGAGGTTAATGAGATTGGAGAAGAAGTCGGTGAAGAAGCTTGTGAAGCGGCTGGTGACCGATGTGATGAAGAAATTGGTGAGGAGCTGAGCGAAGACGCTGTTGAAGATGGATCAGAGGAGCAACTGGAAGATGCTGAGGAGGTGCAGTGTCATGATGTTCATTTGGATTATGTGGACGAAGAAGGGGAAATTGTAGAAAAGAAAGAAGTGGAAAAGGAAGAAATTGTAGCAGAGCAGCTAGACGACGAGCATAATCCAAAGCGGAGTGAAAGCAGTGAGGTAAGTTGCCTTGATTCTGATTCAGAGGAAACCAGCCAGTACAGCTCAACACGAAATAATTTCTCAGAGAGTAGTGTTCGAAAGGAACGGGTACCCAAAGTCCGTCACAGAAAGGTAAGAAGAAGAGGTTAACGGGTAGCGGGTAGATGTTCCCCACAGTCCCAGTGGTGTTCGTCTACTTCAGGGTTGCGCCCCTACCCACGCAAGCCTTGGTTTTCTCCAGTCATTCTCCTTTTCGGAGGGAGCCAGGTCCTTACTCTTACTCCTAGCTATTGACCCTTTAATGACCCTTGCCCGTTTCATCTTCCCGATTTTCCTACCCCTCCTCTTAGTAAAAAAAAAAAAAAAAAAAAATTCTATCAATAAGGAGTTAGAGAGACTTGCCGGAAGTGAGTAGATTGTGGTCCTCGAGATTGTCGTGGTCGTTAGTTTCCCCTGTTTTAAAAGTAAGATGGAGAGTAATAGCGTACTGTTGTTTCTGATTATGGGTTGATTTTGATTTTTGGTTAGTGTAGAGGTCGAGCCATGCCGCATTCTCCGGTTGTTCCCCGGGTGTTTTTGTTGAGAGAGAGAATTGTGTTTATTTTGTATCGACGTCGGTGAACAAGTAACCCCCCCCCTTGCTAGTCATGGTGTTTTGTTGAGTTGAGTTGAGATGGATGTTCGCGTGCCCTTGGTGCGGTCCTCTCTGTCTGGCTAAGCGGGGCCGTCCGCCCTTGTGTAGGGATGTGGGCCAGCCATATGGCAAGGATGGAGATGCCTTGTGGGTACATGTGGCTGGTCGGTCCTAGTGATGGACGAGAGGTAGTAGGGTCGCTCACATACCAAGGTGGGAGATACCTTGTTTGGTGTTAGGACGAGTGTGTGAGTGGACCGGTGGGAGTAGGTGATGGTCACCGGAGATGGTGACGTGTTGGGGCGGTCCCGTGGCGTTGGCGTGGCGGAGAGGGTCGCATGGGGAATGGACGCAGTTGTGAGGTTCCCCTATTCTCCTGAGAGCAAATGCTGCTGAGCCTCCATAACCACGAAGTCCACGAGCTTGTTTTGGGAAGGGGGTACACTGCAGGGTACTCTCCCGAGTTTAAGAGTGGGGCAACCGGGTTGCCCTTTCGGGGTGGGGGTGTGCCGGTGTAAATCCGGCTGTCGAAAGTTTTAGAGAATTTAATTGTAAAATAACGCGAAAAGGGTCAGTTAAAGTGACCCTTGTACGTTTCCGTTAAAGCTGCGAACGCACCTCGTAGGGAGGTTCGGCTTGGTTAGATTGTGGCCGTTTAGTTCAGTTCATCGCCCAGCAAGCAAGAAAGCACCGACTACATGATCCGAGCAGATATTACTACGCAGTTTTCTTCCACTATGATGGCTGGCTAAATTTACGAGACTTCCCGGTAAGGATCATAGCTCTTATTGTGTGTGTCAGAAATAATAATAAGCGATTACATAAAAAGGAAAAAGGGGTTACAGGGGGGGGTGAAATGTGTTATTCAACTGTTGTGAAATGTATTAAATATTGAGCCTTTCATGTTTTGCCCATTGAGATATTCTGTATTTTGTAGAAAGCGTGATCCTTTAGTCGTAATTTGTAATTTTGGCGAAGTTTATTTAACAATTTGCATATGTCTTCAAAAGCGTAGCATATGCCGTGTGTAACATTTCCTCGCTCGCTCTCTCTCTCTCTCTGATTAACCTAGATTTTACAAACTTCCGTTAATCGGCTAACATGTGAGAATGTTGCACGTATGCACTGAAGCAGGTGAGAATTAACTTGTTAAATATTACGTTTGACTACACGTATATGAAACAGTTATCCGTCCACCCCCCCGCGCGCGCAATAGGTGAGAATGATGTTAGCCATATGGTGAGGGGAGCGTTCGTAAACACCAGTTAAAATTTTAAACTTACTTTACTTGTAGTGTCTATTATGGATTTATTCCAATTATTTACAAATCAAAAATGATTATTTCAGAATGCTTTTTTTTAAATATGGTACACGTTTCATTATTTTATGTGTATATACTATTTATAATAGCAAACATTATTTATTATGTTTTTCATCTTTTTAGTTATAAGAGGTTGGTAATACGTTTTTACTATCTTTGGACAGGGTAAATTTTGTGTTTATTGTAATACCGACTAAAGTAGATGGCCTCATACCTGTTTCTATGTTTCATTTTGTCGTATCGTTTCCTACTTTCGACTTGTAGAGGACGATGAGACGAAGAGAATCGTACCTTATTCGAGGTTCGAGATCTATTTTTAGTCGTTCTATGCTTAAAATTTATCACCAAAATAATCGACCATTTTTTCGTTTTTTAGCCTCAGGTTCGTTGTCCGTGTGTCAAGTTTGAAGAACACATCGAGAGGACGACATCGGTTCAGCTGCGAGGGGCATATGAGGGATTGATGTAAAAAATTAAGACGGCGTATATTGGTTTCTGTTTACATTTATTTAACAAAAAAAAAATTGTACATTACAAATTTACAATAGTTTGTACTACAGTGATATATGCATATTTATAAGATTTACACAACACACGCGCGCGCGCGCGCGCAGGGACAGATATAAACCCAAACCCGTACCGCGTGTTTTCTTAATTTTAACACCGTCAGTATCCGTTGTTGTCATCGTCATCGTCATCATTATCGTCTACGGGGGCGAGAGGACGATATTTAAACAAGTTCACTTCGACGGCCAAGATCCCGTTATCGACCCATCCGCTACCTTCGCGAGCGAACTTCGAAACCGTTTCGAGCACTTTTTCCACGCACTCCGTGTATTGATCGTTTACGTTTTCAGCGTCCCCCGCCACGGGTAAAACGAGTTGCATACGCGAACGAACACCGCCGTCTGCTACAGTTCGCGATCGGATACGAGTTTCTTGAATACGACGCGTACGGCCAGGTACCACTTGATGTGCCCCATATCGCGTGATTCCGCGCGCACGTCGTCCGGAATAACGTCCGCCATTCTGTACAACAATACGGATACCGTGTCCACGCCGTCTTCGAAATCGATATACTTTATCGTTTTTACACACCCGTTAAGCGCGAGCGCGATCGTACGTGTTGCGTATACCACCATGGTTCTGTACTACGACGTACACGAAATAAAGCACACTTTTTTAAGGTTATAAAATCACTTGTTTTCACCAACGTGTCCGGGTACTAACCGATACGTAGGCAGTAAGTCTATTACTATGAATAACACACACTTTTTTAGGTTAGAAACGTCTTGTTTTCAGCAGCGTCTCAAGCGGGGGGAATGGGGAGTATCCGAGACCATCGATAGAAGGTGAGGGGGGTGGATAGCTGTTGAAGTAGGTCAAGGAGACGTACGGATGCGCCATATCACCATGGCTCATTACGACACGATTCGATCGAACGAACCGTTGCGTCATATTATTGCGCAACAGTATCACACACACACACACACACACACACACACACACACACACACACAGAGACAACAGTACGGCCTCCGCGTACAACGTTGGGAGAATCCAAGGCCATCCATGGGGAGGGGCGGAATGGGCGAGCTGTTGAAGTAGGTCAAGTGGAACCGTTTCAGCATACTGCGCAACAGTATTGTGCGATAGTTATGCTCGTCAGTAGAACAAGATTGTCCATCTATATACACGAGGTTCATTCGCTAAACCCTTCGGTCTTATCTCAACACTCGCGACCGACACGTCGTCCAGAGCCTGAGCTAGTTGACTGCAGCGTTCCTCAGTTTAATATAAGGTGAT
This sequence comes from Magicicada septendecula, assembly GCA_034769895.1. NCBI lineage: Eukaryota > Metazoa > Arthropoda > Insecta > Hemiptera > Cicadidae > Magicicada > Magicicada septendecula. The sequence goes on along the minus strand of CM068368.1, from coordinate 569,998,795 downwards.
ATCGTTCGTGTTTTGTATTCATTTTTCGTTATTACATTTTTCATGTTTGTACATATTATTTTTTTTATCTAGATTATTTTTCTTAATTACACACACACGCGTGCGCGCGCGTAATTTTTGTGGTCGACAATGCACTTTTAAAGTGTATACTAAAGTCCATTCTTTGTTGTACACGTTCGCGTGTACGAATATTGGGGGCTCGCACTCGGTTATATCGTGTCGCGTTCGTTGGAGACCCGGGCGGAAATCTATACGTTTCCGGACGTTTTCTAACGATCTGTCGTTCACCGCGTTGATCGTCGATTTAAAGAAGTCTTTTTCGCAATCGTTCGCCGTGGCTCTGCGTTTCTCCGTGTTAAAGTCAATGAACGGCTTCATCAACGCGCTCTGACGAAACGCTAGCACGCGAATGATAAATTGCACTTTTTTCTAGGTTAGAAAGCACTAGTTTTCACCAACGTGTCAGGCTGCTAACCGATACGTAGGCAGTAAGTCTATTAATATGACTAACGCAAACTTTTTTAGGTTAGAAACCACTTGTTTTCAGCAACGTTTCAATTTTTCTTAATCACACACACACCCACTCCCCCACACACGCACACGCACACACACACACACACACAGCCTGCCATTTGTAATATCTACGATTATTTTACTTAATTATACTTTTTACATTGATTAAACATTGTATTTCTGTATATGACCTAACACACACACACACACACACACACACACGGACAAGTACGGGGACTATCGAAACAGCAAACGTGTCGTCACGATCTACTCTGATGACCGGATCGACGACCTCACGATCGGTCACGACCCACCTCATGGACCGATATACCTATAACAGGTATTTTGGAACGATATTTTTGTGGAACGGATTATTTTTTTATAGCCTACTATCTACCATTATTTTTCATAATTATACTGAATACGAACTGACGAGACCGAAATGAACAATAACTAGACAAAAATGAATACTATTTACATCGATTAAACATTGTATTTCTGTATACGACCTATGAGCCCGAACCCGAGCCCCCCCCGAACCACGACCGAGATACCGTGATTTAGTAACCACCACCTCCCCCCCGTCTAACCGTCATGTTGTGGTATGTCAAGAGAGCATCTGTTCGTGACGTCATCACCATCCACCAACTTCCCGCCCATTGATTTTGCCCTCCACCCCACCTGTCCACTGACCCAGTATCCAGCCCAAGGACAAAAGCGCATCTTTATGTAGGTCAAGATTGCATCTGTTCGTGACGTCACTTGTAACGTCATGGTCAGCTGTTCGTGACGTCATCACCCTACACCCACATCCCGCCCATTGATTTTGCCCTCCCTCCACCCCACTGTCCACTGACCCAGTATCCAACTCAAGGTCAAAACTGCTTCTTTATGTAGGTCAAGAGTGCATGTGTTCGTGGCATCATCACTCTCCACCACCACCCCGTCCTGTGACGTCATTACCCCCCAACCCCCTGCCACACACCCCCTCAGTCCATTGGCCCAGTACCCCCCCCATGCTACTGACAATTAGCCACATAAGTAAACATTACTGTTCTTTGTAAACACTGGAACCATGAAAAACCATAAATTACAAGTAAACGTAGCGTAGTATACGATGTGATATCGAACACAGTGTTACATTCGTTAACTTAAAATCATAAGATAATAGAAAAATTGATATGTTTATTAGTTTTACAAATCTAATTAAAGTAGAATATTTATGTTTGTACTTCATTCTATGTTTCTAAACATTTATATTTTTTACTGTTTAATGTTAAAATTTATTCTTTTACGGGTGATATAGTGTGTATGTACAACTACTTAAAACACTAAAAAAGTTGTAACACTTCCCAACTTTCCATCTATGTGTGTGCTTAAGTGTCTCACAGAGAGTAAGAGCAAGAGAGCCCAAGAGTTCAAAATTAAGAAAGAGAGTTTACCAACATTAATGTTTGTTTTAACCAATTTTTACTGCTAATAATTGATTAGTTTGTTCTAAATTGTAATCGGCTATTGCATTTATACACAATATTTATTACCACTAATCTAATCATTAAAAGTATTGATTGATTGCTGTTAATGAACGATCATCAATCATGCTGATGATTCAAACTTGTCGTAGTAAACTCATGGAACATGAAATTTGATGTTCCTGACAGTAAGTTTTAAATATATCACTTGTCTATATAAGATTAAAGGGGTCACCTAGATATTTCCAGTGTGAATTCCGTTAATACGATTTTGAAATTTTAATTACTAAAGAATAATATAAGTTGAGATTAACCTGACGCTTGATTAGTTTTACCGCGAAATGTATTTGAGTCTCAGTTGAGTCACTGAAGGTATCACACCACAGAATGGGCAAAATATGTAGTGCAACATAAATGAAAGCTGCGTTTAAACCTAACAACAGTGTTTAGGTCAGTGCAGAAACCAGACACTTGACCAAACTAATCCCCTTTGTTATGTTATTGGCTTCATGCTTGAGCGGCTTTACTCCCAACTTTCACAAATAGTAAGGTAATCATTTACCTCTTGGATCGGATGAGGTATCATCGAAATTACACAAATTCTATCGCTCGCGGTTGCATTAGCGGGTTTCACGCGGTTATCACAAACACATTTACAACCAGTGCTTACTGGTATCAGGATTCGTTTGTTGTAATTACGTACTCAAAACTAGAATTAAAGTTCACAGTAATCCCTACATAACGTAAACTTATTTGTTAGTGAAGTATTAGACAATGTGAATAATTTTTAAACAAACACGCGATCATTATCATAAGGAAAAAAACTCTTTTATTACGAAACGCAGAACTCCAAAAAAACTGTTTCTTTTACTGGTTCATTAAATATAATGAAGCGGCCATCGAATTTGGTACAAAGTAATGTCCACCTGTTATAAAGAATAACTAATCTCATTTAGTCACGTTAAAGGAACTGTATAACACCTTGTATGCAAACCTCGTAGAACCGGATACCCCTGTAATCCGGATTGAAAATAATTTGGCTTATACGGTGTATACTTTTTGTGTTTTGTGTATTGTATATCGTTTTATAATTACGCCCTAAACTTTACGGTTTTGCCTATAGCATGTACGAAGCAACAGAATCCCCACGTTGACAAAACTAATCAAACAACCGTCGTTACGAAAAGTTAAAACAGAATAATCTTACTAACTATTTTAGTAAAACTAAATTGTAACAATTAAAGGTTTTAATATATAGTGTAGTGTTTGCGTAAACTAATTTGGAAAAATACAGTAAAAAATAGTGTGGTGTGGTGTGGTGAAACGACTGCAATAAAATATTACATATTGTAGTGTTTATGAAAGCTATTTGAGCGAAAATAAAAATTAGTAAGTTTTGAACTTTAAATGTACTGTAGTACAGTAATTAGCATTTAAATATTATCCTCTACTATCCGGATTTTCGTTAAAGCTGTTACTGCTGTATTGTGTTCTATAGGCCATTGTATGCAATTCAATAGCGTCCACTTGGATTTCCTGACCAAATATTAATGCAGACACGAGTTGCCAGTTCGAGACAAACCGGTTCGTTGAGATGAAAGAAAATATTACGTAACTGAAAATTCGAGACTGTTGTTCTACTGTTGTATCTCGACTAGCACAGCGAGTGCAGAGATAAGTTGTTCCAGACGCGGCGTCTGTGTCAACGTTATGGGACTGACATAGTCTTCAGACTGTTCGAGCGCCTTAACTACTCTGCCCGGAGAATGGAAAATTATTTTGGAATTCCTGCAGGGTATATATAAACATCAACGACCGGCTGATTAGAAATACTTACATCTAGCGATTTATTCAGTGTGGATCAAATTATTGTTACGGATTAGTGGAAAGTGTTTACTGTGTTAATTTGTAAAACTGTAATAAGATGACATTAATTGTTGGACAAAATTAACTTGAACTGCTGTGTTGTTTGTGACAAATTAAAGTTTTTAATTAGTGGCTTCAAAGTGCCAATTATTCTGTTTCCACTAAACGACACGACGATCGGTGCCACCGTCGTAACGATATAATAGCAAATCTAAACACTCTGTACGATGAAATAAACCTAAGACCCCAATTATTCTACTTAAGTATTTCACATTAATGAAATATAATGCTACACAAGCTTTAGTTTTCATTGAGCATACGGTTTTTTATAATACATTCAATTCTTTTAATATATCTTGTGCTGAAAATGTTGAAATTTTCAATTTATAGTTTGACATTTAAAATCTTAAGATACTCGGAGACAAATATAATGTATGAACAAGTAAATGGCAACTAAAATATTTGCATTTCTAGGCTTACTTATTTTGTATTTTTGGCTGGCTTTTTATTATATAATGAGTTAAAATATTACAGCACATTAATTCTACATTCAAAGATAACAAAGAGTTTGAGATAAGTTCCCTATCACTGTCTAGCGTTTCGCTATGTTGTCGGAACCGGACCCATGGAACACATTTATTCTCCATAATAAACATTAGCAACACGCAAAATTGCTATCCACCTTCAAAAAAGTGTAATATTATTACTTATTCTAAAGTTCTTACATCCGGTGTGTCGGATATAAACAATGTCTGATTTGCTTACCTCTGCACTTCTGTTTCTAATAACAATACAGAAAATATTACATTGAATATTGTTTACTTCAAAAGAAATCTTCTCCACATTTCCATTCAGTCGTGCATGTTATACCTCGTTACTGAGAAAACAATAGTTATATACAAATTTTTCATTTTGTCATTAAGAAATTCGCCTTTTAAAAGGCTTTTTATCTTGTAAACAGAAATGAATTACATCGATATAACATTGATTACATTTAATGTTGTACAATAATTTGACATAAAACGTTGCATTTTATAGTAAAAGAGATTCTTCTTTGTAATGCAACTTTAACAGTGTCTGTTGCAATAAGATTTCATTTAAAATATTTTTCACGCAAAAAATGTTACTCCTTGTAAAACAGTATTTTAATAGCATATTTTCTTAATAGTTAAAGCAGATTTTGTGTACATAAATTATTACTGAATATCCTTATCTTGTTCCATCATGCTTCGTGATAAGTTAATCTGTTACATTTTTATATACAATAAAAATCCCTGTTACGTAATGTGGACGAAAGGTGATGTACTAATAATGATGAAGATATGAGTTACGCTTACTGCTCCCGCAAGCATAACGCATTAAAGGGAGACTGATTAAAACCATACTGTTTATTTTGGACAGGAGCCAATTAGAGGCTGTAGCTAGCAAACAGTGAGTGGGAAAGTTTCCTTTACTTGGTAATAATGTACAACCAAAATTAGACCTGTATGTTACGTCTCTCAAATAGTAAATTATAAAAAATAATTTCCTAACCCTAAGGTGCCAGGGTTAGGAAATTATTATATCAACAAAACTGGTAATTTTTACACCCTACTTAATGTTTTAAACAACATTTTTAACTCAATTTAAAAGTATATATTATATTTTTGAGTAACTGTAAATAAAACTTTCTATATTACGTCCTAGGACAACAGTCATTGAGCTATAGTGTTACAAATGTTAACAATTTTTTATTAGGTTTATGCCAAATAAATGTTTTATAGCCAGGAAATTAAGGAACACGCTTTATTGTTTACTTACTGAAAATTCAATACCGCTTTGGTTTTACTAATATAATATTTTCATTTTTAAGAAGTATGCAGATGTTTATGATTACTGGTTAACTAATACAGTGGAAACAGTTACTTAATCATAATATGTAAGACGGTAAAATTATAGACGTAATACTTGTTATTTGCCCACTAACTATTAAATTATATGAACATATTAATTATTTTTATCACTATATGACTTTAGATATATCAACTCTTGAACTTATGATTTCTCAAATTGTGTACTGTGCTCTCAATTTTAATTGTTATAAAATAAAATACTGTAGGCAACAGCTCATATTAACTTTTCCTAACGAAATAGTTCTCCCAAATTATATGAAAAGTAAACAACATTTCATTTTGTATTATTAATAACAAATTAATTAACATAACTGCCTAAATCTGAAAAGACTTTAAACATAGTAAATAATCCGGCAAATATTTATACATAATATTGTGTAGTAGAACCAACAAAAATAAATTCTAACTTGTAATTTGTGATTTTCAGTAGGGAGTATACCCCTACTAAAAAATCTACTAACCTTCAAGAAAGGTTTACGTCATACAAATTACACAAAATAGTAGTAAAATATGGAACTTGTTTGGACTGCATTTGTGTAACTTTTAATTGTTCGTAATAGTGTATATCAACCTTTGCGAAAGCGGGATGTTACATTTTTTCTACGAAATAACTCTTTGAAATAAATTATACCATTATACCAAGAAAATCCATCGTGTCGTGTATGAGTACAGTGTGTTCTTCATTATATGAATGCGTTAGGAAACTCTTGCCGTGTCCTACGCGCCAAATACACTACGATTTTAGAAATGTGTTTATATAAGTCCTTTAATGACTTAATGTACTGCAAATAAAATTATTCGTTCAGCACATGTATATTTTGGGCAAGCCTGTATGTGTAAACAAATTAATGACACAACCATACCATTCAGCGAATCCTAGTCATGTGAAAGTGATTACACGCGATTTCTTTGTGATCTTAACTACAATATTTTATACTCATACTGAAGTAAGAAAGTTCCATGTTATATTGATATGTAGAAGCATAGCCTTATACTCACTAAATGTAGATTATACACATTAAGTCAACAGTAAAAAACATTAATATATTTAAGAAATAATACTTGTTAATTAATTTTTTTTGTGAATATTGTAGCATGACAGATAATCCACTTAATAAAGATTACCACATGATCATAAGTACGAATCAATTACTTGGGATATCAAGAAAAATCCAAATGAGAACCAAATAAATATCAGAATAAAATACCGCAATAACTTGAAAAAGTAAATATAAAGAAAAATCTCTGCAACAAAAATAAATGTACAGCAAAATAGAACCCCAAAAACTAAAATAAAATAAGAATAATACCCAGGTAGGATAGAAGTAGGTAAGGAAGATACCCAGAACAAATCAACGGACAAAATAACGATATAATAATGAAGAAACGAGAACGAAAAAGGAAGATACACAGAACAAATAAAAATAATAGTAACGAAATGGTACTGAAGAAAGCAAGAATGAAGAAGGAAGATATCCAGAACAAACCATCATACCTAATGAACAGGGACAAGTTTGAAGATACCAGATAGTAGAGGGAGAAGAATACGACCAATACCCTAAGGAAACCCAGTAGGGAGAAAACAAAAACCCCAAAAGAAATTAAATGTCACTATTGAAAGTATAACACCCCAAAAAACCAGAAACTCATGTAAAATAAATGAAAACAAAAGTGTTTAAAGTGCTAAGTAAAAGTGCACCCAAGAAAGTTATTGTATAATTAATAATGACAAATCTTAACAGATCCCCCATGATTAAACAACTTGGTAATATAAAACTACAAAACTGACTAGTGATACTTTCCTTTTATAAAATTGCTAAACTGCTACAATTGTTATTTTTTAGACAAAGCTTTTCGTCATCACTGACATCTTCAGGGCTTAAAAAACCTGAAGATGTCAGTGACGACGAAAAGCTTTGTCTAAAAAATAACAATTGTAGCAGTTTAGCAATTTTATAAAAGAAAAATAAGGATGGCTGCTAATTTAAACAATACGATGACTAGTGATAGTATCAAGAAATAACCGGGGACAAGTGCAAGTTATTATATTGTAATAAATAAACTTTGAGAAAGTACATTAAATAATGTACCTTTAAATAACTTTAAAAGTTTTAATTTAGTATCATGAGTGCTATTTAATAAAATATTATGGTGAAAGAGCAATGACTAATATTTCTAATAAAGTGCCACTATTTATGTAATAACATTCAATGGAGTGAATAAGATAAATAGAGAGCTGGGAGTTAATCCATAATGTGACAAGGGATACATCCCTAAAATTAAAGAAAAACAGATAAGACTGCACCCAAATAATTTTAAGTAAGTTTTAAAAATAAGGGAACAGAGATGTTAGGTTGCAATTACAATAGATGAACTCTATGCCTAAGGTTTGGAAATAGAGAGTAGTTCTTATAATTATAAAATGTTATTATGTTTAATAGTTTGAATCAGGAATGCAATGTCTGAATGTGGATACCATTCTTATATGATAAAATGTTTTTATGAGTTACTATAAAGAATCAGTACTAAACGTATGAATTTAAATACCATATTTAATGTCAAATAATTGTTATGTATTAATTGTTTAATGTCAATACTAAATGTTATTGTAGTAAAATAAGGAATTATTAATGAATATTATATTAGAATAGAAGGTCAGAAAAGGGTATAAACAAACTGTATTATTAAAAACTTTGTATATAACATCAGATAAAAAATAGGCCAAAGGGTAAATCTAAACTACATTATAATTGATAAAGCCAGTCCAATAAACCAACTAAACTGATGAAATTTATGCAAGATAAACCGATCACATAGTAATATAATGTAATTTATACTTTAAAAAGATATTGTCAGAAGATAGGTAAAATTATGAATAACAATGCAAATATATTAACTAAAATTTCAGAGGGGGAGTCATAGATTAATGAATTATATTTAAAAACAATAATCAATGGACAAAATTGCAAGAAATTAAAGAAAGATAAACAATTATAACAATCTGAGAGTCGGTATAATAATAATTATAACAGATAAAATGGCTAATATTTGGAGGAGAACAGGAAATATAAAGTTAAGCCTACTTTTCCCAAAATGAAAGAAATATAGCATTTTTAAGAAAATCTTTGTAAAACGATATTATTTGGTATCAAATTAAGCAAAATGAATTAAAGAAACCGATTATGTATGTAGTATTTCATAAAATAAATAATAGCGAAAATATATTCAGTGATATAATGTACTTTTTAAAGATGAAGCGGAAATTGAAATTGAAACAATGTATTATGCATATTAAATTGGCTAAGAATTTCAGGAGACGAAGGAAATGAGAACAGTTAATTATTATACGTGGTAGAGAACACTTGAACGAGGTTTTGCTCCTATTAACCTATGAAAGAAGCAGAAATGGCGTGCGGTATATAAACCTAGTATTCAGTGAAAATTTGTAACTTTTTAAATTTTGACTTTAAATCTTAGAATCAGTGACCACAAACCATAACACTATTAAACTACAGTCAAACGGAACAATATATGACTAAATTATTAAATTAACACAAGCACCAATAATTATTACTGACGAAGCGAAAAGTGTTAGATACAACCTATTTAACCAAAGTGAAGTCAGACATTAGCACACACATTTAAACAAAGTGAACTAAGAAACACTGAACCAGGAACACTCAATTAACACCAGAACGAATATTCACAATTGCGGAGACGAGGAAACGGTGAAAAGGCATCATTTATTGCAAGAAATATTTGTCGAGCAACTAACGTTAACCTACGCAGTCGGCAGGCGGCCATGCTTGTTTTCCCAGCATCCTATGCGAGTTTGACCAAATGAACATCGAGTCATCACTGGTTCGAATTTTATCAAATATACACATTAAATATTGTTTAATAACCTTGTAATTTTTAATTTTATGACTTTTAACTGTAAGTGTTATACTTTCATGGCATTACCCTTCCCTGGCTATTTATGAAATAACCGTTAAAAGAACCAAATATTTTATATACAATATTCATGTAAACTTTTTATCGACCGGCCCTGAGAAACGAGTCGATACTGTTGTTAATAATCGATTAACCATCGATCTTTCTGATAATTGTTAACAAATCATATAATTCTGCAAATTGGTTGAAATTTATTTATCAATTTAATAAATATAATAAAAAATAAGATAACTCATGATCACTGACTATCCGAAAGGCGGTATTTACCAAGAAATAAGTAGAATACTGAAGGAAGAAGAAGAGCCGTCTATCGACTAGTGCTGGAGATAACTATATTAACGCAGGAGTTATTCCAAAAAAGTGATACAACAACAGAAACAACCATAACAGAATTACAATTTTTACATAATACAATTACAAAAACTATTTATTAAATATCTACAGTAATAAACACGAAAACAAATATTTTTCAGAAAACAAAATTTTTAAATTTTTTATTATTATTAAATATTATTTTGTGAGGAACGTTACAATATCTACGAAATGATTAATTTTAATCGCAATAATGTATATTTAAATTAGTTACTTAAACTGTAGATTGGTCATTAAATAATAATATTTCTGTCTCGTGGTATATCAAATTCTGCTGGATGATGCTATGTGACTGCAAATTAGACTGTCGGTTACGTAAGGAATATATAGCCACTCGGCAACGTGTTAAGCCATTTTATTTTAACGTTACATTTGTTACAAACAAAATATTCACTACAATCTGACAAAAAATATAGGTAATCATATGTCCACAATTACGAGGCTTATCCAGAAAGTAAGTACCGTCTGCGCATATATCCCGCGCATATTGTAGTACGAAGGTCGCGCATGCGTAGTTATTTCCTTCTATTCGACGACGAAGTAGCCAAGGTATAGTGTTTGTATGCGTTCCGATTTACGTTTACTACACATCGGCAATCATTTTTAAAAAAATCGATCAGCCCGCCAGTTGTGAAATAAGAAGAGTTATTAGGTTTTTGAATGCGAGAAATCTTCGTCCTTATGAAATTCATCGTGAGATTTGTGAAGTTTATGGACAGAATGCGATTAGTGAAGGTATGGTGAGAAAGTGGGTTAGGCTGTTTAACGATGGAAGAGAAAATGTTCACGACGAGAAGCGTACCGTGTACCGGACGTGTAACGACGGCGCTTGTTGATTCATTTCGTTGGGAACAATTCAGTCATCCTCCTTACATTCCAGATTTGGCTCCTAGCGATTTCCATTTGTTTTTACATCTGAAGAAATTTCTTGCCGGCCAGAAGTTTGAAAGTGTTGATGAGATAAAAGGAAACGTTCAGCAGTGGTTGAAGTCGCAGGCGGCCGAATTCTTTGAAGCGGGCATATTAACGTTAGTGCCTAGATACGACAAATGTCTCAACATCTGCATGGTGACTATGTAGAAACGTAGATTAAGGTATGCTGAATTTTTTTTGAATAAATGAATTTGAAAATAATTTGTATCATTTTCTTACTGCCCAAACGGTACTTAAATTCTGGATCAGGTTAGTATATTGTTACGTAATGCGGAAAAAGTGTTACGTAATACGAAAGGTTCTACAAGTATCCCGGCTAGCCCAGCTGTAATGTGTGTGTGCGTACATATTGCTGCTACGTACTTTGAGATGAAAGATAATTACGCGTCAACTATCGAGTATATTCCAGACCGTACCGGTCAGCGCAGTGCTTTTAAGGACATTGTTTCTAGTGGCTTCTCGAGAGCGCTTGTTTCTTTAACACGTCTTCCAAAGTGACAGATTATTCTAGAATATTAGCTGAGTATATATATAGGCATTCAGCGACGGAGACTGTCTTGTTGATTACAAACTGTTTAATTGTGATAATTAATTTAGTGACTTAATTAGTGTCTTGTATTTTGTTTTCCACTGTACCATACGACGATCAGTCGACCATCGTAACAGTGGGTCAGAAGTGCGACAGAGCCATTACAGTGGAAAGAGTGGACACTTTGTACAAGACTAGTGTAATTAGTAATTAATCAGTAAACAGTGGATGCCAATCAGATGATGGAAAATTTTCAGGCGCTGCTGTTGTAAACAGAGAAAATACGCCGACGGAAGAAGCAGAACAACTACAGGATGACATATGCAGATAGGAGGCGGAAGAAGCAGAAAAACGATAGAATAGAAAACGTAAGCAGGAGGCAGAGGAACGGAAGCGTGAAACAGAAGACATCAAAGCATTAATACAGGTGCAGAAACAGATGGAAAAACATGGTACCGCAGAATTGGGTCTCCTACAAGGTAAGCTCAATAAACAAGTTACTAAAATATCAGAAGTACAAGAATCAATGACATTAAGAATAGCTGAAATAAACAAATATGTCTCGAGTGTTCAATGATTGATGTCTACAAAAATATCTGTCATAGAAGAATCCATGTCAAAGAAAATATCTACAGTAGAAGACTCAATTACAAACATAAGAGAACAAATTAAAGGTGAAGTTGAGCACTTCATGAAGATACAACTAAAACAAATTTCTGAACAGACTGTAACAATGATAAAGACAGAAAACATACAAAATAAGACTACAGAAAAAGTCACTTTGCCTGCAGCTGGAGTATTTCATGTCAAAGCTCCAATCTTTGACGAATCCAGCTATTGGGCGACGTATCTATTTTAATTTTAAAGCTGTTGCTTGAACAAATATTTGGACAGAGAAAGACAAGACAGTTTCACTCGTTCTCGCTTTAAAAGGACCTGCCTCAGAGCTACTACAGAAAGTGCCACCTGACAGCCAGAACACCTATGGCGAATTGATAAAAGCTCTAGAATTACGGTACGGTGATAAACATTTAGAAGATGTGTACTGCACTCAGTTTAGAGCAAGGCGACAGCATTCCGGGGAGATTCTTCAAGAATTTGAACCAATTATTGACAGACTAATTGGACTGTCCTATCCTGAAGTGCCAAAAGATTTTTGAACAAGGTTTGCGAATCATACATTTACTGATGGTGTCCGAGATAATGAACTACATCAAGTGTTACGAATGGCAAGACACCAGAATAGTGCGGACTCTCTGGTACATGCTTTGACATTTGAGGCCGCAAAGTCAGCGTCTGTTTGGGCAACTCTTAAAGTGCGCGCTAAAAATCGCCACGCCTTGTTGACTACAAACTGTTTAACTGCGGTAATTGAAGCTGGCGATTAGTGACTTAATTGATGTCTTCTAATGTGTTTCCCACTGTACCATACGACGATCAGTAGACCGTCGTAACACTATTACTATCACCATTGGTACACAGTAAGTGAATTTAAGAGGTTACTGTTGAAAAGGTTATTATTATAAACATACAGTTTAAGGTAAGGTAATAGGCTTACCATTATTTGTAAACATTTATATGTTTTAATAGTAAAGATGAATGTAATTCTGATATTAGAAGAATATTTTACGCAATTCCTTACAAAGCTGTACTATTTTCCTTAGCGAAATTTTACGTGATATTATATTTGATACGTAGAAACGTTGTCAATTAATCAAAATTTTATCTTCTGTCATTATCTAATGCTCATAAAATAATTTAGAATTTAACTTTCAATTTATAATTTATGTGCGTTTATATCTGCTACAAAATTCTGTAGACGATACGTAATCATATTGAAAGAGCAACACAAGGGAAATATTTAAGGAAAGCAATACAGAGAAAGTTCGCTTTTGGAATGCTGGCTTGTTCACTAAGATGGGCTATGTCAAGACTCGTGGTTCAGTTGCACACTTAAATTTATACATAAATAAATAGGTTACTCCGACAAACATTTAACAAATTAGTAATGGGATTTAAGTGAGTATACAAAACGGAATTCTTAAATCTAAACGTTTACTCTATCAGTGAAGACTACCTAGGTTTGCAGTTGTAGCTCCATTTTCTCCTTTTTTTAATTTTAACTAAATATCACTTTCTTTATTAATACCGTATTTAATTCCGATATTGGTCCATCTCCTAATTTTAATTTTTGGTCGGCTTTTTGGTTTTCTTCTTCTACATTTCCAGGGTTAGGCAATTCTGCGTGTTCCGGCTTCATCTTCTGATCTTTGGTCTTCCCACGCATATTTCAGTTTTAAATTTTGTCTAAAATACTTTCTATCCTGTTTAGTTGTCTCCGTTATTTGTGTGCAGTACGCAAAACACGTTTCCACGTTACCAAATCACGTTTGCTTTTAACTACTACTACTAGTATACTACTACTACTACTACTACCCTACCACTACTATTACTACTAACACTACTACTACTACTACTACTACTACTACTACTACTACTACTACTACTACTACTACTACTACTACTACTACTACTATCAAAATTGATAATATAAAACCCTGGGGATTAATGTTGCAGATAAAACCACTGTATAAAAGAACAGCTCTTATATCTCAATGCAAAAGCCGTCAATCATATGGACACACACAATCTTACTGAAAAAGGGAACCAAGGTATGTTAAATGTGCAGGCAGAATCTTCCTGCTGTTTGTAAAACGAAGAAACTCTACAAACCTAAATGCGCTAACAACTATAGCAAATCGCATCCATCAAATTATCAAGGCTGTATTTTTATTAAAGAACTACAGAACAGACAAAAGAAACTCCGTAGTGAATAAATAAAATCATCCATCACTGCACTGCACTGTTTGTTAATTTAAAAAAAACACAGCTGAACGTCGCTTCATTGTGAAGTGATGAGATACAATCTCAGAAGATTTCAAATAGTGATTCGTATGCTAAAGCAGCTAAGAACACACACCAGTAAAAAGTAAAAAAGAAAGTTCAAATTGATAAAACCAGTTACATTTTACTTATTACATTAAAATAGTTTACTAAGAAAAAACAAATTAATAAAGAAATTTTGAGATAGGATTAGAAAGGTAGAAAATAGGAGTGAGCCTACTGCCAACAAGAAGAAATAAACTGTCTTCATCTATTAGAATTTTAGAAAAAATCTTTTAGAATCTATTAGTTGGCTTTCAATGCCACCGAGTTACTTCAGCATGTAATGAGTAAGAAGCTTTACTCTTTTCTCTTTAAGAAATTTTACTGAGTAAGAACTCTTTTTAGTAGAGAACATGTTTTATAAATAAATGGATATATAAAAAAGGAAAATGTATAACATTTTGTAGAACCTAACTTCAAAGCAAATAGAATTCAAGCATAACTGTACATTTTTTTTTCAAATTACGACGTTTAAATTAACAGCAATATACTTCGTACCAAGCTGCGAATAGGTTTTTTCAGTGTTTAGGAAATTACTTTAAACTGGAAGGGAAGGGATTTCAACGTAAAACACGAGCATTTATCGGGTTCCAGATTTACTACTATCAAAGGTACAAACTTACATAAAACGATTAAACAAGCAATTGTGAGTGCAAATCTACTGTAAAACCAACTTATTGGCACACGGCTTTAAATAACATTCCTGATTTCTTCCTTAAAGAAACCGCGCCCAATTATATTATTATTGAAGAATGCTAAGAATTGCCATCTGATTATTCACCTGTTATAATATTAACACTAATTATAATTGTAATACAGAAATCATTTCGCCAACACAGGTTAAAGGTACATTTGGACAGGCTGGTACGGATTTTGAGAAAAACTTGAACAATGAAGTAAATTAAATGTCCCACTGAGAACGACTGTAAACTTTGACATGATCGTAGGACAATTAGTAGATGGTACTCAGCAAGCTGCATGGAACAACACATTCCTGCATTAAAAATAAGGAAAACACCTTCGGTAAACTATGCTAAGGAAACCTATTTAAATAAAAGGAAAAGCACCCAAGCATGTAAAAAAGAGCATCAGACGAGAGCAACTGAAGACAAAAGAACTCAATCAAATGAACCAGCATCTAAAGAATGAGATATTTTCAATAAAAATAAAACACATACCAACTTCTGGAAAACACTAGCAGATAACAATGACACTTAGTATTCCCTCTAAAAAGTTACAAGATTTAAACAGCCAAAAGACTAGAATCCATTCATTATAAAAGATGTGGAGGAAAGGCTTAAACGTTGACTGTACATTTACCTAACGATTTATAAACATTCGGTTACAGTTTATAAAATGCTGATATTGCAGATGCGACTTACACGAAATTTTTGAAATGAATAGTACAGAAGCTAGAACAATTGAATCTATAACTAATTCCTTATTAGGTTCTCAGCCAGATTCACAAAAATTTAGTTCTAAAAAAGCAGAAGGTTAGAAATGTCAAATGAAAGAATACAAAACTTACACATTTATTTAGTGCAGCTTACGATTTAAATATATCCCAGTGTACTTGAATATTACTCGATGATTATGGTCCTGAAACGTATGAAACCACCAAACAAGAAGTCGTAATATCGGCTTATATCCTTGTTGGGAATTGTATCTAAATTGTCTAAATAACTGCTCTCCAAAGGTCTCATACCAATGATCCAGGAAAGGCAGCTTATTCCAACCACGTCTTCGTCGGAAAGGAGACGATATGCCGAAGGCTTTTTTGGTGGTTCTTTGGACCCGATGGCTTTGGATACCGGGAGTACTAGTTAGACTCTAACCATTCTGGCAAAGCGGCGTATCCTATTATTTAACAAGAAATTGCGAAGATTGCGTTGTCCAGGAATTGTTCTGGCGTTTATATGCTGAAGGAAGGATTCGTGGATGGTGTGCTTCTGCCGCTAATAATAGTACACACTTTCTTCTCTTACTTTGAGTATATCGAGTTGGTGAAGTAGTCTAAGTAGTTGTGCCTATGGTGTTGGCACACAGGACCCGATGTGACTGCCTTCCTCTCAACTACAAATATTAATATATGTCCCTTTCTCCCTTTCCCTATTTTTTTTATCTCTCCTACTTCCCGTTCTTTCTCAAATATTACATTTGTATTTTGTTAATTCTATGTTTTTAGACTTTTCGATGATCTTTATTTTTTTATAAACTTTCTTTATGACTTATATTGACGTGTTTGTTATTTATTTGAACAGTTTTGTGTAACTCAATGTACTTACTGTTATTGACATACCGAAGCGAGCACTAGCTGTGATTGAATATACTCTCTCAATCTATGTGACTTTAAGCTAAAATAAAACTGCAATATATACATTAGTTTATCGTTGTAATATATTTTGCATTAACTTCTTATTAGACATACCTATTCGATAAAAAATGTACACATACACCAAAAGAAACTCTTAAAGTCATTTTAATTGAACAGTATTTTGTACGTATGTAGTAGCAGTCTTGAGCACACATTGTTTATATATTGTTACAAAGGTCTCACTGATTGTTGTATGTCACAGTGAAAACAAAATACAAGCACTAATGAAATAACTAATTACCAGCTTTAATGATTTCACAAATAAATATTTGAAATCAAGAATGTATTCTCATACGTACAATAATTCAAGTTGAATTTATCCACACGCAATAATAATTTCAACTATTAAGAGACTTGCACTAATTATAACACAATAATCACTTTCCGTAACAACCACTTGATCCGTACTGAATAAATCGCCCGCTGTAACTAACTACTAAGCCAGCCGCTGTTGCTTATATGTAGCCTGCAGATGTTCCAGAATAATTTTCGATTCCAAAATAATTTGCGCGTTTAACAAGCACGCGAAAGGTCTAGACTGTGCTAGAGTACACGAACTTGACTGAGACACGAACCTGTTTGGTTCTACACGAACCGAGAAACGTGTAAAACGGAACTCTCCACTGTTCAAGAGCGTTCCGCTATTATCGTAGCAATATGAATAAACCTCTCCTACCAATTGTTCTTTTTTCTACGTTAATCTTTTGAACAGGTAAATGAATAGGTAAATTTACATATATTTTTACTGACCCCAATCTTTTTTAACTTAATAAGTTCTATACTTTAAACCGCTTACTATTTATCTGCCAAGTAGAAAATAAACAAAACGTTCTCTTTTCACAAAAAAAAGTGATCGGAGTATTAAAATCACCTGAAATCTGTAAATTCGGTGCCAAAAGTTAATGAATTCTGATATTTGAGAAGTACATTTACAAAGCGCAGAACCCGAATTCGGTGCTCTATGCATGGAGTTTGATTCTTCATAGAGGCAAGGTATAGTCGTTGGGAAAACCAAAACAGCTTGTAATTATTGCTTTCCAAATTTCGTGTGGTCTAGACGAGTATTGTCAAATGGACAGGGCAGACAGAGTGAACAATGATGATGTCGTGAGGAGAGCTGGAATAGATGTTTATCGGTGAGAAAGAGACAGAATTTAAAGACTAATTCGGGGTACCTAAGCTTAGTTAATATAATACTGGATGATCTTTTAGATGTAAAAGAATGTAAGAGGATAACTCAGTTGTTATATACGAACCAGATCATGGATGGCAAGGATTGTGGGAATTCTGAAGGTCAAGAAATTTTGCTCGGTGGACTGGGGGAGTGGTTGGAGGACGTTTCAAACGAGCCAGAAGAGCTATGTAAAGACCTATGTATAAAGTAAAGTAATTTATTTTGATGTAAATTCTTTTTACAAAAATAATATGTAAACGTAAAACTTGCAGTGTATATAAAATATATTAAAACAATATAATTTTGCGCCGATCTACTTTACTTTAACCTTAATGTCTGCATTTAGTGTAGCAAACAGATTGAAGACAGTAATGGAAACCAAAGTACACATTGCTTTGAATAGTACTCGTCTATTATCCACAAATGAAAGATAAGAAAAAAACCTGTAAAATATAAAACGTATTTAAAATTTTACTAGTACTTAAAGTGTATAAATGAAGTGTAATTTTACTAATACTTGAAGTGTGTTAAGTAAACTGTGATTATAAATTGTTACAATGCACTACAACAGTTTTAAATTGCTAATGATAGGTTTAAATATTTTCGATGCCATGATTTCTGCTTTACTTTTAATATAATCATCGCATTTAACATTATAATGTGCAAGAGAAGGCCACAATAGATAACGGCCTAATTGCGTCATATTTCACGACGTGTAGCTCCTTTAGCATGTCTATTTCAGTACTCTTTTGTAACAGATTTGCGAAATTGCCGAAAGTTATTTAGGATCAGTTCCAAATGCGTTCGTTGCGAGTAGTAGCGTTGCCGTAAATATTCACTATATCTCACTGCTCAGGATTTTCTCCCCCTAATCCAATGTTTCCATGTACGAAATATCGTCGAAATATTTACGAAATACGTTGTTATTATATAAATTCATCGGTGATTGCAAGCAATATTTTACCACAGTAGAGAGAATGTATTCTTTCTTAGTTTTATTTTGTGCCAAACAGTTTTATTTTGTACAATTTAATGGCTGCGTTTATCTTACTAGGTAATATTTTGTTTTAATGATAAGATAAAACTTATTATAATTAACTTTTAACTATTTATAAAGACAAAATTTCCGATTATTTTTATAAGTATTACACAATGATTACAACTCGAAAAGACACAGAAATTAAAATGAATGACGTAATTTGCAAGGAATAAATTGAAAAGTTAAAGTATCTTTACTGTATATTTTTATTAATTGGAATCATACGTAAGTTGGGTAAAGCATGTTATATGTATGTTAAGTGCAAAAGCTATGTGTTACGTGTGCATTTGCGAAATAAATTTTTAATAAAGTGGATAATTTGTAAATGCCACTCAATGCCACTCCGTGCCACTCAAGTTTGCGTGCAAACTTTCAACCACTCAGATATGTTTATGGTATCAGATTCACGATTTTCAAGATATTAATTTTGTACGCACTTCTATATGAAATATAATTACATGCTTATACTTCACTTTATACTTTCTGATGAGTAGTTGGGTAATGGAAATTCAATTTAAGAGTACGAACTGTAAAATACTGAAAGTTTATAGAAAATTAAGTAGCTGACACTTTGACTGGATTGAGTGAGTAGTGTGACTTAAGTAGTCACACACCTATTCAGGAAGACGAGTATAAGTATGGAACTACGGATCTCCACATTATGGCAGTTGTGTATGAAGGCCCAAAGGACAAGACACGCATTACGCGACTTGGACCAAAACAAGATATGGATTCTAATTTGATCAATATAAAAAATACGGTCCGTAAACAGCAACATCCACGCTACTAGGTTAAAGTTAATAGGCTGTACAAACTAATGGACGATCAGATAATCGTAATTGCAACTGTTGCCAAATATCCCAACCAGCATGCATATGTGGTGATGAGAAATATTATTATTAAAAGCAAGAGTAAAATATTGTCTGTAGACTTCGTAGTTCTATTGGCGCGTGCCGCGTGGACTAAAATATCTGAGAGTCTGAACAGATGACTTTACTAATTTTGTGAACGTTATGGCAATACGCAACCCACGCCTAGGGTGTAATAATTCTCAATCGTATATCGCAAGTCATGGCAAGTTAAATAGGTGTTAGGTTACAACGGGAAACAGTTTATAGTCAGATTATCGTTCGGTAATCTGACTTAGAATTTAACTCAGCCAGCCCTGTCATCTAACGATACACAAAGTTCTGATTAATATGAATTGCAGAACAGATTAAAATTAATGGGTGCAACTTCAGAAAAATAATAACAAAAAATAATAATAATAAATTAATAAATAACAATAATAATTAACAAAACCTCATTGTGACTAGGTAAGGAGTTGGGAAGTGATTATATTAGCGGCGATGTCTGTACTAACAAAATATTGCCCGCATTATACAGATGTGTGAAAATTTTAAAGAAATTATGACTTGGTTTAAGTATCACCTATAACATATGCAGTTAATAAATAAAGTTATATGAAAGTAAAGCAAATTTGAAACTTTATGCCATCCTTTAAAACATTTATATTGTTTGTGTGTAGTTGTAATTTATATTGTATGTAGTGTAAATATTTATCTTTCTTCGCTTACAATGTAGGCGTCTAATTCTACATACTGGCTGTAGGTACTCATTATGTGTGTTGAATTATTGCTGTGTTTGCTTATAATACATTAAAACCACCAAACAGTAATGCTTCTGTTGATAAAGAATAACAATCAAACACATTGTCATCTATCCTACAATGCAAGAGCTTCAAGTGTTACTAATTGGTAACGTTGGGTGTAAATGTGAGTTACTAATGGTAGTATGTACCGGATGGCAGATGTATAGTGTGGAGTTGGATATGAAGTCGTTATTTAAGATAATCCACTCTGCCTTATGATTTTAGAAAATTTACATTCATAACTAACTATTTTAATTTATCTTTGGTATTTATTCTTTCTACACCCTACTGTAAGAAGGAATTTACTCTAAAAACCATTAGCCAACAATGCAGTAATTATTAAATTGACGGGATAAAGGACCACATATCATTCTTTTACTATATCCAAAAAACAGAAGTAGTTCTCATATAGAGATAAATGGTACGCCGATAAAATAGGATAAACGTGGCTTCCATGGTAAATAACGTGAATTTGTTCAAACAGCAGGAGGAAGCAATGTTCTTGAATCCGCTCGGAATTTCGAGTCAATTGTGCATTATTAATCCGGCACGCTCTAAAATGCTCTCGCAACCATTGTTATTCTAAAAGGGTAAACTTGCCTGCTAAGGTCAGAAGCTGTTGCTTTAGCCAGTTGAGTTCTGTAGTTTCAAGACGTGTTATAACGAGGGTGAAATAGTGAAACTGTGTGCAGTTAACTGTTTATTTGTGTTACTGAAAACGGTAAATATTTAAATTAATGATTAATAATATCGACTGTGTATAGTACATTTTAGACAACAATATAACTATGAGAGCTGTTGTACTGCAAGTGTTGATTAAGAAAATGGTTGTAAAGACTGGCGGTAAAGAACTCGGTGTCTCTGCCATAAAAAAAGGTTTACCACTGTTGTAAAATTATGAGCCGTGCGTTAGTTGTATCAACATCTGATAACATTTTCAAACATATGTGCTATGCGTCAGCCTATTGTTGATTCAAGACTTCATTAAATAATATATATGCATAATGTTCAGTATATGTAACATATTTGTAATAACAAATTATATATGGAATTTGTAATATTTACTTACTCAAATTAAAGAATTCAACATTATTCAGAGTATAAACACCCGCAATATGAACGTAGGTTACATAGTTCTGCGTCCGATATCCCTTGGACAACCATATAGGCCTATGTACTAGTATTTTTTCTAGATACGCAACATAATGATGAAAATATGTAAGTTATTTTCTTTGTTCAACATTGATCAGATTCGGTTCTGTGCATTCCTGATTTTACAGTACGGTATATTAATTTCCAGCACCCTTGTTATCTTCATTGTAGCCTTTACATACCTCCGAATGTCCTGTGGCCGGAAGTGAATATCACAAACTTGTAAAAGTAGATGTAATTTAAAATATAACACTTTATTTGAAGTGTAAATTTAACGTTATAACACTTTATGCTGTCACAATATATAAGTTATAATGCTGATAACTTACTATTACTTTATTACCTTACACTATATCAGTTTGTATAAGGAAATACATATATACCCGCGCGCAAGCATAAGTAACTTGAACAAGCACTTAAACATTTTTGTTGCTAACATAAAACATATTACGTGCTAAAAATTTCATTTTAGTCTGTATGATATATAATAGAATTTTAAAGTTTCTGTTATAAATTGTATTATTTATTGGTCCTCATATTGAATAACCACAGTTACTACTTTGTAAAGTAGGCTTGTTCAGTAGTTTTGTTTTAACATTTGTGTGTATTTAAATAGCAGTTTACTTTAATTATTTTTTATATCATAAAACCGTTTATTCATTGTATTCATGAAACACCTGTTGCTCTATATTACGAGCAGATTGCTCAGATGGTATCTCCTTGTATAAAGCCAAATTCAGTTATTAAACACCACTTGTTTTTCACATCTTTGAATAATACTATTTCATGAAATGATTATGAATGTTTGACTAAAACAAACCTGCGTATTTCTAGGGCAATTTTATGATTGGTTGTTTAAGGAAGATTAGAAAATATGAAAAATATGCACCTTCAGCCTTTGTTGAATTACAGAAAACCTTGGTATGTTCACACACACACACACACACACACACACACACACACACACACACACACACACACACACACACACACACACACACACACACACACACACACACACACACACACACACACACACACACACACACACACACACACACACACACACACACACACACACACACACACACGCACGCACGCACGCACGCACGCACGCACGCACGCACGCACGCACGCACGCACACACACACACACACACACACAACGTTTGAATAAGTATACAGCGTCTTTAGTTAACTTCGTCTCTTTCTAATGCAAACATAAAATTTAAGTTAGCCACATTTGTTTCATTAATAATATCAGAAATGGAACCTGCATATAGAATCGATAAAAAGAGACAGAAGTGTTTACTTCATGTGAAAAAAATTTAAGATAAAGTAGCACAATAAACTAAGGAAGAAATATAAGCATGTCTGGAATACTATCTGAATTCTTTTATAAATTGTACTCTAATGTTATCACAAAAACTACATTTTTTTGTTGTTTGCGTACTCCTCTACTAGTATGAGGAGATGTATCCTAACCTTACTTTACACATGCTTCTTATTTTCCTTTTGCTACACACTGTTTAAGTGCAGTTAATGCTACCTCCTAGAATATAATTAATTTTATATAGTTAGTATAAAGTCTAGTTTACTGATATTAATCTATGTTTTTATAAAAGCTTTAAGTAATTGTGGATATAAAAATTACATATCAATCAAATCACTTTATCTAGGCTGACTTGGAAATACCTGAATTTATCTAAGTAAATAGTTAAGATACGAAACAATTTAACTATACACCGTTTGCGAGTAAACGAGCTAAAATTTTTTAACGTACAGGCCTACAGTTAATAATTCATTGAAAATTTGACTTCTCATGAAAGCAGAATAAACATCTTTTACTTTTAACAACATCATTAAAGTATTACTTTGTACAATGCTTATTCTGAAATACTGAAATGGATGGAAGTTTTCTCGGTGATTAGTTCTCACACATTTTTGTAATAAGTACGTATATTGTTAAGGTGCCTGTACAGTCAAATTCAGTAATGTATTCGAGTATTATAAACTCTTATTTCCAAATGTAAATCACCGTTTTTACATTAGAAACATATAAAGTGCTACTTACATGAAGGCGATGTTTATATAATCATTTAAATTGTAAGATTTACACATTTTAATTGCACTTCATTTGATTGTTTTGCACAAGTCTGTACACTCTCCAACACTTCAGATTGTGCCAGTTATGTGTGTGTGTGTGTGTGTGTGTGTTCTTGCACAATTTTCTCACAGAAATGTGCAATTGACAGTTTATTGTCAGCTCTTAAGTGCTAAATTGAGATAAGTTTTTAGCCAAGAAACCAAACTGAATAGCCATCGAGTTACTACCAGAGAGTGACATTTTGAAACCAAAGTTTTGTTTAACCCGCGGCGGGATCGAAACCAAACGGTATGGTGTTGCAAGTCAGCACACCACTCACTGCACTGCGGTGACATATTTCTTATTTATCTTTGTATAAAACTATCCATGCGGTTCTACAATGGTGGACAAAATTCTATATTTTAATAATAAGCTAAAGTCTGCGACACTTGAGTCAAGTTGTGTACTTTTGCAATTTTTACAGTCATGCTTAATGCGATTCATTGATATTTTTCAAAATAAATGTTACCATAAGGTAAAAAAATAAATATATAAAAATAATGGTTCCTCCGTAGACTTTATAAACAGTTAGGAGATAGACAATAGGCTAACTTATTTGAGTCCTTAAGCATACAAAATTGTGGCTAGCAGTATACTTCAACTTCTCGTTATTACTCCAGCACTTTATCGCAGGTGTCCACTTTTATTTTGGGGGGGAGGTTAAAAATTCATCTTGTATTTGTAGTACGCCCAGGAATCGAACACGGGACTTCTTGATTAGTAACCGTGCTCTGTAGCCACTGATGTACTAAACCTACACAGTAAATAAAACTATAGAGTCTGATTAAAATATATACAAGTGTGTGTGCGCGCACGAACACACAGCAGGCGACCGCGCGTTCATACACGAACCTAATTTACTTAGTAATGTATATTATTCTACACCTTTCTGTAGGTAATTGTATAACGACCACTTAGGCCGTTACACAAAATTTTAAAACTAGACTACTTGGCCTAGAGGAAGAGAAAAGTGTGCTGGAGCCCAGAGTGACAGGACTTGAAATAAAATATTCTTGTAACCAGTAACATTTTTTTATTAGTGACATTTTCTTTAAGAACATCAATTTATGTTACCACAAAATATTTAGCTACTCGTTTTTTAAATAGTTGGATTCTAATATAATTTTCTTTAATAGAAAATGCAATTAAAGATTCGGTGTTCTGTAGCAGGAGTATTTCTGGGCCTGACGGCTTCGGGGAGCATCCTGGTGCACTGCTCTTCTGCGAATGGTGACAGATGTTGATGTTACCTCCGTCGCTTCCGCTTTCCCCCGGCTGGTACGAGGACCCTATAACATTTTTGATTTGTAGATTAGCCGTCAGAAAATACACCCACCCCTACACTCTCTCGCCTCGGAACACACACTACACTCACTGTCAAAATTTCTATCATTATTTTATGTGCTCTTATTAATTTAGCATGGTTTATTTATCCAGTTATAGTCATTACCTTTGATTAAATTTACAATTTGATTAAATTACATATACAATTAAATACAATGTCACCACGTGTTTCCAGACCGGAAGTAACGTGTAAGTCAATTTTACAATCCATAGATTTTACAATGAAATAGATTTTACAGATGTCGAGGCCACACACACACACACACACACACACACAAACATAACACATAACCTATCATTAAATGAAAACAGAATAATATAGTTGAGTCTCACCTGAAAACGGTTTACTTGCTTACGAAGTCATATTGAAAGATCTACGAAGCTTAACCCGTCAGACCATCAAACACTCTATTGGAAGGTTGGCGAAAAAATGAGAGTGATGACTGAATTCTACGGTCCCACTATGCTACATAAAATCGACTTGTTTTGATCTGCCGATCATAACCTTTGGTAAGCTGTTCCCTAACCGTAGAACGAACAGCTGATACGATTGACCAGGCCTGCTAGATTGCGTTGCCGGGGCGCAGACACGGTAATAATCATCGAGTGAGCTGTGGCGCACACCTGCTACGTGCGTTGGCGGCACTGTTCGTTCCAATCACGCCGGGAAAATTCAAACCTCTGCACACCCCTACCCTAAAAGGCAACCTGGTTGTCCCCCAAAAAAAGACAAATCAATCCACAGCATCCTGGCTACTTCACTATGGCAATCACAGTCCTCTTGGCTGCTTTGGGAGTCTCAGGAAAATAGATCGCTCAAAACGAGACAAGAAGAAAGAGGAAATGAAACTGTGTTGGTGCATATGTACCTGGGTGTGTATGTGTATAATCGTGTGGGAACTGCATGCTGACCTGGCCAGGGCCAGCACAAAGAGAAGACAGAAAGAAGAAGAAAAAGGCAAGAAATCGTGCGCACTAGAGCTCTGACCTCCTAAGGCCTCCAAAATTCACAAACTGAGAATCCAAGAGCCGAATTAATACTTTAACAAGCACAAACGTTCTACCACCACTCACCTACTTATGCGACATGGCAAAACTTCAACTTGGATATGTGAGTGGTCAACTTATCTATGTCACTGTTGGGATCTTCTAACCTCACCGTCGCTGGTGACACAAACCTCAGAATACGGTATGGACCGGACCAACGATAACACAACTTAGCAGCCCTTTGTCCACGGCTGAGCTGTCGGGTGGCTCTGGCAGTAGACTAAATCCCCAACCTTAAAAGTGTTAAGAGTTTGCCCCTGATTGTAACGAACACCGACACGCTCGTGCGCACGAAGCAGATTCTTCCGGGCCTCTTTCCACCTGTCTGCTGTCCTATGTGTACGATTGTCGAGGCCTGCTAGATTGCGTTGCCGGGGCGCAGACACGGCCTTAATAATTGAGTGAGCTGTGGCGCACAGCTGCTACGCGTGTTGGCGGCACTGATCGTTCAAATCACGCCTATGTGGTGGCAGCACTAGTGACTCTTGATACAAATCAGTGACAATAGCAAAGATAAGCTGTTAGAGTTAATCAAAAGACTGCATGAGAAGTGGCAGGTACTGTAGGACTTTAAACATGCGGTCCAAGTAATGTTGTCCGAGACAACAGGAACAACCGTTTTTAAAGAATCTTACCGCCTTAATCTTACTAAACTTTGTATGCAATACAATGACAAAAATTGATTATGACAGGATATTCAAGAATTGCCAGTTAGGATTTTGTATAAATGGAAGCACACGAGAGACTACTTTAAATTACGTATGTCAAATAAATAATTGAAGCCGATGAAGAGACCGGTGTTCTTGCTTTACTTGACTTGGACAAAGCATTTGATAATGTTACTTGGTTAAGGTTTTGTAAATATCCGACTTTACTACGTAGATGAGTAACGATATGATTCAAAGAGTGGAAATAAGTTTAAGTAAGTAATGTTTCCTGGACGTAAAACTTGTAGAACCTAAAGTAAGGCGAGGAGTAAGTTGGTCTGTGCTGTATCATCTGGTTTCTTAAATTTATTACAGAAACGTTCACCGTACACGCACACGCACGCAAGTAGCGACACACACGCTCGGTGCACATACAAGTACAAATGTATTTGTCTGTGCAAAAGCTACATACAAGTGTGTGTGAGATTGTGGACACAGAGCCTAAATATTCTAATGTGACAAGCATTCAGCAAAATGTGTAATAACAACAGACTTTATTTATTCTTTGATGAAATTAATATACCCATGTAACAGATGCAAAGTTATTGTCATTAGGTTAAAAATTTATACTTAATACAATTTTAATACATTAATAACGTAATTTGAATTGGCATATTAGTGAAAGAACTGAACAAATGTTATGAGTGCGTGTTCAAGGATTAAGATATTTCAGTAGAAATAGTCAGTTACAGTAGTATGTAGAATAGTAAAAATCACAATGACTGAGCAATTTAAAGTTTAATGACAGAAATAATTATAATATCAACTACGGCTTAACTGAATTCAAATTAATTTATAATTTAAACCATGTTGTATTCGAACTAAAATTTGGACATTCTTAGCACACGATCTATGTATTAAAAAGTGTATTTTAAAAATTCTTGTTTTTAAGGGTACGTATAGTTGCCTTTTGTTCCTATCATGTTACAGAATGGAAAATTGGTACATTGTGGTATGACGACACCGTCCGTATATCAGTGACGATTAGACAGGCAGGCCGTAGTGAGGGAAAGTCACCTGACTCTAGTGCTGTGGTCTGACATCAGGCATTGTAACTGTTACGAACGTGTGTTTATACGTTGAAAGTTGAAGTTACGTTAAAATTAAAATGTAAAAAATCTAAATGTTTCTAAATAAGTGTTAGTGTACTGTGAAAAATAACTCGGAGCTCGGAGGAGAAAGGGCGAATAAAAAATCGATATTTTTTTTACAGAATCCTATTTTCTGATATGTTAAGAACATGGTATTACCACTATCATGTATATATTCGCCCTTAGTATTTTGTAAATAGCATTGAAATGTATGGACAGCATAAAACCAGCTGAGAGCTTAGTGCTGTAATACTGGAGGAGTAAGGGCGAATATACTGCACAGTGCCACACGTTGGCATAAGCTTTTGCTTAGGTTCGCCCTTTCTCCACCGTGCTTAGTCATAGTTATACTTTACTAGACATGTCTATGAAAAGTTTGGTCAGTGTGAGTAGGTATATTGATCCGATTAGTTTGTTCTTTCTTATACTGCGTACATTATTTCTTTGTTATTCTAATAGTACCATTACATCAGTGAGTGTGAGTGTGAGTGTGGTTTTTTTATAAAATGGAAAGAAAAAATACGTCAAGAAAAGGCAGAAACATACAAAAATTGGATTCATTTGCAAGCTTGATCAACACCTAAACTAACGTGCAATGCTCAATAATAGTCTACATATTTACACAGTAGTATGTAATGTGATAAGAATTTGATATTAATACCTAGTGTTAAGTATAGCAGTCATCAACATTTCGAATTTTCATTCAATTAATTTAAATTTTAGAATAATCTTAAAATTTGTTGTTTTTATATTATTATTTTTTATTTTACTTATCACTAACTGTTTAAAAATAAAAGTGTAAACTAATTAGAATCTATGTTTTTTAATATTGAAATACATATTCGCCCTTTCTATCCTGAGAGTATTCACAAACATTAAACGCGATTTCCCAACACCATGATTTCATATTCGCCCTTTCTACTCTCAGCTCCTGAATGTATTTACATATTTTGGGCATACAAATTCTAATGGAAAGTGAAAGTGTAGTTGCTTAACGTTACAGATTTCTAAGAGAAATTCAAACTAAATCTATTGAGCATAGAGTGTGGTTAGACGAAACATGAGTAAATATAAGTCACAGTTTACGAAAAGGCTGGACAGATGATACTGTGGAAGGAACAATACAACTACCTTTTGGACGAGGGGTAGATATATTATTGCACATGCTGGGACTTCTAAAGGTTTCTTACATAACTGTTTTTAAGCATTTAAATAAAAGAAAACAAGTGACTTCTACAAAGAAATGAACTCTGAAAACTTTACTAAGTGGTTCACAGACTCGCTATTAAAAAACCTCACAGTGCCGTCAAGTATTGTAATGGATAACACTCCTTATCACTCTATTACGTACAACAAAGCGCCGACATTGGATACATTATTCACTGGCTTCGCAAACATAACACTTCTACTATTGCTAACATGATAAAAGCAAAGCTGTTAGAGCTGGTATCAAGTTATAAACAACGATTTCCGGAATACGTGATTGACAAAGTAGCGGATGAACATGACCATAAAGTAGTAAGATTGCCACTGTAATTTTAACCCCATTGAGTTAATTTGGGCACAAGTAAGAACAAGAAATTTGGGATATGTAACAAGAAATAATAGAAATTTTACAGCAACATAAGTAGTAAAATTGATACGTGAGTTAATTACAAATGTTACTGCAGACGACTGGGAAAAAGCAGTCAAGCATACAAAGGAAGTGATTGACGTACCATGGTGCAACGAAGGAATATTTGAAGACCCCTTGGAACAACTGGCAGCAAATTTGGTCACAGAATCCTAATAACTCTGGTAGCGACGTAAGTGGCTTAACACCTTTAAATTAACGGGACAGGCGGAAAACTACACTATAAACCAAACCATAATTTTATTTTTTAGTTTTGGTTTTGTGGTGAAAGTAATAATAACAAAACACTGACTTAGTTTTAAGATCACGTTTATTATTCTCGTGAGAATTAAATTTTTGTTTTATGAATTGTCGTTAGTTACAACTGAATAAATATTCGTTTTTAAATAGGCGAGTATATATATATATATATATATATATATATATATATATATATAGACTGCGCGTACTGGATTCGTTTTGTCTGCACGAAGTATGTTTTGATGAATGGGGAAGCGTATCCCTGGTTAGTATAGGTAAAATGCCCTAAATCATGGATTTTCAAATAAACACGATAATAATCTTAGTTTGACTGAAAAAAAAATGGTACCCACAGTTGTTATCTCGATACCTCCCTTTCCTCTCCCTGGGGGGCAAAAAAGTGGGTTTTTTGGTTTTTTATATTTTTTTTTACAGAGGTTTTTTCATGGGACTTTGAAAAAAATTATTAATGTAGCAGGCGGTGAAGACTTTTGGTGGTTACTTTTTTAAGGTCAAACAAAGTCATTATGGCCTTTAAAAAATTCCCAAAAGATAAATTTTGATTTTTTTGTATGAGTTTTGAGAAAAGAGAATAAAATTTTCTATCCTTTTGTAAAAA
Source organism: Magicicada septendecula (assembly GCA_034769895.1). NCBI lineage: Eukaryota > Metazoa > Arthropoda > Insecta > Hemiptera > Cicadidae > Magicicada > Magicicada septendecula. The sequence goes on along the minus strand of CM068368.1, from coordinate 569,968,102 downwards.
TCATTAAACAATAATTTCATGAATTTTTCGGCTTTTTTATTTTGTCGTTTCGTCTTTAAAAATTAATTTTTTGGAAATTTTACGATTTTTTGCGATTTTAGATTGAGATAACTTATATAGCAAAAACCTTAACATACCATTTAAGAGCTTATAAAAAGACGCGTTTTTTGGTTTTTTGTTTGCATCGGTACGTGAAAATCTGACTGAGATGTGAATGTTTGAATTAAGTTTTAAGATTTATTTTGCAATTTTTCTTAGGTTTTAGTTTCAGGATATCATTTTTTGTTATTTTTTATAGTATACATTGCATGCAGAATAAAACATCAAAAGACTTTGTAGTTCTTAAATCAAGGTGCGCTATTTCTACCAGGATACTGCGAAACCCTGGTACCTTAAACCCGTAACCCTGGTGACCTGGTACCCTCTGGTAACTGTGCTGCAGCATTGTACCTTAAAGCCACAGCCAATAAATTTAAAGGAAGGAAATTGAACTATCGGAATTTTTAAACATCTTGATGGTAAAAATCATGTAAAAATATGGTTAATTATGGTTTTGTTAAATTACTAATACGTTATATTTTATGCAAGGTATCAATAAATAACCAGTTTAGTATTTAAGATATAATGAGTTCCAAAGTAATAAATATACCTTAACATTGCTTTTACGTTGTATTTATCACTATTAATATTGTTACGACGACTGGTGATCGTCGTATGGTACAGTGGAATAACAAAATACAAGACACCAATTAAGTCACTAATCACCAGCTTCAATTATCACAATTAAACAGTTTGTAATCAACAAGATAGTCTCTTACAACAAATCAAATAAACATTGTTCACAAGCAATAAAATGTCAACTAACATAAAACACAATTGTATTACAATTGTCCCGCACAAAAATGTCCCGATTATAAAACACATAACACTATTCGCCACAATACTTGGAACCGCACTGTGTAAATCGCCACTCAAACACACTGTGCAATCGCCCGACGATAACTGAAAACTAAGCAGCAGGTATGGGCTACTTATAGTCTGCAGGATTCCATAATATGCATCCTCAATCGAAAATTATAGAGGACACTTCAGTGCGACCTTCGCAGAAACACGCACCGTTGGGCTAATTGAGAAGCTTCTAGAATGACACCATCGAACGCACGAGACATTCCGCATTACGTAATACAGCCTCGGATGTCAAGCGTCACGTACGCATTGCAGCTGCGGGAATAGAGTAGAACAACGTTCTCCAATGTACAGCCGTTCCGTAATAGCGTAACTCTTCTTCTGTATTACGTAACAATATTCAAACTAGGCGCTCTAACCTAGGTGGCACTACGCATGTTTTAATAACACTGAGAGTTTGTTTACGAATAAGAAGAAACCTAGAAACGCAGTCAGGGTCGTGAATTCCCCATTGACAAGAAGGCGAAATTAACGACTAGAACCTGGTCAGCTGTTCTCAATTGCGCACTAGTATACTGCTCATTCGTAGTTGACGACTCGCCCTTCGTGTAGACATAATTTGAAAATGCAGACACGTCTACACATTTTACAATTGTCACTAACAATTTGAAAATTTATCTTTATAGTTAAGTTATTTTTTGAAGCAGCTGGAAAAAAGCTTTGGGGCCAGTATGAAAAATCATGTTTTCTTTTTCAATTTATCCACTATAAATTACGAGGATTGTTCAATACAAACACGTTTAGAGGCTGTAAAGCATTTTCATTCAACGACTTAAAAAAAAGTCTCCATTAACATTATGGCATGAGCCCCACTGTTGCACTAATCTGTAGATTCCCTGCTGGTAAAATTCTTGCGGCTGTTTCCAGAACCATTCTCTAACAGCAAACTGCGTAAGCGTCCGATTTGAACCGCCGTCCTTTCAGTGATTTCTTTAATAGCCCAAAAACATGATAATCGCACGGGGACAAGTCGGGACTGTAAGGTGGGTGTTGTAAGATTTTCCACTCTATTAGACCAAGCATATCTTGAATCGTCTAGGCTACACGAGGCCTAGATTATCATGCAAAAGAATGACGCCATTTGGGAGCTTCCCGGGACGTTTATTCTTGATGCTGACCGGTAAGTATTTTAAGCTGTCTGCATATCGCTTAGCGTTGATGTTGACACTAGGTCCTTTAAAATCTAAGGGCAGGACACCCTGATAATAAAAAAAATACAGTCTCCATTACTTTTCCTGCCGAAGGTTGGGACCGACGTTTATTCGCCTTCGGAGATTGTGCATGGTTCCACTGCATACTCTGACGTTTGGATTCTGGTTCGTAGTGATAACACTAAGACTCATTACCGGCAACAATTTGGCAATTTGGTGTAGAAAGGTATTACCTTGTTGTTGATAGCGCATCAAATACTGTAATGATAAAGCCGAATGCAAAGTTTTCTGCTCATCAGTAAGGAGTCATGGAATCCACTGAGCAACAAATTTTTGATAGCAAAGAATATGACTGATGGAATGAACAGTCTCCACGATGATGCTCAAAATTTTAGAAAGTTCTCTAATTTTGATGCTCCTATTTGCGCGTAAAACATTTCCAGCTCTCACTTTTTCATCTGATGCTACAACATGTGCTGGTCCGGGATAGGACAAATCCATAGTGGATTCTCTTCCTTCTCGATATTTATTACATGATTCAACCACTGCCGTATGAGAATAACTATAGTCATCATATACAGTTTTCATTCTCGTATAAATATCCATTGGCTGACGCCACTCAGCGGCCAAAAACTGAATAACGGCACGGAGATTACCTTTGGACAGATTTTCTATCGTAGATGCCATTTTTGAACCCAATACCAGTGCTAAGAGAAGAGCAAACTGCAAATATTTTTAACAGACGCGTCAACAGTACTTAAACAGACGATCTAAACAAATGAATTTCCGTTGCCATAGTGACAATGTCACGGCTGCGCAGATCAAACGTGTTTTTATTGAACAATCCTCGTAGTATTAGTATTTAATAAATACGAAATACATTTCTTTACTTATTTGTTGCACAATCAGAAATACGTATAGAGATACATTTTATATAGCTAGTAACTTTCGCCATTTTGGCAATGGGAATTCTACAACCCTGATTGCGTCTCTCTGTTTTTTTCTTATTCGTAAACAAACTTTTGATCTTGTTAAAACTTGGGTAGTACCGCCTGAGTTAGAGCGAGTAGTTTTTATTAGGGATAAATACACGTAAAAGCAAAGTGAGGTATATTTATTACTTTGGAACTCATTATATCTAAAATACAGTAAAACCTGTCTTTAGCAGCCACCCTTAGTCTCCTTAAAATATGGCTACTTATAGAAGTGGCCGTTTAATAAAGGGGATGGCGGGGACTGTAACAATACAGTACGTTACACATGGATGATCAACTATATCATTTTATTATACACTTCCAGTTGCATTTCTATTTACAGTATGCTTACAGTCAAAACATTTACATTACAACAAACTGACAAAGATTATACTTTTGAAAATAATCTTTTAAAGCGGTTTGTTTGGGTATAGCAGTTTTTTGTTTTCAGTGTAATTTACAACCAAACAGGAAAGTTTGCTACACTGTTCCACAGAAGTCTCCCCACATTCCTTATCGAGAATAACAGAAATGTCTTTGATCCTACCAAGGCGGTTCTTTAAAACTTTGATCCTATTAGTCTTCTTTTAAACTAATCGGCGGTTCTTTAATTTCTCCACGTTCTTCAGTATGTACATCATCACCAGTTTCTACAAATAGCAGAAAAATTACTGTCTTGTAAAAGTCTATACCCCGGAATACTAGAGATTTAAATCGTTTATTTAAAACAGTATAGATTATAAATACAAATTTTCTGACCTAATCTCATAACCTTCCTGAAGTTGATCGTCCCAATTGCCCTTGAGATCGTCACAGCATTGTAGAGTTTTCATTGTATGGACGTCCAGCAACTGTAGCAAGTGTCCAGTAGCAAGTCGTAATGAGTAAGCAACTGTCTAATTGCAAAACGTCGTGTAATGGTTGCGGCGCATATCAGTGTTGCGAACTTGAATACTCATGTTAGAGTACGCTTCTTAAAGGTAATATCAGGGAAAATCCTTAAAGGGAAAATTTACATTGTTCTGTAGAAATTTCCACCTAAAATCGCAAAAATAGTAAAAATCCAAACCAATGAATTTTTAAAGATATTGCACAAAATGAAAAATTTTGGAAAAATTCATGAAAGTATAGTTTAATGGTTTCTATAAAACGACAAAACATTTTTGGAAATGTGGCGGGCCAATTTCCATAAATTATGGAAACGAGATATAAAATATTACCTTTGATCTACAACTTTCTCGCTGTGGTTTCAAAACGTTCTTGCTTACTACTTTTTTTAAGTCACACGTATATTTTTTTAGAATTGCAAACAATATCAGGATATATAACATTTGAAAAATGGTTAATTAGCTTGGTATATATACTTCCGACTTTCTTAGAATGATAACTTAAACTTATATATATATATATATATATATATATCAGCTTCCTAGTATAAGGGTAAATATGAGAGAAACAAAAAAACGCGTGTTTTTGTAGCAAAGCTATACGTGAAGTTCCTAGAAAGTTGTTAGTATCAGAATTTTTGCAATATTAGACGTTTTTATAGTTACAAGATCAGCCTTCCGCCATTTACGTAATGATCTCAACTAACCTCTAGAACAGCAAGAGGCATTCATTTATATACACATTAACACATATTAAGTATGTAAGGCATGAATGATGGGAGTGAAAATATTAATAACGTTATTCAATCTTGTACAATTTCTTATATAATTGTAGGTGGATATTCCAATCGATATTTCTAAAAACTTTCCTACATTATTTTAACTTATGTTGTTTCATAACGTTAGCTTACAAATCTGAAAACGTTAGCAAGGAAAATTTGAAAACGTAGTGTACGTAATATGTGATTTATCTAAAGTTGTTGACTGCTTTATAAAATATGTTCTAACTCTAAGACCATTTACTTAAAGGTGGAGAGTCTACATGTTACATTTAAATGTTTATAAAGGAACAGAGTAAATGCATGGAACTTTCTTCAGAATGCAATGAAAGCACGTATTATGAAAGTAAAGACGCATGCTGTTCGTATTAGTCAATACGTAAAAGCCATTGCTCTCATACAAGAGGAGAATGCATGATTTATTGATTACCCTTCTTTGAGCAACAATGTGTGGTGATTAAAACCGCTTCAGGCAAAATTTTGGGATCTGAGTAGCAGTGTAATTACCATTCACTTGTAATAAACATCTTTTAGTCGTTTATGCGTAGTATGCATTTTACAACAAATCTCCTGTTGAATATTTTATTCGAATACAAAAATAAGTCCTGTGTTTGGAACCAAATATAAAACACGTAGAAAATTACAGAGAGGTTTATAAACTTTCTTTTTTATTGACAAGTTAAAAACCCATATTGAAGCATTAAATGGGTGACTTTTCACTTTTTTTAAACGAACCCAAGATTTGAACTCAAAAATATTGTTGGGTTGCACAATATTGAATCTGACGTTAACCATTCACGTAAGTATAATAATAACAACCTAACCAAAGCTAAAACAAAATACATACAATATTTGCAAACAAATAGTAGGCACAAGGTAATCAATTGAAACTGGAAAATAATAAATTTAAAAGTAGCATAAATAATATAAAAAAAAAATTAAAATGTAAGTAATATACCCATTCCTGACAGTAAAAACTCTAAAGATTTCATAAGTATTATTATTGTTTCGCTTTTATGACTTCTCTAATGAGGATCTATCAGGGAAAATCACTATCGTTGTCATAAACATTTTAACAAGAATGAAATCTTTACGACAGAAAGACTTGTGGTAGGTAATCTGTTATCGGCTGAAGTATTAAAGATCTGAAAAACAGTAGTTGTATCCGTAGTCTCCAGAAAACTGTTTGTAAATTACGTGAGAGTGGTTTTCAAAATCCTATGAATTTTAAAGAATCCCCAGGTTACAAATTGTTTACATCTTAAAATATACCGTGTAAAGGAATGTGACAGTGATGGAATTTGTTAGACCATGACATTTTAGTGATAAGGCTACTTGTCAGATCACTTTCATATAGCGAGAAATTCACTGTAAAAGTATATTAATTAATTTGTTTCTTTAAGTTTGTTTTCATTGTTACAAATAAGTAACTCCAGCACAGATGACATTTCTTGGCTGGTTCTTCTAGACTTCTATTTGTGAATGACAGTTTTCTGCAGTTTAGTTTAATCTCTTGTATAATATACTAAAACTATAACAAATATTTGTTATTTCAACTACACTTGGACGTTGCTGATGTATGAATCGTGAAAAAGTTATATGACATTCTCGTAATACAATAAAAAATATTGTTGTTTCTGAAAGTAATATTACAATTTAAATAGTAAGTGATCACTCATATTCATAAAATAGTAAGTTATCACCTCTTGACGCATGTACTTTTATAGCCTGCTATACGAAATAAAAACTGGGAGGGATATTTGAAAGAACGAATTCATTTAGGCAAACTCTTATCCGCTGGCAGGTGGGGTAATAGAATATTGGAACCTGCCTGGAAGCTACTTATGCTCTATCTCTTTTCCTGCAACAGGTTATTCCAAAACTCACAATTTTCTTAGTGTTTGGTCGCCACTTCTCTTAGTTGGTGTATATTTGATGTTATTAGCAACATATTATTTAGAGTCTGACTCAGATATACATGTTCCTTCTTCTTTTGCTGATTATTAATTTTATGTACAAACTCCACCCTAAATAATTGACTTTGAAAAATAAAGCCACCTCTTCCAAATACTTAGAATGTTCCTTTGGTTTTTCAAAAACTTAATGTCGTAGTACTCCACGAATAGTAAATCAAACACCGTTTAACAAAAACCGCAGGTGTCTATTTGGTTTTATTGTTAAAATTTGTATATCGTATCTTCAAATAGTTTCTAAATGTTAGCGGATTATCATGTTATGTGCCTGTTTTTAAACATGCCGTAGATAATTAATTTTAAAATTTGTATTTAAGTTTTATCTTTAAAAACAAATTATTATATTATATGCGAGTTTATTTAAATTATTTTTATTTGTACGTATAAATAGTGTCAAGACATTTGAAATTATTTTAGCGTTTTGTGACTGCCTTTATAAACAATGTATTACATTATCATACAATAATTACACAATACATTATATAGAATAAGGAAATTCACGTGTTTCGAGCAAGCGTTAACACACTAACGTTAACTAAGCAACTGTTTTACATGGCGACACATACGTATAAGTACTAGCTACCACGGGAGCATTTCTGTCGCTTTGTATAGAAGCCACCTAGATATTCTGGTTTGCCGATCGCTGCGCCATCAGATAAGAGGAATGTGTGGCCCTTAATACATCCTGGTTTTGGTTGATGTTGGAAGGAAGCAAAAACGGAACCCTGTGCTTGGGAAAAAATATATAGCTTATAAGAAGGTTGCCTAGATTGCCTGATCATTTTTGATCAAGTTGTCTAGCTTGGGAGTCACAGAAACCTTTACCAATTGCTTAAAAATCACAAACGATTCGTCATTGATGGTATAAAAAGAAATTCACAGACGCTATTACTACTCCCGTCTCTACCCCGTTCACAGAATTCTATAAAATCTAATATTAAATGAGATTGAAAACAATTTTCAAACAAAAAGGAAGCTTCAATTTACTAATTTATAATTATCACACTACGATTTGTATAGAAATATGTGAGAATACAATGTCTTAAAACAATGAAATCTCAAGTTTCACGAGGCAAATGGTCTGAAGAATCGAAGATCTAATGTTACAAAGAAAGTCATTGAGAAAAATGTTTAAACTGCATCCATCCACGTTCAGAGACAAGACTTTCTTTAAAACACAGATATGTCCGTGAAAGTTGTGTTACCGCCACAAATAAACTTTTTGCACGTCAATTTTTCATAATATCATAATGAGTATCAAGGCTTCATAATTACTGTTTCCTTATGAAGTTGCATGAATAGGATTGAACTAGTATTCTAGATTAAAAGTTATTTTACTTTAGTCATTTTGTTAGAACTCCGTTAATCTGAGTTACTTCAAAATTTGTGCTAATGTAAAACCATTTACTTTAATTTGCGTAATCTATCTTTCGTTAGATTTTTCTTACGTTTGAATTTTCTAAAATAATCTTCACTTCCGTAAAAAAAACATAACTCGTTTTGTAATTTTCTTAACACACAGAAGATAGTCTAATTACAATGATTTACTTAAGAAACATTTACCAGTGAGGAAGCTTATTAGATATTAGGCCTAAGTACACGTTTTATAAATATAATTTTATTATTTCATATGTACACAGACAATATAGGAAGCCACATAATTTTATGATTACAGCACAGGATACACAAGCATATGCATGCGCCTCAGTGAGTGTGGACTGTACCTGGTTGGCAGATGCTAGGAATGACAAGAAACAGGTTTCTGGTTGAAGAAAACATATGTTGAAAACATGAAAACTGTATCATATGATTAGCGCTGTTAGAGGTGTTGTGTATACGCCTGCATAGTAATAACTTGCTAGGTAGTACTCGGATTAAAAACAGCTCGCATTCAGCTCTGAGAACATACAAGAATACTCTCGCATGTCCCTTTTTTTAACCTGTCTTTATCCATCATTAATTTACAAACAAACGTTTTAAACGTAATAAACAATGTATAAAAAGTTATTTTAAAACATCTTCTCAACTAATAGGTGAAAGAAATACTGTCCTGTAAAACAAAATTTCGTAATAATTTTTCTTGAACAAACACAGGTGCTCTCCTTACTAAATTCGTAAAGTATTTTGCTAAATATGGAAAGAATTATTATTTACTGAATATTTTTCAAACCAGCCGTTTAGGCTCAAAACTGTAATTTCTGATAAATTCTTTTTTCCTTGACTTTATTATTCCAGTCTTTGATATGTTTTCTTTATGATCCATGGCAGTGTATAAACTGCTTTCCTGTAGTCTTCTTGTCTTATTGCTGGATTCGGTACTCTTTACTCACTTCTCAGTCATCCCTTCTTCTACCCGCTCAGTATTGTATAGTCACCGCAATTTTCTTGCTTTGACTACCATATTTGTTGGATGATTCGTTGTGTCATTTGATTTCCTTATGTATCCAAATTCCGTTTTCCATCCTCCAATATTCATTAATCATCTTTCTTTCCCCCTACATTAGGTCTCCTGTACATTTATATCATATACCCACTATTCACATCCATATAGCGCTGTTAGTCTGAGTATAGTTTAGCGAAGTTGTAGTTTAGGGTTTCTAGAAACTGCTTCGCCCTTAGCAAATGATTAATCTTACCAGCACACCTGGTCTCTTTGCTCAGTCCCACTTTTTTCTCCGTCTGTTCACACACACTTATATATCCTTGTTACGCCCAAGTACTCAAAATCCTTCATCCATTTGAACTCAATTTTCTCATACAAATATTAAACTGTAGTTGTGCACTTTTCTCAAGGAACCTGTTCCCAATACCTTACACTTACACTGGTTCAGCTGCAGTGCTAATTGTGAGCTTACATGAACAATATTTTCATCATTTGTTTGAGATAGATCTCTATCACTCCTTGCTACGAACGCCACATTGTCTGTGTAGACTTTCATATTCTGGCTTATCTGCTAGGCACAAAGTACCGTTAAAAAAACGCAAAAGAGATTCATGTATTTAATTATGTAACTTCCAAAGTAACCAATTAAACAAAATAAAAATGTAAGTAGTAATATACCAAAAAGAATACTGAGCCAGTCAGCTGAGGGTGGCGTCACAAGCCATGACATCATCATGACATCACAAACTGTGACGTCACAGTCACGTGACTGTTTAAGTATCGTTCAAACCTGTATTACTCGCTCGCATGTGTGTCGGTGCCAGGTTGAAATTTAACGGCTGTACGTGTGTATAAAGATAATATTTACCCCGTTTTTCCGCCATCTTGTTGTTGCTGGATTTATTGTGTGTGCGTATCCTCTGTTTCTCCTCTCGATTGACGCCTTTGTTGGAAAAGGATTGAATATTTGTGTGTAACTTAAGGTTAACTGGTAAATAAAAAATAACGTAAGTACTGCAAACAGAAACTTTATTAACAATTAATACTTTTACAAGTATGCTCTCATATTAATGTTTAAATCGGATTCTCATAAACAACATTTTGTTAACGAGTAAACGGACATCGTACACGTGATGAAATGTCGGTACGGCAGAAGAAGGACTTTCAAGGTCTATCTGTAACAGATTTTACACAACTCATTCCGTTCTGGTTTTTTTCTTCTTCTTCCCGACCTCGATCACCTCCGATGCCTAGGAAGCACTCCGTCGACGACCCTGGAACGACTTCAGCAATATTCCTTTGGCGCAAGCTTTCCACTAAGCCCGGGACACCGCCTGCCTTTCCGACGTCAAGGCCGGTGGAAGTCCCAGTCAGGACATAGTCATCGCTTTCTTCCAATGCTCAAGTTGGCCGTTGACAGTCCGTGCAAACTGTGGGACTCTGGCTTGGTTGTTGTCCGTAGGAACCGATCCCGACCACCTTCGGTTCCAAGGACTGCTTGTATGTTAAAATAGGTGATGCAAAGTTAAGATACGCCTTCGTGGGTCTGACAAAACACCACTATAAATCTCGTCTGCAACGGACCGTTTACGTAGCTGTAGATGGAGATTGTTTAGCCCTGTACAACGGAATACTGGGATAATACATCACCAGACGCCGTGATAAACTTGTAGATAAGAAAGTCAAACTTATCACATGTACATAGTGAACAAACGCACATTGATTACAGTGCACATTTCTAAACATTTGAATCAGGTAATGCATATTAATTACATTAGATATTTGTTTGATTGGTTATAAATAAATAATTGATAGTAATTTACAAACTGAAAGGAATGATTCTCGCCATCCACGGTGGTTATAAAAGACGGGAGTGTAGGAATGCCAATCGTTTTGACGAACTGTTTCCAAGACTCTGAACTGTTTAACATTGAAAGTCGTAAATACATAAAAGACCTCTACGGGTTTCTGATTGTGAAAAAAGGCTCATCCATCGATCCATCGATATTTTATACAATTAGTAGTGTTGTCCGAACGATACTCGTTGGGTGTAGAAACATTTTGACTCTAAAAGTCCTTGTATTTTGTAGATTCCTTTGTGTAGATTACCGCTGTTCCTTATCAATTACTATTAACTATAATTTAGTGGTCATCATATTCAGAGCCGCATTTAACAACTAAGGAGCCGGGTGCGAACCAGCGGAGTAAACTGTATTTTTTTATGTATGTTATGTCTGTTTTGAAATAACAGAAGTCTGTATGTGATGCTGTGTGTATATAGTTTATTTTTTCTGCTGACGGTATGTTTTTTTATAATTTTTTATTCTGCAATAAAGATATCCCGGTGTAATGACCATTGCCTTAGATTTTTCAATAGTGCTTCACGTTATTATTTTACAGTATATCATGATTGGTAGGCCTACTTTCTTATAGATGTATATTATAAACACACACGCACGCGCGTCTTATTCTAATTATCTTTTGACTGTTCCTATTTAGATTTTCCAATTTTGCCACATTCTGTGTAATTTGGTCAAGGCTTTAAGGTGTTAGATTCTACTGATTTAGTACCTAATTCACCCTTTTTTGATATATATTGTTTATACAGTGGTAAAAAAACTTAAATTTTGAAGTTTTTATAATTTAAGTTTTAACGGGGATGCATGGATATGGTCAAATTCTATGTTTTAGACGTAAAAACATGTGTACCTCCTAATTAGGATAACAAAATTTTAAAGTCTTAATAGTGTACGATGTGGTGATATATTAAATGTGTAATTATTTTCATCAAGTATTTGTTTTTTGAGGGCGATAGGTTGTCTCTGTGGTGATTTTTTATTATTACCCCGGTTGTACAATGCTTACATATTTTACGGAACAAAGGATTAAAGAATTGATTCAATTCTCATCTCCACTGCTGCTTGTCGATCCAACAATCTTTTTCAATTTCTATTTCCCTCAATATAGTTTAAATTTCTTCTATCCAAATGATAAGTGGTCTTCCTCTTTTCCTTCTTCCTGGCGGGGTCCATTCCATAACACTCCTTGGCAATATTTTCTGTGCCATTTTTTTGCGTGTCCATAGCATTGTTTTGTTTTAATAAAATCGACAATTGAATTTTTTAAAGTGTGTGTATTTTGATAAATAACTAAATGTTGTGTTGACTTGAACGTTTTTCATATGACCGTTACTTCAACTCTATCGTAAATAATATCACTTGTAACGTTACAGTAGTGTTTCCTATATTTAAATAACTTTGGTAATTAAAATAGCCGGATGATATTTTCTTGACTTAGTTAGTGAATTTATTAACTATGTCTGATAGTAACTGAGAATTACTAGTGCGTCTCCATCTTCTACTAACGCTTCTTTTAATAAAATAACTTTTGCTTTGAGTTCAGAAACTTTCCGGCTTCACTATTTTCAATGAAGTAATTTTGTATTATACATCTAGGTTCTGTTTTTAGTATTCGGTATATATCGTTATTTAACCAAATTTCATCCTTCAATCTAGTAAGTTTCCTTTAAGAAAATATAGTGAACTTACATTGTATTATTATAATTTAATTTTGTTATTTTATTATTAATTTTATTGTTATAATTATTTAACTAATATTACTGTATTTATTAAACTGCATCATTTAAGATTTGTGCTTCCATCATGTAAGATGCTTACACTTTGTGAGGTAGAAAATAACTGTTTGGCTTGTGAGAGGACCGTTTTCAGTATAAATGTAATCTATACTTAGTAGGAAATAATAATATTTTTTCTACTATTAGTAAGACAAATAGAATGTAGATTATAAATAAATATAAATTATTGTAAACTTTTTAAATCTTCTTTCTAACTTTAATAATTTTTTATTACATACAATTTTATTTTTATTTCTAGTATCTTATCCTCTTATTATAACAACATATTCCTTTATTTAAGGAGAGAAACTAACCACTGTTAAACTGTAAATATTTTTTTTCTAATTACACAAGAACAATGCTCATGAGATTATTTATTTCCAAACACGTATACAATAATCTCTAAATACAATTATTGAAGTCAGTTGCAACGATAGCTCAGATGAACCAGGGAAGAAAAAATCCACACAGACAATTATTCAAACACACCTGACAATATAAGTTGGCAATTCACCCAACGACTGCAGTGGTGCTGACCAAGAGAAGAAATCCACACACACAATTATTAAAATACTTAACAATATATTTTGTAAATAAAATTAAGTATTTATTATTGGCTAATCATTAACAATAAAATTGGCTAATTATTATTCATTGACGAATACGATGGTGTTAACCAAGAGGAGGTGTCCACACACACACACACACACACACACACACACACACACACACACACACACACACACACACACACACACACACACACACACACACACACAAATATTCAAAGACATGACTCTATAAGTTACGCATACAATTATTCATCGACAAATACGATGGTGCTGACCAACAGAAAAAGAAGTCCACACACATATGTAGTAGTTGTTATTCAAGAACATCACAATCTCGCCTGCCAACAACCCAACCTAACCTGAGTTAAATCTGTTGGCACACACGTCCTGTCCTCATGCATCGGACCCCCCTTCCCAACCGTGGGGCCCGTGGAAGACTATGGCGATATCTTGACGGGGAAGTTACACTGACCTTGAGCTAAAAAAGGCAGGAGGTGTCTAAACCAGTGGAAGCTTTATACGAAAGGAATAGCATCTAACTCGTTCGTCGTGTTGTCCCTAGAGTCAGAGTCCCACTACTTCACCCGGACTGTCAGGCCGGAGAAGGCAAGCAGTATACCGGGCTTAGTGGAAGCATTCGTGAAAGGATTTTTATTGTATGACTTCCTCTATTCTATTTTCTAGTTTTCATTATAAACTATGAAGTTTAGTTATTATTCTCGTGTGTCTTTAAGACTTTTATTTCAAACATTTTTTTCAAATATATATGACGTTTCGATTGTCGTTGTGGGTCGAAGTGTAATCACAACACCAGTGTAATCAATTATTAGTGTCATAATTGGAAAGAATGTATGGTTTACACAGGAACAATATACATAAGTTTATATTTTTTATACAAATACACAATAAATCACTCACGGTTATATTCACGCCTGATGCATCGATGGCCTCGAACAAGAGGAGACGAAAAATATACGCACAGAATTATTCGGACGACAACAAGGCGAAGGAAACATTAGCATTATACACACGTACAAAGTTCAAAAATAAATTTCCGCTGTGACGGATTACCGGGTTTGTAACACAAACTTTTCCTTTCATATTCTTTTAAAACCAATTTGCCTACGCGAGGGAATGTTTTCTCCTTCAATATAAATTGGTCAACTTGGCACAAACTGGTCATAAGGGGGGCACTTGACACAGGCTGGCGGAATATTGAAACTGTTACGTGTTGTGATGTCACAGCCTGTGATACACGAAGACGTCAGAAGACGTCATGGTTCGTGACGTCAAGGACTGCTGATGTCAGCGTGATATCAGACGAACTTGAGTGTTTCACTAATCACCATAGCATACTAATTTAAGCCAAACATTATTCCAATCAATCAGAATCAGAACTCAGTCAATAAATACAATCATAATATGAATTAAAAATATCAGTTTAAAATAGGATATCAGTGACTACATATTGTCAGTTGTATCTTGCTTTCTAATTTTCCTTAATAACTGCATTTCCTGCTTCCTTTGGATATTCCAGCTACACTGTCCGTATCACTCGCACTATCCATCCTGACTTTTACGTACCAGTTAATTTACAATATCGATTTTCAATAATATGTACACATTTCTACTTATTAGTTGAAATCTTGTTCCAAACGTATTAAAGTAAATTATTTCCATCTTCTTGAGAAGTCTTCTAAACAACATTATTGCTTAAAGTAAATTTCCAGTTCTATTAAGTTCTTTTTACTACGTGTTCTTTAAATAATAAATTTATTAAAATCTCCATATTTCTAAATTTTTACTGTTTATTGTTCCATGTGTGAAAACTGTTTACTTTCTTCTTTGCGCTGAAATGAAACCAGTAACTAAATTCAATGCTAAATTAAATGCAATGTAGGTTATGTGCATACACTACGAAATACTTGTCACCTACAAAATTCGGAACCCTTCAGACCTAATGACATTATTAGCAAAGACATAGTTACCAAATACTTTCTGTTAAGTGTATTTATATTAGGAAATATATAACGGATAGGTCAGTTACTGTATTTAATTGTAATATTTTAAACACTTGTTTACTCACCGTCTTTGACTTCTTCAGAACTTTCAATAAACTACATGTTTCAAAACTCATCATCAGGTTATATAAAAACACCAATCCTTTTGGAGAAGTCATCAAAAAAATAAAAAACTTTTACCAAACATCATAGTACGTATGTCATCTAAGAACACATTATTGTCGCATGTCACTACGCGTCGCGACCTGGTGCGCGTCAATACACGCGATCGACTGATCTTACGTTGCTGAGTTTGTTTCGGGTCACATTGATACACACATATAAAAATCTTAAACAATAAAAACATTTTGTTCAATTTAATTCACGTTTTGGAAGCTTTACAATAAAGAGCAATTCACCAATTAAATAAACTGCAACAGGTAATGAGTAAAGGGAGCTGAGAATTGCGGACTGATGTCAAGGCCATTGGACAGGGTAGAAATGTTTTAAGAGTACCAAGGTCAGTGAAAACGTCATAATAAATGTAAGTTGTAAAATAATAATAATACAGAACACTAAATTACTTCACAATATTTAAGTTAAAAACGCGTAAAAACGCTTAGGCAATATATTGTTTTGTAAACTGTGCCGTACTTCGTTCGGCGCAAGGTTAACACGCTAAGCTCGGTTACATGGGCGTGTATCATTTCTGTAAAACTCGCGCGTTCTCGCCGTCGTTCAATGCTAATTTATCGCGCGTCGTCGCTGTGTGTAGGTGACTTGTTTGTTAGAAGCGGTGACGAATATTTGGTTGGCCTGCTCAGCTGTTGTACGCCGTAACCTGCAGAAAGCGAAGTTTCGTGGGTGGAAATTGCGATGTAATCGGCCTCATTTCTGTTCTGGTAACCTGTGTGTGTGTGTGTGTGTGTGAGTTGTTAGGCATGAATTAGTGTACAATTGAATTAAATTACAATTGAATTAAACGTAACTTATTGACTCGATTAAAGCAATTTAAAACTATCTTACACTCAGCTACCCTTTCAGTGTTTGTAAATGAGAACAGCCTAGGTAGAGAAGAACTTCATAGTTATAAAAAGGAATTATAAAAACCAGATTTATAAAACGAAATAATGCACATCTTGTGGTCAGAGCAAATTTTTAATGAGCTAATAAGTTTGTGAAAAGGTTCTGGTGCCCTGCTAAATATTAAAGTGTGTTTTCTCCATAATATTATAATTGTGGCGTGCGTGCGAGCTGTGATTATGTTATGTTCTTTATGACACCCTATACAGCAAATTGCCTGTCTTAGGTGCTCGACCAATGGCGAGATGGGTGTCGGGGTTGGCCGAAGTTCTGCCAACCCCTTGTGCAGAGAAGCTACATGAGCCGTGAGACGCCGTCAGTTGGGACACAGACACACACACTTAGAGAAATTCTGCCCCCAGAAGTTATCGGTTCCAGCTACATCCTAGTCAAATGGCCACCTAGTTACATTGGACAACCCAGGTGTGATCTTTCTATGTTTAATTTACCAATATCATTTACCACAATACGGTGTATCTGCAGACGCTCTCGGAAACAGACTTATAAAAACACCTTTAACTTGCACAAGATCTGCAAACACACATGTTAAGTTTCGTGCCTGCATGTTCTGACAATGTATACAACTAAGCACCTTATGTAATATTTCACAACATTCTTATACGATGTAAAGGAATTTGCACGAATACATGTACCTAGATGAACAGCTCTAAGTTTTCCCAATTTTTTTTATGTGTTCTATGTATCTGAGCATTGGTTATGTCCGGCATAATCACGTCCTGCCATGTGGGCATAATTTAGGACCTGGGTTGTCTGACTTTCTTTCAATTATTGATGCTTTAACAATAATTATGGCTTAGTTCTCTGAGTTATTGATTCAGAACTGTTGAATGAAGTATTAACTTATAAATTTCAAGTTATCTTGTTATGTTGGGGGCAAATCAGTTTCTTATGGTTATATGAATTTCACCTCAGATGTGACACTAACTATGTGAATTTCTAAGCTTGGTATTGTTTGTAATATATATTATGTGAAGGGTTATTGCGAGAGGGTTGGTGCAGGAATTGGGTGTGTGTTAAGTACGTGTTTATGTGTAATTTTCAAAAGTGGAAAGATAATATAATACTAATGATGTTATAGCACATGTGCTGAAATAATTGTCGACAGAGCTAGCAAATTTAACATTAAACATTAAATATCAAATATCAGGTATCAATATCATTCTTTGAGTTGCATTCATTCTTTTTTACAAGCCACTGAATTAAGCAGTCACTCATAAATCTATGGTGTTGTATAATAAATGTATATATGTAATGATGCATTCCAGTCAACTATTTTTGAATTAAGTTAATTATGGATAGCACTTGGTCTTTGATAATTGTCAATCATTTATCAGTCTGTAATGCAGTAATGCATAATGATTATATATGTAGATGCTCTCACACAAACAGTGATGTATAACATAGATATGTATATATATACACATAACTCAGAATAGTGATGACTATCATATGTAACCTAATATATTTCAGTAATTGATATTGTTACATACATTCACATGCTACTTAAGTGCTTGATCCAGGATATGTATATGTATTTCAATATTACTCAGTGGCAATTATTTAATTATACATTTATTATATTATGTATGAGACTGGACACCAAATAAATTTTGCACTTGTTATTGTTAATAGAGTTTTTTCATTTGCAAGTCCTGTCATCCATCCAGTGGACATGTCTGAAATTGTAGCTTGGGTCTAGGCACACTTTAGGCTTCCTCTAGGTTCATTACCTAGTTTTAAATATTATGTCTCTGCCCTTTAAAAAAAGTAAAAATAAAATAAAATAAAATAAAAAATTCATAAAACACTTTATAAAATAAAAGGGGGGTTTCAAAATTAATGATTGAATACGTAGGCCTATAGTTTAAAATAGATTTTGTGTATGCATTGCGTTTTATACTTAGGTATTACACTTTACTGGAACGGGGTAACTTAGTTTTTCTCTTAAAATTTGATAACTTATACAGTTTTAGTGTCCCCATATCTGAAAAACTCTATTGGTCATAGACGATTGAAATCTAGCATACACGTACTCTTATGGAATGATGTGTAGATACACAACTTTATTAAGGTCTGCACTCAGTTTGTAATGCTTTTTGCAAAAAATAATGAACGATTGTACATTGTTATATACATGTGTACATAGACATACGTTAAACATGTCAGTGCAGAAACACTGAACACGTAAAGCGACACTTTCTCATATAATAACAGTAAAAGACAGAGACAAAGGGTGTGGTAGTATATTTCTCTTTCTTCTAAAGTATATCGACGCTCCTTTATGAAATACGTTCCTGTTAGTTCATACACAACGTACTCAACTGTTATATGTTCTCTCTTCAAACCAGAATACAGGTATTCTGCTTCCCTCTTAGATAGAAATCTTCAAGGACGTTGGGATGGATATAAAGCGAAATGTGGAGTCCATCACTAAAAATATATTATTGTTATAATTATTATTATTTGTATTACTAATATTACTATTACATTGATATCATTGTGTAATTAATTATAACTTATTTTTTCCCCTGAATTACACCACTTAATTTTTAGTTGCCTGTATTTTACGTTGTTATTGTAATTTATATGTGCATAAACTAGTGAATTTTTAAATTATAAAACATGCTGTTCTTTAGTATTTCTCTTACCACATCATAAAAATGGCGGAAAAAGCAATGTTGATATGTTATTAATAAAACAAGGTTAGCGATATAGAAAAAAATTTATAAAAATTTTGACCACGCATACTTACTTATATATGTGGAAACTATTAAATTGTCTCACATATTTCAAATAAATCTTTACTGACCATACTCATGAATTAAATGCAAGACAAACGTGATTGTGAAGGTACTTTAATGTATTTACTCCCATGTTTTTCACGATTGGTGTTTACACTGGTCAAATTACTGTAGTGTTTCCCAATAAAACTATCGGTATTATTCGCATTATTCATCAATATTGTAATGTAATATTTATATTACATTTACCTTCTTTATCACCGTTTCGGTTTGGTCAAAAGCCCCACGTTGGGCGCCAATGTGTA
Source organism: Magicicada septendecula (assembly GCA_034769895.1). Lineage (NCBI taxonomy): Eukaryota > Metazoa > Arthropoda > Insecta > Hemiptera > Cicadidae > Magicicada > Magicicada septendecula. Next base: position 569,948,633 of record CM068368.1, on the reverse strand, counting down.
ATGTAATATTTATATTACATTTATCTTCTTTATCACCGTTTCGGTTTGGTCAAAAGCCACATGTTGGTTACCATTATGTAATGTAATATTTATATTATATTTACCTTCTTTATCACCGTTTCGGTTTGGTCAAAAGCCACACGTTGTTTGAGTCATTTGATAATATACATACTATATTATACCTTCCTTATCTTCGCTTGCTTGTCCATTTAATTATGGTGAATAAAACTAATATGGTGTTATGTATTAAACGCCCAATTTGTTGGCGCCATTTTATAATATATAATTATTATAAATTGTTTTATATAGCAAAAAATTCGAAGGTGTTTTGATGTTGTTTGTTGACAATATACTTTTCTTTTACTGAATACAATATACCACTCACCTATTTCTTCGCTTCATTTGTTTATTCCGGGCTAGCAATACTACCAACCCGTTTTTCTTCCATCCTAGTCGTTCCTTTCAACTTTTCCTCATTAATGAATTTATCAAAATAATTCCACTCTTCATAATCAGTTAATTTGGTTTTATTACAGTAAGTTTTTCCTTTATCAATTAAAATAACATTCGACCATATTGGTTCTTACTTGTAGGGACAGTGAATACCGTTGTTAAAATTATTTGCCAACAGTTGGCTACACGATTTCTCATCTCAAGGAACAAAATATAGTTAAATTTCTTAATTATAAATAGTGAGTTCTTGTGACTGCAAAATACTGAACAATACTGATTTGGATTGGTATATCATAAACCTTAAAAACTAATAACATTCCAATAAAGCTATCTTAACGTTTAAGAATAATGTTAGCTGCTATTCTCGAGCTCGCCTTGGTGGTTAAATAATGTTTACAATTAACAAGTAAACAAGTAAACCTCTAAAATAAATTAATGTTGATTTACAAAATAATTAAGGACATAATAACAGTATTAGTTTAACTGTGTTATAGTGAAACAAATTAACAATGGATAACATTTAACAATGATTATCAACCTCTAGGGTGTGATGATCATTAAATTATAAAATTTCATAAAAATCACAATACTTTCCGTTTATTCCTTTTATGGATTATATATTTTGTTATTATTTTATTTAGTCACTATTCACTATTCTTTGTACTTTATAGACGTTTAGTTGTCTTTTATTAATCACAACACATCACTGAACTCGATCGGCACGGTTTGTTGACTTCATGTAACTTAGGTTATGTTCGATTGTTGACTACCGGCTATCAGCTGTGATTCCGGACACAGTGTCGATTCCGTTTAAATTAATTGTCGCGGAGACGCGTACTTTCTTCTTCAATCTGCCTTGATCAACTGTCCTAATTCCAAGCGTCATTCCGCACACCTCGCGTGGGAGTATGGGTAAAATTACACAAATTAACACGCCTGATTGGCTAAAATCCTGCACTCCTTGGTTTAAGTGTGTGACCCACGCTAATGTCTATGTTTCACAAAGCCTTTCCTATGGAATAAAATTGACAATACATATTATTACAAACATAATTCCCTTATGCTTAATCTTAATAACAATGTGTGGTTACCATTAAATGGTTCTCTTTTTTCTGATTAATATGACATCTTACATGGCATAAATCCGTTCATAAATAAGAGAATAACAATTTCTATTTACTCTTATTTCATTTCTTTTCTTAAATTATCATTTTTGATTCCATTTTGGATTTATACGCCTTGTATCCTTTACCTTACCTTGCTACCACTTATGTAGTTACACTTACTAACAATAATAAATCTTATTTTCCGTAAAACATACTAAATTACTTTCTAGGCGTAGTAATGCCTATAGTCCCATGACTTGGTTTTGTTAATTACACAATATTTCTTGACTATTACTACATTGCAACAATAGATAATTATTATTAAATAATGCAACTTTTGTAATAATTTGTATGTGTGTTATATCTGCCCCTTACCTTATTATATTGTTGAAAAAATAATTCATGTTCAATGTTCCATTGAGCAGTCTGTACATGACACTCTTTTTTACTAAATTACCATCATCCAGTATCATTTAACTTAAAGTCTATGTGTACACATTCTTTATGGTTGTATATTACAACTATTGGCATAGGTTTATTGTTTATTAGTTTAGTAGAATAGTCAATAAAATCAGTATTTAAACTTGCATCTAGACTCACCTAGTTCTTCTCACTATATATTTCATTAAATCTCTTTTATTATTTATTATTCTCATTTACTTGATTGTTCCATTGTCAGATTACGTATTACTGGACCTTCTAATATTGTTTAAGTTAATTTATACTTAATTCTTTCATTGTTCTTTTGTTATTTAGCATTTGGCCTGGCTCTTTACCAGTTTTCACCCCTTCATTATGTACTAATACAAACATAATAATCACTTTATAGCGTCAACATTACTCTTAATCTTGTCTCTAGGCTTCCTAGTTACTTCTGTACACATTAAATTCTAGTTCAGTATTATCTTTACTATTGTTTTATTTGTTTATAAGTTTTGATCTTCCCCTGGTTAGGTTAGGGTGCCAGATTCATTATATTGGTTACATTGAATGCACATTTATTATTCACTGTGTTTGTATTCTGGTGGCCTACCCTTACTTATTATCTTTCTCTTTTACTAATTATATACTACTAATGTTTACTCTTATTGACTTATTTACATTTCCTTTTATGGATGTATTTGCAAAAGTAATTTGGTTCTTATGTCTCTTTTGGTGGACAGTTATATTTGACATACTTAGTATATTTTATCAACATTAAATGACATTGATTATGTTTGATTATACATTATTTAACCTGTTAATTATAAAGTTATTTTTTTATTGTTTATTATCTTTTATATTCTATTTTACATTGTTGTCATATATCACCTTCATTATATTTCTCACTCACTTCCAAATCAATTGGGTATTGTCATAGTCATAGTTATTGTCTAGTCCATATGTCGGTTTTGGTTCATTATTCTAATATTTCTGTTCATTAACTCCTTCGTAGATTAATTCTCTTTACTCCTTCAAGGTTGCAAATCTTTTACCTGTTTCCAATGGTAATTGTGTTTTATTGTTCTGCTACAATATGTAATGTTACAATATTAAAAAATATTTTACACTGGCATTATTGTATCATACACAAACACATGGGGAAACATGCTATGCAGAAGTGACATAATGATAGTTGTTACAAATTTTTGATTTTTCTGACAGCTTTTTCATACAATACGTTTTCAAAATAAGTGTACTTACACTCATATATATATATATATATATATATATATGTATATATATATATAGACTTAGCGCCGCATAATTTCTTCATCACACCCCAATTTTTACCCAGGGTATCTAAAACAAATTTGACGAACTTGTATAAGTACATTTTTAGGCGATGAAGTTATTTTGCCCAAGTTATGGTGTGTCAGCGTACGAAAAACTTATACAAATTTTTATACATCGTATTTTTGCTGTACGCTGAAGCCAGACAACATGTTCGATATATACAAATGTATATAATGAAATATGGGTAGTTAGTCGGCCATATTGGCATTCGTAATAATTATTCTATAAAATTTGTAACATGTGTAAAAAAGACAGACACTACAGAGGGAAGTGTGTTTTTATTCTGTTTAGTAGGTATAACGAAATATTGCGACCGGCCATTAATTTAGTTGTTGACCGGCTATTAGTTTAGTTGGCGCTGTGAGGTAATTTGTTTTCGTTTAAGGTGTGTGGGACAGAATTTTTTGTTCGTATTGTAGTGTTTGCGATTGCAAGTCGAAGTAAAAAGATGTTACTATAGTAAAGATGTATGTGTGTTTTTATTCTGTTTAGTTGGTATAACGAAATATTGCGACCTGCCATATGTATTCTGTTTAGTCGTCGCTGTGCGGTAATGTGTTTTCGTTTGTTAACGTGTGTGGGACAGAATTTTGTTATTCGTATGAAGTGTTTGCGATTGTAAGTCGAAGTAAAAATATGTTGGAGGCGCTAGGAATAATAATGAAAGGTAAGATGATCATTTATTTAGTGTATGTTGTCCGTTGTTTGTAGGAAATTAGTGTGTTAGGTTATGTATGAATGTCTAAATTACTTTGGGTCTGTAACACTACCTGTTATAGACCCAACTATACATAATATCACTGTGTTCTGTCCAAAATTTAATAATGGAGCAAATTATCATTCTAATTTAATTAATACAATATACCTAGGCTAACACCATGCGTTCCTATGGGAGTAAAAATTTAATTTTTTGTCTCCGTAAATAGGTTCGACCGCCGTTTAAAATTATTTTTCTCGTGTTTATATAACATAGAAGAATATAATAAAAATATATCAGCGCAATATCAGCATTGATGAGAATCTTCATAATTACCCAAGGGGTAATTAACTCATTTTTAAAAAAAAAGTCCCTGTAAGGCACTGACTGCAATTTAATTAAATAATATTTTCTTTATTATAGATACTGCTGTAAGTCTGACAATTACTACTCTAGCCTACCTATATTTGTGTAATGTATCCAATTTGTAAATCATTTTATTCGTAAAATGTCGTCCTACCTAACACAAGATGATAGGCCTTACCATAATATATTTAATTTGAACTCTGCTCGTATTTAACTAGTTACATATTTTATTTAATTCTTCAGTCCAGCTATATTACTCTAAATATACTTTCCAATTCAGCATTTTTCAGAGAAACGTAATTACTTGATAAGATATGACAACGGTAGAAAGTTAAGGTTAATTTTAAGACCTAATATAACAAAATTTATAATATAGGCCTATGTGTACTATATCCTCACTGAAGCAAACTGTTATAATTGTTTGTACACATAGTTACTTTCATACCATTGAGTCCATTAAATTGTAATATATTTGTCATAAAAATTTTGTTTTAACACAGCTCTGCTTTAAAAATTAAGGGCTAACATTTGTCAGGTAAAAGAAAAATTGAAAAGAGAATTTGACCTGTGACTTCTTTAATTTTTGACTTAAACATACATTTTAATCTCGATTAAATTTTTTAATATAATTGTGCTGTTTTTAAATTTTATAATATTAACTTGCAGACAGAAAAGGTTTTGCTGGTGACTAAAGAAAGCATCGTTCTTTTATCTTATGTAAAATTTATTATTGCATGCAAGTCTGATTAAAGCTCACTAAACTAAAATTATCACTGCTTACAGCAGCAGATTCTTAAACCCGATAATTGATGTAGGCCTATAGTGTTATTTTTATTTAATTTCTTATTATCTGTATTTATAACCTGTAACTTAATGTGTAGAATTGTATTTATATTGTTTAACCTCCTAAATGATACTCAACTAATATCACATGAAATTTTAAAAAATTAGTATCTTAATATTCTAAAATATTTTATGGGGTGTGTTATACTTAATAGTAGATTTAAATGATACAGAGTATGGATGAATTATCCGTAATGTATTTGCTAGTTATAATACCGTTATAATCAGGATTATATTATTCAATGTTAATCATTTGAACAGTTTCTGTTTTTCGAGTTTGTATGATTATATTAGAAATCTTTTTCAGGAATCTTCAGTGCAGGGATGTAACCAAGCAATAGTGACTTGAGTTCATTTAAATTAAAATAGATTACTATAAAATAACTACTAGATTATGCTGTAAATTTAATTTTTTTTAGAAATTTACACAAAATCCATTAACTTTTTGTAAATTCATAGTGCTAACCTACAAATATTGTGCTAGGTTAAGAAAATAAATTATTCTCTTAATTATTAGCTTAATATTATTATAATTATTAACTTAGTGAAAAATTATGTATGAGTTTTGTAATGATCTTTCAGGTTTCTCCTGAACGTTCCAGAATTGACTGGGAAAAAATGACTATTATTGCACCATCAGTAGTATCGACATCAGATGATATTGATGTGGAAAACATATGAATTGGAGAAGGTAATATAATCAAAGTAATTTAGCCTATAGATAATTAAAAATTTTTTTTTTCTGTTTGTGAATTTTGTAACATTAGCATATTTGATTTAATGTTTGTTTCATATGTAGTGTTAGGTTTACCTAAATTATATTTACTTGACAAACTAGACTTGTATAGGTACTTTAAATCAATTAAGAAAATCAGCTTTGAATGTAGCACAATTAATTCATACCATATTTCATTAATGTTTTGTTTTCAAAGCTTGGGTGTTAGCCTATTTAATTTGTGTTATGGCAAAGTTAATTTTCTGCATCAGGAATGTCCTATTTCATTGAGCAAGCTTCATAGGAGATTTTGAAGTTTGTGATAAAATAGCCATTAATGATTGTTTTGTCTTGTTAATGACAACAATATAAAGTTATTAACAGTCCCATTTACATTTTAAATGAGAAAATTTAGTAACATAGTAGTTGGAATCATTTTTAATTAGTAGTATTATGTGTCAATGCTTTCAAATCAGGGGCTTCCTTTGTAAAGTATAATCATATGATAATTTTAAGATAAGTATTGTTAGAAGCTCTAAATAAGTTTGTTTATATTATTTTTTATATAAAGAGTTTTGGAAGCTGCTGGAAAACAAAAGTTCTTAATAAAGTACATAATTAGTTTAATAACATTATTTCCCATAAAATTGCAATTATTTCATTTAGTAATTTGCACTTTTGTTGATACTGGCAATGATAATTATTTTTCTCTGTTAGCTAAAATTCTTTCTTTGTTACAGAGTCCATTGTTGTAGAAGCTCTTATATCGCCAGATGATTGTGCAAAATTTATAAGTTTGGAGGTAAATTTCTCCTTATAGAACTGCTGTATTCGTATATAGTTATCTCTCTCTGACCTCTATTTTGCACTATGAGGTGTACACTTATTTCCATTCTTATTTGGTATTCTTTTATCTCTTTCTACTATTATTTAGTTACAATAGTTTAATCATAGTAGTCTCTTTATAATTGGTTTAGTGTTTTTTGTACACTGGTCTGTCCCTTAGTGTATATCATTGACTAACATTACTTACATGTGGTGTCACATGACAGGTGTTCTTAATTACGATTATAATACATTATGTCCTTTCTTATAATATTCTTATACTGTTACAATAGTGGCATTACACCTTACTTGTGGTATAGACATTAACCTTTTACTTCTATTTGGTATTATAAAGTGGTTTTGTTCACGTTTTACTTAGTGAATCCCCTTTTGGTCGGTTTTGGTTCACTTTATTTACTTAAATTCTTATTTAAAATCCATTTTGGGTATCTTATATTGGTACCTGTAGAAACCTTATCAGTTCTTCTTGGTTTAAGGCACAAAACAGTTTGGTTTAGGTAGGCTTTTCCTACTGATAGATGTGAATTTAGGTGAAATTTGTACCAACAATGTGTATGTTAGGTTGATACAAATTTAAATTCTTTTAACCTTATTTTCTCAAGTTTGGTTTTATTAATGATAACTAATAACTCTTTAGTTATTGCCTTTTCTTATCTTACATGATTGTTTGACTATTTGAGCAATATTTGTTATTAATATGAGACAATTTTAATACTTCTTTATGTTACATGGGTGCTATGCATAACATGTTACAATGCTTTTATTTACAGCTTCTATTCAGTTAACAGTATAGTTACTTTCATTCTTTTATAACATATCTTGTCCTATACATTTATAATATTATCTGTTGTATATTGGTCATCTCAGTTAGTCAGTTCTTGTCCATCTCTTCAATCTGTAAGTTGTTCAGTCATTGCATATACGGGTAAGATGTTCTATAGTTGACTGGCTCTTGGAATCTATATTTTATGCCATGGTTGTTAGGTGTCTTTCTCGTAGTATGTTTCTTCCTTGTCTTCATTGGTTCCTTACTGACCGAAAACTATTGGGTTGTTGGTTCCTGTGGTACAATCATTGTTCGGTGCATCTTCTTTTTCTTATAATGTTATTTCACTTGTTAGTTACCATTAGTTTTATTAACTCTTATTGTTGTGAGTTTATCCTTGGTGATGAGTAGCTCATGTAGTTTCATGCTTGGCCTTTTAGAAGAAACACTTGGTTTGTCTCTTTCACTCAATTATTGACATGTGTTAATATTTTGGGTTACTGAAATATTTGGGCTCATATGTCTCGTTACAATATTAACTGGTTGTAGGCATATAAACTTATACACTGTTGTGAGAATTGTACAAAAGTACCTTTAAGCTAATTTCAAAACACAACATTTCAGAATTAATCACATTTTTTTCACTTTATAAGCTATGTCACACCAAAAGAAAATGTACAGGTCACTTTCAACAACAGTTGACAACAGCTGACTGAATATTATCCGATGACAAAATACTAAACAGATGGGAGATAGTCACACCAACCAACCATTTTCTATATAGTCTTTAAAATGAGATTTTTTTGCTTGTACACGGAAAACCTGGATCACTGTATTAAGATATATATTTTAGATATGTAGGTCAATTTATTAATTTTGTGCTATTAATTTAGCTAGTGCTAAGCTTTAAAACACAGTTATTTGTATGAAAGAAAAGTACAATTTTGTAGGCCAAGTAATAAATCCAACTATGATTCTGAAAAATTGTCACGGGTAGGAAAATAAAAATAATAATAATTCACCGATCTGAATGACGTTTTACAGAATCGTGATAAACATAAAATTACTTTTGATAGTGATCCCATGCTTATCCCAAGTTGAAACTTTCAGAATATGTAGAGGAAAACAATATCTTTCACATATATTTTTTTGAGAATTTTAAAAATACAGTTTTTCAAAATTCAGTAAATGAAATTATGATGTGTTTATAAAAAAAATATATATTTTCAACTAATTATGTTTTATATCATATGAAAGCCCTTTAAAAGAGCTTTCAAATGAACTCGATGTCATTGCTCTAGCTTAATTAGAACACAAGTTGTGAACAAATCAATATTGTTGCGCAAGTCAAAAATTTTATTTTTTTTTTCATTTTTGAGCACCCATTACTCAGTAACCTTTCGTCAGAAAAATGTGAAAAAATTGATTTGTGTTACTATTTATGAATACTACATGCATACTTAATTTCAAATAAATCTAAGAGGGTCAGGTTGTAGCACTTGTTGATTTGACACGGAATATCTCTTAAATGTAACTTGAAGTTTTCATTTTGTTGTAAACATACCAGTCTAGTTTTTCTATTTATAGTTTATGCTATTTTTTTTTTAATAATTTGAACTAATTGAACCCCTAATCAATCCTACACTCCCTCGCAGAAAAACCTATATTTAGTTCATTTATATTGTCATCTGAGTTTAGTTATGTTTGATGTAATAAATAAAATGTTTATTTCATCAAAGGTGTTTTCACTTTCTGTAAATATGTTCTTGTAAATAAATATTCTATGTACTTTATTAATGTAATCTTATAGTTACTGATAAAGTAACAAAGCCCAAATGTCTGTGTGGTATTTTTGTTGTAATAATATTTGTCTGATATGTATTATTTTTGCAATGTTTTTATGTATCTTCTCTGAAGAAATAATTTGTTCATTATCCTTAATATTTATTAATTATTGATACCTTAGAATTGAAACTGTTTTGTAATAAAAATCAATGTACTTGTAAGTCATTTTTTATCAATAACCTATTGAAAATAACACATTCCTTGTGCAATGCAAGTAGGCCTACCAAATACATACCAAAAATGTATATCCCCAATTTTTGATAGAATATTTGATTTTTGTTGCCATCAGAATTTTACTTTGATTTTACTTTCATGTTCCATAAGGAAATGGAAGTATGGTGATGGCAAAAAAAATCGTGTTAGAGATTTTTGCAGATTCTGATTATACTACCCTCAAAACATGAAAAAAAGTAATTTTTCGAAAAGTGTCTGTGTGTCTATCTAGATTTTTTATGGCAAACGATAAGAGCCGCAAATTCAAAAAGAATCAAATAATTTTTTGCATACAGCCCTGAATTGTAGAGTATTCAAGACCTATTCTTTTTGTGAAGATCGGTTAAGATAATGGGGTAGTTTACCTGCAATATTTTATGTTGTAACAAGAGAAATTTTTTCATGACGAACGATAACTGCCGTAAATTCAAACAGAATCAGATATTTTTTTACATATGTGCCCGAGTTATAGAGGACTCAAGGCCTGTTGATTTTGGTGAAGATCGGTTACGGGGAAAGGGTAGTTTACCTGAAACATTTTGTTGTTGTAACGTAATAGTTTACCTGATAATTTTTTGTATATATGTACTACGTTATTGACAACAAAGAAGCAGTTTGTTTTTAAAATTCCTTCCCGGCCTGTTTGGCCGTAGACCAATGTTTTCTGCAAAACCAGACGTTTCGCCAGTGCCATCGACTTCCATCATCAGTGAAAATCAAGTGCGATAACGTGAGGTGGTATACGCTAGTGCCCACAGTAAGTGGCTGAAGCAGTAAGTAGAAAGAAGTAGTTTCAATGGAAATATTTCATTTCGAAAATGATTTTAAATATAAATCTTAGAACATGGAAGTCGTGTATGATTCTCCATACCAATATTTTGTTCTTAAGTGTGCTATTAAGTATTATGAATCTTCTCCATGTCAAGGTATAGGATTACAGCCTGTTTTGCCTTCACTGAAGGCATCTCTTTTCCTTGCCCTACCTATATCTCGTCTTCGCTGAGGTCTGTATCTTATTACTTGTTTAGGTAGTCCCATGTTTTCCATTCTCTTGATATCCTGCCTCTATTTTATTTGTCCTTCCCTTATTCTGCCGCCTATAGAATATACATTTTACTTGGTTCTTATATTTTCATTTCATATTTGATATCTAAGGGTTTGTATTATGAATACTCGACACAATATTTTTCTTGTTAGATTCGAAGTTTTAAGTAATTTTCTCTTAAAAAGTGTGTATGAACATTTTAGCACGACGAGATTGTCTGTTTTATTATTATTCTTAAGGTTTTGGTTTTTATTATTAATTTTTGGTTTATTGATTTATTCTACCCAATTCAATCTATTATTGAATCCGATATGAATAAATCGGTTTACTTACTCTTTGACATCGTTTATTAATTTTGTTTAAATAGTTTAGAATGTTTTTTGTTCCATTTCATGAGTTCGATTCTGAAGAAGTTGCGTTGACTCTTCTATTATTAGCTGCGGTGAGTTGCTCTGTACTTTCCTGTATAGACACTAACATAAACACAACATGTACATGATACTTACTATTATACTAACATTAATATTTAATAACATTTTATTATGGCCTATGCATACTGCATTGGTCATTGTCACTTCTGATAGTGTCCTTTTTCTTCATCTTGTGGTTTTATTACCTTAACTATAGTTTGTTAAGTGAGTTTACTATACTTTAGGAAGTTACCTTTTTATATGGGTTGTAATCCTATCAAATTATTCTCATTATTGCTTGAATATCTCTTATCATTGTTTTGATAGCACTGTTATTATTGTGCAGTAGTTCATTCTGCATTTATACTGAAAATTGCTTTGGTTTAAAGTAACCAAGATTACTTGCATCTAGCTGTCAACATGGTTTATTTATTATTATTGTTATTATTAGTATTTGGGTGGCTATAATCCTTGAATTTACTTATTCGAATAGTATTCTGCCTCATTCAATGTTGTTGGTTTAGTTCGTACTCTTTTATGATAAGTTTACAAGATAATTTTGTTCATCATGCATCCATTCTATGGCAAGCATATAGTTATAATATACAACAATGGATTATTGTCGGTTTTGTGTTTCTGTATTACATTTGATTTATTTGACTTTATGTAGTACTGGTATATCTATTGGTTATTATTAGATTACATTTTGTTTATCTTTTACAGTCTTTACTATTGGTAATTAGTGGTTATTTCTAATATCAATTCCACTTTACAATTGGTCATTGGTGTTTTGGACATAGCCCTCTTTTCATGTCTACACATAATTTAGCTAAAAACTTATTATTATTTTCTCTTTGTTACTTTTTATGTTCAATAATTCATTCTTATTGATTATTGTTTGTATTACATTGTCAAGGAAGGTATTCACTTAATAAGTTTTGGTCAGTGTCAATTTGTTTTGCAGCTTAGGGGTTTAAATCATGTTGTTTATTCCATTTATTCTTTCTTCTTTTATAATAGTTCTTTTATTGCCATATGTTAGTTCATTATAATTCATGTTATCTCCCTTTTTTGTGTTTGATCTGGATATTTTCTTCTTCTCTTCACCGATTCCTTCCTCCCTCTTAATAAGTTTCTTCATGGCGTTGTTTTCACTGGTTTCCTTCTCACGGTTAATACGTTTCTTCTTGATTTTGTCTGTAATGGGTTTCCTTCTCACTGTTTGATCTATTGGGTAATTATGTATGTCGTCACGTCGTTAGTCTTGCTTTATCTTCTTTAGTTGCACATTTACTGGTAATTCCTTCTTCATTTTAATTCACTTGGTTTTGGCTTATGAAACTTCCTTTTTTATCCATGAGCGTATGCTTGACCTTGTAGGTATTCTTAATTGTAGTGGCTTTCAACTTATTTGTGGTACGCTGGTGTTGGTAGTGTTATATGTACCATTACAACATACAAAGTTTGACAGATATTTTTGTCGCAAAATACTTTTATGATATATTGTGTATAAATACACATATAAAGGTATTTTTGCCACAAAAAACGTTTATGATATATTGTGTATAAATACACATATAAAGGTATACTATACATTTGATTTGTTTAACAGTCGTTATAAGACAGTATTACCATATAGGGGAGAGCAGAGAGACATAAGTTGATACTTTGTACTTCTTCAAGTGTCCCTTAGTCGCAGCACCTCTGCAACTGTATAACGTTTTTGTTATAGCTTGTAGTACATGCTCCTCCAGTCTGATTATAGCAGTGTACAGTAAAATGAGTCTTTGTTCCCTTTTGTATTTTAGAACGTGTAAAGCAACCTTTTTGTCACTAATTTGCTATGGGTGTTTACAGCTACGTACTTTGTTGGATCCATGGTAAGTGTACAATTGAATCATACTAATACAAAAGCAATGTGGCAACATGAGGGCAAGTTATGTTTCTCTATAACTTTTAAAAGAAAATTAATTCATAACCTAACAGATCTCAGAATTAATTATGTGGCAGTTACTTGTGATCCTATAATGAAGATTACGTGTTTATTAAATCCTAAAAAACTAAAATTTTTAAAATGATAATAGTAATAATGGCTCCTTTTTATGCCGCCTAGGAAATTTAGGAGGTAGAATAGGTTGCCTAAAGTGAGTGTTCGACACACGCACTAAAGGTAAAGTGGCCAGCAGCACTACACTTCAGCCACTAATTTTAAAATTAAAGGTGTACCTTCAATTTCACCAAAAGGAAAGTGGTATGTTGGTACAATGTAAGTAAAACATTTTGTTCTGTTTTCTTTTTTTCATATTTGGTTCAAACGTACAAGTGAAAAACTTTCTGGGGCGATGTAGCTCACAAACCCTACAAAGACTCAGCGTTTTCCACAACTTGTATTTAGGAAAGAACAAAAAGAAAAATCAGATTTCTGTGTTATGATCTGCACTATTCTGTTAGTTATTATGGTTTGTACCCTAAGAATATTCGTTATTCGTATGTTAGCCTTCGAATACGTGTTTGCAAATAATGTTGATTTTCTGGTTAACTGGGCCGGTAAAAGATTGTTTTGCTGGCTTCATGCAGCGACATTCAAGGTTGTCTTTTAGAGAGGCTGAAGCAACAAGTTTTGCAATAGCATTTAGTTTAATAAACATAACATAAAACTTTCTTCAATATTGGAATTCTGTGATAAGTCGCCTTCATTTTTATTGACACAATATTTGGAATGTGAAGGAAACCAGACAGCATAACAACAGTGCACTGTCCTAACAAAGTTGTCAGTTTGAAGGGAAATAAACAAGTCAGCAGGGTTACCCCTTTGGAAAAGGGTGAAACCAGTGGTATTTTCATAGATGGCAGCTGGAAACCACCACTTATCGTTATATCCACAGAGTGTTATGTAGATATCACTTTGATTATTTATGGACCAGCAGGTTGTATTGGAGTAGCACATCCATCAAGATAAATTACAGCCTCTCTTTTTTTACTATTTATGAAACAGTTTATACCTCATACCCGTTACAATCTGACTTCAGCCATTAGACAAGTGGTTATATGGCCTGTTTCGGTGCAGCCGCTGAGAGCTGGATGACAATAAACCCAGGTAAAACCATGACATACCTGGGCTAGCAAAAGATACTCTTTCAAAGGCAGCTACACCATCTAACTGACAGCAGGTTTTAGTTCAACTGGAATTTGGCCATTAAATGAAAATATATTCAGTATCGAAGAGTTTCTGTGTTCACAAGTAATTGACAGAGAGATAGGAGACAAAAGTAATTATGAAGGAAGATTAACACCAATAAAAGATTGTCAAGAGACCACAGTAGCCGGACCTCCCACGTCGGGTATAAACGAGACATCTGCTAATAGCTTATCACAATTGACACCAGAATAAATTCGCCCTTATCCGAAAGCGACTGCAAAAATAAAATAAAAATGCGCCAAGAAGAAAAAGTCAAGTATTCTCACTGACTCCTATTAAAAAAGCAATTCGTATTGAAGAGGAGGCATGACAAAAGAAAGAGGGATCAAAACGGAAACTAATCATGAACGGTAAAACGAAGGCGATTTGTGGACTGTATAGAAACGGTCAATCAAACTCTCCAAGACTTAAGAAATTGTAACAAATTAGTGGGTAGCGTAACATTTGTTATTTCAGAGGAGTCTCGCTAGAGATTACCGGTAACTGAAAGAGGAACCCGCGCTGATATTGTCTCAGTGTGTTTAAAGTCCTCGGCGATGTGGAATGCTATTCAGACTAAATTTGCAAAGCAATATGAGAGCCCATTTAGGAGGAGGAGGTGATGGTGATTTTTCTACAAACTTACTGCACCTCGGTGACGGTAGTGTTCCTAAAGACGATAGCTTCACAGAAATTGACGAAAAACTGGGACATAGTAAATAGTACAACACTGTATTAATTGCTAAATTCTGTGCAAAACGTCAAGTGTTTACTTGATAAAAATTACAAGTGGTTATCCCCAAAGAATCGAATCTGTGAAGGAAAATAATGATACAAGTTTGGAAAAATTTTCTGGGGATAATAAAAAGTCCGAAGAATCTATTAACACCGTATTTAATATTGAAAATATAGTGTACTAACTCCAAGAATTTTTGAATTCTTTAAATCAATCTTGCATTCCGCCACAACGGTTCATTCTAAAGGTTGGCACTCCATCAATGTTGTTGAAAAATTTACATCCTCCGAACATTTGCATAATACAAAATGCAGGTGACACGGGAATTTCTGTGTCAAGTAGGTAATAGCGTTATTATCGACTCAAAAGCCCTCTTCACACACACATTCGAATCAGTAGGCTACTGGTTGTTAGCATTACCTGTTTAAGCCTACGTGGTGTAATTACCAACTTATAAATTGTAACATTCTTTACTTTAGTACACACTTGAAGGAAATTAACAGTTTCGAAATTACATCCGTTCCATTTACATAATTTTCATTAAACCTACTTAATATGTAGTAGTGGACGATAAGCTTTTCCAGGTTTTACTAGTACTTGACCTACAACGGTCTGATCTCCTACACTCAGTGCCTCTGTCTTTAATGATCACTGCTTTTTTTTACATAATAATTTTCCCATTCCTGCATAGAATTTACCCGCTCGTACAGAAGGCAACAGAATTTAGTGAATCCAAGCTGCAATCGAAGTAAAACTACGTTACTTTCACATCTCCGTAGGTATGCCACGAATATCCGTCATACTGAATTCTGCTCAACAAAAGTTTCATACTATCACATGACTCCGACATGTAAGCAGTAAGTTATAAACTGAAGGGATTGGTGAATTATTAAAAATGGAGTAAAATCAATAGGTTAAAAAAAGTTCGTAGAAGTCTTGAGAGGAGGGAACGTTAGCAAACTGTTTATGTTATGAATGCTTAAGCCTACAAATCGTGATAGTTATTATTATTATTATTATTATTATTATTATATTATTACTATAAAACAACGTTTGTATTATTTTAATACAGACAGGAGTGAATACAGCCTTCGAATGAATTAGTAGTACGAACGCGTCAGCCTGCCAACACACATTAGATCTGTATATTAGTGTCGTCAAAACGGTAGTAATTTTTGTAAACATAGACTGTTGTGTCATTACGAAATTAAGAATGTTGTTGGCGTGAATTTAATGCGCCAGATTTTTTTATATCTGCCCATGTTTCTCTCTTTCAGTCTTCTCACTCACTCACTCACTCACTCTCTCTTCTTCTATTATTTTTTCAGCTAGCAACTTTTTTACTTCCATGTTTCGTAAGGAATGGAAGTATGGTTATCGCGAAAAACATCGTGTTCGAGATAAGGGCAGATTCTGATTTTACTACCCTCAAAACATGAAGAAAAATCATTTTCTTTGTTCAAATTCCTTACCACGGCTATTGTTCTCAACATTGGGTGTAAGGTATAATTACTTTCTGTCTGTAGAACATCTATTCAGTCTTGTTTGTGATTCTCTTTAGCAAACAGTAGGTGTGAATATTGTGTTTACAATGGCACAGAATCCGAGAAGGAAGTTATGGAATTATTGATGAAGAGTAGTGACGAGGAAGACAACATTTTCTCAGACAAAGATATGGATGCTCCCGGGCCTTCTCATAATCGTTCAACACCACGTGCAGCTTCATCAGAAAATGAAACATCAGCAGGAGAAGATGATGAAGAAGAAGAAGAAGAAGAAGAAGAAGAAGAAGAAGAAGAAGAAGAAGAAGAAGAAGAAGAAGAGGTAAGAAATCTTCAGAAGCGAAAAAGAATTTACGATTGGTCGGCCAACAGTCCTGCGACAAAACGTCACTCTTTTGATAAAGCAGTTAGCGGATTACGAATTAGTTTCGAAGACACGGCAACTCACTTAGATTTTTTTAAATATTTTTCCCCTTAGAATTTATTTCTGTCATTTGCACAGAATTAAATAATTATTACAAATTTGTTACCGCAAAATTGACATTAATATCCCGATTGTCCCGATGGAAAGATATAGAGCCTGCAGAATTTAATTTCTTCTTGGCGTGTTCACTGCTGATGCCAAGAGTAAACAAATTAGAAATAGACGAATATTGGGCAAAGGATTTGCTATTACTGACGCCGATATTTCCCCAAATTATGTCTAGGGACCGATTCAAACTAATTCTGCGACTTTTACATTTTTGTGACAATTCTACCCCTACTCAAGATAGCCTTGTAAAAATACGGCTTATTGTCGAACACACAAGAAAAAAATTTAGAGATGCCTTAAATCCATTTGAAAATTTAGTAATTGACGAAAGTTTGTTGCTATTCAAGCGGGCGCACCTCAGATACGGCCTGTCCGCAAGCCTCCGGTATAGAAATACTTTTGGAATTTTGTCATCCCTCTCTCAGGTAGCAAAAGGCCTAGTGTCCGCAAATCTCCGGAAATAGCTTGTGTTCGCAAATCTCTGTGTCCGCATCTCTCCGGTATTCGTTTAGATAACCTCGGTATGATACTGTCGGGTTCGTTCGCCTCACTGCAGCTACATACACTTCTTCGTCTATATATTCTTAAACTGTAGGGTATTGTGCGTCCTGTTAAAATAGAAACAGTGCTCCGTTTGAAAGGACAGGCAAGAAGATCAAATTCTTTGGAAGTATTTTTGGTCGTTAGAAATCTAATACCAAAGATTGTTTGTCGTAGACTAACAAAAATAGAGTGGGCATAAAGTGAATGGAAGAAGCAAAACGGTACAGAAGAGATACAGCGATACTCTCTAGACTGTCTTTCCAGAACTCGTGTCACCCCGGTCTATAGTAATCACTGACTGTTCGAGAGGGATCAGGTAGTTTATAAATGGAAACTTCAGCCACTTTCTTGCACATAAAAATGTATAATAATAGTAGGCCAGAAAATCATAGGAGTCCAAACACAAAACTTTGAATGCCTGGGATCATAGTCAAAGAGAGACATCCGGAAAAGAATACCGTACATATAAAGATCGGAGAATACTTCAAAGGATCGGTGTCACAACATTCAAGACCTACGTAAATAAAGATGAATTGTAAATATTTCACGATCCAGCAAGGAATTACTTTTTGATATAATGAAGCCAATTAAAAAGAGTTATTTCTCCTATTTATCCTTAACGATTACATAATAATTAAACATATAAAAGTATTAAAAAGTTAAAATAAAAATTATATAAGAAACGTGAGATGACAGTCATATGTACATATGCCTGTCCAAGGTAGTGTGGTGTGCGTTTTTGTTTAATCATTCATTGTGTTCGTATAGACTACACATTCAAACTTGAGTAATCTGTTTGTAGCAGTGTAACATTTCAACAAACACTTAAAGAGGCGCGCTTTGGGTGCAGTCGCAGAAGGACATGCCGTGCTAACTTAATGAAAATAAAAGGAAATTAATAGTGAGGTAGTCATGTTTAATTAAAGGTAGTAGTGAGGTTTGTCCCTATTAGTGAGGTAGATGGGGAAAATTGACAGAGAAAGAGTGAGGGGGAGAAGAGAGACGGGGGAGAGAGAATTACGAATTTTTAATTATTCTCATTCATACCGAATATCATTTGTAAGAATATAGTTATGCAGTTATTGGTATACAGTAGTACCGAAGCAACATGTTTCAAGTGACTCGCATCCGTTGGAAATTTATTCACCATTCTGATTAATAAAAATTTCTACAAGTACCAATAATATAAATAACAACCTGCAGAAGCAGAAGAGTTTATATCTTACAGAGTTGAAGAGTTGTAATGTTACATTATTTATATTTTTGCTTTTCGTATATCACAGTGAGCAGTAATCTAATTTTTTTGAAATAATACGTGAAGGCTTATATATTAAGAATTAATTTTTTTTTTATAGTTTCCGTAACTTGCTTGTAAAATAATTAGGTATCCAAAAGGTAAGTTACATATTTTAATAGCAACTTATAAGTTCCTCATCCTCGGTTTTTTCCTTTCTTCAAAATGTACCACTTCTTAATTGCGAATAAATTATTTAACGTAATAATCGTTTCACCAAAGGCTGTTTGGATCCTGTTAATAAAACTCTTGAGTCTGCTGCACATAATCCTCGCTTTTGGTTCATGTTTCGTTAACTTTCTACATTACAATAAGTTTAATTATTTTCAAGTTCCTTATAAGTAGCCAACTGTAGTAAACATCATGTACTTTGACCTCTCTCTCACTCTCTCTCTCTTTCTTTCTGTTACTCTTGTTCTTCTCAATAACTGTATCTCAGGAAGTCTGAACGTAACAGGTTCTTAAGTAAACTTCATATGACTTAACGTGCAAAATCTTAAACATCATTTGGGCTTCAGTTATGTTATAATTTTGTAAGAAAGCTTTACAAAATACTTTTTACACTGCTTCTGTATACGAAACTAGGTGCAGGTATGTAATCAAATTTTTAAGTAGGCATATTTATTCTAACACTGTTACAGTTTCTTGAAAACGCCGTATGTAAACAAACATTAAAACTTAGTAATAAGGTTTATCAAACTACTATTTTTCTTGGACGCATTAACGCAAATCAGTAATCTAGAGACCAATTTTATATTGAAAAATCGATGTCTAATAAACGGAATTTGATATGCAAAAATCCATCGGTAAAGAAAATAAAGTAAACTTGGTTAGTAACAAATAATTTTGGCAAACATTTTTAATTTGATATAGGCTATAATTGATTCCAATTTTATTACAATCTGAGAAATGAAGACAAATAGATTTTCATAAACGTTGGTCTAGTAACAAAAAAAGTTTCATTCTTAAGCGCACAATATTATAATTTCCCTTTCATCCCGGAAAAAAGACTGTATTAAGCTACTATCATACTTGTCTAGTCTACACTATTTAATGGGTATATTATAGGTTTCACAAAAATTGATTATCTTACATATATAACGATTCATAATATGTCGTCATATCTGAGCGTTAATTGAAAGGGACAGACTGTGCGCTGCGCCGTAAGCTAGACAGAGAGCGTGTAATAAGCAACTATCTCACTCTAACTTCCTCACAGTGAAACTCGCGGGCGGATATAGATGAATTTAATTCAATTCATTTTTGCAGTTCAACCTGCGATAACTTCAAAACCAATAAATATACAGCAATTCTGTAAACTGCATTGTGTTCAGTAATTAAATCTCTATAAGTAGCCAAAATCTCAATTAATATAATTAACAATTACAGAAGATACACAGAAGAAGAACGTGTTTTTTTAGACGTTTCTATTGGTATAGCATTTGCATTTGTACACTGTACTCTTTAAAATACAAAAAGTAAAATTGATTAAAAAGTTTTACTTACAGTACGCCTACATCAGTTTTTGAAAAAGTTTGTGATTCGGCTGCTTCATACAATGCACACGTTTTTTGGAAGCCATGAAGCCAAAGTGAGTCGACCTAACGTCGCTGCCCCAGACTCAGTTGCCCCAAATAAAGTATTTTAATTGTAAAAACTTAAATATTCAAAAACAGTGAACCATATCGCAGAATGACGTAAGTGTAGTGAAGACAAAGGGGTGATCAGCCAAAACATCAAGAGTAATATCTTTACATCCCTAACCATTCGCTAACCAAAATTGCAAAAATTAGTTTGGAGATACGTCCGGATATGGGAGGTTCCGGATATCACAGGTCCGGATGTGACAGGTTGTACTGTATTTACCTTATAACAATTCCCCCTAAATAAAAGGGAAATCCCCAAATTCATATTTCGAAGCCACCTGTTGTAGATAAAACGGTATTTATCTTGGATACATACGTTTAATCTCATACAAACGTTTTTATGTGTGTTCCCATCAGCACCGACACACCTGTACAGGCTTCTCGATATTTTTCTACACCTGTCCAAATATGACTATACTGATTACAATAGTAATTTCTTCTACGGTTTGTTTATGACCATAAGATATGTCTTTATAGTTCCTTTTAAATACCATTATTTTCTGCTCATTCGTACAAAACTTTTAATTGTTGAATGTGCCAATTCTGATAATCTTTGCCAAACCCAAATTTTAATGTTATACGGCGTCACCTTATTATGTAGCAAACAAAATTAGAACAAATCACTGTTATTTTAGCAGTAGCTTTTTTAAGGAGCCCAGAGTAGGCCTACTAGTAGCCCTATACCTACCCGACACACACACATTTGAAGGATCAGTATTTTGTCTTGGAGTTCACTCTCCCAGCTGAGATACCCATGTTTTTAAGGGACCAGGAACTCGCATTTGAACTTCTATCATCAGCTACATAATGTAAATCCTAGATAAATGTACAAGCCTATGCTCTAAAAACCTAAGCTATGGTACCCACAATCATCTACGTTTTACTAAAATAATGGTTGCAAGTTAAATTTTTTGATTCATGTTGATGCTTTTGTCTCGAAGAAACCAGGTAAATTAATCTGCTTTTCGTATCCGGCCGACGATGGTGTGCTCCCACTTACGAACAGTGGCACTTGCAACTCGTTTCACTTGCGAACACTCAAGTAGATAAGACACGTAATTAATTTTTGATACGTGAGAGTACCTCCCACTTGCGAACACAGGGCAAACAACGATGTATGTACATCCACCCTGTATTGTGTTTATGTTTTTATAATTCGTTAAATGTATTTTTTGTTACCAACTACGTTTACCAAGTTACAATTTTTAAAAACGCACACACACACACACACACACACTTGCATAGCCGCTCCCTCACTCACTCTCTCTCTCTCTCTCTCTCTCTCTCTCTCTAAATTAAAAAGGAAGGTTATTTTTTATTTATTTTTATTACTCAACTTGTAGAACGGACGACGTGATCTTGAGAAACATCCCAACTTCAGAATCTTTTTCATATCTTTTAGTTTATCCAATTCAGTATACTTTTTCGTCCTTTTCATAGCTTAAAAATTTCACTCCATCGTTACATCGTGTTCTGAATAGATTTCTCTGCCTCAGATTATAAACATTTGATAATGTTTTTTATTCTTGGATGTGGTCTTCGAACGTGGCTGTTTAGTTTCTGATGAGTGCTTGTACGGTATTATTCATTGTATGACGTCGGAAGTAGCAGTTCCGTAACTCCTGTGGCACTAATCATTGTCTAGCTATTGTTCTAGGAAACAATTAAAGAATTAATCGAGTTTCTCTTCCTCTGGAACTTGACCATGGATATACTGCCAGCCACATTCTACATCTTTTCGAAGGAAAGCAAGTATAGCACACATTAGGATTTTTGTGCTCCTTAAGTCATTTGAATGTGTATACTCGTGCAAAGTGACTACTGCAGCTTTTGAATTTTCCATTCATGAAAAATTACTTTTAATCTTTCAAACTCTCTTTTCTATTGATTTAACCAAAAATCGGGAGCTTAGCTTGCACAACGTCTTCGCCCGGACGGAAACTACTCTCGTCAATTTTCAAACCGGGACAATTGACAAACTGGCCGGGACCCCGGGATCAGGTCGTCAAACCGGGACAATCCCGGTCAAACCGTGACGTATGGTAAGCCTATTTATACATGTATTTATCGGTTTTCAATATTGATGTGAGCATTGTACTGTAGAATTAGGAAGCGATTGTATTGAACGAATCACGATTATCAAATGATATACGGTATTCCTTTTAGTTGAACAATTCCGTCATCTCGTCTCCGGTACTTTGGAAAACCATTGTTATTTTCAATAGTTTAACGTAAAATGTTGCTCGGTTATTATGTGTACATATTCCATCAATCATGCAAGGAACATTAGGATTACGAGCTCTACAAGATCCATGTGTCATTCGAGATAACAATTTTATGAATCCTTGGAAAACTGACTGGGTCAGGTATTTCTCCGCACAAAACTTAGGATAAGCAAGAGGTAGTGTATTAACTTTTTAAATTGTATATTATTATTATTTTTATTATGTTTTTACTATAAAATATTCATATTATTTTAATATGATTTTCTGGAACACGTTTGGTGGAAACGTAAAACCGGCCAGCTGATAAATAAGAGGTTGCGAGTTCAGACGTATATGTGTATATATGTGTCATCCAAAACAGTGTTTTGTAAACGTACACGTCTGTCATTACAACATTAAGAATGTTATTTGACCTTGAGTAGGTACTCATGTTGACGGGAATGAGAAATCTTGTCTCTGTGCTGGAGACCTGTGGTGTTTGCGCTGAATAGACACAACACATATCACTGTACATAGCAGTGGCTGACGTATATTAACCATTTCTGAGCTCGAGATACCACAACTCAGATTAAACTGTGCACAATGTTTGTAGAAAATACGGACGTGTGTGACGTAGACGCCAGTTTGCAAAATGCATAATCGTTCCCGCCAGAAATGTGTCACGTTTCTCGTTTATCTTGTCTCAGCCAAATAAACATTACTATGCGTTTACCATGTTCCAGTGTCCTCCTTATTTCATAAACACTTGAGAAATTTTATTGTTTCTTACAGAGGCAACCTTAGAGGTGTCCGGCAGGTGTAAATGTACATAACCTTCTTGGCTCATTCTTTAATAAAAATAAGGGAAAGAAATAGAACGAATAAGGAGAGAGAGAGAGAGAGAGAGAGAGAGAGAGAGAGAGAGAGAGAGAGAGAGAGAGAGAGAGAGAGAGAGAGTGAGAAGGGGGTGAGAGAGAGAGAGAGAGCAAGAAAGTGAGACAGAGGTACACAGACAGAGAGGAGCTGTTTCGTTAATCAGGGTAAAATTATATGCAAATTTTGAGAAGGACCGGTGTCCTAGGCCAATGAAAACTTAGCTAAAAACATTAAAAATACGAAATATATACAGTGTACACAAAATCTGAGGTGTACAAAACATATAAAAGACATGTCATAAGATTTATTTAACAAAAGAAATAATCGGAGTGGGCGAATGGTAGGAATAAATATGTAATTTAAACAATCCCTTTTAATAATAAATGGTTTTTATAATAATTATGTTCAATACATATAGCCCTAAGTGTGTAAAACGAATTCCCTACAAGAGTTTTAAAGATTAATGAAGATATAATTAATTCCCTACAAGAGTTAATGAAGATTTGTCTTAAATTTTTTCAGAGTTACATAATTATTATTTGTTAAAATATACATATATTTTATTCAGAAAATATTAGATATTTGTATTTAATCTTTTATTTTATTTTATTTTTATTTTACCGAGAATAGTTACTATTTATAGAAAACCGTAGCAAAAAATATTTGTAATAAAAGTCTATCTGTACCGTATTCATACTTTTACCAGTACAGGTACAACCTGTCATATCCGGACTAATATGGCGACCGGCCGATCCGGATATGGAAAAATCCGGATATCACAAGGTCATTTATAAATACCGTATTTTCTCGCATAATTAACGCACTTTTTTGACGAAAAATACCGGCGAAAATTTCGGGTGTGTAAATTATTCAAGGATTTCAGATATACCCAAATTTCATTTGAAATTTATTGACATTTAAAAGATACATTAAATATACTGTATTGAAAGGGACACCCTGTGCGCTGCGCCGTACGCTAGACAGAGAGCGTATAATAAACAACTATCTCACTCTA
Source organism: Magicicada septendecula (assembly GCA_034769895.1). Taxonomy (NCBI): domain Eukaryota; kingdom Metazoa; phylum Arthropoda; class Insecta; order Hemiptera; family Cicadidae; genus Magicicada; species Magicicada septendecula. Next base: position 569,924,026 of record CM068368.1, on the reverse strand, counting down.
ACTTCCTCACAGTGAAACTCGCGGGCGGATGATTTTAGACGAATTTTATTCAATTCATTTTTGCAGTTCAACCTGCGATAACTTCAAAACCAATAAATATACAGCAATTCTGAAAACTGCATTTTGTTCAGTAATTAAATCTCTATACGTAGCCAAAATCTCAATTAATATAATTAACAATTACAGAAGATACACAGAAGAAGAACGTGTTTTTTGAGTAGTATCTTTACATCCCTAACCATTTCGCTAACCAAAATTGCAAAAATTAGTTTGGAGATACGTCAGGATATGGGAGGTTCCGGATATCACAGGTCCGGATGTGACAGGTTGTACTGTACTTTTTAACTACATATTATACTAATTTACAATGAAGATATACTTATTATATCTTTATTTAGTATATAGTTATTTACGTGTCAAGAAAAGAACGTGTGAATAAAGTGATCACAACATTTTATACCTTATATGTTTTCTGTCATTGAATGATTAACCCACTTTTTAATAACAGCGTTGAAAAATAGTTGATTACGTCTTTCAAAGATTATTTTTACTACGGTACTGAAATTAAAAATAACTAAGATCGTATACAGGAATTAAACGTAGGCGACTGGAAGCAGTAATTGTATAAACAGCCGAGACACACCACCTGCTAATATTGCAGGAATTGCTTTCGTTCAGTAGACTTGGCAACGTTGTGACCTTCGTGACTTTATATACATTTTGTGGCAACACTGTGCATATTTTTCATCACTAAAGGCTAAACCGATATCCGTGATAAAATAGTAATGCATTTTTTTACACGTGTGAGTCGTTTGTAACGATTATGTTAACAGGGTAATTATTATTCAACTTTTTTCAACAAACTATCTTGAAACGGATATATATTTTTACGGTTTTTTATGCTGATTACGTATATGTAAGAATAAAATGTCTAAGCTTACTCGTAACTTTTATATATGGGGTCTCAAAAAGATGAACTTCTCTGGTCAGAACTTGCATGTTTAGCTAATGATGGATAAACGTGATTATATATATATATGATAATGACTATAAATAATTTTAAAATTGTCAAGTATATATCCTACATCTTCCTTGGATTGCAAAGGGGACTATATCTACGAAAATTAGTTAGTGCCTTTGAAAAACTATGAAAATAATAACTTTTCTTATATAGATGTATTAAAGCCCTGTGTGGTGCCTTAAACATGGTGCCCGTAATTATGGTAACCATAGTATTGTAGTATTGCACGTATCCCAAGTATCACGTAATGCACCCACAAAACGACAGTTCCAGGTTACCACAGAACTAATTTTGTTACTATTTTTCTATCCGTAAAACCCTGACTTCGCTTACTTTTCGTTTTAGAAACACCTTCAAATTTTTACAGCTAGTAACATTACAAGATATCTCAATTTCTCTAGCCAGTTAGCCTATAAACATTGATAGTTGCCTATTTAAAACCATGCCCTCCGTAATTGTCTAGTGTTTCTTTATTCTCTTGGCGATACTCAGTGTGTTTAAAAATACACTACATCAAGTTCTCCAGCTGTAACTGCGTATCAGGTCCTATTAACTTTTCAGTTTTAGTCTTTTAATTATTTTCTTCATTTTTTTCTGTATTATAGATGTTTTACAATTGAGAAGCACAGACATAGCTCAATACTTCTCGGATAACCTCAGCGAGGTTTGTCCGTGTTAAAACGTCATCTAGTTTTGTTCTATTCAAATCCTTTTTTCTGCAAACATTATCCTTCCGGCTATCATTTTTCTTCTGTGTTTCTGAGACTTAATAATCTTTAGTCCATTTTGCAGTTTTAGATAGTAAAATGTCGTTTTATGTAAAGGTTATAAGTCACTGCCTTAAATTATAGCTGCCCCCGATCAGATTTTCGAATCTTTTTTTGTGTGTAAAATATTACCGTCAGTATTCCCGGGTGTAACAGAATTTTCGGGACAAGGCAAAGGTAATAGGATACTGCGCATTGGAGTACCTTTTAATAAGGTATACAGAAAATTCTAAAGAAATATATATTTATGTCTACTGCTGACATTGAAAGTATTTAGAAAAATTGTTGTCAGGTTATATGAACATTAAATTAAAATCGAATTTTCATTTCAATCAAACAGCAATATAACTTTAATCAGATTTTATTTTGTGTATATTATTTGAGATTAAATAATTTTAATGGTTTAATATAAGATGCGGATACAAATATTTTTAATTTTCGTATGCGAATTTACTTGAAACTTGTAGTCTGTTCCTCATGCAAATAACAAACAAATCAAATTATATAAATAGGCCTATACATAACGTGATGAGTTGTCCTGTGACAGCTATTCTTAGCATTGTCCAAAGAATGTAAATACACACAAAAATATAATTATAAGTCGTAGTGTATGCGTCTGAACATCTAACCAAATGGCACTCCCACTTACTGCTGGCATGAACGAAGAACTTGCGTGTGCGAATGAACCAAATGTTATCGGATATTTAATACACAAGCTAATGTCATCTCCTTTCTACATATAATCAGTTGTATTCAGTAATCCTGTCGTAGTTCCACCTGGTTCCTGCAGCCCTATATTTTGGCCTATAGTCTGTTGATCGATTCTTGGAAAATGCAGTGGCATTCATGTAAGGTGGGGATCTTTTGTTCATTTAGTTTTTATCCAATAATTGTACTCACTATGTGCTATTCTTTTGTTCTTAAAAGAATATGCACTCTAGATTCAAAGAATTTCCATTCTAGCAAAGAATATGCTGTCTCAAGCTTTTTATTTTTCATAACTAAATTTTCTCAAAATGTTCATATTGCTACGTCTCATTGCCTTTTTTTTCATAAAAATTACGATTTATTTTTGTTTGAATTGATAAGAATATTGTGTATATTTAAAAAAAAATATAAGTTTATAGTTTACGTCTAAACCATAATTTTATTGGATAATGAAAACTTTATTGAACATAATGTACAATATATTTTTAACTACATCTTTGTGCAAGATTATTATTTATAAATATATATAAATTCTATAGATCTGAGATTATTAAGTCATATTGTTCTAAGATAAAATTATAAACAAATAGCGATTTTCTAAACTTGTTTTTTATTGGTTGATTAATACATTTATGATTCATATTAAGTAAAGATTTTACATATATATATTGGATTGAATCAAATAATATCTCGAGTTCATTTCTGAATTTCATGTGTAAATATATCGATAGTGTATGAAAGTTTGATGATGAAGGGAATCCCAATCTAATTTATCTTGTTAATAGAAACTCTGCGTCGATTATGTTCATTAATAAATAAGTTTGGTTTCAAACAGCTGGTTGTCAATGCAAACAGAGGATTGCTATTACGTTGTGTAATAACGGGATTTTATTAATAGTGTCTAATGATTTTACTTTATCTGAAACGTTTATGTGGGTCTACAAGTTTTAATAATGGTTTTCGCTACTTAGTTCTAAGTAAAAATCATGTCCATACAAATCATGCTCGCTTTAGCGGGGAAAGCTATTTTCTTTCCTGATATTAGCGCATCTTAATTTTAACATTTCGTTTAGTGTTTCATTAATACGTTTACAAATTTTATCTAAAATACCTTCTTATGTGTTAGTTTTTGTCATTACTTGTGTGTAACTGACAACAATTATTCCTTAACAACTACATGATTGCTTTTATCGCTTACACGGAATTTGATACAATTTACCAAAAGTGCTTAATATAATACAGTAAGTATAATTCTGGAGTTATATTTTTAATGAAAACTACATGTATACACTTTTAAACTACATTTATACAAATTTAAAAATATTTATAGAATTCATCCGTAAAATTCTTTGTTTTGTACTAAGTTGTCATTCATTCGTATTCTATACCATTATAGGCCTACCATCTACACTACTACGTTCATAAATTATTTCTGTAGTCTGAACAGAACCACCTTGCCAGTTGTGTATAATAATATTTCTTTCCTCCTCTGTTCCAATTAATTCTTTGTACCTTTCGCATTCTTCTATGCTTTTAATTGTACTTTCTGTAATCCAAAAATTGCTATCTGGGAAGAATCTTTTCTAACTTTCTAACGAAATTATATCGCTCTATAATTGTTTGTGCATTAGACTAATAATGTTTTTGCTATGATAATTGTGCTACTGTATTCTACTCTACCAAGCGGTGTTAGATGTTGTAAACGATTTCTCTCTTTGCTGTTTCTAGCTAAACTTTATTTAGATGATATACACAATTTTATCGTTTTTTCAAATAAATAAATATGCTGCACGGCTAAGTAACCCTATACATGCAGAGTCAGTCGAGTAAAGTGAAATACAGTTGAACGTGTTTTCAAAAATGTTTCACTAATGCTTTTCCTACAATTAGTAATATAATTAATGGAATATTGTCTGGAAACATATTGTAAAGTAGAATTTACCGAGAATAATTAACACGGTAAAAGTTCATAATATCCTTACACTAAATTAATATTAGATCTTCAAAGATATGCAGATCTGTTTGCTCTATATTTGTTACATGAACATGCAAAGAATTCTTGATATGTGATATCATCACAATCTGCTTATTTATAGTAAGTTTTGTGATATTTCTGTGTATTACTGACAAGAGAATTGAATATATACTTTGGTTCTTGTAATACAAACTAACGTTTAATTGCTGCCGAGCCTAGACGACGAATCAGAAACCTCGTCATCGTTGTGACAAAACCTAATTCTCCTGCAGTGGCATTGGACAGACGGTGACGCAGGGAAAGCATAGGCCATGCAAACAAGATAGTTTGATCGAGGATACAGTTTGAGTACCATAGTAGTAACTCAAGAAGTAGGCCTGATAAAGCAAACCAGTTTAGGCTAGAGCTCTTTAACCAACAGAAATGAAATTTCAGAGACGACGCTGGATCACACACACGCGCGCGCGCGCACGCACACACACACTCACACAACTTTCAGGAGGACAACCATAGGAAAACGCACAAGGATAGAGTGATCAACTGTATCAGTTGACAATAAACTACGTTATATAAATACAAATAAAAAGAGACAATAAGAATAGAATAAAAAAGTTATAAAATAGCGTGCTAAAAGAAATGTAAGTCTAAATAGTTTTATAAATTTTAAATGGTAAAAATGATTTACATAGTCATTCAAAAATGCAAAGTAACAAATTGTATACAAAGATTTAGTTGAGCATGCCAAGTACTTAAATTTTTCGGATACAATTAGAATGATTTTTATAAAAACTATTGTCGGAATTTTAAATGTTTTAATTGGTAGTTAAATTGCTAGTTCTTTATTGTCAGTGGCTTCATAATGTCTGTCAGCAGCAAAGAAGAATATATTTTGTTTTATTATATATCATTGCCTGGTTAATAATTGTAAGTTAATTATATAATTATTGCATACTTATGATTATAACAAATGCATATTTATGAGAAAATCAACACATGTTTTTACATAAAACAAAATTTTAATCTTTTTCACATTAATATTAATTACTTCACCTCACGATGCTCTCTCTCTATACATCAATATTTATAAATATCTTACAGCTTAGTGTCTGAAAGAATCTTAAGTAAGCTCAAATACCACGGCCTAGTTGTGTATGTAAAAGTATTAGAGATACGTTCAACTCACGTATACGCACGCATAAGACCGTAATGTGGGTGTAAATGTAACTAAAACGACCGCTAGCAAATACATTAAAAAGGAAACGTTACTACGGAGGAAAACGTTAAATTTCAGGTTAACCTCTGGGCTGTTTAAGTGTAGTCTATAATTTGTAGTTGGATTAACGAGAAAAGCAAGTCATATGTGTGTCAGTCTATTTTAAAGTTAGTATTAAAATACATATAATATTGCTTTTATTTACTTCTATCTTTAAACCCTAAGTTATCAATAATTTGTTTTCTTTGTATAACGATGTAAACCTTAATGGTAAAAAGTAATACTTCAAGTGTACGTTGATTTCTTTTAGAGAAGAGGTAAGGTACTATAGTGTGTGAATCGCTTGTGTGAAGCACAAATACTGAAATAATTTACAGTTAAATGCAATTCTAATATGCAAATGCTTCAAAAGTAATTATCTGTTTCGCGCTACACATATGTATGTAGTATTTTACCCATAACAAATAAAATTGTTAGGCCTATATAAGTTTCAGACCTACTTTTTTCGTAATAACGTAATAGAGTTTGAGGATAACTTTTAAGTTGAATAAAGTTACAAAACCTTCACATAATCAACTAACTTTAATAAAAATGAAGTAACTGTTGCGTTATTTTTCAAAACTATTGAAAAAAAAGCAAAAACAATTATTTTTTGAAGTAGAACTATTTAAAAAATCATTTTAATTACTAACTAATTAATCTTAAATTGTTATATCATATTTCGTGCACTAACTTTTACTATTATAAACAACTATTTAGTTTGAAAATTGTATTCAGCTATGTTATATTGACTTGGTATTTGTCTTTACGTTGAGGATGATTTTTATTTTAAATGTAATTTTTAAAATAACTTCAGTGCTCTCTCGTAAGCAGAATCATTTCATTAAGAGATTAAAACATATTCAACTGCATATTTAAACAATAAACTGCTCTTTATTATAGCAATCGTTTTTCATTAGAAATCAGAAGCAGAGTAGTATAAGTACAGATAATAATTTTATATTAATAAGTTTAATAAGTCTAAGAATAGTAAAATTTTAATACGTTTATGCAAAATACATCTCTACGGTAATGCGCGGTATTCTATTACGCATTATGTGTTGGAATCGTTAACTTCTACTATGGTCATCAAATTTAATAAGTTTAAGTTAAACTAAATTAACACCACTTTCCTTTAAACAAAACAGACAAAAATGACTCCCTTAACAACTGTCGAATAAACTATCTCTTGTTCTCCGTCTACGCTTATATATTTTGTAATCAGTCAACAGTGATACAAGTGTAATAATCTCGACGTGAACAGCTTGCTATTAAAAAAAAGTAAGAAGGTCTTTAATGTTTTAAAAACGTGCTTCTAGTACAAACATTTCGTTGTTTTAAAGGTTCTGCGATCATCAAAACGCTCGAATTTGCTAGTGTTTTGTTTTCCCCACACGTTTCTTAAAACAGTTAAGTTATAAACTTGTGATTATTTTGTATATTGATTTAAAATCTTATAGACAATTGGTAGTAATTTTGTGATAATATTAAAACTATATTAAAATTTCAATTTTGCATTGTATTTTTATCAAAAATGGGAGTCCGTGCAGTATTTTTAGTTATTAAGTAAAATAAATATTTTATTCGTATACATTTTAAAGAACGTTTGCATTATGTTAAAAATTCTTTAAACGTTGTGTATTATGTGATAAGGTTTAATTGAAATTTTTGTCAACCCTTGCACAACCCTATTTTACATTTACTCAACAAGCAAATCTTTATGCGTGTGATTCTATTAAGTTAAAAATGTATGCGTTGTTTGGGAGCGAACATACGAGTGAAAACAAACAATAAGTATGTTGTAACATACATACGACTTTCACACATGCTATGAATTTATAGTACAATTATAAATAAGAGGTTTTATTGTTTCTAATTATCCATAAACTTTGCCACATCTGATTATAGTTTCTCAAGCCTCACAAATTTTCCAAAGTATAATAACGCTGCTCAATAAAATTACAATAACATATTAAAAATTAATTTCTATTTATACTCTGATATGTTTTATTTAGCTTTCTGAATTTTAGAATGTTAACAAACTATGTTTGTACTTGATAACCTTAAATGGTGCTTATCTTGTTTACAACGGTTATTATGAGTCAAATTATCGGAGGCTACACCATTCTGCTCGGATGGAAAGTCTCTCGAGAATACGAATTTGTCTATATGTAAAAAGATGCACATGTCACAACAAAATTTATCAACTGCTGGGCGTATTTTTTAAGATAATATAAAGTATAAACTAGAAAAATTAAGGTGTATAACATTAAAACTGTTATACATCTAACACTGTTTTTAATTTTAGAGTGGAATTTAAAAAAAATTTGGAATAAAAGACAACGACAGAAATTAATTTAAAAACGTTAGGATATGACTGCCTAATTGCCGTAGTTTGCCAGTAATTCAGTGTAGTTATCGTTTGGGTTGTCTGTGGCTGTGGTAAGGTTAACTGCAATAGATGTAACGCCTTTTACCCGTTACTTCTTAGTTTTCTTCACATGATGTGATACATCTTCATGCTGATTGTGTCTTCTGAAACCAGTTTATTTTCCTATAATATTTGCTTAGAAAATCTAGCAGACTGCTGCTACTACTACTACTACTATTACGTCTGCTTCTATTTTTCTACTGCTGTGTACTTTCGGTTCACGTAATCGGGGAATTGGGCTAAACTTTATGAGAGTTTTAGTAAGCGTTTCTTTATTTGTGTGCTTGGCAGATTCAACAAAGTTTCGCAGGAAACATCTGGAACAGGTAGTTTGGGAAGAAAAGTCGGTTTTGTAGAATCGGGCAGATCGTTTAATGAATGAGAAGACATTACTTCTAAATTTTCTCTCTCTAAATTAGTGGGCGTACTTGAAGAGAGATTTGGAAGGATCAATGACTCTTGTGATCGACATCCATCTGAAATTTGAAAGGAATGGTTTAGCAAAGCTTTAGGGTTTAGAGGAAATATGTCGGTAGATCAAAAACCGTCGACGGGAATATTTACAGATGCTGCTCTATTCCACGCTTACTCTATTAATTTACAAGAAAGAATCTTTGTAAACTCTTTTTTTTGATTTTGAACAAAAATATTTTTGTGCTTCTTGTGTGAAATATTGCTTGTAAGATTTCAAGACAGCCCTATCCAGTGGTTGAAGAAACTGGGTTGTATGGCTTGGCAGATATACGTCAGTAAAGTCATTTTTGTCAGTAAATCATATCATTTTATAACAATTAGTATAGAAAGAGTGCCCATATAGAATAAGTGCAGTTTTACGAGGTGGTTTTCTATTAAAAAAATGCTCCCGCAGCCATTTGTAAAATAGATCCAAGGTTATATGACGACTTGTAGTTCAGAAATATCTTTGAACACGGTAGCAAGCCTCTGCCGATGTTTTAGTTTTTACGAACGCGTTTAAATGTAAGAACAGGAGGAGCTTCAGCATTATACGAACAATGATCGAACTCTTACCTTTCCCGCTAGAAGTCAATGTATGTACGTTCTTATTATATTTCTTTTCAAGTCACTACATTCCCTCATGAATTATTTAATTATTTTCATCCATATTAACAATATTGTCTGGGCTCCTAACGAGCTGGTTTTCTTCAAATGCTTTGTTTAGAAAATCAAAGAATTTTTCAACCTCTTGTCGGTTCATTACATTAGCTCTAAGAACTGACAAGCCTCGACGTGACGAATTGTTAATTCTGGATTTCCTTAAAAAAAATAAGTTATCCAATCATAGTCAGCGATTTGAGTTTCTCGGTTAAATCTGTGACCCAGTCTTAGTTTGTCTGCAAACTGATATGCTGAATACCGAACAGTGCCTCTGTTCGGAGCGAATCCAGATTGTTCCAACCGTCGTATGTACCTTACCATACGTTTTTCGTTGTCTTTACCCAGCATACATTGAGATCCAAGGGATATTTCACTTGAATACCAAGTTTGATATTTTCCTTCGGAAAACTGTGCTAGTTGGTATACCATAATACCTTACTGCATTCTTTACGGCGATTTCCCCTGCTCCTAGTAACAGCTTCATTTAAGCATTCCTCGTTCCAGGTAATTATTTTAGACAGTCAATTATACTGTTCAAAAACTATTCTATTTACAAATATAAACTTGGAAATCCAGACATTATTCATATAGCATTAAAGAAAACTCAATTATGTCTTTTATTAAAATCTGAATAACTATAAATTTGAAAAGCCAATATAAGCTGTTTGTTTTGTGTAAGCGATAGAACAAGCTGTCACTTTTATTACATTCAAAGGACTAACTTTTTTTGTATCGGCCATCTAAAGACCACATGCCAATTTCAGTTCTTTACTCTTTGTTCTTTCCTTTTTCATCATTTCACTGTGTCTCTTCTTCCTGTCTTCAGTCCACTTTAAACCTGCGTTTTTCTCTCTTCTACCCAGGACTCCTTCCATTCTTAACACTTTTCCCCGAAAAACGTCTCTTTCAGTTGCTTCTTCTGCTTGTAGATTATTATTTTCTAAATCCTTTTAGACTCTTTAATCCAATTCGATATTGACTTCTTCCACCACAGATATTTGAAGATTTGCTTTGTCAGCCTATTGTCGTCCATTCTATATAAATGTTCAAAAAATAATAGTCTTCTTTTTCTCATTGTTTTTGTTACATTTTCTATACTTTGATATATTTCATCATTACTTCTTAATTTCCATTCTTCTAAAGTTTCTTTTGTGCATAATATTTTCCTAATAATTCGTCTTTCCAATATTTCTAGTTTGTTTAAATTATAATTCATTGCTAGATATTCACTTGGATATATGCATTCTGAAAGGATTAATTTTATTATATTAATATTTTAAAAATTGTTGGCGCTTCTCACCGAGATAGTTGGTAGTTAAGGCATCTCTTTTTATCCGGTAGAGATGTCTTTGGCCAGTAACTAAACGACATGAAACAAAAATGGTCGTTGTTAGCCACAGAATATATGTCTACTTTAGTATTAATATATCTAAGTAAATTACATATGAAAAACGACTGCCCACTATATTGTAGACTTAATAGACGTACCTAACACAGTGAATTAAATCGACATAAAAAATTAAGGCAACTTACCTCATAATGAAGATTTTGTGAAGTAAATACGAGACAAACAAATCATCTCTTTCACCTCACACACTATTTCCAAATCAAGTGGCTTCGTAATGTTACAGACAGAGCGCTCTGTCGAATATTTTAGAAAATGTAGATACCCGTCTTTATCGGTGGGGCATCTCACCCGACTTTACCTTATCATAGAAATATCAAATGATTCGGGTAGCTTATTTCTATAACAATCGTAGCGTATATGTTTGTCTTATGATTTTCGAAACTTTCGTTAAATATACCTTTTTAAAAGTAACATCAAGTGATAAAGAAATATCACGTAACTTCTTAAGAATTACAGTTAGTTACAGTTAATTACACACTTAGTTGCATTTTAAGAAATATAATACTATTAAAAGCATTTTACAAATGATAAATACAAGATACGTTTGTAAAGTTACCTTGAAATGCATCAGTGAGAACGCTTTTATTATCTCAAGAGATGTTATCCGGAAAGTAAGGAGTGTATTTATGAGGCTGTTCTCCGATTTGGCCGCTTATGGGGGATGTACATTCCGTCAAATAGATTTGCACCCGGCCTCGCTACTGCTGAAAGATTCTCTGAATTAATTTGTACCTAAATATATACATCGTGTGTTATAGGGATTCGTTAGCAATTGATGAAACCTATGTGTTCCAGAACCGTAGATTGTATGTATGTATTCCAGAACTCTGTTTTTATTAGAAAGGTATTTATTCACCATACAAAAACAGGGTCATTGAATGACTATGATATTTCCACTTTTGCAGCAAAGACGATGATGACAAGGACCTAATGAAAAATATTTTGAGTATCTTAATTTATAATATATAACAGCGTCAGCAGCAGTTTAGTAATAGTAGTAGTAGTAGTATTGTTAGTAATAGAAGAGAATACATTTCTCACATATTTGTAAGTTATTTAATAGCACCTTAGTTATAAGTTTATAATTATCCTTTACTGTAGTAATTAGTAAATTAATTTTTTTATTTACATCAGTAATGTCATCTCCTAAGAAATATTTGTGATAAAAACATACATACGGTGCACAGTATTAGCCGATTTCGGTGTACAAATAATGATACTGTTCCAAGTTTAGAAACAAAAATACTTGACTTGTAATAATACTTGGTAGTATTACGTAGGATAACAGGGTGTCCTGAAAAGAATAATAATCCATCAACACTCGTAAGCATTTTTATAAACCTAATAGTAGTGGCAAGTTATAGTGGTACGTTTGGGAGCAACTTGACGTATTATTGCAGTAAACAGGCGGCGCGTCGTCGGTAGGAATGTTGATGGCAAGATATGAACCGTCAGTGTCAAGCAGAAGTTGCAGAAAAGCACAGGGAAATGAAAACAATACATTTCTCCCACCAACTGAACTAAAACTGCTATTCTGTGCCTTAAACATGGAATTAAATAAATCGAAAGTTAATAAATAACAAATGAATGCAAAGTTAATGGACCCATATCCGTGTGACAGACATTAAACGTACAATGTAAACATTTTCACGTCAGGAGTCCACATCTTGTAGGTACAGGTTTAGTGCGCAATAAAATACCTAACCTGTTACCTAGACACGTTAAAATCTTGTTAAGGAAATTATATTTAGGACTGGAAAGGGTAAACACAATTATTGAGGTCAATATATATTAACAAAGTATTGAATTAGACACAGTAGACACAGTTTGTAAATAGTAACTCACATGACTAGAATGTAATCCGTATGTAATTTTGTATTAATATGTCCCTATACTTATTTAATATGCTTATAGGTACCTATCTGGTTGGATTGCAACACTTCATGTAAAAACTGTGTTAAGCTTAGATTCATTTAACGTCGTTAACTGAATATGACAGCAGACAATCTATATTCATTAATTTCCATATAACGGCTATCTTTGTACACATAAATCACAAAAACGTTGTCGATGATGTGAAAAATGAATTATTAATATTTCACAAAGGATTTCAACAGCGTACATCGTTAAGACTAACAATTTGTAAAGGTTCCCACATGCTTTTTAGAAACACCAACCCCATTGCGCACTTTTCGACGCAATATTTTTAGCGCGTCATTTTAGAATGATCAAATGTTGATTCTTTTAAGCAGCGTAACGTAAAAGACCTTTATGAAAGGAGGCTTACTTTCAAAATACAACAGAATGGAATAGGAGAGGACGATGTAGATGTGACATGGAAAATAGTCAACACTAATATTATAAAAGCTGCACTGGAGTTATTAGGACCAAAGAAATCAATTATAAATAAGGACGAATGCACTACAAAGAGAACACCTTGGTAGTTCTCGAAGGGTTCAAGCCTTCGGGCCTACGAAGGCTACAAGACTACAATGATGCATGTATTTCCTTATTTTCATACGTGTTGAGCAAGCCTAGACTTGTAAAATGAATTATCAATTTTGACTAGAGCTCCATCCATTATTTTTGTTCTAAATTAGTTAACATTCAGGATTCGTTGTCATTGGCCACTGCTATTATGTGCAAGTCTACGTCAGTGGAATTCTCATAATTTTCTTCACTGGATGAATCGTTCACCCCCTCTTACTTTTTTTTCAGGGAACCAGGTCAGAACTATGGGAATCAAATCCGTGGTAAAAAAACGGTGAAACCGCTAGCCCATGGAATAAAATTGTCACACTGAGACATTTGAAAATATAAGACAGCTAAAACTAATGTGGCCTTACTATCACTCGGAAAGCTGGTTTTCATCGAAGGAATTTACACTACGTGACAGGTTACGGACAAGAACGACGACCACCTTTTACTCGTTTAATAAGATAGATTATTTGCCTGCTCCGGAAAGTAGAAAATAGTCTTGTTGGTTATTTGGGGTAGATGACTCGGGATCCTGACAGAATTGGTCAGGCTGTGACCATTCTGAGCATTAATTGCCTTTAATTACCCCTTGGCAAGCGGTGTATCTAAAATGTAAAGAGGACTGCAAAGTTAGTAGAAGTTAGTCTTGTCTAAGAACCAGGATGTTGAACTGAAAATAGTAGTGATTACCGTCTATCTTGTCTTATAGGGTCTATCGGGTTGATTAAGTAGTCCTTATGGGCTTAGATTCATACGCAGGATACCGTGTAACTATTTCCTCTCATCCAAGAGGGCTCACCTAACAACAACTAATGTACAAGGGCTATCCATAAAGTAAGTTCCGATAGAGTGTTAAAGGAAGCTATGAATATTAATGTTAAAGGAACTTACAAAATATTGATATCTGAAGTATATAACTTAACCTACTTTTCTACATAGTTTCTGCCATTGTTGCAGCACTTTTCACAGCAAGGCATCAGGCGTTATATTTCTTTGTCGCAGAAATTTCCCGCTTCGAATTGAACCACGTATTAATATCCTGTTTGACGTCATCGTCGTTATGAACTACTGGCCACCAAGGAATGATTTTAGATGCCGGAAATGTTTTGTTTGGTACAACATATGGGCTATACGCTCGATGATCATATTGTTGCTATCCAAAGGTTGTGAGGCTATGATGCGTTGCAGCGGCAGTTTTCGGGCGGGAATTTTCATGAATCAAAGCAGTGTCCCGGTAAGCGCCCCACATCACTTAATTTGAATCGCACGACGCAACTTCGTAAGCGTTTTTCAATATTGTAGAAGTACCGTTCGTACCCGTACTAAAACTACAATATTCACTTCAGTATTTACAATCTTGTAATATGAGTGTGATTATATATAAATTTAAAAAATTCTTAATACAATAAAGTTCGTCTGAACACTGATGTTAAAATTGGAGGTTAGCATGTGACTGGGAGGTTATCCAGGTTTAACCTCAACTTAGATTTAAATTACATATAATCAGTGGCAAGTTACTAAATTAATAATGTTTTTTTGGTTGTGTAGTGTAAACCAATAGTTGCATATGTTCAATAAGTTCAAATTGCATTATCATATAATGTGATAAATTAAGTAAATATTTTATATCCGCGTATTATTTGGTCGCGGATTCCGTCATCCGTACTGCATTAAAACTGGTGAAGAACTGTCTCTAGTTTGAGCGTCATTTTCGCTGTTCTTACCTATGTCAACGGGTGGGAATCTCGATATAAGAGTTTTGATTGTTTGAAATTGACAGAATTCCTTTATTGAATCATCACCCCCGCGTTAACAAAATAATTAAACTTTGTCTAAAGCGTGGGTTTTTGGGCACGAGATTATAAAACTGACGCCAAACGTTTTACCAAAAACTATGAAAATAATTTACAATTAATATTAATTCATTATGCTACTTGTGAATATAAATATATCGTTACCATCACCTGGCATTGGTTCTACTAAACAATTAGATACCTCAAAAGGCATATTTCTGTTCATTATTAACAAAGATAGTATTTCTAACTTATGATATAATACAATATTTTTTGTTACAATATTTCCTATAGAGATTTAATTAACATTCTGATATTAATTATATTGAATACAACGAATACAAAGTCCTTTGCTGAAATCATTTAACATTATAAACACTCAATTGTGAATAACTATGAGTTAGTTTTACTTCCTACAATACAATGGTTGGTTTTTAATAGTTTATAACACTTGATATCTAATCCTAATGAATACTACCAACTTTTGGTTAACTAATTTTTGCTCAAGACATGCCTTTTTTCTTGTATATTATCACTAAAATCACATGAGTTCTTGTACAAGTAGGCAGTTTGTTATCTTTCCTTATTTCTATATTATACATATGTTATTCTGTTAATATCTTTTTCCTAATTAATCATCTTAGTTCCTTTTAAGTTTTACAATAGCTTGACTCATATTGACATTCTTATTTTTTGGTTATTATAACTAATGAACCTTGCATCTTGGTGTAACAGGTCATGGTCATTAAATATATTATTAATGTTTCATTATTAGTGACAATTATTGTTTGGTTTATTTACAAATAGTTAGTTCACTCATCACTTGTTATATTAATACTATTTACATACACTTATTATTGGTATTTCTGGGGGTTTTTAATGTACAATATTCGTCCTTTATACTTTATCATATTTTATCATGTTAATTTACATTAATTACAACAATTACAACATCTTGGTGATCTAATATCTGTCTCAGAACCGTGTTTGTTTTATCTAGTTTCATATAGATATAATATATAATAGTTTTATATCATTTTTACTACTTATTTGGTATTTACAAGTGTGATTTCACAGATTGCTAGGTTAGGTTGTCCACTTTTATTTTCACTGACTAAATTTATTTCACATGCTTTGTTGTTATTAGTAATTTATTTACTTATTGCTATTTATTAATAGCACTATTTTATTATTTATGCTTCTGATTACAATTATCCAGGTTGTCTTATATTCTAAGTACATTTTTAATTACTAATCAGTCCTTTCTGATATTCAGTTGGTTACATAACTGGTATATTTTGAAGGTAAAGTACAATCTTATTATCTTATATTATTGTCTATCTCATAATCATATTGTTATTACTTCACTCTCCTAATCTTGTTGCGTAACTTTTATTTTAAGTCTAAGTTATTGTTATAGTCACGTCATTCAGTAGGTCTTGTCTGTTATTTTAATACTATTTTTCTTATAGTTTGGAGTTATATTTTCTCCTCTATTTATTCTGTAGATACTCTATTCTTTATTTATAGTGGTTGAGTTAGTTTATACCTATTTTCCTTTATCAAATTAATTGTTTGTTATTATTCACTTGATATCATTTATGTTTAACAGTCATACATCCTTTACAAGTTATTTTTGGATCGTCCTGATTCTGTTCTATTCACCGTTTTATGTATTAATAATAGCTTGTAGATCTGTATAATTTGGTGACGCTACATATTGCCCCCCACCAAAAGTGATTATTTCGGAATACCATTCCATTGCTTTGAGGAAATAATTACTTATGTAGGTTTAGGTTCTTCATAATATCTCTTGAGTGATGATTGAGTGTATATTCTTATGGTTTTCTTGGAAATAGGGTCCATTAATTCGTAAGTGTTAATGTTTTTATTCTTAGTGATTATATAAGGTCCCGTATAAAGCAATAGTAACTTCTTCGTTATCCCTTCTAAGGTACTAGGTAATTCCCTGTTTTTCAATAACACCTTTTCTCCTATTTCATATTGTATTACTTTAGTTTGTGCCTTTTGATATTTACTCTTTCTCTTTTCTGTGTGTTCAGCTATCTTATTGTAGAACTTGACTATATCAAACTGGTATTCTTTGTTATGGGAAAAATTTATCAATTCTTGAATTTCTCGGGGTGGTGGTTTTTCGTGCATTGCTGTGTACGAAGTAATGTCTATCGATTGGTGGTAAGCTAAATTGAGGAATTCTTCCGTGGCCAACAGGTATTCGTTCCATTTCTTTGTTGGTCGTGACAGTAAGTTTTTAGTATTCTCCCAACTTCTCTTAACACTCTCTCCGCCGGATTACTGCTTGGGTGTTACACGGATGTTTTATATGTTCTTACCCCTTGTTCCAATAAAGTGCCCTTCCACCCTTTTTCCCTTAAATTGTGTACCATGATCAGTAATTTTTGACATTGGTGTCCCTACTTCTGGTATTAATGTTTTGTGATTACCTCAATGATATTCTTGGTGGTCGAACGGTTAATAGGGTATAGCTTTGTGAATTTTGTAAAATGATCCATCATGATTACTATGTATTTATTTCGGTGCCGTCCCCCGCTACGAGGAAACGGTCCGGATATCTAAGAACACTTTTTCTAGTTTCTTTGTCGACGTGATTGGTATCATTATCCCTTCGTTTTTGTCGTTATTGATTTTTAACAGTTGACAAATATGGCATGTTTGGAGATAGGTTCTGACCCTCCGGTTGATATCCTTAATATGAACATGTACTTCTAGCCCTTTTATCACTTTTAATGCTCCCATATGGACATATCTGATGTGGTAATCCAGGACTAATTCTTTTCAATCGTTCTTGGGATGACTATTTTCTAATTACATTGGTTCAACTTGGTTTTTATGAATAATATACCGTCATGTAGGCAGTAAAATTGAGTTATATTGTCATCTGGTCCTTCTAGTCTTTTTATAATGTTGATTAGCCCCGTATCTGTCTGTTGGTGTAGTCTGATTTCTTTAATTATGTTTTCTAAGTCCGATCTATTCTTGATTATATTATAGATTTTGGCTACCTTCTCCTTTGCTCCCTCAAACGTTTGTTTTTCTAAATTGATTTGGGACAGTACATCAGCTGCAACATTCTTTTTTCCTGGAATATACTCCCAGTGGATATCATATTCCTGCAAGGCTAGTACCCACCTCGTTAGTCTACCATGACTCAGTTTACATTTCCTTAAAAACGATATGGACTTATGATCGGTTCTGACCGTTACTGGCTAACCCAAAATGTAAGTTCGGAATTTACTACACGCAAACACCACACTTAACAGCTCTTTTTCCGTAATATTATAGTTTTTTTCGCAGTGGTTTAACACTCTACTGGCGAAGCTAATGACTAGATGGTTTCCGTCTTCTCCTTCTTGGTCTAAGGCTGTTCCAAGACTTACATCGCTGGCGTCCCAGTTTAGAAAGAATGGTTTACTGAAATCTAGATGATGTAGTATGACAGACTCTAAGAATTTGTCCTTGATCAATTGAAAGGTGACATCCTGTTCAGGTCCCCAGGTCCACTTGTCCTTAGAAGATAGCTGGTGTTGAAATTTTGCTGTCAATTCTGAATAATTTCTTTGGAACTTACGGTAGTAGTTACAGATTCCTAGAAATGACTGTAACTGTTTTCTATTCTTAGGTGTCGGGAACCTTCGGATAGCTTCTACTTTTTCTTGCGATGGAGAAATTCCTCGTTCGTTTAAAATCAAAACCTAGAAATTGAACTTCGTCCGCTATGAATTTGGATTTTTCAAGTTTCAATGTTATGTTATTGTCAGCTAATTTACGTAACACATGTTCAACTATGTTACAATGTTCATCCCAGTTGGATGAGGTAATGAGTAAATCGTCAACATAAAACTGTTGTAAATTGGAGTGCTCCTTGACCAAGGATCTGGTCCATACACTTGACAAAGTTTGCTACCGAATTTATTAGTCCAAACGCCAGTCTCTTGAATTAGTAGTTACGCCCTTCAAAAATAAATGCCATGTATTGATGACTATGTGGATGTAAGTCCACCTGCCAATAGCAGCAAACCGTATCTCATGTGCTGATAAACTTAGTGTCGTGAAATTTTTTGGGATCTCCTCCATTTCCCCGGGAGACGTCCGGTCATTCACAATCATTTTGTTGATTTCCCGAGCATCTAAGCAAAGTCTTACTTGACCATTTTGCTTGGCAATAGCTACGATTGGACTTGTAAATGGAGATTGGCTATAATCTATAATATCGTTAGTCATCATACGGTTAATTTCAGCCCTTACCGCCTCTTTCAACGAATACGCTATAGGATAGGATTTTTTGTGGAATTGTACAGGTTCCTTAAATTTGATTTTACATTGGTAATTTTTAATTTTACCTGGTGCATCCGAAAAACATGACGATACCTTTCGTATATTTCTATCAATTTCTCTACCTGGTACTTATTTAATTGTGCTTCTGTCTTCTCGTACTGGAATCTTCTGAATTCTTCTAATTTATTCTTTCATAAATCGTCATTGTTAATCTGATATACAACCTTATCGCCTGGGGCGTCATCCCCTGAATAATTTATTTCCCTAACATGGTAGCTGGTCCGGTTCAGAGGAGCACGTTCGCTTCCTATTAACTCCGCCGTCCACACTACGCCTTCTGAGTACAGAGACACCTTCTCCCTGCTCAGATTGATGATGGCTGAATGTTTCCTCAGTACATCACATCCTAGTAATATATTAAATGGTAAGCCGTTTGCGACTAAAAACACTATGGTAATAACCACACCATTGCTGCTCAGATCCAAGAATTCTTGCTTTTTTACCGACTTATTCTGACGTCCAGTCGCTCCGAGTAAGACAATGTTGTTGACAGGTAGGGTGGGTAAGACCCTTTGACATTCCTTCTGCATTCTCTCTAGTTCTGTATTATTAATTAGTGATACGTTTGCACCGGCATCGATCATTATTCTTGCAGGAACTCCCTCTACTTCTGCTGTTACGTATGTAATCTCGTTATTATGGCTGATGGCATTGGTAACTTCTTCTTCTAATAATAATTCGTCTCGAAGGTTTTTTAAAAGTTGTTGTGTATGATATTTATTGTATTGTCGTCCGTCCAGTGGTTTCGTCCTAGTATGTACCCAGTAGATTGGAGCAGTGATGAGCCGTGAGGTGTTCTCACTGCCTCCTCTCGTTTAAATGGTTGTTGTCTGCATCATCCGGGCCTTCCGGTTGACTGGTTAAGTTATGTTGGGTTGACTTTTGTCGTTCCGTAGGATGGTCGTTAAAAATTTCGTAATTCCTCCGCCTTCTACTATCTTTATTACTTCTGCTTCTTCTATCATTATATCTAGGGTAATTATTATATTCATTGTTGCCACGTCGGTCATAATGGTTATCAAAACCCTTTCGTCTCTGGTAATGGTGTCTTCTCGAATCATTCTCCTCAGCTCGGATGTGATTTACTCGGGGTCGATATGCTCTATTGTTATTATGATTAGGGCCTGAGTAGGTCGATTATTATTATTGTTTTGATTATTATTATTACGAATACTATTCGCATTATTGGTATTATTATGACGATTTCCCTGGTCATTATTGTGATGGTAATTATAATTACTTCGGTATTATTGTTGTAAGTGACATTATTACTACCCCTTACTTTATAATGGTCATTCCTCTGTCGGCTTATACGATAATAATTCTCGTGTTCGTAGTTCTCCAGTAATGCAGCCATTGCTTGAATCATCTTTATCTGAGCACAAAGTCGGGCTCTTGCGATCCCTTGTTCATAATGATAGGACAATTTGGTGACTAGGCATTCTTCAGGTATTTTCGGTTCAAGATTCCTCGCTAGACACACCTTCCCCAGAAAATACTCAGTCGGCGTCTGTCCTCGATTTGGATCATATTTTCCGTTACATATATTATCCCGTATGCTATTCTATTTTGACTCTGACCAATACTTGGCTTTAATGAGGTTCTAAAAATTTTGATAGTCCGTGATGTCGTGTTGAGTTGCCGTCCACCAGTTGTCATTCATATCTTTGAAATGTTCGTCTAGCATACCACGAATGGATGTCCACCTTGTTTCGCGGGGGTTCGCCATGTTTTCTTTAATTCTCTTTAAGAACTCCATGGGTTTCTCTTGTAGTTTTGGAGTTAATCCCTTCTCGATTCTCGGTGGTTGAGATATTAGATATATTGAACGGTCGGCTCCGAATCATCTCCAGTTCTTCTCGTATATTTAAGAGTTCTCCTTCACGCAGCTCTTCGATTTCCTCTTTGTTCTGTATGACTTGACCTCTGACATCATTCACAGTAGCATCAATATTTTCACATCTTTCTACGAATCGTGTTTGTACTAGTACTATATCTTCTCGAGTTGCCTTCTGTGGTACTTCCATTCTAATCGGATTGTCCACCTCGACGTTATTTATTCGTGTGTGTACGTCTTCTTTAATTTGTTGTATCTCTTGTCTTGTCTGGTTCCACTTCTCGTTTACCTCGGTAATTTCCCTTCTAATTCCTGTCATCTGCTCTTCTATTTTCTTATTCGATTTCTCATTGTTATCTTCGATTTTCTTATTTAATTCTTCCTTCAACGTTTCCATATTTTTCTTATTATTTTCTTTTAATGTTTCCATATTTTTATTATTATCCTCTTTTAATGTTTCCATGTTTTTCTGGTTATTTTCTTTTACGGTTTCTATGATTTTATTTAATTGTCGGTCATCTTCTTTTAATTCTTCTTTTACTTGTTTATTAGTATCTTCCATTTTCTTTAATTGTTCAAACATGACCCTCATAATCTCCTTTAAATCTGCATTCTCTGATTGTGCAGGTCTGTCTGCTTGTTTTTCTTGAGTATCCCCTACTATCACTTCCACTTCAGGTGCTGGTTGGGCCTCCTTATCTTCTATGTCTATTTCTTTTTCTGCGTCTGCTGCGCGTTTTTTGTATGTAGCTCTACGTTGCATCTTCCTTTCGTATTGCAGCTGTTGCTAGAATTAGGTTTGCTACATTATTATTTGCAATTGCGTTAGTGAGTTCTCCCTAACTTCAGCCTCAAACGTTGGTGCGCCAATTATGTAGAAGTACCGCTCGTACCCGTACTAAAACTACAATATTCACTTCAGTATTTACACGCCAAACATTGGTTGCGTCAATTCTATAAAATATCTGAAAGGGATTCTTATAGTGTTTCTAAATATTCTTATGAAATGGGGTTCCAGTTATAGCTATTAGATGCCTCACTAATGGAATGAGTTAATTAACTTGAATTGTATAAGTTGAATTACACCGCCCGTATTTCGTTACTTGATGTTGTGATTATAACTAATTAGGTTGTTATTATACATAATTACTTACTTCGATTGTTGATTCTTCACTGGTAACAACACTATTCATCAAGTTATAGTCATTGAAGATTAATTGAATATTTGAAATACTTCAATTCGGCGGGCCATGGGTGCTGCCAACTGGCTTAGATGTAAACATAACCTTAACTCACACCACTAAAAGCTTGTGGACTGAATGAAATAAACTCATGCTTCATTAATGTTGTTAAAATGTTTTTATTCATAGTATGATGTAATTGTAATCCCTTTTTAAAAACAATTAATTCGATTTTCACTATTGAAAACTATCGGTTATCTGGTTAGAAACTCATATCTCAGGGTTGGTAACACGGTTTCATAAACCGTTCAATTGACAAAATTATCTAGGTTATTTATATACAATCAGGTTCTTTTGATAGTAGAATACGTAACGAATAATGTCTCTAACTAATGTACAATCTTGTCATAGGAGTGTGATTACATATAAACTTAATAAATTCTTAACCTAATACAATAAAGTTCGTCTGAACACTGACGTCAAAATTGGAGGTTAGCATGTGACTGGGAGCATGTTATCCACGTTTATCCTCAATTTACATTTAAATTACATATAATCAGTGGCAACTTACTAAATTAATAATATTTTTGTCGTTCTGTAGTGTTAACCAATAGTTACATATGTTCAATAAGTTCAAATTGCATTATCATATAATGTGATAAATTATTAAGTAAGTATTTTATAAATATCACTATACTTTCCTTAATTCCTTTTATATATTTTTTATATTCACTGTTAACACCTTAATGAGCATTCATTGTTTTATTACTACACCCCACTTCACTACAATCATACTCTTAGTCGATTCAATTCACGTCTTCAAGGTTAGGACGCCCGTGTTTACATTCGGTGCCACACTGAATTATGGGTCACTGGCGAATTATTTGGTCGCGGATTCCGTCATCCGTACTGCATTAAACCTGGTCAAGAACTGTCTCTAGTTTGAGCGTCACTTTCGCTGTTCTCACCTATGTCAACGGAGGGAGTCTCGATAAAAGCGTTTTGATTGGATGAAATTCACAGAATTCCTTTATTGAATCATCACCCCCGCGTTAACAAAATAATTTAACTTTGTCTAAAGCGTGGGTTTTTGGGCACGAGATTATAAAACAGACGCCTGTTGTAGCGTGACAGAAAATCCACTACTTATTAAGTCATATAAAATCATAAAATTTAATTACACCACATATGTTAAAATAATATTGAATGAGATTTAATGAAATCAAATGAATGAACCACGATAAAATAAAAATCCTCATTACATTATATAAAAACCACTGTTTAAATATCAAAGAAAGTATTGAAAGCAACTCATATTATAAGATCAGTAATTTACCCAGGAAGCGAGGAGCAGTAAACAAATTAAATAACACCATATCAAGAAGAAAGAGAATCAGGTTAAGAGTGGTGAATACCAAAATACTCCAAAAACAAGAAGAAGGAAGAATAAAGTTTGTGATCAGGAAGAAACAATACCCTGAAACCTTTAGAGAAGAACAAGGTCCGTATCAGTAAATAAATTAGATGCTCCAAACTAAACATCAGTCGAGATAACACAAAGTACCTTGGTTTACCCAAGAATGAAGAAGGAAGACAAGAAGACCAGAAGAATGAAGACTAGAAGAAGGACAAGAATGAAGACAAGAAAGAAGATAAGAAGAAGGACAAGAATGAAGACAAGAAAGAAGATAAGAAGAAGGACAAGAAAGAAGACAGGAGGAGAGGAAGAAATAGTATGAAAGAAACACCGTTGTAAAACCTATTATTATTATTATTAACTACCATCAACCCCAAACCCACAAAAACGATTAAAAAGAAAGTATAACATACCAAAATCCTATAAGAATGTAATTATTTAGAAAACTAAAGTGCTGTATAGTATTATAAGAAGTGAACCGACTAAAGCTATTGTGTGATAAGAAAATAAACAAGTCTTAACAGTCCATGATTACTAAAGGTCTGGTCTGAAATAATAAGACTCAAAATATCAGAACCAACAGTGAAAGTGAATTTGTGTAAGTGTTTTTTGGAAATCAAATAAACTTAAAGTTAGTGATACTATGACTTATCAATATGCTATATAACAACTTTACTATCCAATAATAAACAGTATAATAAAATAATAAAATGAAAGATTTCCAGTATTTTATTATTTTAATGTAACTCTTTATTTACAAGACATTTGTAAAAAAATGCTAATGAATAGAGTATGGGTGGTCATGTTTACTGATGAAGGGGATCATAAATAATAATGGTTTAGACCAGAAAGGACTGGCATTAATTTAGTATTCATAGGTTTAAAATGTTTAAATAAACTGTTTGTTCACAGCAATAAAATCAATGTGTTTGTAAGAATTATTAGAAAGTAAGATTTATATTATGTGTTTAAAATGAATAATGTTTGCTAAATAACAGCATACATACCATTAATAATGTTTCAGTATGTGTGCTATGTTAACTCAAAAATAGTTAAAAGTATATGTTCAAACCATGTCAGCAATATGTTCAGTTGTGCAGATTGCTAAATAATGTTCATAATTATTTTTTAATAACAGTAGTGTTAATTAAATACTACACCTCACAATAAGTTATAAACCATTTTATTTTCATGCAATAGTAACTATATAAAGTCAGAGGAGGAAGTAGGATTAAATTTATTTGAGAAAGACAGAAATATAAAATTCTAAACTCTAGGCCATTTGGTGAATTCACAGAAACCATATGAACCAGTATAATTCACTTATAAATCCTGTAAACTAGCAAGATTTAGATAAGGTAAATCAGTTAACCACTACTGGGAATGATCCTATGAGTTAAAATGATAATAAGGAAATATACCTTAAAATATTGTAAATTTTCAAAATATATAAATTAATTAATTTTAAAGAGCAATGTAAAATTCACAGATTAACACAAAAAACCAGTTCAAAGGTTTAATTTATATGTATTTAAGGAAAGGAAGAGGAATATGACTAATTAAAATTTATTATAATAGTATTAATGATAAATAAAATGGAGGAAAATTTGAGAAAGACGGAAATCCAATTTTGAGCCTATATTTCCAAAAAGGAAAGAAATTTGATAATTTCCACAAAATGTCTGCAGATATGGACTATAATATATCAATTTAAAGGGAATGAGATGATTAAACCAATGATAAGGTTCATAATTCATGAAAGTGATGAATAAAATAAATAAATTCCATATATAATGTAGTATTATATCATGTGTTTGGCTAATCGAAATATGTTAACAATACTTTTTCAAAGATTAACTGGGCCAGATTTTGACTAAGTTAATTAGTCTTTTGTTGAATATCAAGCTGAATAGTTGTGTGACTAAACGTTTCTTAAAACCGAGTAGAAAATGGTAAGACAAATTGCCATTAATGTTAGTGCATCGAGAGTTAGATGAATTGAACACTTTCTTAGCTAAATTTACCAAAACGTTAACGGCAATAGTGACAAATAACACCTAACTTCATGATACGAGTGATATAAGACAGTAAAACAATATATTTGACACAATTCACGCTACAACGCATAATCACTTTTACAGACATCTAACCAACAGAAGTGAACACATACCAAATAACTTAATTAACACCAATATACACGGAACACTTCTTCAAAACACACCAAACAACCTAATAGACAAATTACACCAGTGCGGGAACATTTCAAACATTCATGAAGGTAATTTTGTTGTGATTTTTTGACACGACGACTTCGCAGTAACCTATCCAGATCTCGTAGCGGCCACCTTTGGATTTTACGAAGCCTGCCTTCTTCATCGTGGTGACGTCATAAAAGCTGCCAATGGTCTGACAAAACAATTTATTAAATATTATATATCAGAATTATTTAAATACTATTAAATAATAATTATTGAATTTATTTTAATTGTTAATGTTATACTTTCTCGTCATCCTTCTCTGACTATTAATTTAATCGCTCAAAGAACCTGTCCTTTATATAATACCTATAATAATTTTTATACTGTATGCACAATCGATAGTTCCCTGAGACGGAGTCGATAATTGTTCTCAATCGATAAAAGATCGATTATTTATTAAATTGTTCAATAAATCAATATATTTCAATTATTTTTTATCTGTTATTATTTCACAGGCTAATTTAAGATTATTTATTACGGCTAAGGGACTTCAAGAAGAAGAAAATATTTTATTTGAGTGAGATCTTGGACCAGCAAGAAAAATCACCAATCGATTGCTGACTGGAGTTAATCTATTTAACTCCAGACTTGGTTCAAATCTTCCAGAAGTGCTCGATAGTTAATAAATACCTGCCTGATTATCAAAATTTTTACAAAACCTTTGAAACAGCTTTATTTCTAATTTACACACATTTATTAACATAAACAAAATTATTTTTATTATTGAAAAATTTTATTTTTTATAAAATTTGTATCTACTATTTTATTTTTGTAAAGACCGGCATACAGGGTTGTCTTACAAAGTGGCGTCCAACTTAGAGGGCTTGATAAGATAAGCTTGGCAGCGATTAATTAATAGATACCAGAAAAATGCAAAGACGAGCTACTTCGAAGAAGAGGGCGGCAGAGGCCGAAAAAGAAGTTGACATGGGGGATAAGGAGGCAACACCCATGGAGGATCCGGAAGTGTTACTAACCCAAGTGGAACCGAAACAACCAGCACCACCCGAGGAACAACCTGAAGTAACAACGCAAACAGGGGAAGCCAATGTCCCAGATAAGGAAGTAGAAAAATCTATGACCACTGAAGAAAACAAAATGGATAAGATCATGGAAATGTTCTTACAGTTGAGTAAGCAAATGGAATCCACGAAAGAAGATTTGAACAACAAAATGGATAACAACAGCCAGTCCACTAAGGAAGAATTGGGCCATAAGATAGAAAATACTAATAAGAAGATTGAAGAAACCAGTAAGAATTTGGAAGAGAAGATGGAGGAAAACAACCAATCCTTGAATAAGAAGATGGAGGAAATCAACCAATCCTTGAATAAGAAAATGGAAGACCTGAAAAAGGACAACCAATCCTTGAGTAGGAAAATGGAAAGGAAAATGGAAGAAAATAATAAGAATTTAGAGGAGAAAATGGAAGAAACCAGTAGAAAAATAGAAAATGACAACCAACAATTAAGGGAAGAATTGAGAGAGGACAATCAACTGCTGAGAGAAGAATTAAGGGAAGTTAACCAAGAGAACATGAATAAGTTAGACGAGAGGATTGAGCTAGCTAAAGAGGAGTTGAATAAAAAGATAACTGAGACGAAGGAGTCCATCGTCAAGAAATTAGAACAGGAAGTCGTGGTGGTTAACCTGCAGATCAGAGAAGTAGACGAAAGATGTCGTCAAACAGAAAACGAAGTGCTGGAAGTCCGGGAAGTGATAACTAAAGAGATTATTCAGGTCCAAGAACAACAGAAAACGAAAATGGAGGAGACCAAAAAATTTGCCTTGGAGGAAGTGAATAAAGTGCGGACACAGGTAACCGAAAGATGCGACGGCGTGGAAGCCGCTATGTCGAACATAACCGGACAGGTGCGTCAGAGCCAGGAGGAGATAGAGTTGATAAGGAACAGACCATCTGGATATCATAATTTCCCCATGTCAGAAAACAGAGAATGGCTCAATTTCCGACAATATAAACGGAAGCCCATGGAGTTCTTGGCACGCATAGAGGAGTACCTCGAAAAACACAGAGGGAACCGATGGGTCCAGAACAGGGAAATCCTTGACGAGTCGTTTCGGGAGGTGAATGACCATTGGTGGATGGCCAACCGGAGCGACATCGACAATTATGAGCAATTCAAGAGCCTATTCAAGGCCAAGTACTGGTCAGAGACCACTCAAAATTTAATAAGAGACAATATATGCCACGGCCACTACAAACCACAAGTCGGTAGTTCAATGACAGCTTATTTCCTCGGCAAGGTATGTATAGCCAAGCACTTAGAACCGGCTATACCTGAGGAGTGCCTAATAAATAAGTTGTCCTATCATTATGATGAAGAGGTAATTCGTGCGAGGAGGGGCAGCCAAATAAAAACCATCCAGGCAATGACAGAACTCCTCGAAAACTATGAAAATGAAGACTACTACCGACAGAGTCGTAGAAGAAGTGATGGGCCCGAACCAAGGACGTATCAGAACAATAACCATGGTACGAACAACCTAAACACTGGGTACCAAGGAGGCCGGGCATACCCGCAAAATAACAGTTTTAGTAATAATAATAATATGAACAATTCGAGTTACAATAATAATAATAATAATACGGGTCCAAACCATCCAAACCCGAGTCGACCCTCTAATGGTTATCAGGGTAACCGCAATCCCTACCCTGATAACACAAATAGTCAGAGAAGCCCCAATTATGGTAATAATCGTTACCATAATAACAATAATCGTGCGGGTCCCAATAATGGTAATCCCGTTAATAATAGGTTTCCTCGCCCTAGAGTGAACTTCATACGAGCCACAGATGGACGACAGCGAGGATTCAACCACAATCGAAGAAACAGCTACCGCGGATACGAAGAAAGGCGGAGGAGCCTAGAACGGGACCAACCAAGGTACTATCCGGAAAGGAGGAGTAATAGTTTAGATGACGCTGAACGGAGGTCTAACCAAGAACGACCGAAAGACCATAGGACAGATCGACAGGTAACCACTCTGAGCATCCCAAATGAGGCATCAATTAGTATGGCTCCAAGGAATAATGATGCCGAGCCTTTAAACGGGCACAGGCAGTAATAAATCGCCAGAACCCGTTACTGCTCCTAAATACTGGGTATAATGATAATAATGAGTGCAATCATGAGAATAATAACAGTCGTATCACAATCATAGGGTGCAACTACCTAAAGGACATCAGACATGAGTTATTGGAAGAGGATAACAAGAATCCCACCAATAACTTCAATAATGAAATAATACATGTCGACGCCAAGGTAGAAGGCATCCCAGCCAAGTTAATGATCGATACTGGTTCGAACGTGTCAATCATAAGTACGACGGAGTTGGAGAGGATACAACAAGAGTGCGGGAGAACTTTACCAACGTTGCCGTTGAATAATATTATTTTATTGGGTGCAACTGGCCGACAAAATAAAACAATACGTAGGCAAGTCTCCGCCAGTGTGATGAGCTGTGGTATAGCAATTGATATGGAATTCTTGGTGGCGAGCGGTCTGCCATTTAATATACTGGTCGGGTGTGATGCGCTCAGGAGGAATTCCGCCATCATTGATCTGAGAACTGAAACATTGTCGCTGTTTTCTAACGGACATACTTGGACGGCGAACTTGGTGGGTAGTGACCAAGTCGTTCCCGATAGTATTCATCAGCAAATCCGCAAAATTAATTACATCCATCCAACATCTATAATTGATCAAAGGATAGACGACACCTCCAATGAAGATTTATGGTCACAAAAAATCCAGGAGATCAGGGATTTCCGGAGCGGTATAACTGGCGAAGGTTTAACAATAAACCAAGCGAACAAATTAATAAACATATATAACAAATATAAATCAGTCTTTTCTGACGAGCCCGGTAAAGTGAAAAACTTCCAGTGTACTCTACAGTTCCGAGACACAGTGGACTTTAACCGGAAGTCTTACCCCATTGCGCAATCACGAAAGCAAGCAGTAAGAGCTGAAATAGAGCAAATGATTAACCGTGACATTATAGAGAGTAGCCATTCCCCATATACAAGTCCTATCGTGGCTATTCCTAAGAAAAACGGACAAGTCCGTTTGTGTTTAGATGCGCGCGAAATAAATAAAATGATCATTAATGACAGGACTTCGCCCGGTGAGATTGAGGAGATTTTAAAACGGTTCCACGGTACCAAATACTTCAGTACCTGGGATACGGTGTGCGGGTACTGGCAGGTGGAATTACATCCACAGAGTCGCCAGTATCTGGCCTTTATATTCGAAGGGCGGAACTACCAGTTTAAGAGGTTGCCCTTCGGACTGGTAAACTCAGTCGCAGTCTTTGTGCACTGCATGGACCAGATACTTGGCCAAGAAGCACTACAATTCACCACCTTATATGTCGATGACTTGCTAGTGTCCTCAGAAACTTGGGAGGAACACTGCTACCGTGTGGAACACGTATTACAGAAGCTAGCGACAAATAATATTACGCTAAAATTAGCAAATTCTCATTTCATTGCTAAGGAAATACAATTCTTAGGCTTCATCTTAAATGATCAGGGAATCTCACCGTCGGCTGAAAAAGTCGAAGCGATTCAGAACTTTCCTACACCTAAGAATCGAAGGCAGTTACAGTCGTTCCTGGGACTCTGTAATTACTACCGCAAGTTCCAGGAAAAGTACTCAGAACTGACTGCCAGATTTCAGCCGCAACTGTCAGCCAAAAATAAATGGATCTGGGGTAATGAACAACAAAATATATTATCTCTTATAAAACAAAAATTCCTTGAACCCATTATACTCCGCCATCCAGATTTTAACAAGCCTTTCTTTCTTAATTGTGATGCCAGTGACATCAGCCTCGGCACTACCTTATATCAAGAGGATGAGGAGGGCGAACATCTTGTGATCTGCTTTGCCAGCAGAGCATTGAATCAATGTGAGAAAAACTACCACGTTACAGAAAAGGAATTATTGAGTGTCGTGTTCGCGTGCGGAAAGTTCCGAAAATTTTTACAAAACCTTTGAAACAGCTTTATTTCTAATTTACACACATTTATTAACATAAACAAAATTATTTTTATTATTGAAAATTTTATTTTTTATAAAATGTTTATCTACTATTTTATTTTTGTAAAGACCGGCATACAGGGTTGTCTTACACTGTATAAAATAGCTTGTAGATCTGTATAATTTGGTGACGCTACAATATACATCCAAGTTGATTGTGGAGCCTTGAGGCATGAAATCTATAAGCAAAACCCATTTCTGTCCCAAAAGACTGTACTCATCACTTTCTGAGAATAAAATCTAAAAATCTATTGTTTTGATTCAGAGGTTCCATGTGACACCTATGACTCGCCTACGGTGATTATGTGGGTCAGTAGTAATCTTCTGACTACCTAGACCATATTAAAAAAGTGAATATACTTTCACACTTTTTAATTTTGTCTTGTTCCGTTAGCGTTTTTGGAACCCAGCGTGCACACAATTTTAAGTACTTCAGTTTTTAAGACACAATTTAATGAAAAACTATAAGAGAAATTTCTGGAAACTGCAAGGTCAGTGAGGTTATCAACAACACTATCTTCAATGGGCCGCATCATTCGTTTACTAAAGACAGTCGTGCGCTTCGTTCATCGTCGTGAACAATTTTTGCATACTCCATTAGAACATCATACAGGGGCACTACCAACTGTTCAACGCTTCTTCTTCATAAACATCAAACATTTGACTGTGAATATTGTAACTATACTCGATTCGTATGGGTTAATGGATTAAAATACACACGTTGGTTGTGTCAATTTTTGTAACAAACCGTTAACTGATGGGGTTGTTTCTTAAATTTATTGGGATTTATTAATTTATTCATTTAATTAATTGTATTAATTTTGATTTGTCTTCCTTCTTGAATTTGTTTATTTAATGTATTATTGGTTAATTGTTTAAACACCATCACTAATGGAACAGTAGGTTACTAGTAGATCGTGGTATGGTGTAATTTGATTAGTAATTAATGTTGTTGCGGAGCATCGTCCGATGTAATCTTCACTTGACGTCGACTCTAAGTAGGTTACAATATAATTGGAGTAATCATGTCAGTCTTACACATAATTACTTACTTGAATGCAGTGTTGTAAATCGTGCTAACCTATTTAAAAATGTCATGATTATGAATAAAAAAGATAATGGTTAAATCTTTTCACTTTTGGCGGCTAGAAGTGCTGCCAACATTTTCACAATTAAGCATAACCTGTCCGCTACTCATCAACTTGTTATTATAAAATTCAAATGAATTACTGCTCCATTAATGGTTAACAAATATAATTTATTCAGCGTTAATTAATACTGAATCACAGTTAAATACATTCACTTTCCTTATCTTTGGTTAACAATCAATTAATACGGTTCGAAAAACTATAATATCAGGGTGCCATCTTGTCACAATAAAACGTTAGTAGACGAGAATCGTCTTAAGTAAAATTAAATAAGTAGGTTCTTTGAAACTGCAAAATACTAACTATAAAACGTTAATTATCATTATAAAATCTCTAAATAGGAGAGCGCTTACATTCTGTAATTGTAAATTCTTAATATTTTAACACAAGTCAAGTATGAATAAGTTCGATATTTTTTAGGTTAATCGGTTAAGCAAATTGAACCATTCTTAAACTTAACTTATATATACCTTCCAACTGTACAATAAAAAAGTGATCTTGTTAATACAAAGGTTTAGTGTTCGATTACTGGAATTATTCATAAAAGTGTCATTAGTTCAAATTACTTGGTTGGATTATACCATAACATGTAATTGCACAATACTTTCCTTTATTTCCCTGAATTGCCAATTATTATACAACAGGCAATTCCCTAATCACCTTTAACTTGATTTCACTTCATTGATTATCAATTACAATTCGTTATTAAACTGCACTAGTTTGGTTAGAATCGTTCGTTGACATCGGTTGCACAGGATGCTGGATAACAATGGCGGCAATTTGATCGGTAGAAATTCAACTGCATAGCATCGTGGTTAGATCAAAAGTGTCGTTCAGGTGACGCTTAAACTCGCTGTTCCAATTTGCACTACCTCTGGCTTCGGTCGTTATACGCCCTCTGATTAGTGGAAATTGATGCCATTCCATCACGAAGTCATCCTCTCATTTAGAAAATAATTTAATTGTATCATTGGCGTGGGTGGCTGGTGTGGAGATTAAAAAATCGACGCCAACTTTCTTACTGAAAATCATTAAAATAGTTTCTAATGGACATAAGTCTTTTATACTACAAGTAAACTCATATACGGATTCACCATTATTTGTCTTTTTCAATGCTGCACGTTTTAACACCTCTCATGATATAATATCATCCATTAATAACAAAGATCATTATTTTAACATATATCTTATTAAAATAATTTTTTATTAAACTATTTCTTACTATCTATTTATTTACAATTCCATATGGTTTCTGTCGAATTTACCTCCTACAATGTCTTTTGTTGTGGTGAGCTAAGATTCTATACTCTTAATTATAAAAAATTCCTTAATTACAATAATTCCTGTTAGTTTCATGGTGTAACATCATGAATTAGTTCATATTTATATAATACCCTCAAGTTGTTTAGAGTGTTGTCCATACTTTCTATTTGTTATTGATTACTCTTACCAACTTGTGGTTAGCATATTATTGTTAGTGATATGATCCTATTCTGGCATTTTGTCATTAAAAACACATGAGTTCTTGTACTATGAAATGGTTGTTATTTACAATTGTTTCTTTATAATACTTAATTATTTTCATTAACATCTTATCTGTAATGAAACATGAGGTTTACTATGCAGTTTAATGACAGCTTGTCTCTGCTTAATTTTCTTTATTACTACTGATTTTACATAATATAGATCTTACATCTAGGTACAAAACAGTCATGTTCCTTATAAATACATAATTCATGGTTTGACCAGTGGTAGGTATTACCTTGTTTATATTACAATAGTTAGATGATTTCTTACTGGTACTTTTGATAGTAATTATTCTCATATTTATTAATTATTTAATTTGGTGTGTATTGTACAATGTATGCACCTCACTTCTGCATTACTTTATCAAAGTACATTTCATTAATTATAATAAATAAAACCTTCTAGTTGTCTTGTATTAGTAATCAGAATGATCCTAGTGTTATCTATTTTCATTTAGTTATAATACACAACAGTTTTATATCCTGTTGATTACATTTATTATCATTATAAGAGTGCTTTTATAGGTTGCTAGGTTAGTTTGCCTCACTTTCCCTTTCTCTGACTAAATCCAATTTACGTTGTTGATTTTCACTGGTTACAATTTCAACTATAATCATCTATATACAATATTCCTCCTTAACTATACTACCGGTTATTATTATCCAGTTTTACTTTATTATTTTACATACATTTTTTCATTAGCAAGCAGTCTTTTCTGATATTCAAAGATTTTCATCATTGTCGTAGTTAATATTTAAAATACATGGTTATTCTCTTATATTCTGTCTTATTATATTAGTTATACTCATTTAGTTATTTTTTCACTCTCCTAATCTAGTTGGGTGTTTGTTATTCTAAGTCTGAGTCATTTTTATTCAGTCTGTCTACTCAGTCATTGGAGTGTTTATTTGCTTCACCTGAAACTCCTATTTTTCTCTTTATTAGTTCTATAATTTATCTAGTTCTTCCTCCTAGTGATTGTTGTAGTTAATCTACCTTTATTTTCGTAATAATTTGGGGTTTTTATCTCTTCTCATGATATAAGCTATCTTTTCATAATTAATTCTTTGTTACAAGTTGAAATTGGCTGTTGTTGCTGCTGTATTATTCCTAAGTTCATGGCTTACAATTACTCTTTGTCTAGGGTCTTTCTCACTTTACCTAATCTATTGGGTTAGTTGTTAGTTACTTTACGTCTAGTCTATTGTCATTGTCTTTATTTCTTTAATCATCTTCATAGTTTGTTAAAGATGTATTCCACGCGTATATTCCTTTTACGATCAATTCCTAATTTTTCCTTTACTTAATTTTGAAATTTAAATGTGGTATTTCTTATGATTGTTTTATGGTTGGTTAATGTTCGCTTTGGACCCTGGTGGTCATGATATTATGTAACGTTACAATATCAATTGTTTTAATACTCTTCGCATTCAAGAAGCTAATCAGACGCCTACTTTCACACGCGCCGGGCGTCTCGAATTTCTTCGAAATTACAGACACCTCCAACAAAGCTTACTCAGTGCCATCACTAGAATGGCGTTGTTGGGTTTGTAACGAGTCAACAAACTGATGGCAATATTTAAAAACGGAACTTACTTTCCGGAAATCCCTTGTAGTTTTAATGTTTATTATGGTAACGCATCTTGATCTGTTTCAATCTTTTTCCCTGCAAAGTTCTTTTACCTCCTTTTCCGTTTTAATTTACATTTTCTAAATTACGTTTGTTTATTTGATATTCTATAGACTTTTTGTGCAAAGCTTATCCTTAAGAGTGATTTACTTTGTACCGTGCCTGTTACTTAATGCCCATGTCTTCTGAGTAACTGATTTTACTTTTATTTATTCACAGAAATAAGCGATAACCCTCATTTAATGTGTTCTCTCAAACTAAGTAACTTTATGCTTAAATAAGAATGTAATAGTTTACATTATTTTATTGATGTACTAGCTGGATACCCGTGCGTCGCTACGGTGATTCAGAAAAGAATAGAATGTAGAATCAGAAAATAGAAGTACAATAGGTTATTTCTGAAGCTTAAATACCGGTATTTTGAAACTGAAAGAAACTATTTAAGCTATTTAGGATCGATCTACTTGAAGATGATCAATTCGATCAAGCTTGATCGATCAACTATTAAAGCTTGAAAATTAATGAGTTTTTAAAAAAACGCTGTATTATTTAGTTAAAGAAGGTAAACTAAGTTTCTGTTAGAGATTAAGACAGTCCTTTATTGTAAGTCTAACAGCAATAAAATAGATGGGCCCTTTGATCCCACCATCACCCCTGTTTTTTGGTCTACGTAGCCAGGCTAATAATTTGCTTAGCCTTTCAATTCCTCCATCAGATTAAGTGCTCAGGACCTCCATGTAAACAACACTCCTGGTATTGCTCTGTGGCTGGAGGGATGACCAGGCTGTCAGGTGAACTGACTCTGGAGCACGCCACGGACAACTGGCCATAGGAAAAATAGTCACAGCTCAGATCCTCACCAGCCACTTTCAAACTCTTCCCCTGTGCCTTATTGATGGTCATGGCGTAGCACACCTTAACCGAAAACTGCAGACGCTTCAACTGAAAGTGGTAGTCTGATGGGATCAGAAGAATTCGGGGGATGAAGACGGTTTCTCTCTGACCGACGCCTGTGAAAATCGTGGCTTCGATGACGTGTTTGTACAAAGTCTTCACCTGAAGCCTGGTGCCATTGCACAGTTTCGGAGAGTTTAGATTGCACAAGAGATTGATTGGAGCGCCATCCTTGAGGTAGAGGACGTAAGATGGTACTCCTGGTGGGTCGAGAGTATGCAAGAACTCCACAGGTTAATGTACAGTATCCTCGACCACCACCACAGAGTCCACAGACTCATACCTCTTATGCTCAGTCGGCACCTTTTCGAACAGAAAGTTGTTGATGCTGTTAGCTGAGTCGTTTGTTGGATTGAGAATAGCTCTTTCCCTCAGCCATGAAGCGCAATCCTCTCCAGCTTGATGAATGTTGTAATATGTTCTGTCAGTCAAGCTGATCAGATCTCCCACAATATCGCAAAGGTTACAAGGAATATTTATTCTTCCCTCCTCTTCCAAAAGCTTGTCATCACCAATATCAAGCAATAAGTTAGAAAACTCCTCTACCCTAAAGTCACTTTGAAGGTGGACACGCATGTTAACTCTCAAGGACAGGACTTTGACATTAGGCCATAAGAGGGATGACTTGAGACAGACCTTGACTTCATCTGGACGTGTTCCCCGTGGCACAACAGAGAAGGCCTGTCTGAAGTCACCAGCCAAAAGCACCGTAACTCCACCCTTAAGACGGTAGCGGCCCCTAATGTCCTGGAGCGTCCTGTTCAGAGGCTCAATACCTTCCTTGTAGAAGACCGCGGTGCACGCATCCCACACGATAACTTTGGAACTTTGGCTTCTCAAAGCACCTGAGTCATGTCACTCTGCTTAGAGATGTTACAAAGTGCAGACTCAGAATAATTCAGGTTGAAAGGTAACTTGAAGGCAGAGTGAGCCGTCTTGCCTACGTCGATCAAGGTAGCTGCAACACCTGAGGAGCAAAGGCAACGGCGATGTTTCTTTCGCCCCTAATTGTGGCCAGCAACAGGTTGATCAAGAACGTTTTGCCAGTGCTACCAAGAGCATCAAGGAAGAACAACTGCCCACAATCAGAAGCAATGCTATGCGTGATTTCATCGTAAGCATTTAATTTTGAAACATTCACAGCAACTGTTTCGGACAGCTAGCTGAACGGTATCATAAGGGAGTTACCTGAGATATTCACGGTTGGCGGCAACGACTTCTTGCTCTCGTGAAGGTGGCGGAAGAACGAATTATAGGAGTGTTTTGCCCGACATGGAAATGACAATATCCTCAAAAAGGATGAGGTATTTTTGTAAACAATATCAAGGACCAGTTGGGCATCTCCGCTCTCTCTCTCTCCATTTGCCGTCTAACATCTTTCGCAAGAATGTCCCTTTGTTTCTCCCATAGTTTTA
Source organism: Magicicada septendecula (assembly GCA_034769895.1). Classification (NCBI taxonomy): domain Eukaryota; kingdom Metazoa; phylum Arthropoda; class Insecta; order Hemiptera; family Cicadidae; genus Magicicada; species Magicicada septendecula. Next base: position 569,886,267 of record CM068368.1, on the reverse strand, counting down.
TGGGGTCTCCAACTTGGCAGAAAGCCAGCATGATGGCAAACAGCTCACGGATTTTGTTAGGAGAGTCAGAGATGGCGGCTCCTTCCAGAGTGCGGTCCCAGTGAGCATCGTCCTCCAGCAAGCCAAGTGCTCTGCACGCCGCCTAGAATGTCGGGTAGACTCTCTTGCAACAGCTTTTAGGGCCGTAAATTACATAGGGCAACGGACCTCGTGCAAGAGGAGGCGTAGGTAGTAGCACTCAGCATTGCCGGGGTGGACGGCGTATACTCTCCCCAAAACCTGATCTTTCTTCACCTCCGGATAACCTGTCCCAGGCTTCCCTTGCTTCCTTCTGCTTCCTTCTTGTTGCCTTTCCATACGTAATAAGTCGGAACTTCGCAATATAAAAGTGTCCTTGCGAAGGCATCGACTATGCACAGCTCGAAAAAGGCCACAAGTGTTCCTTTTGGAGGGTTATTGGATCCTCTCAACGACATTTTCCTCAGTAAAATAAACTCATTGGCCATTTTTGAGATGAACGGTAAGGTGCATAAGGTGCAGGGGGAAACCTGTCGTGAATAGGGAAGCAGAGAATGCGCCAGGCTGCCTCAGAGCTGCTGATGTATCGTCCTGCCTCGTCCAGACCTTCAACGGTGAACGCTGCCTGGTCAGACACTTTGTTAACGTACTTGCAGATGTATTTTATGGAATTTACAGAATTGCAGTACTCAACATTAATATGGTCAGAGAATGTGCAAGACAGGACGGGGTTGTATGGCACCACCCAGCGATTGCCAAGATCCACTGATGTTGGCAGTGAACCCACCATCTGCCGGGGACCGCCTGCGATACTGAGGATAACCATCCTCTCTGGTTTGAATTCCCTTCGAAAGGGGCGGGAGGTATTTCTTGGTGCGGGCTCCATCCACCATGCAGGGTAACTTCCTGTTGAGGGGTCCACATGGGCCGTGTATCATAGTCGTCTTGACAATCTCATGGAGGGCTGGGTCTAGGTCAGGATAAGGTATTTCAGGGCTTATAACTTTGTCAATGGACTCTGGTCTTATTTTTTCTTCTAACCACAGGAGAATATGAACGTGGGGGAGTCCATGTTTGTGCATATGAGTCCACGAGTACATGTAATATTTGGTAGGGCCAAAAATGCAACCTTTAGTGAGGAGCTTATATCATATCATATGCTTCACTTTCACGTGGAAAACCCTCGCTACTATGTCATGTCTATCGTGAGACTTTTGGCCTTGTTTCAAGAGCTCAACGATTTCTGGCCATTTCGGATTGCAGGTAATTGTAGTAAACAGATCCAGCTGTCCGAAATTGCGCACATACGTTATAACATCTTGAGTTCGCTCATGCATGTAGCGGGATCCTCCAGTGAAAGAGGACTGCAACACAACCAGCTTCCCAAGCTCTGATAACTGGCAGTCAGTTCTTGTCATGGTGTCCTTCATGTCCACATAATCCTTACTTCTCACCTTTTTCTTATTGTTAGAATGGGGGTGAATTTTGCAGCACCTGTTATTACTCTTAGGGCTGTATTTTGTGCGAGATCGAGTTTGTTTTGTACGCTGGCGCTTGCTGTGACGGTGACTTCGCTTCCATATTCTAGCACGGGTCTAATATATGCTTTATAGGTAGTCTTTAGGACATCTTGGTTACCTCCCCACTTAGTGGCTGTCAATCTCTTTAGTAGTCGTGTTCTTTTTAAAGCCCTTTCCGCGCTTTGGTCCACATGAGGTTTCCACGTTAAGCGCCTATCCAATTGTACTCCCAGGTATTTAGAAATGGCGCTTTCTTCCAGTGCTGTCCCGCTGTAAAATAGGTTAATCGGCGGTACTTTTGTAGAGAGTGATAACAGTTGAAAGGTGGTTTTGGCAGAATTTACTGTCATTGCGTTTCGCTTTGCCCAAATCTCGAGTTTTATTAAGGCCTCGTTCAGGCACGTCTCAAGGAACAGTGTGTTTCCACTGGTTGCCCAGATGAGAAGGTCGTCCGCATAGAGGAGTGTTTTGACGCCTGGCGCACTTCTTACTGCTTCGAGAATGTCGTTGATCATGATATTAAACAGCGAACAGCTCAGCACTGCTCCTTGGGCTAGTCCTTGCTGTTGGATGCGGAATTTCGTGTGCAATTTGAATAGCGAACTCGGATTTGTCTTTGGGAAAAAAACGACTTAAACCATTTGAATAGTTTGCAAGATATTCCGTGTATGGCCAGCTTATGGATGAGCATGGGTTTCCATACCGTATCATATGCGGCTTTTATATCGACTAGCACTGCTAACGTTGACATTTTCCTGTGGAACCCTTCTTTGACGTGTTGTGTGAAATTGGTTACGTGATCCATTGTTCCGGTGTCTGCGGAATCCGGCTTGGGCGTGGTCAACAATTTGTTTAGCCTCAACTCGTTGATTCAATCGGTTTGTGATCATCTTTTCTGCTAGTTTACACAGGACGCTCGTCAGGGAGATAGGCCTGTAGCTTTCTGCTGAGCCTGCTTGTTTTCCCTTTTTTAGGATAGGGATGATTTCGGCCTTCTATCATATGTGGGGCACGTGTTTTTCCCATTTCAAATTGATGACGGCTAGCACGGTTTTCTTGGCTGTATTGCCTATGTGTGTGAGGAATTCGGGGAAAATTTCGTCCACGCCAGCAGCCTTCTTTTCTTTGGTTTGCACAAGGGCATTTTCTAGCTCAACAAGTGTAAAAGGATCATAGGAGATGTCTTGGGTTTTCTTATCTAAACATGTGGCTGAGGGTCGTTTTAGCAGAGTTCTGGCTATGGCTTTATCTCCGTGTGCTCGGCTTATATTCGCATAGTGTTTGCATAAGGCATTGGCGATGTCCGAGGGATCGGTGAGTGGTCTGTTGGCACAGAGTAATGGTTGTTGTGCCTTTGGCGGGTTGTCGTTATTAAGCCGTGAAATATATTTGTGGTCTTGGGTGCCGTTAATCCTAAAGTCAAATTTGGCTATAAAAGTCTTGAAGGCAGAGCGCTTAGCACTCTTTATTTCTGCGTGCAGCCTGGCTTGGTGTCTCCTGAGGGAGATGAGTTCTTCAGGTGCTCTCTTCCGTTCGGCTGTGCGGCGGCAGTGGTCTCATTTTTCCTTCAAGTAGGACAGGGTAGAGTTCCAGAAGGGTTGGAATTTTTTTCCTGTCCACGGGGTATACATTGGAGAGCACAGTCGAGCAATGTTTTATTTACCGCCTCAATAGTCTTCTCAGGGGATCTGATACTAACGTGAGGAAAAGAGCTTCATCTGCAAGTGTGGGAAATTTCGCCCAATTTGCCTTCTTAAAATTCCAGCGCGGGGCCCTGCAGTTACTGTAGGGTGTCCTTGTAGTAAGTGACGTGACTAGGAGGGCTCTATGGCCATGTCCGCCGGCGTCATAAAGTAATCTGACTTTTTTTTTGGCGGAGATATGCGGGTGGGTGATGACTAAATCTGGCCTTGACGTTTGACCCGCAAAGGAAAGGAAATTTGGAAGAGTATCTAAAACATCCAATTGGTTATTGTCGATTAACTGCTCCAGGCATTTTCCAAATGCAGTACGTCTTGAGTATCCCCATCTTGGTGACTGACTATTAAAGTCTCCGACAATTATGCTATTTGCCTGTATTGTCCTCTCAATCACTTCTAAAGAGGGTACACTGCCGGGTGGGTTGTCCAGATTTATTACACTAAAGTGTTGCTTGACTCGACCAGGACGGCCTCCAACTTGTCATCCACTTCCATTTCATGCAGAACTTGTAGTTTTTTTGTTAGGTTATTTTTAACACCAATTAGGATGCCAGAGGCGATCTGTCTTGATCTCTTCATCATAGTAACGGTGTAGCCGTTCGTCTGGTAATAATCAGGGGTTTCAGTAGCGGCTCCTGCTTCAACAATAAAAAATAGATCCAGGTCTAAGTGGTTGACGTTTCGTTTGAATTGCAAAAACTTTACATCACTGAGGCATCCTGCATTCCAATAAATAATACGGAGGCTAGTGTCAGAGCTCTTAAAAGAGCTGCTCTGTGTTTGTGTGAGGTTTTTTGAAGCCATCTTCATTTTAGTCAGCGCGTTGAAATGCGAACATTGTGTTGATCGTTTAGTTACGCAGGGGGCACCGCGTGCAGGCGATCAACTTCACCCTCTAAACTAGTAATTAGTCTCGTTGTTTGATAATTTATATGTTTAATGTCTATGTTCTGGACTGTTAACTATACAGGGTTACTGTGTATTATATTTTTTCTTGTAAGATTTAAGTTATTGGTTCATATATATTGCGACAGTACAAATAAGTAATGTACTGAGCATTGAATATAAAAATTTAAATATACCTAATAAACTGTAAATTATTATAATGTATTAGAAATAAGCATGTCAGGGATTGCAAGCTTGGCTCGGACAAAAATAATATGAACAGGTGTTTCGACCTGAATCGACGTGCACACACACACACAAATGTAACTGAAAGTGTGTACACCAGTATTTTGTTAGTGTGTGTGTGAACGCAGGTCTATGCAGGCGAGTTTACCACCCCAAGATGAATAATTGCATAATTACTGTTTTTCCATAATTATTCATAAACTATAATTAAGGAGTAAAATAAAAAAACACAATAAAATGTAATAAAATTTAATAAATACTGTGTACAAAAACCACGTGAAAGTGACACACCGTACGAGTGTAGTAGTGAAATAACTGTGTACAGAGCGAAAGGGTTAAGTTGCAATGTCCAAAATTACAGTAAACATGTGTAGTGAAAATAGTTGTAAGATGAGTATAAGAGTATACTTATAGGACTCTGCAATACGCAGAAATATAAGAAATAGCGAAATTGACAAGGAGTGGGGGAACTGAACCCAGAGACAGTTTCTGACATGTCGATTTCGTACAACTGCAGGTGTTGACCAAGACATGGGTATAAATAGGACACACACGCTACAGTTGTTCTCTTTCTTCAATCAACCACAGTGCAGCGGGAGCTTCTGCCCGTCCGCACAGAATATTTAATTTTTTGTAAATTGTTTCATCCTTCCAGTTACATACAGTTATGTAACTGGATTGTAAAGCAAACAATTTTTAAGTAGTAACAAAATTACATAAGAAGATCCACATAAGAAGATCAACTGACGTCCGAAACAGCACAAGGAGAAGTTCCAGAGAGCAATACGACGCTGTAGAGAGAGAGAGTCGACTCTGGACAAGAGAGGAGCGACGCTGGACAAGAGGAGAAGAGCGAGGCGACTCTGGACAAGAGAGGAGCGACGCTGGACAAGAGGAGAAGAGCGAGACGACGCTGGACAAGAGAGAGACGACGTTGGACTCTAGTGGAGCGACGCTGGACAAGAGGAGACGACGCTGGACAAGAGGAAGTGATGCTGGACTTCGAGACGAGGACGATTACAGATGGATCCAATGATTGAGTATGATTAACGACAATAAGGTAATAAACAACTTATTTATCTCTTAATCGAACAATTAACTCAAATACAATTAAAGATATTCTTGTTCTATTTAAACGTAAGAGCCAATGTTTATTGTAAGTATAGAATTAAAACCCTAGATGTTATTGAAGTAAGATTAACGCAAACAAGAGCTGAAATTAGTATTGAAATAAAAAGAATACAAAGCAATTAAGTAAAAATTAGCGTTTCATATAAATCAGTACTGAGAAAAGAAAGATAAATTCAGTAACTATTAATATTTTTGAGTTACATTACAATATATAAAAAGATATTTAAACATTGATATTTTTAAACACACTAATTGACTGAGTAGTCTGGAAATGAGATTTTTTTTAATACAATAATTAGTAGAATAGAATATTTAGTCAGTAAGGATGTATATAGCATAAGCCTTACGGCATAGTAACAAAATAATAACGAATGTTTTAAGTCGAAGTAAGTGCCATGTACACAATTTTATTAATATCAAATAAACTTGAAATACCGTTATAAGTTACATAGAGTTCTTATTACAGATACACCTGAAACACAAATTAAATTGTATTTATGCAAGTTGTATTGTTGTAAAATTGTCGCTCCAAGATCGTGGGGCTCCGCAAACACAAATAAATTTATATTTGCAGTTGTAGTGTTGCATAAAATTGTCGCCCTGGACTTGGGACACGACATGCCTAAATTTATGTACAAAGATTCGTTACATATATTTGGCGCCCATGAACGTATGGCCCGATCCCCACCATTTAAATATTAAAATATTTTATGTAGCTAAATGGGTGCTCTAAAATATAAGAGTGTGTTAAATGAAAAATGTATTATATGTAATAAGTATTTATATTAAACAGTAACTGAATGTAATGTTAATTGTTGTGTAAAAACACAGCTGGCGCCCACAAATAATATTGTTTGTCTATGTAACAGGTGTACCTGTAATAAGTATTAATAATAACTATTAATAAAAATACAGAAATAAATAAATAAGTAGGGAAGGTTATCAATAACAATTGTTAAAAAATTACTACTAAATAAATATTTTAATAATACTTCAACATGACGACTCCAGGAAATTTGGACTTAGAAGCATTTCAAACGATGATGCGTGCCGGGATAGACGAAATAAGCACAAAACAAACGGAAAATATAAATGCTAAATAGACGAATTAAAAGAATCTAATAAGAAACAATTAGAAGAACAAACTGAAAATTTTAGACAAGACACCATAAAAATCGCGGACAGGCTAGAAGAGTTAAAAATTGATAATCTCCAGTTGAAACAAGATAACATAGAAATAAAACAAAGTATAATCGACAGTAATGCACAGTTAACCGAAAAAATTGGTGACACCAACATACCTATTGATACTTTAGAGAATAATTTTAAACAAGCCTTACATGAGCATGTTGTACGGATTAAAAATAAACAAAAAGAATTACGTCTCGAGTGGAGAAAAGATTTAAAAGAAACGCATAAACAAATAAATTATACTTTAACTACTATAACGCGAGAGTAGGATGATAAAATTCAAACTATTAATAATGTATCGAAAGCAAATACCAGTAAACTTAGAGAAATAGAAACACGTACTGTAGTTATTGAGAATAAAATTGAAGAAACTACGAAGGACCAGTTCGGGAGATGTATCACATATGAAAGAGGAAATTCAAGAGGAAATGAACCAGCTACGAAGTGAGTTAAGAAGACGACAGAACCAAATGACCATATTTCCTACACCAATGGAAGAAAGGAGCAGACTTAAGTTCTCATGTGTTAAAGGGGAGAACAGTATGGAATTCCTAGCTAGAGTAGAAAAGGAAATAGAAAAAATTGGGAGTGCAATAAATGACGACGAGAAGATAGACTTCGTCACGCGATATCTTAGAGATTCAGCCAGCCAATGGTACTCTATTATTAGAGATAACGTCAGTACATATCAGCAGTTTTGTGAGGCATTCGAGAACCGATACTGGAATCTACATACACAACGACAAGTACGGGATCAACTCGAATATGGAAAGTTCAATGCACAAGGACAGCAGAGTATTGAACAATACACAATTACGAAAATAGAACGTGTAAAGCGTCTTAAACCTAAATTCTCACAATACAAAATTGTTTCAAAGTTATCTTACCATTTTCAGCTAGATATCCAGTTAGCAGTATATACGCAGGGAATTAAAACCATAGAAGAATTTTTAATCCTTGTGACACAGTCGGAGAATATTAATAAAGGTAAGAACACACAATACTGGGAACAAAAACACGCAAATCACCACTATAATTATCACAGAGATGACAAGAAAACAATACAAAACAATACACTGCTCCGTGATAATTACAAAATAAATTATTCGCCACCAATGTACAACACTACATCACGCACAGCTACAGAGACTGAACGAATAAATACAGCTAAACGACAAGGAGACGTTGTATGGTCGTCCACTCGTAAACAGTTTTCAAAACCAGCTGACAAACGCGTTGCCGCAGTACGAGGGTACGATGAGAAAAAATTGAAGAGAGATAGCCAAGAAATGAATGAGATGGAGACAGTAACATTCCACAGCCGGCCGTCTACATCACAAGCGTCACAATGACTGAATAAACGGAAGCAAAATTATAAAATCAACAACATATACCCCTGCGATATTAGGGAGGAATTATTAAACACCGAACAGGATATAAAGCGAGACGCACAGCAAACACAATGCCCTATTGTGACAATGAGTATAAACAGGTGTAAAATACGGATGCTAGTTGACACCGGCAGCCAACTGTCAGTTCTTAACGCTGCATGGGTTCAACGAAAAAGAAATATTTTAAAAATACTGCAATTTTGCCCGTAAATAATTTAAATATTACAACAGCTACCAATAAAAAAAAGAGTTAAACAACAAGCATATGTAACTCTAACATATAAAAATCTAGAATTAGAACATCCCATGATAATTATGCATAAATTGATTTATGATGGAATTTTAGGTATCGATATACTAAATACAATAAATGCTAAGATTAATGTTAATGATAATACAATTGTGTGTAATTATAAAAATGTTCAACATGAATAGCGAGGAAGAAGAGTGCAAGGTAAGTGAACGCCTAATACTTTGAACAAGCCACAAATACAATATGGTCCAACTCGACATGTGAATGCGGTAGATGAAGGAACGAAGACACAGGAAGAAGGAAAACTGCACAAATGAATAGAAGAATACAATGATGTATTTAGTGAAGTACCGACGCAGACGACAGTATACGAGAACTCTATAGTTGTGTCAGACCCTACGAAAGTCATTAGGAAGACATACCCTATCACAATACGATATGGGGAAGAGGTTGAGCTGGAAATTCGGCGTATGATTGAAAGTGTAGTCATAGAGCGATCGAACAGCAACTTCCTGAATCCTCTAGTGGTAGTGAAGAAGAAAAATGGTGAGATACGTCTATGCCTTGACATGAGGGAGCTGAACAGCATTGTATTAAAGGAGTATGACTGTGCGCCAACTGCTGATGAATTATTTACTAAGTGTGAAGGAGCAAGGTATCTGACGAAGCTAGATTTACGCTCAAGTTTCTGGCAGATTCCAATTCGTGAAGAGAATAGAAAGTACACTGCTTTCCTATATAAAAATAAATGCTACCAACACAGGGTAGTACCCTTCGGATTAAGCACGAGTTTGGCAGCCATCGTAAAGTGTCTAGAAAGAGCCCTAGGACTTGAAGTGGAACCCTACACCGTGATATTTGTAGATGATATCTTAGTTGTATCTAAAACGTTAGACGAACATATAAAACATCAAAGCACGATATTCCACAAGTTTAGGCAAGCGAACATATCCCTTAACCTACACAAATGTGAATTTATCAAATCCTCTATCCAATTCCTAGGTCACGTTATTTCATCCTCTGGTATTCAACCCGATCCTATCAAAATTTCCAGCATAACTAATTTCCCTATACCCGGAAATCTCAAAGAGTTAAGAGCATTCTTAGGACGAACAGGATACTACAGAAGATTCTCACCGTTATATGCAAGGTATACGCAACCGCTTCTAGAGCTGACGAAGAAAGAAAAAAAAATGGAAGTGGGAGAAGAAACATCAAGATGCCTTTAACCAAGTGAAAGAGTTGTTCATCGAAAATATTATGTTACATCATCCTCAACGAGAAGGAAAATTCGTAATATACTCCGATGCTAGTGACTACGCAGTAGGAAGTGTACTGTATCAACAAGATACTACGGGAGAGAACCGAGTTATTGCCTACGCCAGTAGAGTCTTCAAAGGAGCTGAAAAACACTACTCCACATCAGAAAAAGAAATACTTGCTATAGTGTACCCTCTTAAGCAATTCAGATATTACGTTTATGGTACTCATTTTTGAGATGCATACTGACCACCAAGCATTATCATTTCTATTGAAATGCAAAGTAACAAATGCCCGATTATTAAGATGGATTTTACCCATTAGCGAATACTCATTCACCATTAAATACTGTAAAGGTAAAGACAATATTATAGCTGATAAACTAAGCCGATACATCAAAGAAGAATGTGAAGAAGTTTATGAGAGCGGAAAGAAAGAAATATGATTGTTATCAATTAAATTCAAAGAGAATGATGAAGTAAAATAAATGCTGAAAAATTTAGCACAACAACAAAATTTGGACGTGACAATAAGAGAGATGAAAAACCAAGAGAAGCTACCAAATCATTATAAGGTACTTAATGGAATTATTTTCAGGTTAGTAAGACAAGACTGGAAGATAGTGCTAACGATTGACATGTTACAAAAATTAATTCGACCAGCTCATGAGAGTTTAGCACATGCTGCCTCTCTAAAATGTTATCTGAGTCTACGAGAGAATTTTACGATTAATAATATGTATCGGAAAATAAAGAAGGAGGTAAAGAAGTGTTATGGCGAAAGGACCGAATCAAACGGCGAAAGGACGGAATTTACACGCATACGTAGAAATACAGAGCATCCAGAAGGAGCACAAGGGACAGCTAATTGCAGTGGATTTTCTGGGACCACTACTACGATCAAGTCGAGGTGTGAAGCACATATTGGTATGTATCGATGTGTTTTCCAAGGCAGTCTGACTGTACCCAATTATGCGACCCACAACCAAAGTTGTTCTAAAGATACTACTGCAGAAATATATTCCGTCATATGGAAAAATGAAGAAGGTACTCAGTGATCAAGGTGTACAATTCCAAAGTGAAAAATGGGAGAGGACGTTAAGGGAAAATGGAATACAACCTGTACTCACATCCATAAGACATCCTCAAGGAAACCCTGCTGAGAGAGTTAACAAAGAATTAGGTAAATATTGACGAATATACTGCCATGATCAACACACTAAATGGGCAAAATATTTACCATTTCTTGAAAAAGCCATCAACGAAAATTATAGTGAAGCAACAGGATGTACTTCAATGGAATTGGAAGAAGATAAGAAGCCAAACAGATTTTGGACCAAGTATATAAACAAACCTAATAACCAGAATATACCTGTACCAATAAGTGTGAAAATAGAATACGCAAAGCAACGGATAATAGAAAGAAGTAACAAGAGAGTAGAGAGATTTAATCTAACTCACAAGCTACAACAATTCAACGTGGGAGAAAGTGTACTACTCAAAGCTAATCCAGTGAGAAAACGAAGTGATAATACGGCGAAGAAATTCTTCAGACTTTATAATGGACCGTATACGTTAAGACAGCGAGTAGGACAACACACTTTAATCGTATATGATGAGATACAGAAGAAAGAAATTGGTAAATTCCACGCAACGTCATTTAGGAAGTTCTACACATAAAAACAACGAGGTCAATGAAACCAGTCAGATCAGCTGTTTGTTAAAGCCACCCTACTACAAGGTCACGAGCAGTGAGCGTGTGAAGAGGGGAGGTAAGACATTTGTATACACTCCAATTAAGGGTGAAATGACGAATATTATTCTTTAGTATTTGTTAAATTTTTTGCAATTGTAATAATAATAATAATAATAATAAAAAATTTTTAATAAATAAATAAATAAATTTTTTTTTATTACCAAGCAGAGGGATAATGCGACAGTACAAATAAGTGATGTACTGAGCATTGAATATAAAAATTTAAATATACCTAATAAACTGTAAATTATTATAATGTATTAGAAATAAGCATGTCAGGGATTGCAAGCTTGGCTCAGACAAAAATATGAACAGGTGTTTCGACCTGAATCGACGTGCACACACACACACACACACAAATGTAACTGACAGTGTGTACACCATTTTGCTAGTGTGTGTGAACGCAGGTCTATGCAGGCGAGTTTACCACCCCAAGATGAATAATTGCATAATTACTGCTTTTCCGTAATTATTCATAAACTATAATTAAGGAGTAAAATCAAAAACACAATAAAATGTAATAAAATTTAATAAATACTGTGTACAAAAACCACGTGAAAGTGACACACCGTACGAGTGTAGTAGTGAAATAACTGTGTAGAGAGCGAAAGTGTTAAGTTGCAATGTCCAAAATTACAGTGAACATGTGTAGTGAAAATAGTTGCAAGATGAGTATAAGAGTATACTTATAGGACTTTGCAATTCGCTGAAATATAAGAAATAGCGAAATTGACAAGGAGTGGGGGAACTGAACCCAGAGACAATTTCTGACATGTCGATTTCGTACAACTGCAGGTGTTAACCAAGACATGGGTATAAATAGGACACACACGCTACAGTTGTTCTCTTTTTTCAATCAACCACAGTGCAGCGGGAGCTTCTGCCCGTCCGCACAGAATATTTAATTTTTTGTAAATAGTTTCATCTTTCCAGTTACATACAGTTATGTAACTGGATTGTGAAACAAACAATTTTTAAGTAGTAACAAAATTACGTAAGAAGATCCACATAAGAAGATCAACTGACGTCCGAAACAGCACGAGGAGAAGTTCCAGAGAGCGATACAACGCTGGATAGAGAGAGAGAGTCGACTCTGAACAAGAGAGGAGCGACGCTGGACAAGAGGAGAAGAGGGAGACGACGCTGGAAAACAGAGAGACGACGCTGGACTCTAGAGGAGCGACGCTGGACAAGAGGAAGCTAGCTGGAGTTCGAGACGAGGACGATTACAGATGGATCCAATGATTGAGTATGATTGACGACAATAAAGTGATAAACAACTTATTTATCTCTTAATCGAACAATTAACTCAAAGACAATTAAAGACATTCTTGTTCTACTTAAAAGTAAGAGCCAATGTTTATTGTAAATATAGAATTAAAATTCTACTTAAAAGTAAGAGCCAATGTTTATTGTAAATATAGAATTAAAATCATAGGCTTTATTGAAGTAAGATTAACGTAAACAAGAGCTCAAATTAGTATTGAAATGAAAAGAATGCAAAGAATTTAAGTAAAAATGAGCGTTTCATATAAATTAGTACTGAGAAAAGAAAGATAAATTCAGTAACTATTAATATTTTTGTGTTACATTACAATATATGGAACGGTCGTGGCGTAGTGTCTAGCGTGTGGCGCTGCTACGCTCTCGGCGCGGGTTCAATTCCCGCCGGGGGCCATCTGATTTAGATACGACCGTTCCCCCTCGCAAGGCAATGGCAAACCAGCGAGAGGTATCCTGTTTAGTATAAACCTTCCCCAACTATGCCGTTCGGATCCGGCGTTAAACTGTAGGTCCCATATACATGTGAGAGAATCAGTACCACACGCACCACGGGTATATGCGGGGAGGGTACAAACCAGTCGAAGACTGAAGGACTACGAATTACAATATATAAAAAGATATTTAAACATTGATATTTTTAAACACACTAATTGACTGAGTAGTCTGGAAATGAGATTTTTTAATAAAATAATTAGTAGAATAGAATATTTAGTCAGTAAGGATGTATATAGCATAAGCCTTACGGGATAGTAACAAAATAATAACGAATGTTTTAAGTCGAAGTAAGTGCCATGTGCACAATTTTATTAGTATCAAATAAATTTGAAATAACGTTACAAGTTACATAGAGTTCTTATTACAGATACACCTGAAACCCAAATTAAATTGTATTTATGCAAGTTGTATTGTTGTAAAATTGTCGCTCCAAGATCGTGGGGCTCCGCAAACACAAATAAATTTATATTTGCAGTTGTAGTGTTGCATAAAATTGTCGCCCTGGACTTGGGACACGACATGCCTAAATTTATGTACAAAGATTCGTTACAATATATTACGTCTCTGCACAGGACTGCAAACGTATATTTATTTTTAAATGTAAACGTAGAGATCTTCTTGTACTATCGGTACTGCACATCACACGACAGCATACTCTTTTACTGTAGAATTTTTTGTACAAAATAATGTGTTTGTAGCATCTGCTAGTAATTAGCTTTGTCGTTTGAAAATTTATGTTTGTAACGTCTATGTTCTGGACTGTTAACTGTACAGGGTTACTGTGTATTATATTTTTTCTTGTAAGATGTACGTTATTGGTTTATATATGTTATATATAACATATATGGTTATATATGTCCGCACAGGACTGCGAACTTGTATACGTTTTTTAACAGTAAACTTAGAGAAGTTCTAGACTGGAACAAGACGGGTTACTGTAGACAATACCGATTTGTTTATGTTAATTTATACTACTAATGTGTTTGTAGCGCCTGCTGGTTACTAACCACTTTGTTTGATACTTTATATACGTAACGTCTGTGTTCTGTACTGTTAACTATACTGGGTTACTGTGTATTATATTTTTTCTTGTAAGATGTATGTTATTGTTTTATATATCTTATGCCTCTGCACAGGACTGCAAACTTATATTTATTTTTTTAATTTAAACGTAGAGATGTTCCTAACTGTGAACAATACCGCCTTGTTTTTTGTAAAGTGAACTAACTTACATTTAACGGTCACTACTGCTCATGTTTGTTTTCAAAGCTGGTCTTATCTTGTTGTAAAAGTCCTGTTTTGTTGTAACGCTGTTTACTGCGTGTAATAAACTAACGTTACATCGAGCCAATGTCTTGTCTTTTCTAAATCAACCCAGTGTCTCACTTTATCCATTGTGTAAAACCTTACTGTTGGTGGAGAATGCTTTTTGGAGTTGACTTTACTGTTGGCGGAAAATGCTATTACGAGTTCACACACACACACACACACACACACACACACACACACACACACACACACACACACACACTAACAGTTGTTGTGCAGTAGCCGAAACACACAGTACATACATATAAGTAATCAGTGACATATATTGTACAGCAGTAACTGAAACAGACTATACATACATATATTTAAACAGTGACAATTTATGTACAGCAGTAACTGAATCGGACTATACATACATATAATTAAACAGTGATATTTCTTGTGCAATAACCACAAAACAAACATAAATCGTTTCCTGTTATGTAAATTACAACAGACTCAGAAGGTACATATTTTCACAGCCGATCTGTCTGTGTGACCCGTTTAGAAAATAAACTAAATCTTTATTCATTTAGTTTTTTATGTGATGAAGGGGGTTAGGTAGTACGCTTAGACAGGACATTCTATTGACAATATAGGTTAACAGCGCATGGCATGTTTGTCAGCAGGGCCTTTGTTACAACCTTACCTAGACGATAAAGGGGTGGAGAAGAGTTTGTGTGTGTGTGTGTCTCTCTCTCTCTCTCTCTCTCTCTCTCTCTCTCTCTCTCTCTCTCTCTCTCTCTCTCTCACTCTCTCTCTCTCTCTCTCTCTCTCTGTGTAACGTATACTACACCGATGGTTCCGGGGTGGTAGAGGGAGGGGATGGGTGGAGGTAAAACAAGTAGTTCAAAGCAAAGGAAGACGGTGGTACCGTTGAGAACTAACATTATATAATCCAGATGTCAGCGTGCGAGAACAGTAATGAGCAATACACCTCTGTCCCAAAACACACACACATACACACACACACACACACACACACACAATACACCGTCTCCCTCGCCCTCATCTCAAACATAATAATTTGTTTGAAGGGGGAGGGGGTAATTTTTTTATAAATTAAAAAGGTTGTTGGTGATGGAGTAAGTAAATTTTTATAAGTTTTATGAGAGACTTCGGATTGCCTACTAACATTCACATTTTGATACCTTTTAATTACTGTATTTAAGTTGTTATCTATTTGTTATAGGGTTTCACAAGTGACATTTGTACCTGAGACCAATGTAGAAAGAGATGGGAATTCTCTATTACGAGTTGTTCCTTTTAGTTTCCACATCCTCCAGTCCAAGCAAAATGAAAATTTTAACACTTTAGCTAATTTGCCTTTAAACTGATCCAAATTTTTTCTTAAACAATTACCAGTAGTGGTGTAAATAGGTGCTATTCCTGAGGGGAGAGATGAGAGTAGTTTGAAAGTATGAAAGAATTAGAAGAAGAAGGAGGGGAAGACGACGACGAAGAAGAACTCGTTATTAATATATGGGTAGCGATCTTTAACCAATTCTGTGCCGGAGACAGCAAAGCAACAGAATACAATCACAGTAACGATAATCTGTTAAAGTAATCTATTATGGAAATATTGTATTTATACGTAACAAAGTAATATAGTGTATATATTGGAACGTTGAAAAAGACATCTATTACATATCATAGTGTTTGACATCTGTAAGTCTTCATTATTGATTTAATATTTGTTATCTTATCTAAGTAGAAGAAGCAAACTTCTGTCTCCAGAGTAAAGCATGCCGATCACTGCCCCGAAATAACGAGGCAATAACACGTAACAGTTAGTAAAATCGTGTTAATATTTAGTTCGATTTTTGACAGAAGCGTTAATATTACATTACACTTATTGTTATTTTGCACCAACTACAATTAAATTCAATATATTTCCAATTATCCATTTTGAACACACTTTACTTTGCAAGACATTAAATATTGTTTCAACATCTGTTTATGTTATTTCCAATCCTCACACACACACACACACACACACACACACACACACACACACACACACACACTTCAGAGATGTATATCTAAAGTCACGCTCTCAGTTTACGTGTGTGTAATTAAATATAATGAAAGAGAGGGAGAGAGAGAGAGAGAGAGAGAGAGAGAGAGAGAGAGAGAGAGAGAGAGAGAGAGAGAGAGAGATACACAGTAGACTATGAAATTACAGCACGTGCGGTGACACGGCTCTGGTTTGTGTATTATCTCACACTCGTCCCCCGCCCAACCTTTCGTCATAGAACTGCATAAGGGTTAGCAACCGAATGTGCGCAGTTTATTTTTTTTTAACGATATGTAAGGAGCAAATAGTTGATAACATCAGGCAGTGCATTACAAGCGATGCAATTGTACCTCTGAACTGAATTTTTAATTGTCTAACGTGTTATTTAATTTTCTAAGAGTTAGAACTTTTCTGAGCACGTCTTAAAAATCTGTTATCGAAGAATCCAAATAAATGTGCTAATACATGTTTTGTGACATCATACGCTGATATTATCATGTAACACTGTTATACACCGATGTAGATGGTAGAGTTTTATTGTGTTAATGAATCGCTTACAAAATTTCGGTCATGTTTTGTATTTCTTTTTCGTTATTACATTTTTCTTAATTTTTTTAATTTTTTGTACTATCTACGATTATTTTTTCTTAATTATACTATTTACAACGATTAAACATTGCATTTCTGAATATGACCTATTAAACATTTTATTTCTGTATATGACCTAACACACACACACACACACACACACACACACACACACACACACACACACACACACACACACACACACAGCCTAGTACTTGAAGGTCGTCCGCGCTCGGCTGTTAGTACGATGTGATAAATTGATGCACAGTCTTAGAATTCTCTTCCATACAGCGACTGAAGGCTCTTTGTCTCTCTCACTCTCTCTCTCTCTCTCTCTCTCTCTCTCTCTCTCTCTCTCTCTCTCTCTCTCTCTCTCTCTCTCTCTCTCTCTCTCTCTCTCTCTCTCTCTCTCTCTCTCTCTAAACTACACATACACACACGCACACACACATTCACAAATATCACACTTGTGCGTGCCAACGCACATAAATTCATATAATTTGAATACTTTTCCACTGTTTCCAACGAGTGTAGGCAGCACAGCGATTCTAATCAATGAGACTGTACCTCGCTAAAAATATTTATGGCTACAAGTGGGTTTATCGATAAATTTAGATTTCGGAAATAATTACAGAATTCTGTCTCGAATTCTTTAGTCTTCGGAGTTGCCGAATAACGCCTAGAATAAAAAGCGTACTTTTTCATGTTAATAGAAGAACGAATAACAAAGGTTAAGACTATTTATTAAATATATGAAAAGTTGAACAATATTTTAATAAAAATTTACGATTGGATAACAAGCGTAGAACAAATTCTGAGTCCGATGGAATGATTATCCTAAAGTGTACACTGTGTCCGCGCTTAAGTACGACTTTTGCGCTACCAGTAATCCACAAACCAAAACACAGAAAACATAAGATAGTATGTGCAGAAGTAAACAGAAGCTAGGATCAAAACAGACAAACAATTGTAAACGGAAAGGAAACGTAAAAAAATCGGGAAATAAAGACTACAACGTGACACGTCAGTAGTTAAATTTTTAACACTACATTCGTTTAAGTGCATTCACTCAATGAATAATTATACTGTGTTATTGCGAACTGTTTTTACCAGTAAAATAACTGCAATTTTAAGATTTCTTATTTACGTGAACGCAAAAAATCGTGTGTGTTTGTCCTAATATAAGGGCATAGACGTGGTGGGGAAATACGGCATACCCAGGTAAATAGCAAAGGAAATAGTGGAATAAAATTCAGTGCCAATACTGAAAACACAATTATTCAAAACATTACAATCAGCCAGCTAAGAACACACAAAATAAAAAAAGACAGCAGACACAAAATAATATTCAGAATAATTTTGAGACGAAGATGAATTAGTGATCAAGAACAAATACTCTAAGGTTTTAAAAATTTTAGGAAAATTTTTCTAATAATGTATGTTTCAGTGTCTCGATAACTCGATAAAATTTGTACGTCTTAATTGTGGTGTCAACAGATTTTTATATTTTCTAATTAAGGTATAGTAAAATATTATTGAATATGTGTATAACATACGAATTAATATAGCAAATACATAAGTAAAGCATACATGAAACAATAATATAAACATACGCAGTACACGAAAGCATTTACGAATCACAAACACACACACACACACACACACACACACACACACACACACACACACACACACACACACACACACACACAACGACAACATTACGGCCTCCGCGTACAACGTTGGGAGAATCCGAGGCCATCGATGGGTGGTGGGAGGTAGTGGCGAGCTGTTGAAGTAGGTCAAGTGGAACCGTTGTAGCATATTGCGCAACAGTATTGTGCGATAGTTACGCTCGTTAGTAGAACAAGATTGTCTATCTTCATACACGAGGTTCGTTCGCTAAAACTTTCGGTCTTATCTCAACACTCGCAACCGACACGTCGCGGCGTCGTCCAGAGCCCGAGCTTGTTGACTGCAGCGTTCCTCGGTTTAATATAAGGTGGTATTGGTCGTGTTTTGTATTGATTTTTCGTTATTATTTTTTATTTTAGTATATATTATTTTTTTTGTAATATCTATGATTATTTTTCTTAATTAAACACACACAAACGCGCGCGCTCGCGCGCAAATTCTTTGGTCGACAATGCACTTCTTACAGCGTACACTAATGTCCAGTCTTTGTTGCACACGTTAGCGTGCACGAATCTCGGGCTCGAATTCGGTTATATCGTGTCGCATTCGTTGGAGACCGGGGCGGAAATCGCTATACGTTTCCGGACGTTTTTTTCTCTAACGATTTTCCGTACACCGCGTTCATCGTCGTTTTAAAGAAGTTCTTTGCGCAATCGTTCGCCGCGTCTCCGCGTTTCTCCGTGTTAAAGTCAACGAACGGCTTCGTCCACGCGCTCCGTTTGAGACGTAGGCAGTAAGTCTATTAAATATGAATAATGCAGACTTCTTTTAGGTTAGAAACCGCTTGTTAGCGACCACGTTTCCCAGCTGCTAACGGCGATATCGGTCATGTTCGTTCACCGCGACTCCGCGTTTCTCCGTGTTAAAACCAACGAACGCCTTCGTCCACGCGCTCTGACGAAACGCTAGCACTCGATCGATAAAGCACACTTTTTTAGCTTAGAAAGCACTAGTTTTCACTACATTTTCCGGCTGCTAACCGACACGTAGTCAGTAAGTCTATTAGAAAGCACTTAGTTTTCACCAAAGTGTCCGACTGCTAACCGACAATAAGGCAGTAAGTCTATTAAATATGAATAACGCACACTTTTTCAAGTTAGAAACCACTTGTTTTCAACAACGTTTCCCAGCTGCTAACGGCGATATCGATCAAGTTTTGTATTTTATTTTTCGTTATTACATTTTTTTGTTATTTTTTGTACTATCTACTATTATTTTTTCTTAATTATATTATTTACATCGATTAAACATTGTATTTCTGTATACTACCAATGAGCCCGAGCCCAATACGAACCGACCGAGACCGAAACGAACGAGAACCGGACGGAAACGAACGAACTACAATGAAACTAACAAGAACTAGACCGAAACGTATATTTTACATCTTTTATAGTTGTCTGAGGTTGGTAATACGTTTTTACTATCTTTTAACAGGGTAAATTTTGTATTCGTCAATGCACTTCTTACAGTGTATACGACCTATGAGCCCTAGCCCGAGCCTGAGCCCCGAACCGACCGACCGACCGAGAAACCGGAAACGAACGAGAACAGCGCGCGACCGAAAAGAACGAACCAGACAGAAGCGAAAAAGAACCGCGAACGAGCGCGAAATATACGATCGTTTATCATAATTATACCGTCATGATCGACCGTTCGTGACGTCATCACCCTCCGCCCCACCACCGTCCATCGATTTAGCGCTCCCGTTACGTCACGGCTTACCGAGACAGTGGTCAGACGTGGGGGATGGTGGTCATTCGTGACGTCATGTCGAGGTAGGCCAACAGAGCATACGTTCGTGACGTCACTTGTGACGTCATGATCAGCTGTTCGTAACGTCATCACCCCTCCACCCACCCCCCTGTCAAATGGTTTACCTCCACCACCACCCTTGTCTATCGACTTAGCCCTCCACACCCCTCGTCACTTGATTTATGAACCACCACCCCCCCCCGTCCAACATTCATGTTGCGGTAGGTCAAGAGATAATCTGTTCGTGACGTCATCACCCACCACCCACCTCCCGCCAATGATTCTACCCTTCACCCCCTGTCCACTGACCCAGTACCTAGCCCAAGTTCAAAAGTGCATCTTTAGTAGGTCAAGAGTGCATCTGTTCGTGACGTCATCACCTCCCTCCGCCCCCGTCCTGTGACGTCATCACCCTCCACCCCTCCCACCAATTGTGGTTTATATTAGTTGACATGCAAGTGAGCCCGGATTCTCCCCAACCTACTGCTCACGGTCCGTCTCACTGATTCATACCAATCTGTTGCTTTGCTGTGGAGAACGATGTCCCCTCTTCTCAAAATGCTGGCCGATAATGAGAACTGCTATTCTTCTAGTCGTGGGGGCATTTAAGCGACCTCGGTGCTTTCTAGAAGGTTTCCTATTGCCGTTAATCACTACCTTCTGGCCCTTGGGAATAGAATCAACAGCAGCCTTAAAGTCCAGAATATACTTGTTGTGTTCATATAGCAACTTCTGCAGTTGTCTAACCAGTTCTGGATTAACGCCAGGGTAGATGCCACAACGGATGCCCCTTTCATTGCCATCATTACATCACTAATGAATTATATCTGGAGAAAGGAAGGCTACTGCTGAGGCTTCCTATCATGTGGTAGACCTGCCCTGCACTTTGAATATTTGCATAAAGTTGCTCTCCTTTACCCCTCTGGCTCCAAAGACGTCATTTAGAAGCATCCATTGTACTTCCGGGCAGCAGAAAGAAGTGCTCTGCAATTGGATGCTGGTGGTGAGGACGCTGTGTAGGGGTTCAGGGTAGGGCTCAATGGCAGGGAGCTGGACTTTACCGCCACTGCAGCACATTCCGGGAGTCACATCCTTCCACATCTCCAGGGCACGGCACCAAGTACACGGTGACTGAGGTCTGAGGTCAACAACCTTGTGCCTGGAATAATTAGTCTGAGGTTAACATTTAAAACCAGACAAAGACTTATTAGTCCAAACTAATAATCTGATCTGTGATCTCTTTTGATCTCTTTTCATTGTAATTAGCTGTAGCTGCCTGATTAACGTGGTGGTTGTTAGATGCATACTTTTTTGCAGCTTCTCTATTTACATCAGGATTAGTCTTTCTGTATTTTTAAGAGCTTTCCTATTTATCTCGAGATTTGTTTTTCTATATTTGTCGACAGCTTTCATAATGACCTTGAGATGGGTATTTTGGTATTTTTTTACAGCTTCTGTATCGACTTCAGAATGACTTTATACATTTTTGCAGCTAATCTCTTTACGTCGGGGTTGTTTTTGCATATTTGAAGCAGCTTTCCTTACTTGGTTTTCCTAATCGCATCTGTAAATCTTTTCCTGCGTTTTCCGTCTTTTCCCTTTAACTGGTCTTGTAGTTGAAGGAACAGATTCGTCTGAACTAAGGAGGTCAGTGTACGGAGTGAGTTGGGACTGGGACACGATCCAGGACAAATTCGGTTTACATTCCGTTGGCTCACTGGTGGTTTCTGGACATTATCAGCGTTAGTTAATTGAACATTGTCAGGATTTGTTGGTTCGGCTAATGGAATTAGAACATCACCTGAAACTCATAAGGAAATATCTCTCCCGACACATTGAGCTCGCAAGTATTTCCATAGGTGTAAGGCCTAGGTATTTCGGTGAGGTACTGACGTTTAGTACTGTAAGGAGCCCCAAACCAATTCTGAGTGGAGGGCTTGAACCTCTGTCAGTTGTTGGACACGAGACGCACAATGTCATCCCGAATTTGAGGAGCCATTGAGACGTCGCCGTGCCCCATGTAGGACAGGAAAGAAAATATACACGCGCCGTTACCACAGATCTTTACTATTCGGTGAGGGACCTGAATTTCGTTAACTACAATAATTTCCTCATCCATAATAGTAGGCTTTGTTCTTTTCAAATCGATAAAATTAAATATGAACTAACATATGGTTACTTAAACCAAGGAACTTTTCTTTTAGATTTACATTAAAACAAAATGAAATAAAACTTCATTATAAGTAAAATTGACTTAAACTAAAGTAGAGTAAAAACGAAAAACTATAAGGGATCTCCTTAAAATCCTAGTAAAAAGTATCACAAATGCGTGACGTTCGATCTAAATGGGGTACAGTTGCAAAACCTAACTACACATTAGGTAGAACAAGGATTTCTAAAAATGTTTAAAAATTGAATAAGTTTAATAGATGAAATTTCGAAAGAAATTAAATGCTAGTAAACTAAAGTAGGTACTCTGGCCAGGTTAAATAGGGGTAAACAGGGGTAAAAAGCAAGGGCTTGGTGGAAAAAAATGAGAAGCTGTAAAACTACTGAACTGAAATAAGACTTCTTCTTGAAATTAAAATAAATTTCTTCCTGATTGAATTCAACTAAAGTTTAAACTAACAACTGTATTAAAAATCACAATAATAAGAGACAATAATGCACAGTTATACTTAGCTTGTGAATTTATTGAGAATTGTGCGAATATTTATTGTGAATTTATTTAATTAACACAAACACTGATTAGAAATACGTTGGCAATATGTGTGAGCTGGCATGAGCAGGACTGACTGACCACGCGATGCCCCTCCGCTCACCTGTTGCAGGAGTGGCGGTTAACTAAGCATTAGACTTCCAGGAATTACACAATTGAAAAAGCGGCATTATTAGTGTTGAGATTTCCGCGTTTTTTCGCCGATAGGTGTTAAAGCTTTCAAAACTTTCGTAGCAAGCACCCAGAAGCAAAGAGGAATATATGTGCCGAACTTATAACTCAAAATAAACCCTCAACGCCACATAGCAAGGAATAGGGGGACAGGGTTAACTGTTTCGCAGTTTTTTCGCGCCTCCTCGTGGTTTTACGTTAGATGAAATACTGTTTTAGTAAATCCCTAAAAGCCTAATGAAAATAAAAAAATAGAATATAGACTTCCAGGAAGCGTACAGTTGACAAAAAGCTGCATTACCGTGTCACGGTTTCTTGCGTTTTTCACAGTTAGGCGTTACAGTTTTCAAAACCCTTTCTTAGTAAGTACCTAGAAGCTAAAAGGAACATAAGTGCCAATTTTCAAGTTTGTAGGCTTTATAGTTCTGGAGATTTCGTGATGAGTGTGTGAGTGGTATATGGTTTATATATATATATATATATATATATATATATATATATTCATGCCCGTTTAATTATGTACATGTATTCTTCACTTAAGGAAATGTTCAAGTACACTAATAAAAACAAGGCCTGAATGAAAAACTCGTTTGTTCCTCAGACGGTATCATAGATACCGAAAAATTTATTAAAGATAATTGGAAAACCTTATGGAAGATATAACAAATATTCGTGAAGCCCAATTGAAGCTGACCCAGAATAATTTACTCTATTTCAGAAGGAAGTACAATATTCGGTTTCGGTTTATATTGTTTTGGTTATAGTATTTCACTGTAACTGGATCGTTAAAATGTAGTAATGTTGGATCAAATATCTGGCTTAGCATATCGGAGCAATCTCACCAATCTGGTAGTTTTCCTTATGAACATATTGCTTGATTCTTCGCTTCTGGCCTTCAAGTTTTTGGTAATTTCGAATAAAATATTAGTCTTCTAGTAATTTCAATAGTCTTTCTATGTCATCTCGCCTTCTATCTGCAATTAATTTGTATAAAAGTCCAGCAGTCCAATTAAAATGTTCTGCCTGGTTTCAATTTTTTTCCAACAATCCCTTTCTTTTTACCAAAATACTAATTCGTTCAGTTAAGGCTTTGGCTATGATAGGTTTATGGGTCACAGGTTCGGTTTCATCTTTTATAATTAATATGATTCCGTTGTATCTTATTTTTTCTTTGTCACTACATTATATTGTAAGTTTGTAACGTAAGATTTCTCTATTTTTTAATTATTTACACTTGGTTTGATCTCACTATATGGGCTACATAACTGTTTCATATAGATTATATGTTTTATTCAATGCATTCAATGCTCATATTATAATTAAGTTTAATTACTTTTATTAAACATGATTTTTTCCTTTTTAAAATTTATCACTGTTATTCTCACTTTCTAGCACTATCACACAACTTGACTTATATAATTATAGTTTAATATTATTATATTTGTATAATTTATATCATTCACCGTTTGTAGTTCAAAGATACAAAATAAATGTCTGAGGTACGCAGACCTCCTCATAGTTTTAATCTAATGCTTATGAACTGTCAAATGTCTTTTTAGTTATTTTCTACGTTTAACATTTGAACATTATAATTCTATTAATTAATCATTATTTACATGTTTGTTTGTCACTTGATCTTCACTTCCGGGTATTATAGTCATCGTCAGTCATTATTTGTTACTGTCATTAAATTATTTACTTCATGAGTTTTTATTCCTTAATTCCCTATTATTTATTTATTATAATATTTTCCTTTTTGTTTTAATTACTTTTTATTTCTAGACCTTATTATTTATCTTTAATTAATATGTTGTGTCTTCATTTCTTTATCTATTATGTTCATTTTATTCTTCTTTGTACTTTATTACTAAAAAGATTGCGTTTATGCATATTTCACAGTGAATTTTGATGGTATACTTGTCTTTATTCTGAGGCGTAAACTTGTTATGTTACAATATGGATCCCGTGAAAAACCGTATGAAACAGGCCCGTTCCGAAGACTAAACACGGTGATTGGAGTTCCTTGGAGGTATATTACACAGATTTGCAAAATGATTTGCTTTTACTAAACCACTACATAAGATAATGGAAAGTAAACGAACATTCCATTGGCCAAGAGAGTGTGATCAAGCCTATTTTTCTTTAAAAATTTCATTTTGCTTGGAGCCAATTCTTGCCTTCACTTTCTTATCAAGGGAAGCACATCGTAAACACTGACACAAACAATACTAGTCTAGGAGCAGTTTTGTCTCAGCTGGCAAACGGTGAAAAAAGTGTAATAACGTATTACAGCTAGGGGTTTTCCAGAGCTCAGAGAAATTATTGCGTTAGATGGCGAGAGCTGCTGGCTATCATCCGAGTTTTGGAGCACTTCCATTGAAACAGCTTCCATCTTCCCTTCGTCTCCCTTCAGCTCTCTTCATTTGTATAAAAAGGAATATTTACTATGTGAATTGTAAAAATAACAGAGCAAGAATTGTGATAATACAAATTTTCTATTTTTTACATGTATTAACTAAACATTTGTGTGACATTTTGTTGTTAAAATAACAAAGTAAGCGTTTTGTTTCTTTTTTAAATAAAATGTGTTAAATTAGGACAGTCTCAAATGTCACACAGCTACCTGATTTTACTCACCCAAGTGGAAAACCGAGTGTTTGCTCGTTTTTAAATTACATACTTGAACTAGAAAACTAACAACTTTTGACATAAAAATATATAGTTCTTACAGAGTACACCTTAAACTAACGCAACAATAGTATTTAAAATATTTTTGGTTTGTTAATGTGTAAATAAACATTTTTTAAACCCGATTTCGTCCCACTTTTCCCTACACGAAACAGATAGACAGATATTGTAACAAATTAAATAAATTTGTTAATTTGTTTGTTTTGTAAAAAAAAAATATTTATTTTATTTTTTTTAATTAATTTAATATTAATTATTCTAAAATGTTTCGTGGTGTTCCGAACTTCTTATTATCTGTTTTAATTAATTTATATCCTTTTCAGTATTTGGAATTCTTTTACCAGTTAATAGGATTGTCTCCAGAAACAATCGATTGGTGAATTTTCCCTGTTTGTAGGTTATCTTCCTTCAAAGTTGTGAAATTCTGGTAGTTAAGTCTCTATTAAAATGCTATATTATGCTAGTTATAATTTAGGAATAAATAGTATTCAATTCTGTAGTAATTAAGGAATTTTATTCACAAATAATAAATTTATCGATTTTCTATCGATTGATTAATCGACTCTCTCAGGGTATATCAATAGTTTGTACAATTAGTTATTATCGGGTTCTTTAAACAGTTATTATATATATAGTCAGAGAAAAAGGGCAAAGTATTGAAAGTATAACATTACAATATATCAGCTTATTAATTAAAATACATTTATAACATTTATATTTAAAATATATTTATACAATGTATAATAGTAAGTAATGAAATGTTTCGAACCGTGCAGATTTACAGGCAGTGTCGCTTGGAATTGTGGGAAGCCAAAATTGCCGCTCCGTGTTCAGATGTATGACGAATGCACCTCGCAGATTCTGCTTCCAAAAAAGGCTGCTTTTCCTATGATTTCTCGTTCCTGCAGCTGCGATTACTCCTTCTGGTGTTAGTGGAATGGTTCTGGTTAAGTGTTTATGGTTCACTTCGATAAAATGTGTTGTGTTAAGTTATATTTCATTTTAGTCTATTAGGTCGATAATTGCACTGTTCGTTTCGTTCTGTGGAATTAATGTTTTAATCGTTTAAATTGTGTATTCACCGGTTTTCTGTTCTGTTTTAAGTTAATTTAATGTTTGTAGGTGTTCGTTTCACTGAAGTTAAGGTTTAAATGTAATTTTACAAAACTCGCGTTTTTCACAGTAGACTAGGCTTGTCGAAAGAACGCCATTTATGTCTTAGCTATTAGGTTAATATCTTAGCAAGAGCTCGTTTTAAGTGTACTTCACAACGTCTAATAATGAACTAACTCATTTCCTTCGTCTTCTACTAAAGTCTTAGCCAATTTAATATTAGCAATCCATTGTTTCAAAACTTTCTAGCTTCCGCTACATTTAAAATTTTTACATTATACTACTGAATATATTTTTACTATTATTTAAATTTATTAAATACTAAATACATAATCTTCTTCTTCAGTTCATTCTGCCAATTAAGATAGCTTTACTAAGTTTTTGATCTAAAATGCTATATTTATTTCATTTTGAAAATTGTAAGTTTTAATTTTTACTTCATGTCCTTTCCAAAATGTTTGCCATTTTATATGTTATATTTTAGATTGTATTAAATCTCAGATTGACATAAAAGTTTTACCTTCCCTTAATTTCTTGTAATTTGATTAATTGGTTATCTTTTTAAATATTATACATTAATATGTGTCTCCCCTCTTTGAATTTTCAGTTTTTACCTTTGCATTTTTAACAATAATTCTTACTATCTTTTTACAAAATCTGTTTTAATTATAGTTCCAGTTGTATGACTCTATGACTGATTTACCTTATATACATTCCATCATTTTAACTGTTTTTCTGTACTTAATTCCTCAGTTATATTGCTGTTTAGATTTACCATGTGGCCTAGATTTTTAACTGTTTTTACATACAAAGTTTTTAAATAATACATCTTGTTTATACCCTTTCTGACTTTCTATTCTAATATAATATTGATTAACATTTCCTTATTTTAACAAAAGAACATTTAGTATATATTTTATACTATTAATTCATAACACATAATTGAAATTAACAATGGTATTTAATCTCAGACATTTTAATCTGGATTAACTATTCTTAAAACATAATAAACATTTTCATAATAAAAGAATGGTATTTGACTCTGACATTTCAGTAATGAGTCATCTGAACTTATTCTAAACAAAACATATCTGTCCTTCCATCGTTTACACAATTTCTTATACTAGTTTCATTTTCAGTTTTAGCTGTTTTCTGTTTGATTTTTGGGGTAATGTTTCTTGGTCACTTCACTTTTTATATGACCTGCTCTTGTTTTATTTACTGTCATTCTAATGAATGTTGTATATAAAGAGTGGCAGTTATTATTTAGAAACACTGGTATTATTTGTCATTATAATACTCTACTGAATATTATTCATGGACACAATATAAACACTTTAAAGTTGTATACTTTTCACAATTTACTCAGTTTATGAACTCCAATATTGACACATTAGGTTTATATAATATAACATAAAAACTTGCACTGATCCCCTTTATAGTCTTTGATTTTATATCTAATTAGTTATATAGTCTTTTTAAAATCAAGAAATCTATTTATAGAGGATAATGAAGTTTTGTTTTTTGCATTACATAATTAATTCACATTGGTTCACTTTCAATTCTACTTTATACACTTTTGGTTTATATCTATTTTTCATGGTTTTCTAAATCTGGGATTTTGTTATACTTTCATTTCTTATTATTTTTATTACTTTCTTTTGGGGTTTTGTTTTGAGTTTCTTATAAGAGCACTCCTTGTGGATGTTATAATTCTTCTTGTGGATGTTGTCTTGTTCTGGTTTCTTCATTAATTATTCCTATTCTCCTCGTTCCTTATAAAAGTATCACATTTTATGGTGGATGTTGTCTTGTTCTGGTTTCTTCATTAATTATTCCTATTCTCCTCGTTCCTTATAAAAGTATCACCTTTTATTGTGGATGTTGTCTTGTTCTGGTTTCTTCATTAATTATTCCTATTCTCCTTGTTTCTTATAAAAGTATCCGTTTCATTGTGGATGTTGTATTGTTCTGGCTTTCTTCCTTATTTACTCTTATCCTACCTGGGTATTACTTTATTTTATTTTTAGTTTTGAAGTTTATTTTGATTACTCATCACTCATTGTAACATTGGTTTTAATGAAACTCTATCTTCAATCTATGATTGTGCTTTACGGTGGTTCTTAATTAATTTTTAATGCTGCTTTCTTGGATTTAAAATGTTTTTGTTTTATTTTATGATCTTTCTCTCCATTGAGAACTATGGGCATTGTCTGTCATGCTACAGATTGCTCTCCTCCAGAAGTGATTATTTCAGACTTGATTATGGATGAAATAATTGCTTATGATAATTTTTATTTATTATTCTTCGTCTTCCTCCCCATTTCTATATCGGCTTCTTCATACTTGAGCTTAATAAACTTTATAGTCTCTTATCTGACTTTGATTCTTCTTGGAAAGTTAGTGTTTTCTGAGATTTATTATTATTATTATATTTTTCCTTTTCTTAACTTTGTGTTTTACCCATGGGATATTAATTCCCTAACATTCCCTAACATGTGAGCTGGGGCAGTCCAGAGAGGCACTTTTGGCTACATATACTCTGCTAGCCATACTACACTTCTCATTGAGTTCAGAGGCAATTCATGTCTGCTCAAAAACATAATGTTGCTGGAATTATCTACAGACAGTCATCAAATAAAAATTACATATAGAATAGTCTAATCTTTGACTTATAAAAATATCTTTGGATACTTCACTTCGTTGTTTCTCAGATTATCTCACATTTTCTATCTCATTTATTCTTCTTAGTAATTATTATTCTCATTATATATTCTTCTAACTTTTAGCTCGGCTGATATATTCATTTTTATCATGGTTGGAAACTTTGTTAATATGTTTGTTACTAGTTATGGTGTAATTTTTTCCTATTTCATCTGAATTCTCGTTATATCTTCTTCTGGTTATTGATATTGATAGCATATTTTTATATTTTATATATTTTTTCTTTAGTTATTATTAATTATTTGAATGGTATTATTTTATGTCAGCTCATTTTTCCAATTGTTTTTTTTATAATTGACATCCAACTTGTCATTATGATCATATTATATAAACATATTTTTCTTTCTTTTCTCTGTCTCAGAAAGTTATTAATCCGCTTTTGTATTCATTAAAATTAATTCATTAATATTATATTTTTCATGTGGTCCTTATTTCTCTTTGCCTTTCATTAATGTTTTATTATTTTCTTGTTAAAACCGTTTTCTTCATATGTTTGGTATGAGTTGTTCTTCTTTGTTTTTTCAGAACTGAGTAATATCATAATCATCCTTCTTGATTATCTGTTTCCATAATCGTTTCATAAATAGTTAGTCATGGGTCGTTCTTATTATATTATTTTTTTTTTCTTTTTTAGATTTTGATAATTTTATTATAGTAACGAATCATTTTCTTTGGCTTTCTTTATTATTGCCTTCTCTTTTTCTTTTTCTAAATTATTTTCTTTTCAAATCACTGGTGTAAGTTGGTCTTACTTATATTTTTTTTAATTTTGTCAATTTTATTATAGTCACAAATTCTTTTTCTTAATTAATCACAAATTATATTCTTTTAAATCATTTGTAAGTGGATCTTATCATTTTTTAGAATTTTGACAATTTTTTATAGTCACAAATTCTTTTTCTTAATTAATCACAAATTATATATTTATAAATCATTTGTAAGTGGATCTTATCATTTTTTAGAATTTTGACAATTATTTATAGTCACAAATTCTTCTTCTTAATTCATAGTATTTTCTTTCAAATTACTGGTAAGTTGATCTTACTATTTTTTGAATTTTGACGGTTATACAAAATTCAAATTCTTCTTTTTTCAAATTATTTTCTTTTCAAATTACTGGTAAGTTGATCTTACTTATTTTTTAGACTTTTGACGATTTATACAAAATTCAAATACTTCTCTTTTTAATTAGTCACATTATTTTCTTCAAATCATTTATAAGTTGATCTTATTTATATTTTAGACTTTTGATGATTTTTTATAATAATAAATTCTTCTTTTTTTCAAATTGTTTCCTTATAAATTATTTGTATAAGTTGGTCTTACTATTTTTTAGATTTTGATAATTTTGTACAAAATTGAAATTCTTCTTCTTAATTAATTCCAACTTGTTTTCTTCTAAATTTATTTATAAGTGGATCTTATCATTTTTTAGAATTTTGATAATTATACAAAATTCAGTTTTCGTAATATTTTTTTATGGAGGCTTGGTTGTATACTCCTTTGATTTTTCCGGAAACTATTTCTTTCAGTTCATATGTGTTGTTGTTATTATTTTTGGCAACGAGATATGGTCCAGTATAGAGTAATAATAGTTTCTTTGTTATCCCTTCTAGGGTGCTGGGTAGTTCTCTGTTTTTTAGCAGTACTTTTTCTCCCTCTTTATACGTTATTACTCGTCCAATCGCCTTTTGATATTTGGTTTGCCGTTCCTCTTGGTCTTCGGCCACCTTGTTATAAAATTTCACCTTGTCAAACTTACGACCATCATTCATAGGAAACTCTATTATCTCTTCAATCTCTCGGGGGGTTGGTTTCTCGTACATGGCGAAGTAAGGGGTAATTCCTATAGCTGGATGGTGAGCGAAATTTAGGAATTTCTCCGTGGCTGCTAAGTACTCTTGCCACTTTTTCTCTTGTTGGTGACAGTACGTTCTCAAGATTCTCCCCACTTCTCTCAATACCCTCTCTGCCGTATTACTACTTGGGTGGTAGACTGACGTCTTGTATGTTTTAATCCCAAGTGATAATAATGTGTCCCGCCATCTTTTCCCTTTAAATAAAATGGGAAAACCATGATAATGGACCATGATAATGTGTACCATGGTCAGTAATGATTGAAGCTGGTTTTCCTATTTCTGGCACATATAACTCCGTTATTACTCCAAGAACTTTTATAGTGGTTGCCCGATTAACCGGATATAGCTTTACGTACTTTTTAAAATGGTCCATAATTATGGTGAGGTATTTGTATCTGTGTCGACCGCCACTACGGGGAAATGGTCCGCAGATGTCTAAAAACACTTTCTCCAGTTTCGCTTTAGATGTTATGGGTATCATTATGCCTTCCTTTTTCTCGTTATTAACCTTAACACACTGGCAAATATTCCAGGATATAAGGTAATTTCTCACCTTTCTGTTTATGTTTTTGATTTGGCAGTTTGCCTCTAAGGCCTGTATCACTTTCAGTGCTCCCATATGGCCATACCTTATATGGTAATCGATTATGATTTCTTTTTCAATGTGGTTCGGAATAATCACTTTCCATGTTTCTTTATTTAAGGATGTTTTAACAAATAATATACCTTTGTTAATATGGTAATATTTAGAAACGGTGTCATCGTCTGCTTCCAATCGAGTAATATTTTTTAGCTTAGGGTCAGATTGTTGGTGGATGCGGATGTTTACCAATAAAGCTTTTAATCAGATCTTGTTTTAATAAGGTTGTAGATTTTAACTAAGCTCTCCTTCTCTCTCTCAAAGGTCTGGTCTTCCAAATTAATGCGTGATAACACATCTGCTACAACATTGCTTTTCCCCGGGATGTACTCCCATTGTAGGTTGTACTCTTGCAGGGCGAGTACCCATCTAGCCAGTCGGCCGTGACTCAACTTGCACCTACGTAGAAATGAGATAGATTTATGATCAGTGCGGATGGTAACTGGATACCCTAAAATATATGTCCGGAATTTGCTACATGCGAATACTACACTGAGTAATTCTTTCTCGGTCACATTGTAGTTCTTCTCGCATTGATTCAGGGTACGACTAGCAAAGCTTATCACCAGATGGTGACCCTCCTCATCTTCCTGATATAAAGTTGTTCCTAAACTGATGTTGCTTGCATCACAATTCAAGAAGAAAGGTTTTTTAAAATTCGGGTGACGAAGTATAACGATCTCTAAGAAATTGCCTTTGATTAGTTGGAAAGTAAAGTTCTGTTCTTGACCCCAGATCCATTTATTCTTCGAAGACAATTGCGGTTGAAACTTGGTTGTCAGCTCGGAATATTGATGCTGAAACTTTCTGTAGTAGTTACAGAGTCCGAGAAAATATTGTATCTGTTTCCTGTTCTTCGGTTTAGGGAACTTCTGAATCGCCTCCACTTTTTCTGATGATGGGGGTATACTTTGATCATTTAGATTAAAACCTAAGAACTGTACTTCTCGAGCAATGAATTTGGATTTCTCCAATTTAAGAGTTATGTTATTTTTGCTAACTTCTCGAGTACATGTTCTACTCTGTAACAGTGTTCCTCCCAGGTTTCTGAGGTAATCAGCAGATCGTCTACATATACTGTGGTAAATTGGAATGCTTCCTGTCCAAGTTTCTGGTCCATACAGGCCACAAAGATGGCTACAGAATTCACAAGTCCGAAGGGTAATCTCTTGAACTGGTAATTGCGCCCTTCGAATATGAACGCCACATACTGACGACTCTGTGGGTGCAACTCCACTTGCCAGTAACCACACACAGTGTCCCATGTACTAATTAACTTGGTACCGTGAAATCGTTTCAAGATCTCCTCTATCTCACCGGGTGATGTTCGGTCATTAACGATTGTTTTATTTATTTTGCACGCATCCAAACAAAGCCGGACTTGTCCGTTTTTCTTGGGAACAGCTATGATTGGACTAGTGAATGGAGATCGACTAATCTCAATTATGTCACTGCTGATCATCTTATTAATTTCCGCTCTCACGGCCTCCTTCAGTGAATGCGCGATGGGATATGACCTCCGGTTAAATTCCACGGTTTCTTTAAATTCAAGTTTACACTAATAATTCTTTACCTTACCGGGTTCATCGGAAAAAATACTGATTCATATTTTTCATATACCCTTATCAGACGATTTGCTTGGTGTATGGGTAATTTCTCGTTGGTGGTTCCGCACTGGAAGTCCCGTATTTCCTGTATCTTAACTGACCATAAATTATCTTCCACGTTATTATATATTATCTGTTTATTCAGGGAGCTGTTCTCTACATAGTTTATTTTCCGAAGTTGTTGGTGTATACTGCTGGGAAGTATATTCTCGCCTCCTACTAAATCTGCTATCCACGTTATTCCGTCTGAAAACAGTGATACCTTTTCTTTGTTCAGATCTATAAAGGCGGAGTTCCTCCTTAATAAATCGCAACCTACCAGTATATTAAATGGCAGTCCGGTGGCGATTAAAAATACCATATTCAAAGCTATACCACGGCTAACGACATTTACAGAAACTTGTTTTCTAATAGTTTTGTTCTGGCGGCCAG
Source organism: Magicicada septendecula (assembly GCA_034769895.1). Taxonomy (NCBI): domain Eukaryota; kingdom Metazoa; phylum Arthropoda; class Insecta; order Hemiptera; family Cicadidae; genus Magicicada; species Magicicada septendecula. The sequence goes on along the minus strand of CM068368.1, from coordinate 569,851,825 downwards.
TTGCACCTACTAAGGTAATACTATTTACTGGCAACATTGGCAATGTTTTACCACATTCTTTCTGGATTCTTTCCAGTTCAATTATGTTAATTATTGATATATTAGCAGCGGTATCAATCATGATTTTGGCGGGGATTCCTTCTACTTCCGCTTTTATATATAATATTTCATTATTCTGACTATCGAGGCTAGTTTCGTTCTCCTCCAATAGTTCAGTTCTTATGTTTTTCAGATAATTGTTGCTAATGATGAAATGGTGTTGGTTCATCGATCCAGTTGCCTCTTGCAACTCTTGTTTATACCCAGTAGATAGGAGCAGTGAAGGGTCGTGATAATTCATCACTGCCTCCTCCCGTTTAAATTATTGTGTTCGTCGTTGTTATTCGGACCGACCGAGGTGTCGTTCTGGAAACCTTGCGTCGGTTCCTGCCGCTCTGTATTCTGTTCAAACGTTTGTTCTCGGTTTGGTTGTCAGCCAGGATCATCTAGACTGGTACTCCGTCTATGTTGTTCGTACCTCGGACCATCCCGTTCTTCGCTCCTCCGTCGACGATCACCATTGTGGAAACTGTTCCTTCGCTGACGGTTATACCTTCTTGGCCCATGATCTTCAGCTCTTATGAAATTTACTCGTGGTCGGGAAACTCTGTTGTTATTGTTATAGTTGTTTGAATTGTAATTTCTATTATTTTGGTAATAATGTTCAGTATTACCGGGGTGGGGGTTTCTCTGACTATAGGAATTATTAGGGTGCTGATAATAGTTATTACGGTTATTTAGGTAGTGGTTGTTGTTCCTATTATTATTTGAATTATTGCTAAAGTTATTATTATTATTATTCGGCGGGTTATTATTGCCGTTGTAATTATTCTGATGGTTACGGTTACCTTGGTAATTGTTACCATTCTGGTTGTTACGGTTACTGGAGTACTGGTTACCTCTTATTTCTGGTCTATCGTTCCTCCTTCTACTCTGACGGTAGTATTCCCCGTTTTCATAACTCTCCAGTAATTCGGTTATGACTTGCACTGTCTTAATCTGGCTACCCCTTCTTGCTCTGATTATATCTTCGTCGTAGTGGTAGGACAACTTGTTCACCAGGCATTCCTCGGGTATTGCCGGTTCTAAATGTTTCGCTAGACACACCTTTCCTAAGAAATAGGCCGTCATGGTGTTACCTAGTTGGGCCTTGTATCGTACATGGCAAATATTGTCTCGTATCAGGTTCTGTGTGGTTTCTGACCAGTACTTCGCTTTGAACAGGTTTCTAAACTGTTGGTAGTCCGCGATCTCACTTCGATTCGCCATCCACCAATTGTCGGTCATTTCCCTGAACGACTCGTCCAATATCTCCCGGTTGTTATTCCACCTACTCGCTCTATGTTTGGCGAAGTATTCCTCAATCTGGGCCAGGAACTCCATCGGTTTCCTTTTGTACCGCCGGAAATTCAACCATTCCCGATTTTCATTGATTGGTATCCCAGTAAAGTTAGTGGGTCGATTTCTCATGACTTCCATTTCTTCTTGGCTGTGCCGCACTTGACCCGTTATATTCGTCATAGCCTCTTCCATTCCGTCACACCTTTCCGCGACTTGGCTCCGTACCTTCCCGAATTCTTCCTGGGTTTCTCTTCGGTTTTCTTCCATCTTCCTTTTACTGTACTCTTCGATGTTAGTGAATTTGGTGTTTACCTCTTCTTTGAAACCCTGTACTTCTCTCTCCGTCTGGCTACACTTTTGTCCACTTCCTTAATTTGTTGTTTGATTTCCATGGTTTCTTTTTCTAATTTCTTATTTGTGGACTCATTATTATCGTTGATCTCCTTGCTCAACTCTTCCCTTAACAACTCTATCCTCTCATCTAATTTGTCCAGATTTTCTTGGTTAACCTCCCTTAACTCTTCTCTTAATAGTTGTTTATCCTCCCTCAATTCTTCCACCTTCTCCTCCATCCTCTCTTCCATTTTCTTGTTATTCTCCTCCAATTTTTCTTCCATCTTCTTGCTGGTTTCCTCCATCTTCTGATTAGTTTCATCAATCTTCTGACTCAAGGATCGGTTGTCCTCTTTCAGTTCCTTGCTGGTTTCCTTTATTTTCTTATTTGTATTTTCAATTGTATTACGCAATTCTTCCTTTAAAGATTGGTTGTCCTCCTTCAAATCTTCCAACTTCTTCCCATTCTCCTCCATCTTGGATTCTATGTTCTTATTTATTCCTTCCTGGTGGATTTGATTTCTTCCATCATCACTCTGAACATCTCTTGTATTGTCGTGTTCTCTGTCTGTGAGGGTTTCTCGGGTTGTTCCTCTGGTGGTGGGGGTTGTTTAGGTTCCATTGGAGGTAATAACATTTCCACGTCTTCCACCAGCGTCGCCTCTTTGTCCTCCATATTGATTTCCTTTTCGGTCTCCGCCGCCCGTTTCTTCGATGTTGCTCGACGTTGCATTTTCCCTTTCTTCTAACTTTATAACTGCTGCCAAGCTCCAATTAGGGTTTGGGCAAATTATAGTGGCCTATCAATCACTAATTAAAGCCCCTCAGTTGGTCGCCAATTTGTAACAAATTAAATAAATTTGTTAATTTGTTTGTTTTGTAAAAAAAAATTTATTTAATTTATTTTATTTTTTATATTTTTTGTTTTAAATTAATTTAATATTAATTATTTTAAAATGTTTCGTGGTGTTCCGAAATTCTTATTATCTGTTTTAATCAATTTATATCCTTTTCTGTATTTGGAATTCTTTTACCAGTTAATAGGATTATCACCTTTTATGGTGGATGCTGCCTTGTTCTGGTTTCTTCATTAATTATTCCTATTCTCCTTGTTTCTTATAAAAGTATCCCTTTCATTGTGGATGTTGACTTGTTCTGGGTTTCTTCCTTACTTACTCCTATCCTACCTGGGTATTACTTGACTTTATTTTTAGTTTCGAAGTTTATTTTGATTACTCATCACTCATTGTAATATTGGTTTTAATGAAACTCTTTCTTCAATCTATGTTTGTGCTTTACGGTGGTTCTTAATTAATTTTTAATGCTGCTTTCTTGGATTTAAAATGTTTTTATTTTATTTTATGATCTTTCTCTCCATTCAGAACTATGGGCATTATCTGTCATGCTACAATATGTAGATAGATAAACAGATAGACAAACGACAAACGGTCAAATCAAAACGGAGAACTGGCTTCGCTTATTCAATAATATGAAATCTGTTTATCAATCTCAATAGAAACGACAATATTATACTGAAGTAACTGATTGTGCGTATTATTAAATATTTACTAATAATTAATTATTTGGTTCTAATCAATTACTTCATACTCTCCCACTAATTAAATATAAATGTACGTTTATGACAAGCCAAAATATCTCCTCTGTAAAGGATTCTGTTTTTTACAATGTTCGTTGACGAAATAGTTATAATATGTTTTGCGTTGCTCGCTGGAGGCAGTGCCGATATGCTACGGACCCTGCACTTGAAGTCGCATATTAAGGATTACGTAGAAAAATATTACAGTATTGGAGAATATTGAACAATTAAACAGTACTGAACAATTTTCTTGCCAAAAAGAAGTTACCCCAATTTTTATAAAAAATTTATAAACTTTCCATAGACCTATATCCTCTTTATGTATGAAATGATCGATGTTTTGAGTTGTATAGCCAGTTAAGAAAAAAAATTATTATATATTATTGATATAAAAAATATTATCATTTGCTTCCCCTATTTTCCTACCGCCTATTTTCTTATACAGATCTGACAAGACCTTTGCTGTATATATTATGTAGTTTCTTAAGAATGTTTCTACTAAGTTTTCATCATCTTTTTCAATTTAAAAGTAGTGTGCTTTTATTGTTAACTAACATTTTATCTTTGACAGGTATTTAAAAAAAATTCAAATAACCATATATTTAAATAATATACACGCAGAAGAAGCAATTGAAGGAGAAGATTTTTGGGCAAAAGTGTTAAAAATGGAGGGAGTCCAGGGTAGGAAAGAGAGAAACCCAGTTTCAAAGTGGACTGAAGACAGGAAGAGGAGACACAGTGAGAGGATGAGAGAGTATTGGAAAAAAAGGAAAGCACAAAGAGTAAAGAATTGAAATTGGCATGTGGTCCCTAGATGGCCGATAAAAAAACATGTATTTAACGCACAGAGATGAATAGTTTCACATCAGATAATAAATAACTTTCTTTTTCTGTGGCCGATACTCAATAATCCTCGCTGCATGCGCGTAAGATTGCAGGATTATACACATTACTCAATTTTAACATTTCGTACATTTAAGGTGCTCTGTAGAAACACGTTACGCTTAAAAACTCTTTTTACACATTTTGTTGTTTTTCATCAGATGTACCTCAGCGATTCATTGAAATCAAGAAGACCTTTCCTTATACCGGTAAGGTACACAAATACTGAAACGTCTTGAGGATAGTTCATGTTTTATTTATTTATTCTGACTTCAATGCTATTACAAATATAATACTTTATACTTTACAGTCTATCCTTCGAAAGCACTATATATTTTAGTTATTCAGTGTTATTTCCATTAATAATTACATTGTCTTCCTTGTTTAAAGTTACATCGTTAAAAACTTTGTTGACGCAGCTTCATTTCTTGGCCAGCCACATGTTTATTTATAAAAAGCAATTCTCACAACAATATAGTAAAGGCATTGCTGTCGTAGGTTAGTAAATAACACTCACGCTTCATTATATTATCTTTCTACATTATTCATCATAGATATGTACTCGTTCCAGCTTATTAAAAAAATACACTGCTTTTTCGTGATCCTTTCAGAGCATTGATAATATTGTTTCACAGATAATGAAAATTAAACAATTTTTATTCTTCCTAGAGTATTTTAACACCGAAGACGGCCTTATACTTTTGAAAATTATAATTAATAATTTTTATATTGTTATTGAATTATAATAAATAATTCTGTCATGTATGATTTGCAACGTTACAAAAATTAATTAATCAAAATTAATATTTATGTCAGAGATTCAAACAATTTAAATATTTAAATAATTCTTTGTATTATTTGAATTAGCAGCCATCTTTACTATTTCTTTTATGAATTTGCTAAACTGCTACAATTTTTGTTCAGACAAAGCTTTTCGTCATCTCTGACACCATCAGGTCTTGGTTGTTCAAGACCTGATGATGTCAATGATGACGAAAAGCTTTGTCTGAACAAAAATTGTAGCAGTTTAGCAAATTCATAAAAGAAATAGTAATTTAAATAATTGTTTTATATAGACATGTGTTTATGCTTGGTGTTTATATATTACTTTTGTGTGATATATTTATTTTAAACTTCTTGTAAAGGGAAATATGCTAAATTCAAAATTTTGTGTTTTAATAGTTTATTCTTCTTTCGTAAGTCGATAAATAATTAAATAAATTAGTAAACCTATTATTTTACTTTTACACATTTAACTACTCATTCCATGTCATCAATACTTTTAGTTTCCTGTATTAACAAAGAAAAATTTATTCTGCATCAATTATACTTAATGCAACGAACAAAAAAGCATACGACCTAGCCGGTGGTTCGAACATTACGGTTGCGTTCGGTGTAATAATAGAATTTATGAATTTGTAATGTTGCATAATACATATTTACGTCGCCAACGTGTGGCTAAATAATCAGCACGATACTGTTGTTCTATTATTGTTGAATTGTGTTGAAAGATTGTATTATGAAGATATTATTGTTGCCTTTTTCACAACTGGCGCTCAACAAAATTAGAGAGGAACTAAATCAGTGTTATGAAATAATTTATAATAATAGAAACAGGTAAATAAATATAACTAGGTAAAGAACCAATAGAGTCACGGTTTACCAAAAATTAGTGTACATAAAACAACGAATTTTAATTTTTATAAAACAGCGTTATACTGAAACGAAAGTGGCTGAACCGAAGGAATTCGACCTTGAGCCTATGTTAAAACGTCTCCAAGAGTCCGGTAAAGAAACTAAACAGAATTAGCAAAATATAGTGAAGAATTAAAAGAACAATTAACTGCAAGTTACGATGAAACTAATACCTGAGTAAATGAATTACTAAAGTAAAACACGAAGAAACAAAGTGTTCTAGAGACTTTAAATAAGCAAGTCTTTTTGATTTCATTTAACCATGGTATATCTTGAGTATTTGTTGGTCCCTGCACTAAAATGTCAAAGTTATTAATAACTTACCGTAGGTGTTCTGCCCGTCAGATGGTAAGAAAGTGGCTTTCTTCATTAGTCCTTCAACAGTAGTCTTTTTGACAACAAGTAGAAAAGAAAGCAACATAAGTAGAACTGCTTTATTTTCCTGTCTCTGTTGTCTTTCGCATGCAGCATCTCCAAGTTATTGAAGGTAAGTGTTCTAATATGTGGTTTAATGAAGTGTTGACGATTGGGAATGCATTATTCGTATTAAATTTAATTTTACCTTATCTTTACACCTTTTTCCTGAGTGTTTATCTCTTTTGTTATGGCTCCAGCTTGTGCGACTATTAGTAGCCGACTTTTTAACCCGTATTGTCATTTATTATTAGAATTTATGTTTTACATGCGTTCTTATATTGTTAATATTTAGTTCTTTCATTCTGAGACAGATGCTTCTACTTTAGAAGTACGTAATTCGCCTAAGTTACGGCGTACTTAACCTAGTTCTTTTTTCCTGTATTTTCTATGTTCTTGAATCAAAGTTGTACGTCTTATTTTCTACTCACGCCAAATTCATCCGTTTTCGGACATTTTTCTTCCTGTCGTTTATGTGATTTAAGCAAGCAGTGCTACCTGCCTTTCTTCTGCTACTCTTATTTCAAATTACGTGGAAGGTGAAAGGTTATGTTTAAAAAGCAGTAAAGTTTCAATAATAGTAAAGTGTGTTTGCTTAAACTTTACTTAATACAAGCGCGTCGTACTTTGAGAGAGCGATATTTTTTAATGGCGTAATTAAACAATACCTTTCTATGGTGTAATGGTTTCTGCATTAAATTCTACATCGGTATATTTAATAAAGACATAATCCGATTTGTCAAGTTCCTGTGTTTACTCATTTTGTGCTACACGTAAGCCGCTTACTGTTGCTGCAATGTAAGTTAATTAAGACTTTAACTGTTATTTGCTTCCTAAACTCATCTTGTTTAATGGTTGGTTTATTAAATATTTTCTGTTATTTCTCCATCGATGTAAATCTTAATCTATGTAAATTCCTTTTACTATTTGTTTGTTTGTTGTGTTAGTGACGTTTTCACTTTATTTTATACCTTTTTTGATTCATCTCGATACTTCCAGGTGATTTATTATTTACCAAACCGTATTTTTGTTTTTGCTTATAGTGACTCTTATTATAATATCTGAATTTCTAATAGGCTTATTTATAGTGTTTAGATTTAGAGTTTTAGTACTTAAAAATAGTCTTAATAATAATTATTGTATAACTTATAAAAGCTAGCCTCAAGGCACCCCTTCTCTGCATCTTGGCAAGCGGCTTTCAGTAGCCTATATCTTCTTGTCAGGGTATCCGTCCACACTTCTGTGCCGTACAAGAGGACTGATTGGGCTACTTTGTTCAGCAGGCAACGTTTGCGGAGTCTGGGTCCACACCCCTGATAGAAATCAATCTCCTGAGTGCCATGACAGCTTGAGCAGACTTGTCCGTCGTTTGCCGTATCTCCTGGAAGAAATTTGTCTTCGTGTCAACTAACGCCCATAAGTATTCGGCAGTAAGCTTGGTCTCCACGATCACGTCCCCGAACAGCAGAGGCGAGTGGTTAGAACTCTCTTCTTAGGATCAGATTTCAGTCTTGTTCAAGGCTAACGACAGTCTACGTACCGCCATCAAACTGTTAAGGTGCTGCGTTATTCTATTTAGCTGTGCCTGGCCAACGGATCGATCAGCGACGAAATCTTCCATATCGGCAGTTATCCGACCAGACACGACCATTTGGAAATGTCTGTTACCAGCAGACTGTTCCAGGCCACATTTCAGAGATCCGGACCTTGATTCGATCTCTGGGCTGCCGGAGACATGTAGCCATTCTGCCTTGTCTGTCTCTGGTTGTTTCCCGTAGGGTACGAACCTTTAAACAATCGTCCAATATCCGCAAGAAGTACCTAGGTATGAAGAACGAATTAGCAAGTGCCTCCAACAAATCGCATTACCTCGTGGAGTTAAAATATTCCTCACGTCAAGCGCCACAAGGATCACAATCCAACGAGAGATCTTTTGTTTTTCTGACATCTTCGGACATCTAAAGAATCGAGTCGATCTTAGAGGAATTCCCCGCTGTAAAGCTGTACTGCCCTGGTAAAATATAACCTACAACCTGTATTGCTGTGAAAAGCCTTGTGTGATTGAGCTTCTCAAGCACCTTTCCCTTTCCCGTTGATTCATCTATTAATTTGCAGTTCCTTCCAGTGATAGATTATACGTAAACGTAATAAGAAGATCCGACCGGTCGTAAATACGCACACAAACAAAAGCACCCTGTGTATATTCTTCCAAATACCTGGGACTATTAACAGAATTTGAAGTTAATATCAAAGTGTTACTTCATCTATTATGGTTAACAGATGAATTATTCCATACAGCAACTTGTAGATGAATGTAACTTTCTTATCGCAAAGTGCTTTGGGTGTTGAAATGTATCGGAGCCGCTCGCTTTCTATTTTAAGGCACATTGTAAATTATTGATACAAGTGTCGGAATTTGAGATTTGAGAATTAAATTCTCTGTCTGTCTGTTTGTCAATCTGTCTGTCAGTCTGTCAGTCTCTCTCTCTCTCTCTCTCTCTCTCTCTCTCTCTCTCTCTCTCTCTCTCTCTCTCTCTCTCTCTCTCTCTCTCTCTCTCTCTCTCACTCTCTACGAACCATAAAATGATAGGCGTAAACATTCGTAGACTACACTATCTTGTTTTAAACTGGTACTTTCGTCGTTGAATTAACTTTTGGAAAATCAATTTGTATCCTTTTTGAGATTTCCAGAATATGAGTGCATAATTCAAGGAATTATAAAAACGGTTTGTGTCACTTAAAATATTAGCGTATCATAGTAATTACAGAATACCTCGTGTTCTAAACAACTTGTTACCAGCAATTACAATAGCAACTTCATTCATCACTGGTATATTGTGTCTGGTATATTACAATGTTATTCTTTCTAATAATTTATCAATTACTGGATAATCCTCACGGCCAATTAACTTTTTATAGTGTGAAATCAAAAATGAATTTAACTTGATATCAAACGCACCTCCTACCCAGAGGACAACATATCCTTCAAAATATAAATTAAATTTTAAACTTATATAAAAATATCCAAACACTTTCATTGCAGCAGCGAATATCCTTTCAGCTGTTAAAATTGAATATTAGTTAGGAAAAAGTTTTATGAGGAGTTTTGATGCACTTTTACTGCTGCTAAGAATAATTGTAACCAGATAATTGAAAAAACACAGCTGTAGACAAAATTTAAATATATAGTTTATTGAATATTTATTTCATTTTGAATAAAATGCTATAGTTGAATACAAACTATCCTGGTTGGAATATAACAAGTTAGTAGCGAATATCAATTTCTCACATTATAAGCTTAGTATACTTTTTATCGCCCGCACTTTACAAAAATGTATTTTTAATTATTCTGCTCTCAACCAAACACTAAGATCTAGAACAGTTCAGCAGCTTATCGAGTGGGGAAAATACAAGAATTGTTTGACAGTAATCTTGCTCTGCATTTGAACTGCATTGTACAAGTGTTCCTTAAAATTTTGTTACGCGAGGTTTTTAGGGTGAGATATTGAATTATGTGGTAGTAGTCATGGAATTGCTACAACTTTTGAAGAATAACAAAATCTACACAAAACACCAGAATAATTCATTAATACGATGTGTTTAATATAATGTGAATTGAAAAATAATATCGTTTCGAATGTGACAATTTGTTCCTGTTTTAAGCTTTGGCAATTTAACATTTAAGTAGGCTATGTCTCAACATTTAGTTACTGTAGAAAATTGTTGTTACCATTGTACACATTTAGTGTATTGATCATTGTAAACTGAAAATTATAACTTAAAAGCCAATGGAAAGCCAAAAGTGTTTGGGTACCTAAATAAAACCTAACAATTTATTAAAGACTTTATAAGGCTACTAACTGAAATGTTAATTTTGCGCTCAAATATTTTTTCGCAGTTTTACTATGCTTTTAAAATATTTTTAGAAGTTATAATACAATTTAGATCGTGACGTTAGGGACACGATCCCTAATTCTTTGCATGCAAAGAACTTATGCGATACTGGTCACGTCTTTTAAAGTAGGCATAACAACACTTTCCAGGGGCGGCGTATCCTCCGCTAACCATGCGACGCGTGCATAAAAATTAAAAATTAACAAAAGAATTATGTGTTTCTTGCACAATATAAAAATCGTTAATTGAACTGTAGGAAAATCAAATGTTTGATAAAAACGTTGTTCAAAGATGGCCTTTTCAAATTTAAAAAAGATCGCCAAATTTCAGGAGGTTATCATATATCACAACGTATGTGATATTACACGTGAAACATTATTGGAGAAGGTGAGTGCGCAGGAAATAAATGAATTTCACCCAAATAATATGTGTATTGACAAAATGCTAAATCAGGTAAAATTGTGCTGAGAAATTACAGATAAGCTATCCAATCAAATATCTGAAAAGTTTCGTCTTCTAACAAGATAGGATTCGCGATTTTTTAACGTTAGGAGGAATTCAATTCTAGAGTTCTAATTTTCTTGACACGTGTTGACTAATATTATCGCTGGTACATAGTATAAGTTATTTGGCTTTGTGAAAGTAAAGAATGACTTTATTGCTCTTTATTCTTCCCCGACTTTAAATGTAAAAATAAACCTTTATGTGAACTAGTACGGTACCATATATGAACAAGAATAATGTTCATTACTTTATGGAAAAAACGTACAAGTTCTTTTATTATAGACTTTAATTGCATTAGCCAAACGATAATTTTTAGCCGTAAGAAGATTTAAAAATTACATTTGAGCAACTCTGTAGCAAGAAAGATTACGTGTATTTGTATATTATTCATTGAGAAGGAACTGCTTTAAAAATAAAATCTTTAACTTTATAAGGATGTTGAAAAGGAAGTTCAAACTACAAATAGACGAGCAGACTTTACTTATGAAGTATTTTAATCTCAATGACATTATTGTTGGACATATTCTTCTTTTTTTTTTGTACGTAAACCATATAGTGTACTGCTATTTGAATGAACGAAGCAAACTGTAGTTATCTAGTGAAAAGATAAAGATTCTAAAAACCTTGGCGTCATAATTTTATGAAGACATCTAGAAAAGGTATCAGAACTAATAAGATGAAAATTTGTATTACAATAGATTATTATTTTTGTATGAAATATAACTTTTAACTAAATTTTAGTATGTTATTTTCCAGTATATACAGCTTGTTACTGAATATGCAGGTCAGTAATGGTGTCCGCCATTCGTTAACAGACTTTTGTTTTTATCTCTGGTATTAAACAGCCCTTTTCATAGATTCAGGAGATTTATAGCGGTTTCTACGCTTTTAAGACTGCGCGCGATTATTCTACCTACACCTGGAACCATATCATAAACAACACTGCACTACGCAATTGCGTAGCCCTGCAGGCTATAGATAGGGTAAACCTGTTGCCCTATGATAAGTTCTACAAACCGCTGCGGTAAGAAATGTTATTGCCGTAGTGCTTCAATAGTGTTAGCGAATATTTCAAGTGATAATGTGTTGCGAGCTAATGTGATTTTGAAGACGATCATTATTATTTGTACAGTCTGTGTTGAACAATTGTATACTTAGAACAATTGAAATACGGAGTTGTGTTCACAAAAGTATTATTAGAGACTGAGAATATTGATTTCTCTGGCGTTTATTAATGTATTTCACTGTTTAAAGATGACGAAATCTGTGACGGCGATAAAGGCAATCCCAGATCCATAAATACAAAACGAAGCACGTTACCTAATAAGTAATAAGTTTAAGAACATTATAAAAGCGCGTACTTCACGTGATCGTCTGTATCATATATCAAATAAAACGAAAAGTTCTAAGGAATTCAAAACACTGAAACAGATAAAAACAAAGTTAATCGAGAATAATGCACGTATCACAAACGCGGACAAATGTAAAACCCTCGTTATCATGGACAATGAATCGTATACAACGAAGGATAACGACTGTATCTCAAATAACAATATAATATCTCTGAAGTCTGACCCTACATACATTACGTTAAAAACCTAAACAAGGAAATTAATAAATGCGTAAATTTATATAATGAACGTACACGCCGCTACCTAAAACCCTGCAATGCTAAGGCTCAGTTGTTTACAGGTCTCCCCAAAATTCACAAATGTAACATACCAATTAGACCCCTTTGTTAATTTTACTACAGCACCAGGATTTCGTGCAGCCATAAAATATGTAAAAGTCATTAAGGACAGTATAGACATAAAAAAACCACAATATTGCAAATCTCACTGATTTTATAAATAAGGTTACCCCCTAATTATAAAATGGCTTCTTTTGACATTGTCAATTTATATACTAACATGCCAGTTAGGGCCACGCTGCAGATTCTAAGGAAAAACTTTTTCCAAAGTAACAAATTAATCGCCCAAATGAGAGAAGAGCTAATGGGCCTCCTTGAAGTCATTTTAGGACAAAATAATTTTACTTTCAATGACCAATTTTACAGTCAAAGTGACGGTTTAGCAATGGGCTCGCCGCTGTCTGGTTTGCTAGCTGACATTTATTTGAATTTCTATGAAAACACATTTATGTTTTCTAACAACATTTACAAACATAACATCATATTTTATGCACGTTATGTTGATGACACATTTATAATATACAAAGGTACTTTGCGACAGATTAAAAATTTTAAAAACTTTATGAATAATATAAATAAAAACATTCAGTTCACTCTTGAGACTGAAACAAATAATAAATTAAACTTTTTAGACTAACAGTTACTAAACACATTGTTAAACTGAAATTCAATATCTATAGAAATCCAACCACCACCGATGTAACAATACCCGTCGACTCACATCACCCCTTTTCGCAAAAATGGCAGCCTTTAATTGCTTTATACACAGACCTCTTGACGACGAGGATTTTAATGACGAACTAAACACAATAAAATACATAGCTCAAGCCAATGGCTACAATAGTTCTTTGATCGACAACCTCCTCAGAAAACATAAGTACAAACTATCTAAACCTCGTATAGAAAAAGACACAATTTACATTTTTATTTCAACGACGTACACCAACATAATGCCAAGAATTTTAACTAGTGTACTAAATAATAACAATACAACCGTAATATTTAAAACCAACAGTAATCTTATTAACATTTTTCGTAATAAAATACCTACGTCTTTAGAAAAGAAAACGGGGGTTTATAAATTATCATGCGACGATTGTGAATGCTTTTACATCGGCCAAACGGGAAGGGGTTTCCAAAAACGTTTCATTGAATACACACCAAAGCACAATTTGAATGGTCAGACAACACTATCTAACATAAAATCGAACTACGCACGTAACTTAATAAATAAAGATCATAAATATACGAGCTTTAATTCCAACTTGAAAGCCATATATTTTTCTAATAAAGGCGCTTACATGAACGCCTTTGACGAATCGATATATATTGAGCGTACAATGACGTACACAGTCGTGACTTCGTGCTAAACGATCATTTAAATTTCAAATTAAACCCGCTCTAAGATACCGCAATAAACCTGCTTACACGATAACTCTAACAGACAGTGTCCGATCGGTCCGACTCGAGTGCGCTATGTGCAGAATTGTTTTCAATATTTGCAATTTTAATATTTAACGACCTCACATTGAGTGATTTTTTTTTCTGAAGACGGAACATATGTTTCGAAAGGCGTAAACCAATCGAACGCAACACGAAATCACACGACGTATAAAATATGGTAAATATTATACAGATTCTGTTAACTCTATCAAACATTTTCCATAGTCAACAAAGACAAGGAATGTCTGCAAATTGAATTTAATTTTATTTCAGCAGGACTGAGTTTATCCTGTCCAAACTAGCTTGCTTCCAATTTTTCATGGATAGAAATGCCTTTCCAGTTCCTCAAATGTTATTGTGTCTACACCTGTGTCCTGTCCTATGTATTCTGCAGCTTCCTAAAAACTTTACGATCATACTGTAGTTCCTCCTAATGTTCAACACATTTATCATTTCAATTTACATTTAAACACCTGTCTCCCCCTCTTCTTGATTGAGATGCTTTATTAGTTTGTACGCTACCATTTGACGTCTGCGTAAGTCGATATCTCTATGACTAATAAATCTATTCAATAATTTGTCATGTGATTCCCAGATAATGCATTAACACTTATATTTCCGTTTATACACATATATATCTTCCCTGCACCTTGACTGAAGTTATTTATGAGAAGATGGTTGTTTCCTTGTAGCGCTTGTACTATGTCTTCCTTTCATATATTGCAATTTCAGTTTGGGAATTGATTTGTTTGTTCCTAAGCATTTCATTACTCGCTTTCTTTTATATAGTCCTATTACTCCATTCGTCGGTACTGGGTCAAAGTTCCAATCTAAAAGTTCCAATCCAAAATTTCCAAAATTATTAATTTTTCAACGCCCTTTTTCCAACATAATTTTTTTCCAAATCTCCTTTTCTAAGATAATTATTTTTCCAATATTATTACTTTTCCAGGTCAAGAGAGCTCCGACGATTTTTTTTCCAATTATTCCCTGTTATGAGGTCCGTTGTTCAAGCCATTCAAAGTCGTGAGCAAACATTAGCTCTATCCTTTGTCTACTCACATTCGGAAAATAAAGAAGAGGTTGCATACTCGAAAGTATTCGAGGTTATTATGTCATCAGCGCAAACTTTGTGAATAGCGGCTACTCTGGCACAGTGTATTATGTCGGATTTCGAACTCGCAATTATTAATGATGCTACTACTAAAATTGGTGACTTTGTACACGCATGCTTGTTCCATCTGTGCCAAAACGTTTTTAGACGAATACAGTATGAAGGACTACAAGAACGGTACAATGATCAAGATGATCGAAATATAAAAAGAATACACAGATGATGTGCGCATTAGCATTTGTTCCTGTAGACCGAGTTCCTGATTTTTTTGACATCTTTATCCATGAGGTTCCAAAGGAAATCCTTCCCATAGCTGATTATTTTGAGCTCACATACATCCGTGGTAGACGTGCTCAAGGAGAAGAAGAGCCGTTCCAGTACGATATCTTCCAAAGTTATGGAAACTATACGACGCTGTGCTCCAACAATTTGCGAGGACAAACAATTCTTTTGAGGGATGCCACGACCGTTTTCAAGTTGTTGTTGGACGGCATCATCCGAGTTTATATGAATTTTTAAAAGGAGATACAAAAGGAAAAAGGGGATACGGAACCTATATTAAAACAACTTTCTCTTGGCCAAAAAATCAAAAAACCTAGGGAGCCTCGTTATCAAATTATTGAAGACAGAATATTCAACATAGTTTCCAATTTTCAAAATTTCGTTGATGAAGAAGACATACTTGGATATTTGAAAACCGCCGGTTACAATTTACATTTTTGAGAATTTTTATAAACATAATTTATAAACATTTGGGTACTAATTTATGATTGAAATTATATATTTTGGAACTCATGTTGTTTTGGGAAAATGTATTTTTGGAACTTTCGGATATTGGAATTATTTCTTAGCACTTTCCGATTGGAACTTTCGGTTTGGAACATTTGTACCCCAACTCATTCGTCTTCTATATTATTACTAGCAGGGGCCAAGTGTTAGACTCTGTTAACCTCTTCGGGAATTGATCGCGGATACTCTTTTAATGAGCAATTATACTTTAATATATTTCTTTCTATGACCTCCAGAAATACTCCTATCCTCCATCTTGTCTGAATCTTAGTTTTATAGACTTCCATATAATGGTTAGTTTTCATCTGTAGGCTCATAAAAAATCCATATCCCTGACTTTTAAGGTCATGTTTTTATTGAAGATTATAAACTCAATTAATGATCACAGTACTCTGGTTGACCAAGTATATCTTTTATCTTTTTTTCTAAAAAAATATTTGCCAGTTTAAATTTACTTCGCTTATCATATTCAACTAGATTTTTCTTCCGTTAACAGGCGACTGTCTAAAATGACTACGAACTAAATAGCTAATAAATATACACGCGTCTATACATTACATAGCCGCGTTATTGCACATGCTAATTGCTTCTGGAAATCATTGTGGAATACGTAGCATTCTCAGGACCAATGATCCCAATTGACACCAATAACACAAAGACTTTCTTTATTAATTTTGAACGTAACAACTATAATTCTATCATTAACAAGACAACAGGATGTAATGCATTTTTATCATTTTTTGACTACCAATATACCTACTTCAGAACAAGCTGTTGTATACAGAAACATATAATGCCCTATATACTCTGAGCGTTTGAGCTTCTTCTTAGTTTTTATAACGACTGAAAGATTTATATTCATCTCTTTCAGACTCTGACACAATTCTGTGGCTTATGGTGGTCATAGACACAATTCTCACATTCCAGGTTGACGAAGTATTTACCTAATACCATTTACTAAACCTGTAATCGTTCCCTACCCAAAGCCTTTATCTTCATACAACTTTTTCCTTTGCGAGGTTTGAATAAAATGAATTCCCTCTAATGACGTTACCAGCGCCCTGTAGATTAAGGCCAGTGGTAGGAGTGCTACAGTTAAACCTCTGGTCTTGATCTGTGATTTGTTTACATTAGTCCTCGATTTTGAGAAAGCGTTTGACAAAACTTGGAGATTTAACATCGTGCAACAATTATATGATTGGGTGTTCAGAGGTAACCTGGCTAAATGTATCCCCGGCTTTCTCAGAGAAAGGCTTCCCGTGTTCGGGTCAGAAAATCGCTATCAGCCCTACATGAGCTGGAAAATTGAGTTCCTCAGGGATCTGCGTTGAGCAGCACGCTTTTTCCTGTTAACATCAACAGGCTCTTTGAGGGTACAGAAAACTCAGTTGGGAAGTGCCTGTATCTTGAAGATCTTCCGCAGTTCTACTCGTTCAATGTAACGGCTATGATCAAACATAAATTCCAAGGCGCCATAGACAAGTTGGTAGAAAATGCTAACAACATAGGCTTTTCTTTCTCGGGAACTAAACGACCTGTGTCCACTTCTGTCGAAAGCGAGGACCCGATGTACAGTGAACCATAAACGGTCCCAAGCTCCTGTATACGTACTTGCAGAAGGAAATTTATGAGTCTAACTTTTGGCAGACAATTAGGCTTTGGCATGGATTTAATATGTGGACAACCTGAGTAGCAGGTGTAAATTCTCTTTAAACGCAATCAGGTGCATCTCCCATAGGGAGCAGATAGCGCCCCCGGTGTTATACAAAACATCGAAACATCGCCAGTAGGAGCAAAAAATCATGCCACCCAACTTAACAGAAACGCCTGTTTATACCATTCCTTGAGGAACATACGCGTACGTCGAGGAACACAGCATTGTTTACACTGATGGGTCAAAGACGGAGAGGGATGTTGATAGTGCTTTTGTCATCGAGGTTGCCTACCACTTAAACACTACTGCCCCAAGCGATTGCCATACGACCTGACGACCAAAACTAGCTGCTACAAGCACCATAATTAATGGGTGGCAGCAAAGGTGAAATACAAGGTACAGAAAAATTTTGTAAAATATAAAAAACACTTGGTAAGTTTCCAAAATTTTTTTTAATTAACTCTGACAGCTGTTTCAACTAACTAAGCCATTGTCAAAGAGCAAGTGAATGAAAGTACTGAACACAGGATGTTAGTGGACTGTAGGTGGTGAACATCTGTTTAGGGCGTATCTGGAACATCTGTGTTGTGACGGCGAGGGGGGGAGTGTGTGCATGAGACAAGGGAAGGTCAGGTGTCTTTAAAAACTAAATACAATCATGAATGCAAAATATAAAATTAACTGAACTAACAATAACCTGAATGCAAAATTTAAAATAATGATGAACATTCAAAATAATATAAAATAAACTAAATTAATAACAGATTTTAATAAAGGGGATACACAAATATTCTCGGCCTTAGATATTTGAATAGGACAAAATTATTTTTATTTTAATAATAAAATCTATAAACAATTAAATGGCTTACCTATGGGCTCTCCTTTATCACCTTTATTAAGTGAAATCTTTATGACGTTTTTGGAAGAAAACATTTTGACATCCGATAACCCCAACATAAAATATGTTTTTCATTGGGCAAGGTATGTTGATGATATATTTTGTATCTGGACGGGAACAGATAGACAGCTCCATATGTTCTTAGATTATATTAATTCCTTTTATTGTAGCGTGCAATTTACACTTGAAACAGAAAATATGAAAAGTTTAAATTTTTGGATCTTACCATTACTAGGTCACAAAATAATCTTAGTTTTCAGATATATAGAAAACCTACTTTTACAGATACCGTTATACATAAACAATCACTAACATCATGGCACATGAAATTAAGCAGTTTTCATGCAATGGTTAATCGTCTCCTTATAGTTCCTTTATCCCAAGAAAATTTCAATAAAGAGGTAGATATTATAAAAGCCATATCACAAAATAACGGTTACGATGAAAGAATAATTGACTCTTTAATTAAAAAAAAAAAACAGAAGAAAATTACTTGAAAAGAATTTTATTCCATAGAGCCAGATCAGGGTAACAAAAAATTTCACTTAACAAATTACATTCCGTGTTTAACAGATAAGATTAATAATAGGTTAAACAACCATGGTCTTAACATGGTATCAGTAAACGAACGTAATCTTTTTTCACTACTAGTCAATAATAAAGAAAAATCTAACACTCTGGAGAAAAATGGAGTTTATGAAATACACTGTGCAGAATGCGATGCTACTTTATCGGACAATGTGGCCGTGCTCTGAAACATCGCATTTCTGAACATAAGAAGGCGATTTTAACCAATACATCTAATACAGGTTTTGCAGATCATTTCTTACAACACAATCACTTCATAGACACAAAAAACATAACACTACTCCACAACATACAAAAAGGTAAAAAAAATGGATTTGTTATAAATTTTAGAAATTAAAAAGGCAATAAAAGTTAACAAAAATTTAACCAATGAACAGACTGAATTTTGTGTATCCCCTTTATTAAAATCTGTTATTTAGTTTAGTTTATTTTATATTATTTTGAATGTTCATCATTATTTTAAATTTTGCATTCAGTTTGTATTTAGTTCAGTTAATTTTATATTTTGCATTCATGATTGTATTTAGTTTTTAAAGACGCCTGACCTTCCCTTGTCTCGTGCACACACTCCCCCCTCGCCATCACAACACAGATGTTCCAGATACGCCCTAAACAGATGTTCACCACCTACACTCCACTAACATCCTGTGTTCAGTAATTTCATTCACTCGCTCTTTGACAATGGCTTAGTTAGTCGAAACAGCTGTCAGAGTTAATTAAAAAAATTTGTGAAACTTACCAAGTGTTTTTATATATTTTACAAAACCTTTGTATTAATATGTTTCACCAAGTGCCCAACGAGTCATCAATTAATATCAGAGAAATTTTGCTGTGAAGCAGAGCATCCGTAAATGGGAAGTAGCAGCTGATCACAGTCATCGTGAACAAGTTTGCATCACGAGACTGCGCATTGGGCACACACGAATCTGAGGTCTTCGTATCTTCTACAAGGATTAGAACGATTCGTCTGCACTTGTGGAGAAGCACTTACAGTGAAACACGTATGGAAAGCTGTAGTGCTATTACAGAACTAGGGCAGAGACACAAAGTAAAAGGTAACCTGAAAGAAGACCTCGGAAACGAACAGTTAGCAATAAAAAGTACACTGTCCTTTCTAAAAGAAGCACGATTACTGTACAGGCTTTGAAAATGTCGTTTAGCGTCTTTGTGTACGAGTTTTTACTCTCACTGAGTCAATTGAAATATAGGTGAGAAGCACCACGTCGAGCTACGCTCCTAGTAAACGTCGTTGGCTAAAGACCTTACTTGCCGAGCCACAAAAAATTAAAATAAAATATCATCATCATTATTATTATTATTATTATAAATAAACAAGTAATAATAATAATAATAATAAATATTATAATAATGCCGGCTTGATGTCGCCAGTAGAAGCAAGAAATAGTGCCACCAAACTGAACTGAAATTCGTGTTTAGATCAGTCCTTGAGGAATACGTCGTGGAACGCATCAGTCGTGGAACGGAATGGTTAGTGTTTTGTCATCGAGAGCGCCTCCCATTTCTGTGTACTGCCCAAAGTGGAAAGTGTATACACCGTCGAACTCTATACGGTGTGTGAAGATCTTCGTTTCTGTGAACACCGAGGTGAAAGGAAATTGTTGTCTGTACGGATTCACGATTTCTCTAACTGCCTAGGACAATCCGGGCACAGTGGGTACTTTATTACAGCAGATAATGGCGTTGTGCTACGGGATACCGCGCTCCTGGTAGACGTCGTTGGGCTAAACTCCTTAGTTGCCGAGCCCCCAAAACATAAAAAATATATAAAAAGTGTGTGTGCGTCCACACACACACACACACACACTTAATTTACATTATTTAACTAATTTATATTTTTTTCGACAGACAGTAAATAGGTTTGTACATCTACAAGTGCAAATGCGATTCTACAAGAATTTCTCAACACAAAATGAATGAAAATATGACTAATACGATTTTATAGTATGGGAAGTAAGTAATATAGCAAGTTTAAAGTAAGGTTAAATTGAAGTCAGAAAAAACTGCTAAATAAGCCTTTAACTTCTTTAACTTAGTAAATTATTTTCTCAGTAATATACAAATATATGAAAATAGCATTTTAATAACTTATCAAAGTCAAAATTGTATCAGTTCTTAAAAAGATCACCGCTAAAAAACTTAAGCCTATCCTTGAGAGAAAATTACTAATTAGAAACTCTGGAGTTACATCTAGTATTATGAATATTCAGATGTATGGAATATTATATCTTTTCAGTATAATAATAATAGTTATTATTACTCTTCGTAAAACCTATCCCTACACAAATCTACACACACTATAATCTCACGAAAGATGATAATTCTATGAGCACGCCTTCTTATTGTTTCTTCATTGTCCGTAGTCGTGTTCTGATGATGACAAACGTCGCAATAGTATTTAAACATTTGGTTAGTCAACAGACAAAGCAAACTTACAAAATTTTCTTTTATTAATTTTCGGTCACTACAAATTGCGGACTAATTCTAGCGGCTTATGTCGCATACTGGATAATTTGTGCAACCAATTAAAACGACACAAACTTATTTCACGCTATAGTAAATTAAGAAATATCGGAGACAGCGATATCAATAAATAAATATTGGCTTAAATAAATTCTAGTCTCGTCCGTCACAACGCCAACAGCTCGGTTAGATTGGCGAAATATCTGTTGGCACATGGCGCACGGTACACGCTTGTCTAAACAGAGGTCAAACAGAAAACGCAGGTGACAAATACTAGTGCAAGGAATTATATAGGTCTACCATTTTTTTACTTTCGGGAATGTATGTTTTCAGTTCTATTAGAAAGTTAATCTCAGAATATATTTATTCGCTTTCATATTTTCGATCGGATATATTTCAACCTTAATATAATGAACAAATAATTGCTTAATATCTCGGATAACTAAAGAACACTAAGCCAGTAATATGTTTATTGAAGTTTTATTAATTTAATAGCATTTGACTTTTCCGTAATTGTTTTCAGACTTTCGTATCCCGTGCCTTAAAAGTAAGAAACGAGAAGAAAAACTCTAAAAGCGGAACTACTCTAGTATATTATAGGAAACATAATTTTAAGATTACAATCATTATTATATTGTATTATTCCGAACACAATATACTGTAAAAATCCTTAACACTGCTTTGGTGTTTGTGTTTAAATTTGTAATCATAATTCGTAAATGGCAAAAATCTATTCTTAGCTTCTGAGTATATATACTTTTGCGTAGATATCTCTTGGTCTATATCTAATAATTTTTTACAAAAATATGTAAATTTTTTTTGAAAATACATTCTTATTAAACGCAATCCAAAATTTGTAAGAGTGACAGATAATTTTTTCTAAAGTTATTAATACAGAGTTCATATTCTGAATACAATTACTCTATTTTATTTTAACCAAGTAAACACTTTCAAAATTTTAAATGAAATTTTTGTCTCGTGTCTTTAAAGTTAAAAATGTTCTGTCTAAACATTACATGCCGACTGAATTTTTTTTTAATGCGGTTTGCGACAGAGATTTTAATAATTTTTAATTTGTATACACTTTCTAAGCCCTAGTATAGGCTTACATACCTTATTATATATAACTGTCATAATATTATGTTAATGGAATGGTCGCTCGGTACTTGGTGATATATTTTAGTAGTACGTATTTAAATTTAATAATTAATACTCTACAGACACGTTTTTATTTTCCAGAAAATTCTTTGAACAGTTTGGCTGCTTCAAAGGTTATATTTGAACTGATGGAATAGTGTAGATACTGGCCTTTTGAAGGGTTAAACGTGGTGTATGACAAGTGCGACAATTGTAAAAACACTGTGACGATTTAAATTGTAACCATGATTAAAAAAGAAAGAAAAAAAAAATTAAGGTTGCGAGCCATTAACCATTTAAATCTCACAATAATAATAAAAACATGTAGGTACTAAGTGTGAAAGGAAGAAGTAATTAATAAGGGCAAAGAAACTGTAATAAAGAGGCATATTGTAAATAATTATTATTGTCGTATTTAACCCTTGCTTGCTATCAGGCGCCTACCTGTTGATTCCGGACTCGACATGTTTTCCGAGTCTTCTGTAATTAAGAATAAAATAAAAAACTAATGTTAATAATTAAAGAATCTGAAGACACAGATAGTCACTAAAATAACTCATTTAAATTATGTATTTTTATCTAGGGATAGTTTGTATAAATAAAAAGGTTTATTTAGAGAGAGACAGGGACTATATTCTCGCGGAATAAACACCCCACTACCTCTTATGCAGTACCAGTGGAAGCGGGCGAAAAATCTCTCTCTCGCTATGAAGACTCCAAGCAGTGCACACGCACGAGCAAAAGCTCTGTTGGAATGTTGTGTAATTTGTTGTTAGTTTGGCTTATTTCAAATGTAGTTTATTAACTGCTACACAAAAGAGTGTAACATGTAACATTAATTAAAAAATCAGAAACGTGGTAACAAGAAGAAATATGTGACAACAAAAGTACGAGTATTAATAACGATGACTGCTAACTTCACCAACTGACGACACTTTTCAACATCCTACCCGGAGAGGTGAACTACCAGAATTTGCAACTCTAGTAGACCCGACAGAAGATGCAGTTCGAGACATCAAAGAATCTACGCCTACCATCGTAGAAGGTTCGACCTAGACTGCAGACGTTTAAGACTTTAACGACTAAGACCAGACCTAGATGAGGACGACGCTTTTAAGGATTCCCAAGACGGACACTCCCGGAGGAAATTTCTACATACCAAATTAAAGGTGACTCGATAGCACGTCTATCGAGGAATAAATAATAATTATAATTGTAACACAATACACTTTAAAAGAGAGACTTTTCAGAGACGATTAAACTTGTAAAGATTAAAAAGAATTAACTCTAAGAATTTAATGTAACTATTCAGACATCATACATTGTAACAGTTTAAATCTTAATGTATCGTAGTATAATTAATACCATTCTTCAAATGGAATAATAATGAAGCATAAAACTAAAGGTCTTGCAAGCTAATATCATGAATTGAATATAATTAAAAGTTTGATGACTAAATACCTAAGGTTACCCGGATCCGTGGTATAGCTAAATAAAATCTGTTGTGATCCCAAAGTTTAAATAAAGAATTCAAATAACTTTAATAATTGAATTAGTAATGTCATGGGATCTATCTTTTGAGTAAATGTTATTGTTTTTAAATGTTTAATAAAGAGAAGTCTTCTTGTTACACGCATATACTGAGTACATAAATCAACAGTTTTCCCATTCCTTGATTCCTTTTAGATTTACTCTGTGTTGTTCTGATTAAATTTCAGCTCGTCGAATAAGGCAGCCTGAATAATTGGCAGAACCAATTATGTCGGGTTCCCCAAGTTATAACACTAGAGAAGATGTTATAACACAGGTGATCAAAAGTGAATGTCCTCTTACCGTTTGTAACAAAACTATAACAAAACTATACAATAAATACAATACAATAGAAAATTAAAAATTAAAACTATAACAGTACTATGTAACTGGGGTAAAACAGTTATCTTATTACTATTATTATTACTGTTTAGGTTACAAATTTTAATGTTCGTCTTTGTAGTTCTTTCAGGTAATACAGTAACGGTTAAGTCTGTTTAATCCTTCCTTACGCGGCAGGAGATTTAAATATTCTGTGTACACAGAGAATTTTATTGGCCTACTTCTCCTTTGTGAATCACAAAAAGTTGGCGCGAGAATACAATCATTGATTTCCTTAAGACGTGACACATTTGTTAAAGTGGCGTCTGAATTTAGTTTTTATTTATCAATTCAGCTTCCATCTTTCAAGACATTGTGTAATTTGACTTTTTATAGATTTCAGTGAATCTTTGCCGTCACGTGTTCAACAACAAAAGAATTATTAATTAACAAGCATCTACGTTTATAACGTGATTTGAATTTAAGTTCACATATCTGATGCGGACGTAGAGTAAATTTTTGGAAAATGGTAAATATTTTCATAATTCCTTTTTCTCTTTCCTGATAAAATTTGCAAACAACATAAACTGTTGGTTGCAAAATCATAAATTACATAGGTCTATTATTTATAATATACCTTGCAGCTTAAAAATCCTAATACTACTAAAGCTAATTCACTCACAATTTGCAGTCCCCAAATTATGTACAATTACAAGTATCTTTTTAGCTTGTTTAATATAACTTCGCACTCTAAAAGTACTTGAAAAATTAGGGAATGCCTTTAGGTCGTAATTGTTATGAAGGAAAAATTCTGTTAAACTGGATTCCAGCTATTACAGGACGGTAACTTCTGAAAGAATAAGGAACTTCGGCCAACCTACACAGAGACCTAGTAGATCCCGACGTAAGGAGCTCACCATGGTAATGGGCACTTCAGGAGGTAGTTGACCGAGATTAGGTTGGAACACACTCTTACCCTAGGGTAGGAAAGAGCCCCTAAATACAGATGAACCAGACAAGGTCTACGATATAATTTGCAAAATCTTGTAAATCTTCTACAGGTAGAAATCTTGTCAATCTTGAGGGAATACAGAGGTATACATGGTTTAAACGAAGTTAGCAAAAATAAAAATAAAAGAGAATTTAATAAACACGCAAGATTGAAATTGTACGGTAGGTGGGGGAGAACTCCACTAGGTAGTAGACAACTTCTAATGGGAAAGATAAATTAAAGAGGAGAAATGAAACTGTTGATAAAACATATTACAACACTGCTAAGCGTAACTAATTACCATTTCTCAGTTTTAGAGTTTAGAATGTGAAAACTGAAGTTCTTTTAATAAATCTGTAGACTAAACAAGCTTTTCTGTATTCAAACGTTACCCTTATAATGTTTTTGGAAGTACAAATATAATAAAATATTTTAGTTAATTAAATACATATAATATAGGAATTTTTCTCACACACGGTGCATGACAGATTGATGCACAGTCGCCAATTCCATACTTCTTCCTAAATCCCTTCTCACATCTGAACCACGGTTGTGATTTTTTCTTTTTGTTACCTTTCTTGTTTAATTAAATTAGAACATCGCATTATTAAATTAAAGCTAAATGCTTCCACATTTAAGAATGATACTGCAAACATCGATGTTTCATACGTCATCGCTAACAGAGACGAGTGGTGTTTGTTGTTTACAGCAGCTATCACGCGTTGCTAAGTAACAATCCGACTTAATTGAAGTAGGTGCTACGTTGTAAAATGCTAGTGGCGATAACGTTCATTAACGTTACTCACATTCAATTCTTGAACATTAATTTTTTAATCTTTATAACTTTAACTACTTAAAATTTTACACATTAAAATTGTTTGCCTTGAAATTATTGTCTTTCTTCTGTTGTATTAAATCCTATCGTTTTTCACATTTTCTACTTGATCGACGTATATGAGAGTGAGTGAGTGAGTGAGTGAGAGAAAGAGAGAGAGGGAGAGAGAGAGAGAGAGAGAGAGAGAGGGAGAGAGAGAGAGAGAGACAGACAGACAGACAGCCAAAGAGAGACCGAGAGAGACAGAGATAAAGAGAGTTAAAGAGAAAGAGAGATGGTGAGAGGGATAGAGGTTATCTTTCTTTCCCCAGAGGAAGTACGAGAGTAGTTGAAAAGTTGGGGGAGCGATATTTATATCTCATCTGTAGAAATAAAATTATTAGTGTGCTTTAAGATTCGTACTTCTTGTAAACACCTGTTAACTTCCAATGAAGAAGGGGACTCGGAAAAATATGGGTACAAGACGTTACAGAAGACTTGCTCAGCCTGAGAATAGGACAGTAGCGCCAGAAAGTACAGAGCAGAGATGAGTGGATGCGAATGGCGTTGGGGCCCGGGCTCTTCAGGAGCTGTAGTGTCAAGGATTATCATCATCCATAACTATATATAACTATATATATTGCAACAGTACAAACAGTAATGATACTGTGCATTGCACAAATAAATAAAATAAATAATGAAAATGAGTAAATATAAATTAATAAACATGACCCAGATTGCATAAGCTGAATCGTAGTAAAAATAGGGAGTACAAAAGATTCATGCATGGACATGCAGTTTCGACACACCTGCCGGTAGCTTTGTGTACGCGCGTATGTTGTTAGTGTGTGTGAAACCTGTCCGTTCCTGAAATGTAACAAACACTTTTCAAGTAGAATAGTTATATGTTTATTGTTAATTATAAGAAAACTATGTACGATAGGATAAAACAAAAGACACCAAAGTGTGTAGAATTTATAGATAAATAAAATGTTAAAAAACCATACAGAGGTGACGAAAAGTACAATTACTATAAGTAAAAAATGAAAAACTCTTTTTGTGAATATCATGAAGAAGTGCAATTTACGTATAGTAATCACATAAAAATTAGTGATCGATTGAACATCGAGTGAGGTGAAAAAAACTTCGTAATTCGCGAAAATAGGCGAAAATAATGAATTGAACCAGAGTGGCGGGAGTGACGCCTCGACAGAATCTGACAAGTTGAAATGTGTTCAGACAGGAATTTTTGCACCACCTGACTATAAATACCAGGCCGCGCTAATAAAGTTTCTTCTTCTCGATTCAACCAGTGCCGCAGGAGGCTTTGTCAGTCGACGGCACAAATTCACTGTTATCGTAAGAGCCACAAGATCAACTAGCTATACAGCCAGAGCTGCAAAATACATATGCAGTAGAAAGTAAAACAAGTAATATAAAAGAAGTTTGAATAGAAGTAGATTCATTTTTTTGAATCTAATGAATCAGCAATTCCAAAAATATGAACACACCATGAGTATGCCGAGAGCAAAATAAACATTCAAAGTAATTAGAATTAGATAATAAGAGTTGTATATAACATATGTAATTTATTAGCAATAAGGTATGTACGAAAACGTCGTACAAACGATTTAATAATGAGTTATTGTTTAATATCTGATATGATAGATGTTGTTTAAATAAATAATTAATGGAACGATTTTAAACGTAAATAACGTATCATCTTCTTATTACGATTACACCTACCTATGAATTCAATACGCAATATATAAATAAATACATAAATTTGTATTGTTGTAAATTGTCTCCAAAAAGCGTGGGGCCACATAAATTATATTATATCAAATTTTTGAATATGTTGAATTGTTGTAAAATGGCGTCTCAAGAACGCGGGGCTCCACAAATTTAAATACAACAAATTATGTATTGCTGTAATATATATATAGTATTTAAAATTTATAATTATATTACTTCAAGATGTTCTTTTCCTTATTTGGAACATGTTTCGAGAGTTCCCGTTCTCTCATCTTCAGCCTTCGCCATCTTGTTTCTGGTGAAGTATTTGTGTGTTGGCTGCTGGATGTTATTAAGGTAGTTTGTTGGTCTTTGGTCTTTTAAAGTTGTATTTTTGTGTGTGGTTGTGGTATATGTTTTTGTATTTTGTGTATTTTCGATGTTGAGTGCTTTGAATATTCTGTCATGTTTGTATACAAAGTACAAAAACATATACCACAACCACACACAATAATACAACTTTAAAAGACCAAAGACCAACAAACTACCTTAATAACAACCAGCAGCCAACACACAAATACTTCACCAGAAACAAGATGGCGAAGGCTGAAGATGAGAGAACAGGAACTCTCGAAACATGTTCCAAATAAGGAAAAGAACATCTTGAGGTAATATAATTATAAATTTTAAATACTTTATATATATCAAGAAACGAACTGTAGCAGAAAGTGATTGAATATACATACATATATATATATATATAAATTTTTGATGGGTGATTTAATTCATATATCGATTATTATATTTTTTTTGTATAAACGATATATAGTTTCTTGTGAAGTGATGAATGCAAATTATATAAAAACTTGAAATATTTTATAAGTAACAATTTGAAAGAGTCTTTAATTGTTTTACAGTTTTATAAAAAGTTTATAATTTCACTTACCTATTTGCTGGGTTAAGTTGGATCGGTCCGCACGATCTCGCGGTCCTGATTCTGCTTTCACGCCGGCCGTTGTCCTCTTAAGCTAGGATGTCGATCTCAGGGTTTCCTCGTGGGCGTTGTGTCCGTCCAAGTCGCTCCTGATTCAACCCTCGTTGACAGCCATCGGATGTTGGAAATCTGGAACGTCCTGCCTGTACTCATGGTCTAATCCAGCCGCTCCCTCGACGATAGGCCTACATCGACTGGCAGAGTTTACGAGAGACTGACGTAAATGCAAGACTGCGAATGACTGTCTAATACACGGATCATCCTGCTTTTATAGATTTACGCACATAACGTCATTTTTACTAGTTAAAACGTTCTAGATATTACAAAAAAATTCACCACGTCTTGTTGCGCATGAACAAGTAATTAAGAAATTATCCCTTATTAAGGAATAAGAAGAAAATATATTATCAGAACGAGATAGAATAAACTCCACTGGACAAGAAAACGTCACTTTAGGGGCCCGTCACCAGAATACAGACGCTATCCGCGCGTGAGTGAGATTAATTAATATTTTAAAGACAAATCGTTAAACATAACCGCGAATAGCGAGTGCGGGAGTTCATTAGCTCTCAGATCGTTAATAGTCAAGCAAAGTGTAACAAGATATAAAACCGAACAAAAAAGTAATAGTAAGTGATAATTATTAAACTCACTTGTCAGGTAATAATTGTGTATTAATTATCCACTAACTGTGCTAAACATAACCAAGTTCAATTTTACAAGTAAACGTAATGTGTTGTTAAATACACTACAAATTAAACAATATTCAGTTTACCAAAAACAATAATTACTTTAAGAAGGAAAACATTTACTAGCACAGTAACGTAACTTGTAAAGCATTAATTAATTGTAAAATAAATACAAACGATCTTAATATCTGTTAATGATATAACTACAAAAACTCTACTCGTGATTAACTTGAGAGACTGAGCAAATAACTTTCTGCTTGAGTTAACGATTAACCATTGCCGCCATCTAGTGTGATAAATTTGAATGCTGTGTATCATCTGCAAAGGTAGATCACAGAATAATTATTTGTTTAAAACGAATTGTATACAAATAAAAATATAACTAATAAATTTGTTGTATAAAGTTTATAATTTGTTATGTACTGCAACCTTGAGGTACAAGAGTCGTTATTTAATGCATTAATATAGATGCATTCAAATAATAAAAGAGCACAACACTTTTGGAAAAAGCAGTGGAATATATACTGTATGTGTGTGTGTATCTTATATAAGATATATATATATATATATATATATATATATACATATAATATATTTAAAATTTATAATTACATTACATCAAGATAACTTTTTCCCTTATTTGGGAAATATATTGTTCCTATCCTCAGCCTTCATAATTTTAAATCTTGCAGAGTACTCGTATTTTGGTTGGTTTTTGTTATGTTTTCCTGTTGGTCTTTGGTATTTTAAACTGTTATTACTGCGTGTGATTGTGGTGTATATATTAGTTTTTTGTGTATTTTCGATGTTGAGTTCTTTGAAAATTGTGTCATATTTTGTATTGATCTGTATTTGTTTCGGTATTAGTTGTGTTTTGTGATTTGTATTTGTATATTTGTAAACTTATCCATATGTTCATTATGGTACCTTTGTGTGGTATGTGTTTTATTAGTGTCATGTTGGTTATGTCTGGGAATTCATGTCCTGTCTTTATTGCGTGTGTGGCTAAATTAGATTTATATATTTCTGTTTGTTGTTTGCGTTTAGATGTTCTAAATAACGTTTTTTCAGTTGCTTTTTGGTTTGTCCTAAGTAAAATATATTCCAATCTTAGCATTCAATTTTGTGTATATGATTAGTTGTTGTATTATCTTTGTTATTTAGTTTTGCAAATTATTTTTATTAGTTTTGCATGCTATTTTAATGTCTGTGTTTTTAAATAGTTTTGTTAGCTTTGCATCGTATTATTTATGTATGTGAATGTCGCAAATTTTTTATTGTTGTTATTGTTTTGATCATTTCTTAATTGTACAGTTTAATTTTTATATTTGATTTGACTATCTATTTTATTTATAATTTTTTATTGTATACATTTTCATAAGCAATTTGGTATATTATATTTCTTTCTTTGTTTATTTCCTGTTTGTTCAGGGGTTTTTTGTACATTCTGTTAAATAGGAAATAGAAAGTTGCCATTTTATGTTATGGTGGGTGGTCAGAGTGGTTAGGTATAATGATGTTAGTGGAGGTTGGTTTTCTGTATATTGCATATTGTAGATGGTTTTTGTTTCTTGTGATGGTTATGTCTAAATAGTCAATTTTGTTATATTTTTCTTTTTCTCCTGTGAATTATATTTTTAGATGTACGTTATTGATTTCTTTTAATATGTTATCTGCATTTGTATTTTTGTAACTATACACATATAGCCTATCATCTACATATCTTATCCATATGCCACTTGGAACAAATGAATTTATAATTTTTTGTATTTTGGTGTATATGTGTTGTAAGCATATTTCTGCTACAGGCTACGTTGCCCTCGAAAAGTGCGGGCCAGCATTTTTCTTCCAGTGTACGTTGTCTATTTGTGTGTGCTGAAATTTAGTTACGTAAAACCTGCGGGCTGCCTGAACTTGAACATAATCGTTTGCATATTTATTTTACGAAAAAAATACAATTCGCAGCACTTCTGCATTTTACATTTCCTTACAACAAACGGGAATAATATGTTTTCACATGCATTCCGTGAACTCGGGTGTTGTTTACAAGCGTGGAATTTGAATTTTAACAATTGTTATTTTACCAAAGATAAAATTCATTATTTATTATTGACAATTAGATATTATATTATGTTAGTTCAGATATATAATTAGTTTAAATTAGATTTATGTAAGATTTATAAATGCAAAGCGTCTCAGAAATTCCGCAAAATTTTTTTTGTAAGTGAGAATTGTATTTTTTAAATTTGGTATAAGAATACTAGACATTATTTTATTGTAATTTGTTTATGTCAGTGTAACAAGAAGTAATTGGACATTTAGGCCTACATGACATGATAAGCTTTTAGTAAACATTTACTAGTCATTACTGAAAATGTATGAAAAATGTGAAGAATCATGTGTACTCAAGAGAAATGCAATTAAAAAACGTGAGTAACCAAAGCGTTAGTACGGAACAATTACAGACGAAATGGATAAAATCGTCTTATATACTACTGCACAAAGTACATAATTTGGTCGCAGACAAATCCGAATATTTATTTAGTTGCAACGGTTTTGAATAACTAATTTATTAAGAAACTGTTAACAGTACTGTCTACATATTCTAGCCCTAAATTTATCTATTTAAATAGTAATCGTTTCTGACTATTACTAAATTTCTGTGATCCCACAACCGTTCATTTCTATAACAAGTAGCTAAATTTTCTTCCATGTTATAGAAATATCCTTTTGTTTTAATTGTCTCTTGTGACACAATCTTTGGATATTGATCTGAATTAGTAAGGTCTAATGTATGTATTTAAAACACACTGATACCGTGTTAAAAAATGTTGAGAACAAGTGTGTAGGGAATAAAAGTATAGACATTAGTCCAAAGAATTTCTGGCCAAATTGAAACCCTTTGTTATGAAGAAACATGGAACTCCACCATCAGCTCTATACATTTTATACGCTTGTGCATCATAGCACTATATAGCAATACAGAGGACATTAAGTATTTTCAGTTTTGTAGAAAACTGACTGTTGCTATTAGAATTTATATTAATAAATGAATTTACGGCAGATATAGATTTTCAATATCTTTTCTTAATTAATATAAATGCTTTTATGTTTATAATTTTTATGTAATAAGTTACAATTTAAATTATTAAACCTAATTTACTGATGTTGATTCTTTGGTGATTCAGTTTATGTTTTGACAGCTCGGCTACTAAGCTCTTTAGCTCGACTACGTCGACAAGGAGTGTTGCTCGACTTTTTTCTTGTTCTCAACTACACTGTAGTTACTTAACAAAAGTAGAAATTTGTACAGACTAAGACGCAATACAACATTTTCACAGCTGACACGGAAATCTTGTTGCTTTTAGTAAGAACAGATTCCTATCTATCGCTAACAGTTCATTTCCGAGGTCTTCTTTCAGATTGTCTTTTACTCTGTGTCTCTGCATTAGTTCTTCAATAGCACAACAGTCTTCAATTGTATGTTTCACTGTAAGTACTCCGGCACAAGTGCAGATGGGTCGTTGTTGCGATAATATCTTATTAGGAGATAACATAACGTCAACGTAGTGCTCAATTCGAAATTCGCAGTTTGGATTCAGACTTGTTAATGACGACTGTAATCACCTGCTGTTTCCCATTTACAGGCGATCTGCTTCACGCCAGAAAAATTGCTCTGTCGTGTATTCTATATATGCTGCCACACATAACAAATGGTGGTTGTGACAGCTAATTTTCCTGGATTTCGTTGTCCATGACGTGTCCGTTACTTAACTAATATCACTATTGTTTGACGACTCGGAACACTAAGTTTTTTATAAGTAAAATAGCAAAGATTTACCTTACAGCCTAAACCGGCTTTCACCTTTAGAAGGCTTCATCAGAGGCTGCCGTAGGTAGCGCTGTCCGTCTTGTTGTTGGCGACGGGATAGTTTTTCGAAAGATCGAAGCTGTGTGTGTGTGGTGAGATGTGTTCGAATAATGCGTGCGATTTGAATTGTGTCTGTTCGTTTAGGATGTCGTTTTTATTTGTTTTGTGTGTTTGTATATTTCTAATTGTTCTAGAGTGTCTAGTTTTCGGCCTTTTGTGTGTACGTGTAGAATGTTCATGTTATTGTCGATGTTTTTATATGTGTGGTTTGCTTCAATGAGGTGGTTTGCAAAGGTAGATTCTGTAGTGGTATGGAGTGCCTTTGTGTGTTCAATGTATCTTTGTTTGAAGCTACGTCCTGTCTGGCCTATGTAGAAGTTATTGCAATTTGAGGAATTTAGCTTGTATACACCGGGTAGATCGAATTTGTTTTGTGTTTTGTGCATGCGTTTTGATAGTGTGTGTTCTGTTTTGTTAGTAGTTTTGTAAGCGATTCTGTATCCTGCTTTTTTGAATTTGTGGGCAATTTTTTCAGTTTGTTTGTTGATGTATGTTAGTGTTATGAACTTCTAAAGGTGAAAGCCGGTGTAGGCTATAAGGTAAATCTTTACGATTTTACTTATAAAAAACTTAGTGTTCCGAGTCGTCAAACAATATTGATATTTAGCTAATTTTCCATCGTCAGGTCGTATAGCAATCGCGTCGACACGTGGGTTGTGTGCAGCGCGTCTCGCTGCTCCGTGAGCTCCTTAGTTACTTTCAATACAAAAGTTAAAGAAGAACCAAGTTCGTCTAACATGTGGCATAACGCCATTATCTATTGCAGTAACGGCTCCACTGTCTACTGCCCGGATTTTCCGAGGCATTTAGTAAATGATCAGTACAGATAACAAATTTTCTCTCACCTCCTTGTTCACAACTTCAAAGAACTTGCCGCACCGCATAGAGTTTGGTATA
This sequence comes from Magicicada septendecula, assembly GCA_034769895.1. Lineage (NCBI taxonomy): Eukaryota > Metazoa > Arthropoda > Insecta > Hemiptera > Cicadidae > Magicicada > Magicicada septendecula. The sequence goes on along the minus strand of CM068368.1, from coordinate 569,817,431 downwards.
AACTAAGCGCCTTGAATAATGTCCAGGAGTGGAAGGCGCCCTCGACAAACGCACTAACTACTCCGTCTCCGAACTCAAGCCGTCAGTGTACACAACGTTATGTTCTTCAACGTATTTCTCTAAGGCTGATGTGAAGAGGAGTTTCACTTCCGTTGGGTGGCACGATTGCTTGGTTCTACTGGCGATGACTACCCGGCAGTTTTCTTTGCAAAGCACCCAGGGAGGCATCTTCCATCGGCACTTGATCAAAAATGGATCGGCAGTAGAGACGTATACATAGGTCAGCGAGAGAATAGTAAGTGTACGATTCAAGACCTGCCGCAACTATCTAAGAATAATAGAAGTGTATGTTCCTTAGAATAATTAAAACTAAAATTATGTAATAAGTTACAATTTAAAATATTAAATTTAAATTACTGATATTGTTTCTTTGGTGATTCAGTTTATGTTTTGACGGCTCGTCTACTAAGCCCTTTAGCTCAACTACGTCGACAAGAAGTGTTGCACGACTTTTTGTTTTGTTCTCAGCTACACTGTAGTTACTTAATGAAAGTAGAAATTTGGACAAACTAAGACACAAAACAACAGTTTCACAGCTGACACAGAAATCTTGTTGATTTTAGGAAGGATAGATTTCTATCTATCGCTAACAGTTCATTTCCGTTGCCTTCTTTCAGATTGTCTTTTACCAACAGAAAATTTAAAAACAACTGACAGTTACAATGATTTATTTATCTTCGCAGGTTCCAAATGCAGTGTATGGTAATATGTTACAATGAATTTATTGTATAATTTATATGTGTGGAGCCCCACGATCTTGGAGCGCCATTTTTTACAACGATATGTATATACAAATTTATATGTAATTTAATTTGTATAGCCCCACGTTCTTTGGGAGCCATTTTTTATACAACGATACAATGTTATTAAATGTAGCGTGTCGTGCCACACGTCAAGGGCGACAAAAATGTAACAAGTTATATATTCTATGCAATTTAATTGGTACATTAATTGAACTCATACACTTTATATAACATTACTAACAACATGTACGTGTATATGTGGGGTTCAGGTGTAAATATAATAAGAGCATTTTTATTATCAGTATTAAAAACACACATTTATTATTTTTTCATTATTAAAATAATTCATAAACATCATTAATTTGTTGGTCACGATATTGCTCATTATTTAATGTTTATATCTTACGATATGCAATATTACACATATTTAAAAAAATTCTTATATCTAAACATGTTAAATAATTTTTATTAATTTATTATAAGATTAAAATATTCTTATATTGAAATAAATTGTCTTATCTCAGATCTGACCTCTACTAGCTCAGTCTATACCAATGTTTTGACTTCAATTTAACTTTATATTAATTTCTTGTAGACTGGCTTTTGTTTTAATATTCAACTTTAAATTAACATTTCTGTACTTCAAATATCTAATTACTTTACTATTTATTTTGATAATAAACTCTACTCTCTTTACTTTAAATTCTCTTTCATTTATTACTGCTTTTATGTATTTGCGATCGCTCATTCTTACGACTAAACATTTATTTACATTTTAACATATTATTACTAAATATATACTTCCTTAGCTTCAATTTCCTGTCTTTTGAAATCGTCTTTATGAGCTCTTTTGTTTTTATAAATCATTTAAAATGCATTAAGCATGTCACCTCGATTTCTGATCATCTTACGACTGTTTTCCGAGGTTCCAGCGTTGTCCAGAGTTAATTTTCCATTCCTCTTGTCCTGGTGTGGTCCTGGATACGTCTAGGGTCCAGCGTCGATCTACGGCAGCTTTGTGTTCCTGGATACGTCTAGAGTCCAGCGTCGATCTACGGCAGCTTCCCTGGATACGTCTAGAGTCCAGCGTCGAACTACGGCAGCTTCCCTGGATACGTCTAGAGTCCAGCGTCGATCCACAGCATATTTCCTGTATATACTCTTGATAGACTAACTATTGCTGTATTTACTTTTCCCGTAATATTGTCGTGACTTTAATAAACGTCATTTCGTTTGTTACTGCGACTTGTAATAGGATAAAAAATAAACTGTTTTGCCGACGGACAGCATGTCCGGCTGCAACTGAGTTTTGAAATGAAGAGAAGGGTTTTTGGTCGAACCCTTAATTTATACCCTTTCGAGATTCCGCGCTGGTCGGCTCCAAAATCGTCCTGCCGATACCTGCGTATCTCGTGACAGCCCCCACTACCGAACCTTTTCATCTATTTGCAATTATTAGCAAATAGCACTGTTTTGCACAGAATCGAGATAGCACAAATCGTAGCTACTTCGATTAATCACTCACTATATTAATTTGAGCGTCTTAGTGTAATTTGTGTATTTTTTAGCACGTTTATTTTGCACTGTCTTCGCATAACGTGTTCTATTAACGTCATCTTTTCACTGGGGATAACTATAAATTTTACCCACACTTTGGTGCTTTTGGTTTGATCATACATTAATTAGTTTTCTCACAGTGAATTAAAACAATTATTTTATTAATTACTTGGGGCGGGTTGCTGAGTTTCCTGTCTCTACCTGCTTCACTCACACATACAAGATACACGTGTAACACACATACAATTGAGCAGGTGTTCACTGCGTGTCGGAACAGGTTAATTGCTACCCTAATCTAACAATGAAATATTTATGCAATCTCAGACCTGTCCATTTTCCCGTAACTTATACAAATTATACAAAATTTACATTTATTTAAATTAATGCCTAATACAGCTGTGTCTGTATCGTTGCAATGTACTAACTAGTATTAACTAGTATGTACTGACAATGAATATTATTTGTTATAAGTAACGCTGGAAGGTCAGAAAACTTTCTAACGTACACTCTGATATCTGTATTTAATCCAATTCATGAAGAGCTGTAACAATTAATCTGCATGAAAATATTAACATTTAACACAAGAGGGTCATATATTAAATTTCTCAACAATATAAAAGATTTTCTAATTTGTGGTTGATAAAAAAAAATACAGTTCTAAGTAGAAAGAATATCAGGTTTAAGGTTGTCTAAAGAAGTCTAGAAATTTAACTCTATAGGATTCCGGTGTGAGGGTACTCCCAGGAATAGATGGCTTTAGGATGTTTGAACACGGAACAAGCAGCACCTTGCCTATTCCGTGATGTGAAGATGATGACGATGATGATAATTTGTCAGTCAAATACAAATTGTCACGCAATAATACAATTACTTGCACAAACCCTTACTACAGTTGTTCAAAAGTTTTTAAATTTACTATTCATTCTAAGCAAAGTACGTTTCAATCGCATTCAACATATAGTGGTTGTACGTAGTTACACTAATATTAATAACCATTAAGGTCACACCTGCTATGTAATTTTTGCCGTAGTTATGTGTCGGGATATATGTGCCGTAGGTATTTGCGGTAGTTATGTGCCGGCATATATGTGCCGTAGGTATTTGCCGTAGTTATGCGCCGGCATATATGTGCGGTAGGTATTTGCGGTAGTTATTTGCCGGCATATATGTGCCGTAGGTGTTTGCCGTAGTTATGTGCCGGCATATATGTGCCGTAGGTATTTGCGGTAGTTATGTGCCGGCATATATGTGCCGTAGGTATTTGTCGTAGTTATGCGCCGGCATATATGTGCCGTAGGTATTTGCGGTAGTTATGTGCCGGCATATATGTGCCGTAGGTGTTTGCCGTAGTTATGTGCCGGCATATATGTGCCGTAGGTGTTTGCCGTAGTTATGTGCGGGCATATATGTGCCGTAGGTATTTGCGGTAGTTATGTGCCTGCATATATGTGCCGTAGGTGTTTGCCGTAGTTATGTGCCGGCATATATGTGCCGTAGGTATTTGCGGTAGTTATGTGCCGGCATATATGTGCCGTAGGTGTTTGCCGTAGTTATGTGCCGGCATATATGTGCCGTAGGTATTTGCGGTAGTTATGTGCCGGCATATATGTGCCGTAGGTATTTGCCGTAGTTATGTGCCGGCATATATGTGCCGTAGGTATTTGCGGTAGTTATGTGCCGGCATATATGTGCCGTAGGTGTTTGCCGTAGTTATGTGCCGGCATATATGTGCCGTAGGTATTTGCCGTAGTTCCTTTATTGCCAAGAGAAGCCTTTGTTGAAACTTTTGTAGAAATGTAAATTTTAAGTCATATGAACTCTGAATGTGAAATCATCTATAATATTTCCCATTCTTTCTCATCTAGTTATGAAGTCTTGAAATGTAGGCCTAATGTTAATTGGACTGCAATTAATCTTTACCTCAATATCTTTTATCCTTTCCGGGGAAGTCAGTCTTCATGCGTATGCCTTTTCAGGATTTTACAATATTAGTCCATTCATATTAGCATAATTACAAAAAAAATTTGCCATTTAGAGACTATAAGCACCAGGGGAAGATTTTTTAAAATCAAAAGAGTTCCTAAGTCGCAAGTGGTCGCTTCACCACCAAAAACCACCCATAACACGCTCTGCGGTGGTTTTTGGCGTTTTCCTCAGAAACCGTTGGTCTCACAGAAAATGTTATACTTGCTAAAATGTTCCCTATACAATTTGCTAAAAAAAAGGGTTTTTACTAATGCCGATTATTCTAATGGATTTCGAGGGATAAGCAATTGAAGAAATGGGTTGAAACGAACACAGCTTGCATTCAGTATTATATTCCCGAAAAGTGATTTAACGTTCACACTACACGCGACAGAAATAACACTGCAGATTTTTCGACAAAAACATGTTTTTTTTGGGTATATATTTTTTCTTTTTATAATATTTTGACTTATTTTGTTCCTGCTGCTAGTTTCCACACCACCGATGAGGTAGAGCTCTCGGCGCGTTTTTTTGTTTTTTTTTTAATGGTTTCCCCAAGAGGCCTACTCCACTAAGCTTACTTTGATCTAAGTGTCACCGTCTGCAGTGTCTCTCATGTACTCAGTACTCGTACAACTTTGCCCAAGACAAGTTCTGCACATAGTTGTGCAACGCAGTCTAGCTTTTCCGACAACCTTGTTTGCAGTTGCAAGTTATTAATAATAAAATCGAAGCCGGGGCAGGCGCTTCTTTTGTGTAAATAGGTGGCAGAGTGTTATTAATTTTATTCCAGCCCCATAGGTCGGGTTGTAAAGATTGTTCTCGCCATATTTGTACTTGGAGGTAAGTGTGTCGGGAATGTTGATGTGTTACAGCTGATGTGAGAGGTGATTTTGATAAAACTACAGTCCTATTTTCTTGACCAACTAACTTGTTAACATGCGTATCTTTGCTCACTCAGGCTGCCTTCTGATGGTTTTAGGATAAACCGTTCTTCGGCTTTTTCAATTTTTTCAGGGGTTGACTCAAAGTTGTTGAAAACATCTACGACGCTATGGAGGTCTTTTTCCTATTAAACATTTGTACATATTGTTGCTTTCCTTTTCCAAGAAAGCCTGATGTTGTGTCACAGCCGCTTGTAACGTGAATAAATAAAATTGATTCTTTGAAATTACGTAGAATACTAGATTATTGTAAGTCCCACAAACTGTACACTCCTCTCTTTTACATTACCTAGGGACTATTTAAGAAATATGATGCCTCTATCTTCAGGGGTTAATAAAACAAGAAAGTCAAGGTCTTGTCCAGCAACTAGAACTTGTTCGTTTTTCTTGGATATTTTGATGGCAGTCCGAACAATCTAGACATCAGCATCATCTACTGCAACTGATGTGCTTATATTCTCGCTATTCAGGTGTACAGCAAACTGTGAAATGAGTAGTTCCTTATTTTTAATATTGCTTAAGAATTTACTTTGCTGTTTAACCAAATAGTTATTGCTATCAAAAACAATGTACGAGACGCTTGAGCAATCGCCTTTCACGGTCGATGCGTTTTGTACTTTCACTAATTTCGGAGTACTCGTTGAATATCACAGTAACTTTTTGACCCATAGCACTTGCGAATGAAGTTGGTATAGGCAGCATAAACATCCCCGAAGTTACTTTCTTTTGGCCACACCATGCGATGGATAAGACAACCACCGTCAAGAACAAATGATAATTTTCTGTGTTGATTTTTCGTTCCGCAATAGATTAAAGATATCATAAAATGCTGATTTTTTCGTTTCTCTCGTCATTTCTTTGTTGCCAAATAAAGACAGAGTTACAGAATCCAGTTCATGGTTGAAACAAGAGCGCAAATCCTCTGGGGAATGAATAGTGCATATTATTCGTTGGAAAAACTCGGAAAAGCTATTGCGGGTATTCAGTAGTATAGTATGCCATTGTTATAATATCCTCTCGAACTATAATGGCTGCTGTTCTAGCAATCCTCATTCTTTCAACTTTTTCATCAGTCAATCGATTGGTGTACCAACTATTTACCATTTTATGCGCAGAGACACGGAAACAAGCAACTGTCGGTTTTATTCTCATTGTTGCGAAATCAATTCCAAAACCGAATTCTTCAAATAGTTTATTTCGTAGTGTTGGCATGGACACTGATATGCCCGGTGGCAGATGCTCCTCAACTATCTTCATTAAATTATGCAATGAAAATTGGCATTCGTCTAAATTTTCAATGAAACTACGCAATTCAGAAGTAAATCACTCATCTTCCGATCATCCTCTCGTTTTAGTTGTTGGCGGATTGGACGCAAATGTTGCATAGCAATCCTGATGATAACGAGCTTCCTCTTCTACTAAATATATAGCTCCTTGGATACGAGAAATAACGCTCTGACCCCAATCATCATTTCTTACGCGGCTTATTGAAGTAAAGTGTCTTTGACGGTTAAAGAACGAATTTCAAAAATTTTTCTTTTCCATCATTATATCACACCTCACACCACATATTAAGCAAGCGGTTTTAAAATCAAGCAATTCATGCGACCGCAGAAGTTGTGTACCTGTTTGGTCTTTTGCTTTTTTTTTCTTTCAGGAAATGCTTAATATGCCGGCCTTTAATGTACTCTCTCCTTCACACCTTGTGTACTACGATCCCTTCGACATTTTCGAAGGGTACATGTTTGCCATTTCCTCTGCGCTTGCTAACGTGAATTAAATTAAGCAAACCTTTTTCAACGTGCAACGTTTCACCCTCAGATAGCGATTTTCACAGCTAACACAACGACTTGTTGACGCCATATTGCGTGCAATACGTCCAAGTTAGAATTTTTAAAACGATATTGTCATAAAAAGCACAATTATTCTTTGTCCTATTTCAAACTGCACTAACCAACACAACACAATTCTTATAAATCACACGAATATTCCATGTAACGAACAAATGCGCGTGAAACAACGTTTAAAGCAACTAAATCGCACTGCAAACTGGCCGAGAAAGCTCAAGAACTACTGCCGATGGCGCCGCTGCACAGACGAAGCGGTGCGATGTGCTGCCCTTCCCTCGCCATTTTTAAGCGCCGCGATGTATGTGCCTATACTCTTTTTAATAAATGGAAGTAGAGGCAGAGAACCAACTAACTACCCCAGATAAGCGTGCTCGCATGAAGACCCGATTAAAACATTATTTTAAAAATGAATTATGGTGATTGTGTGATGTATTGTGACCAAAAACTCGCTACGCTGAAAACAACCCCTCATTTCGATCGCTCGTTGCTCGAAATCCATTGGAAAAAATAGCATTAGTAAAAGCACCTTGTTTGTAGCACATTTTATAAGGAACGTTTTTAGTAAGTATACAATTTTCTGTGCGACCAACGGGTTCTGAGGAAAACGCCAAAAACCATCGCAGAGAATGTTAAGGGTGGTTTTGGGGGGTGACGCAACCACTTGCGACTTAGGAACTCTTTTGGATATAAAAACGTTTCGCCTGATGCGTATAATCTCCAAACGGCAAAACTTTATATTTTCATTTTCTGTTCTACTATTTCAGGACTAACATCAATGGCTTATATGTCAAATATGTTCTATAAGTAAGTAGTGATTGGTGAATCTTTGCAAATTTAGTGCAAACAGTCGTAAGAATGGACGATGAAAATCGAAGGAACCGGTGATCCACATTGAGTCTATATCTGTCTGGAATTGTCAGAAGAGAAACTGGAGTAAATAATGGCTGTATTTGAGAACTGCTACAGATACACATTCTTAATTTTAAGTTGGATTTTGTCAATAATTTTTATATAAAAATGTAAAGTAAATTATTTTAATACTATCACACCTTCAAAAATATTATGCACACTGACTTATGAAACACTATAAGGAAACTGATGTAATACCTGTGATTAGCCTACATCACTTATCAGTAAGTGTCCGCATATTGATTGGGGAAACAAGGCGTTTAAACCATGTGTATATTAAACTATGAGTACAGGTTTAAAGGATTAATGGGTGTGGACTGTTTATTGTAAAGTATACATAACACAATGGCACTGTGTTTACACAAAAGTGAACGTTACATGTTTAGTAACTTTGACCTTCAATTTTTTATCTTCAATTTAACCTCATGTTCGTGCGATAAGCCAGTAATTTATTTGTATATAATCAACGTTTTTCAGGAAAGATGAATTATATGCAAATTACAATTGGCTGTAGATTTTTATTTATAGGAACAGGAGTGCAAAATTGTGTGTTCATAGCTGCAATAAACACATGCCCACTCGCTCAAATTCTAGTATTTTAAAGCGGGATGTATTTGTATATGTGCTCACAATATCCTTGTAAAGTGGAAGGTGGAAAAACATGAAATCTCATATCAATGGGAATATGTAAAATTATCTTTTCTATCATATATTTGTATGTACGCGCGCGCGCGCGCGCGCGCGCGTGTGTGTGTGTGTGTGTGTGCAGTATATAAAATTTAACTTTTACGTTTCAAGAGAGTTTCATAAAAGCAATTTAAGAATTTTTCATGTTATCTCCTTTTTTTACTAATTATGAGCGTGTGGACCTAAAACTTATATGTTGTGCATCCTGGATGATGACCGTGCGTTTGGTCTACTTATCTTCTCGGGACGGAGATTAACATCATCCAAACATGTTGACAGGCCTAGGCTGTTTGCCTTAACACATGTCATTTCCCCTCAGAATGGAATAGCGTCTACACACTAAGCAAAACTTTGTAGAAATTTCTTGACGGGTCATTCCACAGATCTAGATAAGGAGGACTGGATACGATTATTAAAATCCCAGCCGTAATTATATGATTAACAGGTGTAGCGCTCGAAGAATGTGACACCTAAGGACTTTTATTTTGTCCTTTACGGATCAAAAGGTGTACACTGAATCAACTCAACATATAACTACGTATGTACAAGTTACATATGGAGCCAATGTCAAAATTTGTTCTAACACGACGAACTGTTTTGAATTTTTCGTGTGTTTCATTTATAATTTGTTTTTAATTATTTTACTTTATCAACACTATAGACTTACATTTTATTCAATCAATTGTATTTTGTATTAAACAGTTTTTATCTACATCTTACATAATTGGACAGTTCCCTTCTCTGTTCGCAGAAAGAGTAGAGCTCAATAACAAAAACAAAGACAAACGCAACAAATAATTTTAAAATTATTTAAGTTTTATTAAAAACCAGCAACTTACAATTCCAAGCGCGCTTTTCAAATCAGTACAGAGATAAGTCACTAAATATTGACTTTATCAACATTTACGAAGGTAACATCAACGGTCAAGATTAAAAGGTGAAATAATATATACGTTTCAAATACTTCACATATGTAATTTGTACTTGAACTTTCTTTCAAATGTTATGGTATTTATATCCTGTTAGGCATGGCATCAATGTTTTAACTGGTGCATCTTGATTTCCCGTGTAGTAGTTGTTGTGACTTCCAATGTAGTTGTGCATGTCATTTATGCGTCAACGTGACAATACAGATTACAATATTGTATAATTACAGTACCTAGAAACTGAGATTCTGTAATTTCAACATAAATCCAATTTATATACTGTTGAATGATTTGTACAGTGTTCTGTCGTTTCCATGTATCAAGTTGGGAAGCTTTTACTCGCACCGCTAGAAGTTATTTAATTAAGTTTCGCGTTTCACATCAGACAGTGCATCCATTAGATCACTGTCACGAGCATAGCAGCAAAAGACTGGATCAATATGGTTACTACAGGAAAATATTTTTTTCATTTATTCTGAAAGACAAAATTGTATGAACAAAAACATATATGAGTATCTTAAGGGTTAAGGTGATAGTTTGAAAATTAACAGAAAATTTTATATTGTATTTAGGGATCACCTACATCTATTTGCGACACTGTATTTTATGACACTCAGGGAATGATATTCCCGAATACGTATTTTCTATCTTTTTCGGTTGTTTCGGTACCTGTATTCCACTGTCTTATAAAATGTGCTAATATAATACTATAGAAAACGTAATTTACTTTTAAATTAGTTTCTTAATTTCGCATAGCCCTTTTGAGCACCGGTATAGTGTTCCCTTCATCATTGCGGCTGCACATCTTTTGGCAATAACGGAACTGCCGTTTATATATATATATATATATATATATATATATATATATATATATATATATATATAGTATTTAAAATTTATAATTATATTACCTCAAGATATTCTCTTCCTTATTTGGAACATGTTTCGAGAGTTCCTGGTCTCTCATCTTCAGCTTTCGCCATCTTGTTTCTGGTTAAGTATTTGTGTGTTGGCTGCTGGATGCTATTAAGGTAGTTTGTTGGTCTTTGGTCTTTTAAAGTTGTATTATTGTGTGTGGTTGTGGTATATGTTTTTGTATTTTGTGTATTTTCGATATTGAGTTCTTTGAATACTGTGTCATGTTTTATATTGATTTGTATTTGTTCTGGTATTAGTTTTTTTTTTTTATGTTTGTATATTTGTAAATTTTCCCAAATGTTCATTATGGTGCCTTTGTGTGGTATATGTTTTATTAGTGATACATTGGTTATATTTGGGAATTCGTGTCCTGTGTTTATTGCATGTGTGGCTAAATTGGGTTTATATATTTCTGATTTTTTGTATGCGTTTAGGTGTTCAAAATAACGTTTTTTCAGCTGTTTTTTTGTTTGTCCTATGTAACATTTACTGCAATCTTAGCATTCAGTTTTGTATATACAGTTAGTTGTTGTATTATCTTTGTTGTGTGAGCTATTTAGAATTTGTAGATTCTACAATTTTACTACTAGTGTTCGTAACTACTGAAAGACCTAACGTACTGGATCAGAGTTAACGATTAAACGTTATAGAGTAACGATACTGCTTCTTCTGAGTTCTAAGTGAGACGGATTTACATCCTGTCACAGATCAAATCAACTGATGTATTAGCCAATTTCATTGGTCAAAACGTTCCCTCACCCTTATGGCTACAGTTTAGATAATATTCTACTTGTAAGAAATTGTCTAAACACAATATAAAACGTGCAAATAAAACCGGTATAATTTTATTGCTTTTATTGTGGCTGATAAAACATTTTTAATAAAGAAACTCATATATTTTGTTCTTTATATTAATAACTAATATGACTACCAGATAGGTCTATATTTTATGCACATTCTGGTGTAAGTCTTCAGTCGGACATTTGATTTACACAAAAGTGATCCAATTTAATTTGTTTTTTATAGTTATTTCGTAACACAGTTATTCACACGCACACACGCGCACTTGCCATATGCCTATTCATAAGATTGTACTACTTCACAACACACATTATTTTTTGTAAAGTCAAAAATCAACTTAATCTAACAATTTTGACATGATTCTTATTGTCTCTATTACAATGTTCCAACACTTAACTTTTACTTTAACCAATTCTCACTTAAACGTGCTGTCATAGAATGTTAAGAGTGAAATTACAATTTTATATGCAAATCTTATCTATTTAAATGTATATGGACACACACACACACACACACACACACACACATATATATATATACACACAAAATACTAATCTACACACCACAGTAACACACAGTAATACTAATTTAAAATACCTAAAACCAACAGGAAACTATAATAACAACCAACCAATACACAAGTACTCCACAAGGTTCAAAATTAATAAGGCTGAGGATGAGAACATGAGAACACTAAGTGTCCCGAAAAATGTTCCCAATAAGAAAAAACATCTTGAGGTAAAAATATTATACTTCTGAAGTATATTATATACAATTATATACATCAGGAAACAGACTATAGCAAAGAGTGTTTGAATATATATTGCGACAGTACAACCATTTACGGTACTGTGCATTGCCAAAATAATTTAAATAAATAACAAAAATAAATAAATATTGATTGATAAACATGATTCAGATTGCAAGCTAGATTGTTTAAAATATAGGGAACGCACCGTTCAGGCACGTACACGCATATCTGGCCCACCTGTCGCTAGCGTTGTGTACATGTGTATTTTGTTTGTGTGTGTGTGAAGCCTGTCCGTTCCTGAACAGTAACCATTTCTTTTCAAATATTGATAGATTTTAGGTTTTATTTTAATTGTAAGAAAAATATGTACGATATTGTAAAACGAAAGACACCAGAGGGTGTAGAAAATATAGGTGAACAAAGGGTTAAAAGACCGTGACAATATGACGGAAAGTGCAATTACTATAAGTTAAAAGTGAATAGCTCTTTTATAATTACAATAAAGAAGTGTAATTTACGTATAATAAACATATAAAAATTAGCGATAGATTGAGCATCGTATCGTGTGAAACAGACTTCGTAATTCGCGAAGATAGGCGAAATTAATGAATTGAACCAGAGTGGGGGTAAAGACGCTTCGACAAACTCTGACCAGATGAAAATTGTTCAGACTTGAGCTTTTGCATGACCTGGCTGTAAATACCAGGTCGCGCTAATAACGTTCCTTCTTCGATATTCAACCGTTGCCGTAGGAGGCTATGTCAGTCAACTACGTGATCGTAAATCTACAGTAAGCGTTACCTGACGACTTGTGAGGCAGAACAGAGGGCAGAACGATGGACACACCTACAACCCATGATGTGATCAGAGCCAACAACAACTAAGAAAGACAAGCAGTGGAAGCCTGGAAGAGGACCAGAGGACGCGAGGACATGAAATACTGGAGCAAGGACTGGAAGCGGATCCAAGGACACGAGGGACTGGACCCGCGGGCCGGAAGAGGACACACTGAAGTTGCCACATCAGACGAGGTGATAACAAACCATAATAATTAATAGACAATTGAAGCACAATATTGAAACTAGAATGAAAGACATTCCAACTGTTGCTAACAGAACTTAAATTGTACATATAATGTAAATTATTATTGTAATTTAGAATAATGTCTCATGCTGAGACAGTAATATTGGAATAACGTAAATGCTATGAGAGAGTAATGCTTGATTTTTAAAGTGAATTAAAGTAGAATAATTAGGAGAGTCTTTAATTGCTAAAAGAATAATGCATATGCTATAAATTTAAAGCAGAAATAAAGTCAAGTAAAAAATTAAAGAAATAATTGAAACGAAAGTAAATTCATTGTGAATTGCAAAAGATGGCCACACTAAATGAGTAAGCCGAGAGCAGAAATAGATAATTAAGAGTAGATAATAAGATTTGTGTATAAACTGTTTAGACGTAAATTGTTCACATAAATCACATACATAATATCGCACAAGCGAAGAATAATGAATATTTTCTTGTATTACCGAAATAGGTAAAGAGGTTGATAATTGATTAATGTAAAAATTTAGAAACTTTATAACATTGTCTTGTTATTACAATTACACCCAAACCAAACAAGTAAAAGTTGTTATGTTATATAACGTATCACTCTAAAAGATTGGGGCTTCCCAAATTAAATAAATTTGGGGTTGTTACGTTACATAATTTGGCGCTCCAAAAGTGTGGAGCTCCTCAAATTAAAATAAATTGAATTTGTGTTGTTACAATACATATATATATATATTATAAAAACCTTTTTTCTATCTACCTATTTTCTGTATATAATGATAGAACAATCTTACTTACCCGTGACTTTTTACTTTACCTGGGCGCCAGAACAAATCCCAGATACAAATGACACGGATTCAGCTTAGCTCAGAGCACAGAGACACGCTATCTCAGGATTCGTTCAGTGAGTGGAAGATTTAAGGTGAATCGTTACAAATAACTCTTAAATAATGTTGAAATTTATTTACTTAATGACTTCGTTATTGAATTAATTTCTTTAAAAGTTAATTTAATGACTTATTGCTAACGTAAATCTTATTGGTTAATGAGTGTGCATGAAAAGTGAAGATTAAAACGTCCAAACGACCAATTGCTCTTATCTGGTTGATTTAGGAATTCATATATCACCCAAACCAGTGCTAAAGAACGGGTCTGCATTAATTGCACTTTCAATACTACACCTCACTCTCCATTCAACACTCCTATATTACTTTACATCTAATCTTAATAATTAAATACAAAATTTGAATTTATATAGTGTCTTTTAAAAATGTTTATTGATTTAATTATTTATTTTGTTATTTTATGTTCATTGATCAATGAATACGTTTCTTATCTGATTGATGCGTCGACCGTAGCTAGTAATCAGTAGAGATACTCCTTTTGGTGGTTCGGCTCAGTAGAAATGATGTTGACCAATAACGTTGACTGATGATCCTGGACAATTAAAGATGCTGTAGCTACTCTGGTGCACAGGTCACTTCACTGTTAATCAATTATTTATTTATTAATTATTTAATTAATTAATTAGTTATTACGCAGCGAGATTATTTATTGAACCTTACTAGTTCCTCTACTACTGCGGTCCACTTCGCGAACTGTTTATTTAAATAAATACTTTGCGTTGTTTGTGCAATTGAGATCGTATTTAACACACGTCTTGCTTATTTAATACCCGAACGAAGAGTGCTCAATTCCCTCATTCTGAGTTAGCGTCTACTCTTAATACAGGGTTGTGATTGGTTGTTCCAAATAAATCAATTGTTTTCCATTTGAAACAATATCGAACAGGTCGGTCAAACTCTCCTTAACAAGTTTGAGATGGTAGAGAATTTCTGGCTAATTTCATACTTCCGCTGTTTGCAAATCGTTTGATTACAGGTATTTTCAAACGTGTTTTCAAAGATCTAACCACAGAATATTATTGTTTGGTCTTTCTCTGTATGTGTGTGAAAACACCTAATATTCGTACCTAGCCTAATTCTCTAGTTATATCTCTTGGCGTTCTTCTTCTGTACAACTTCTTTAAATGTTAATTCTACTAGTTGATATTTTGGCTACTTATAGAGCTTTGCTTGCTGAACACTATGCAGGTTTCAGAATTGCCTTATATTATTAGTTTTGAAGATATTGCAGTTGTAATAAATAAAATTAATTGAATAAAATTCCATGTCTGTGCACGCGTCAGTAGTAGCAGTGGCGAGGTTAGACAGAGATGGCTGTGATTATTCCCTCTCTCTCTTGCTTACGCCGCTAGATTAGCACAGTTTGACACTTTCATATAACGATCCGATAGGTCGACTATATGAATCGTTATAATATATATAATTTTTTAAAGTTATTTTCGGTTCCCCAGTTTATTTTTGTATTTCTTAGAATGCCTGTGTGCGTGCGTGATTGACACATTTCTTTCTTAATAAAAAATGTAATATACTTCTCAGTTTTTGATTATTAGCATTTAATCAGAATTGGTCTGCTATTGTTATGATGTTACGTAGCAAAGATTTTCTAAGATGTCCGTTATTCTGCGTTTTGGTATAGTTTCTAAGTTCTATATAGAAGGGAAAGGGTGTTAATAGCATGTGATGCTAAGTTGCTGTAATTTCGTTTACGGTTGAGGAAAGCTGTTTTATGTTCACAAGGTACAACTATTTACTTTTATCTCCGGCCTATGACTGATAATCGTATTTGGAACACTCTTTTACATACCGTTTGCTTGGTGTTTTGTTTTGGTGATCTGTATTTTACTTGTGATTATTTATTTGACTTGTGTTATATTTTTATATTTATATATGATTAGGTTTTTAAAATATCATTAAATGATACTCTATCTTACAGATATCCGTGTTGCTTTGATTTGGAGACTATATAGGCATAGGTTTATTATTGTAACACTTAATTTTGTAATAACTTACCGTAATATTGTTTTTATGCCAAACATTGTCCCCGTAACTGCCATACAACACCATGCTCGGCGACGTACCTCGGATATTTCTAATTGGTATTTCACCATTCATTATTATTTATGAAGAGGTAGAATTTAAAAAAATGTAACGCAGCTATTTCTATACCGTTTTATTAACATCTGTGGTCAATTCTTCAATGCACCAATAAAAAATTTCTTAAATTTTAGATTTAGGTTTTAATAGAAGTACTAAATATTGTTTAAAATTTTTCAATACCGTAAAAATATAAGCTACGTTTCGTGTATGTCTTTATATCTGACATTACGTCCCAGATAATTAATTTAAAATTTCTGTTCAAGTTTCATAAATCAAAATAATTGATTTAGGTATGTCTTCTTCTTCTTCTTCCCATGACGATACAAACCATATCGAGCTCTGCTCTCCTCAATGGATCTTTTTCAGGCATCCCAGATTTATGTATGCCACAGTTGGAAAATATTTTGCTCAAAGATTTGTACATACTTTTGGTAGTATTAAACACAAATATAATGGTTTGTGACTGTCCTTCTGTATCATTTATTTGTTTAAAATTCTTAAAGGCTATATATTGTAAATACAGGTCTTAAAAGAAAGTGTTGTTACACTAGGAGCGCTCCATTTTTTTTGGCGAAATTTAAATTCTAGCTGCAATCGGGGAGTAATTCCCTCGTCTTATAGAAAAGCCGTCGAGATTTTTAGCTATGCCAATCGCTGCATTTTCAGATAGGAGGGACGTATAGCTCTCATACATTTTATCTTTGGTAAAGTTAGCAGAGAGCCCGCCAAAAGCACAAATATGCGCTGTGATTGGAAAACAACGTAATGTTGTAAAAGGACGAAGTCATTACCGTTTGATTGTTATTGGTCATGATGTCTGCCCTGAAAACCACTAAAATCCTTTGATAATTCCTTTCCGTTCAAGACGGAATGACATCAACAACGACCATATTTTGTTACTCCTGACGACTTTTAAACCATTTATGACCGACCGAGAAAACCTTTCTTAAGCAGAATGATCACTGTTGCACACCACTATATAAAATTATCTGACTTGACTTCCGATCATGACGGTCAGATCAGAATTCCGATCTGACGATGAGCTGTGAAGCTTGAAAGCGCTAATCGGGATAATTTTATATAGTGGTGTGCAACAATGATCTTTCTGCTTGTGATTTCAACCACTAACACAACTTTCTTCATTAAAACCTTTCTTGTTTATATGAAAAGAGATTTTTCGCAGAGAATAAAAAAAAACAACAAAATACGTTTATCGAAATTGCGCTATACCTCTTTGCATAGTTCTCCTAATGATCATCTAGTTTTTTCATACTTTGATGGGTTAAATAGAAATTCGTAGATACTGTAATCATAGTACACTGATCGCTACGATTGTTACAAAAAATTCTTGAAAACTCAGACGGTTTACTCTCCCTTGGTTTTGTGGGTTCAAAAGTAGCCGACATTCTCAGGGTTTTATTTCCTGAATTTAGAAAATGTGTGTATTAATATGTTATATTATTGGGTTTAGATTTCTCATATTTCATGGTCTCAGACCAGAGGTTGTTACCATGAGCCTAATCCTCGCAGAAACGTATCTCGATCCGAGCACATTTTGCAGTGTATCCAAAACGCAAGCACTGGAAACAGTGCAGAGTTGTAGGGTAAAATTCGTACGCTCAGCCTGTGAATGACTGATCCACTTCTCTTATTTTCTCCGGCAGAGTTGTACTATTAACAGGTAAGACATGGAGGCAGGCAGATGGAACTGTCGGTGCTCCCTTCGCACTCTTACATCGTATAACTCCTTTTGAGGCGACCCTGTTGCAATTTCTTCCTCTCTGCAGTTGAGCAAACCCCCTTGACACCCATTGTGGTGTTCAGAATGGTATGGGTACTAATTTCTATACCCATCTCCTCTTTATTCTTAACTGTGAACAATATCGTAATTGTATTCAGGGTTTTGGACGGCTGATCCAGCACAGACAGTGACAGCTTTCTTATCAAAGGGACTCACTTTCTTGACGTCATATTCATTTTGTTTTGATGACACTAATAACCTCACTGGTAGACGAGAACAATAACCTCCCAGCAGCTACCGTATTACATATTAGTGTTTTCTATCTGTGCACGCAGCCAAAACAGGTGTATAGTGTACTTCTGGTCTTCCGTCAGAAGCCAGAGTTGGTTCTGAAGATGTACACATCGGCGGTGTTCTGAGCTCGTTGGAAGACAGAACGATTAAGTCAGATAAAAAAGAAAAAAGGTGGCTCAGAGCTCCCGTCGTCGTACCGATCACGTTGTATGTTAGACATGACTTGTAAGTTATGGAGAAACTTATGGGGACAAGAGTGGCAACGGCAATCAAAACTGTAGGATATCGCTGTTCAGAAGATCCCGAGAAGCAGTTCGACTTTAGGTCGGGAAAACGAACGGTGGACGCGTTACAAGAAGTGTGTGAGGCTGTCAGAAGAGCAGGGTACCACAACCATTTCTCACGTATGCTTATGCTGCTAGTAACACTGCACGTTAAAAATGTAAGGTGGGACGACATGCTGGAGGCGTTGGACAATGACTTTCGCGTACCGAGGTACCTGTTGCGGATGGTGGACAATTACCTCAAGGACAGAGCACTGCTTTACGGAACGCATGAAGTACAGCGGCGGATGGCTGTCATTGCCGGGAGGGGGGAGTTCAGTTCTTGGACCAGACCTCTGGAACGCATTCTATGAGAACTTGCTGGGATTGGAGGTGCCGGAAGAGTCGTGTTGGGGTACCCGGCGAGATGGCGGCGGTTTGTTGCTGCTCGTACCATCGACCAGGGTAAGATAAAACTTAACAGGCTGATGCGATTAGTCAATAATTGGATAGTATAGCACGGGGTGACGAAAGCCCTCAGCTCTCAGCAAGACGGAAGGCATAGTCTTGACTAAGGAGGGAATTCCCACTGTAATCCCTGTCGAATCAAAGTCATAAAGTACATTGGAATGTTGACCTTTCTTTAGCATATTAGGCGTATGGTGGGGAAAGCTGCGAAGGGAGTGATGGTGCTTAGTTGGCTCATGGTCAACATCGGTCGCCCAAAGTCAAGAAAACAAGTGGGAGCTGTCCAGTCAGTCCGACTGTACGGAGCGGAAGTATGGGAAGATTCCTTGAATAATAGGATTTTCAAAATGAAACTATCCCAAGTCCAAACACGAAGTGCTTTTTGAGTTGTATCTGCTGTCGTGGTGGTTGATGGGGTGATGCCGATCGACTTTATCGCCAAGAGATGGGCGATCGTCTTTCAGAGGAAGAAGTAGGGAGGTGGTTAAGCTGCACACCCGAGAGGCGCGATAACAGATGATGGAGAAAAGGCACAGAACTTAGGAGCAAAAAGAGCGAGGTCGCTGGATAGAAGACGCATCAAGCAAGTCCAGCCATGGCAGGAGAGGAAGCATGGGGAGATCGAATATTACCTCGCACAGTTTCTGACTAGACCTCGATATTTTCGATCTTACGTGGTTGAAGAGGCCGAGTTACCAGAGTGCCTCTACTGCCCGGAAGTGCGGACGATGTCAGCCATACATTCTTTGTCTGCGACAGATAAGAGCAGCATAGATTATCGTTGCAAGATTAGGCAGGACATCTCCCCGGATAACATTGTTGAAGCGATATTTCAAGGGAAGGGCATCTGGACCTGTGTGGCACGCTTTTCAGAAGAGATTCTTTGGGCAAAGGAGATAGATTTGGGCAATACAATGTAGAAGAATAACATGACAGACGTGTACCCTAGGGTTGAAGAACAAGAGACGTACCCAGAAGTAGTGCCATATAGTTAGTACCCTAGAAAAGGAAAGCGACGTAATTTTTGATCCGGTCCCAATAGAAAATATAGGTTCTAGCCTATATATATATTGTTCATCAGTATCATTCTGAGCGACATTTCACTTTTCTACCATACAGTCATATATTTTCAAACACACAACATATAACTTAGGTGAATCATGATGAGACATTTTAGTAACTTATAACGTTTCAGACGTTTATTCCACATAGGTCTAAGTATTTTTTTTATACATTAACAGTCCTAGATATAACAGTAATGTCAATGAACATTAAAAAAAAACTAAATGGACGTGACCTTTATATTATAAGGACATAAGACTCAATTACTTATTATTTTTATAAACTAAACTATTTAAAACTTTTGAAAATCACACATAGGTGAAAAATGTTTATTATTATCGTTGCAAATATATTTCAGAATACAGTGTTGTACTGAAACAAATTACCCTAGTATGTCTGTGTACGTCTAAGCCATAATTAAAATTTTCAGATAGGTCACGTAATCTCTAAGCCAACGGCAATGAAGAGTAGGGAAATTTTAAGGGTGTGTTTGAATGTTTACTGTACTCCTACCGCTATTAATGACATTTATTTTCTAAGAGTTTGAAATCACACTTTTGTAACATTTATCACGCTCAGCGTTGTGACCAATATTTTTTTCTGCATAAATTAAAATTTTTTCAATGAAAACACTAATTTACATAGCCTACTACATGAGGTAATATAAACACACTATATAAAATATACAAAGGCGGAAAGCATATAAACACAATAAAATATTCTAATCATCTAAACAAAAATAAGTAGTCAAAATGTTTTACTACAATTACTTAAATAACATTTTGAAGTATGAGACTTATGCGCTTATAAAACATAACTTTAACAGAAAGGACAATAAAATAATATATTTTTAAAGAAGCCGTGTGAAGAATTTGCAAAATTGTTTTACGGTCTTCGTGCATGTATCTTATTTAATTTCCTTTCGTTTGCTTCACTGCCAAGAAATCTTTACATTAATCTGATGCGTCTTTTAATGACTTACAAGTTATAAATTCACATTATGGAGTTGTGTAAGCAAAATAGAAGCACGCAGCCAAATCAGGTGAATATCGTACTTCTGGTGACACCACAGTTTCTGTGGGCGTGTTTAACTGTAAACCACACCTTTGAAGTTCGCGGAGTATGTAAAGACGTAGTAATTAACTTGTCATGTCGTTCACTGACACATTAACTGTAGGTGTGGAGGATGATATATGTAGTAGAATTCCATATACGATATTTATGTGAATGGGAACTGCAATACACATAAATAAATACTATTTCACAAATACGATACTTATGTGAAATGCAACACCAGTACATTTTAAACTGATCCTGTTGTGCGAAAAATATAAGATGCATGTAATCAAGAAAACACATAAAGGCTAACTGTACTTTTTAACGCTTTAACGGTCTAAAAGTAACAAATAATATAATAGGAGTCAATTGTTTGATACAGTTCTTACCCATGCTCATCCAAGTTCTCTTGTACGCATGCACGGCAAAAAAAAATGGTTGGATTTTTTTTCTGAAATTTTAATTGCTATTATTAACTAGTAAAAAGTACACTGTTAACTAAAATAATAACTATTGCACACAATAATGTCACGGAAATCTTTCAAACAGAAAATTTCAATCTGTAAAATTCTGAGGTCGTCTTGATGTGTAAGATGAATTGCATCATATCTGTCAGTACTAAATAGATATCGTTACAGTATAAAAAAATAATGATTAAATAATTGAAACAGGAACTGTACTTACCAAGAAAGTTGTTTCACTGAGTAAAAGAGATTCTACCTCTGTTACAAAAGATAACGACAAGGCAACTGTGAGTTGCGCCTGCTCTTTATGATACACTCTCCAAGCATAGGTGAGGAGGAGCACAACACATCACCGCCACCTTGATGTGAAGAAGGTTCGTCCCGTACTACTCACTATTTGCGCTTTTCCAAATATTTTGAATATTCTTACGATATATCGTAGATGTATCTTTACTCGCTTTACAAATAAAATTATTTTCAACCGAGATAAAACACGCCTGTACAATTTTCCTTTTCAACAAATTACTTTCTCTCCCAATGTTTTCTGTGTTCTATAAGACCTTGAGCTGTTCCTCCCACACATGGGCTGCTGCTAATTATGACGTACTATTTTTTCGTAATTTAAGGTTTTTTCTATGTTTACTAGAGGCTTTTCGGTTTCTTCCAAGTCCCACTTCCCACATTCAGAGGGGAGAATGTGTATAACATTTTTGGACACCAATTTGGAACTCTTGTGGTTGTTTTTACAATTTACAGTTTACAAATAAGTTTATCTTACACTTGAAGATAACTTTCGGTTTTTTAGAGGTTTAAACGGTTTGTTTGTAATCTAATGAAACGATGGCTAGTGTCCGAACCATTATAGTATGTAATAACAATAATAACACCTTGATATCGTCTTATAGTTTAAAGATTAGTAGCTATAATAATGTTATAAATAAGTAACTTTTGAAAAAGAAAATTAAAATTACAAAAAATCTTTTATGAATACTCCGAACTTTTAAAAATTAATAAAATATAAGTTCCCATTAATACATTCCCAAAATTTATCCTTACAAAAAGCTGTAAAACGTTGTATTCGTAAAGAATATTCCATTCTGCTAACTTCTATGAAGAATTACAGAATACAGTGAGTGCGTGTTTAGTTCCTTTTAGTTCTTCTTTGTTGCTTTTCCAGTTTAATTCCGTACGTCAAGTAATGCCTAAATATTTAACTTGATTTCTGTCACGTGCATTGTAGTATGCACAAATATGACTAATATATTTTTAATATTTAGGTAATATAAATCTCTATGCTCCAGTAAGCATTTTCTTCAAAACAGGCTGCAATTTACTTCCGCAAACTATTTGGTGTCTGACAACGTCTTGTTCATCTTCACTTCGCGAGAACGTACTAGCACTCCACTTTCCAAAGTTAGAGATTACCATTGTACTGACTACCATAGTGTCAGCACTGCAGAACTATGGCAGATACCATGCCAATAAGGGTGACAACCCCTCCCTTTTGCCGTCAAGATCCGTCCAATGTGTTCATCAGCCATCTGTTCTGTCGAAAATCTTGTTACGTCCAACCAATAATTACGCCAATAAATCTATAGTGATGACTTGAACTTGTTCATTTGCGTTCTGTTCGTCCTTTCTGCGGCAATGTCGGTAATCTTCGAAGCACGGTATTTTTGGTAAAAGCCATCTGCATTACCATGCAGACGCTCCCGCCGATATTACACCTTGAAACTGTACTCTAGGAAACGTTCAATCGCCTTTTCCAACAGTCTTTCCGGATTTTTAAACCTCAAGAGCCGTGCAAGCGGGGCATGGTTGGTGAGCACTTACCAGCATATAGTGGCAAATCGTGTGGTAAAAGTCTCCCACACATGTATTTATGGAAGTCCTTAGACGATAGCCAGCAGCTCTCTCGTTTTAACGCACAAATACGTCTCTGCTTTGGAAAGCATCTTCCTGTAATATGGTGTTACTCGTTCTTCACCGTTTTGCACATGAGATAAAACTGCTCCTACACCAGTATTGCTTGCATCCATACTTCATTTCGGGAGCTGGAAAAGCAAGAATTGGCGGCAAGCATAATACAATTTTTTAAGTACAGAATGATTCATCACTCTCTCTTAACCTCTGGAATATTTTAGTTTAGTGGTTCGGTAGAGAAGCATTTTACAAAACGTCCGTAATATGAGAATAGCCCTACGAAACTCCGAACATCGTGTTTACTCTTCAGAACTGGCCAATCTCTCACAGTGTCTATTTTACTAGGACCCATATTAACACCAGCTGCAGAGACTAAATGGGCCGTACACTGTACTTCCCTTTAGAATAGAGAACACTTCTTCGGGCTCAACTTCAGTTGGAAATCATGAATACTAATTAGAACCTCCTTAAGCTTTTCCAAGAAGTCTTTAAAAGTCTTGCCAATAACTGCCACATCGTATAAATAAACAAGGCAAATAGGCTTAGGAGCCCGCCAGATCCGACTTTCTTTGAAAGCTTTCTGGAGCATTAAATTGTCCAAATAACAAGATTTTAAACTGAAAGGTGCCACTTGGGGTCAAGAAAGCTGTCTTTTCCTTGTCTTATTTATAAAATCTTACTTGCCAATAGTCATTCCTCAGTTCAATGTGGAAAAACCATTAAGTTACAGACAGCGTGTCGAGTATATCGCTGACACGAGGCAGTGGCTAGTAATCTTTCTTTGCAAATGTCGTACATAGTCCTGCAGACCAGCATATAGTGGCAAATCGTGTGGTAAAAGTCTCCCACACATGTATTTATGGAAGTCCTTAGACGATAGCCAGCAGCTCTCTCGTTTTAACGCACAAATACGTCTCTGCTTTGGAAAGCATCTTCCTGTAATATGGTGTTACTCGTTCTTCACCGTTTTGCACATGAGATAAAACTGCTCCTACACCAGTATTGCTTGCATCCATACTTCATTTCGGGAGCTGGAAAAGCAAGAATTGGCGGCAAGCATAATACAATTTTTTAAGTACAGAATGATTCATCACTCTCTCTTAACCTCTGGAATATTTTAGTTTAGTGGTTCGGTAGAGAAGCATTTTACAAAACGTCCGTAATATGAGAATAGCCCTACGAAACTCCGAACATCGTGTTTACTCTTCAGAACTGGCCAATCTCTCACAGTGTCTATTTTACTAGGACCCATATTAACACCAGCTGCAGAGACTAAATGGGCCGTACACTGTACTTCCCTTTAGAATAGAGAACACTTCTTCGGGCTCAACTTCAGTTGGAAATCATGAATACTAATTAGAACCTCCTTAAGCTTTTCCAAGAAGTCTTTAAAAGTCTTGCCAATAACTGCCACATCGTATAAATAAACAAGGCAAATAGGCTTAGGAGCCCGCCAGATCCGACTTTCTTTGAAAGCTTTCTGGAGCATTAAATTGTCCAAATAACAAGATTTTAAACTGAAAGGTGCCACTTGGGGTCAAGAAAGCTGTCTTTTCCTTGTCTTATTTATAAAATCTTACTTGCCAATAGTCATTCCTCAGTTCAATGTGGAAAAACCATTAAGTTACAGACAGCGTGTCGAGTATATCGCTGACACGAGGCAGTGGCTAGTAATCTTTCTTTGCAAATGTCGTACATAGTCCTGCAGACTGGGAAGAGACGTAACCCACCGGTAGCACTCTACCGGAGAAGATCAAGAACTTCACGAAGGTTGATTATTCCTTCTGTCAACATGTCTTGTTCTAACCTGTTTAATAACATGTCCTGTAGGGGTATACTTCATTTTGCTTAGCCGACGGTTCGAGGAATTTGGCGTATCAATGTTATAGGCCTACCCCCGTGTTGATACAACGTTGTGTACAAGAGATGTTCTTCTTATGACTAGCCCCAAACTGCAAAACCATCCTTAAATTGATGTAAAAACTGAGTTGTTTTACCTCATCACTTGGGACATCGTCTGAAGATCTGTTCAACATTTCCTCACGTTCCTCTGGTAATTTTGAAATCTTTGAAGCATTGAGTGTTTGTTGCGTCATTCCTGCTATCTAGGCCACAGGAAAAATGTTTACTTACAGGTGTTTCAGAGGTTAGTAGAGACTATTATGTATATGGGAGAAAGTTGACCGCGTAACAATTAATTCTAAAAACATTCCCCCACAGCTGCAGTGCAAAACGTGCGTTTTTCCGTTTCTTTCTTGTGTATCACTATACCAAAGTTTACGCTATACGTAGATACAAGTTTATATTTCATATTTTCTTTCAAGAATTTTTTTTATACAGACGCTTGTTTGCCCCTAATAAGGAGATGATTACGATGTCAAAAGTAATTCGCGCCACAGCTCTGGTATCTTGCTGGCACTTTCTATTAAACTCGAATTATTATCACGCTATATTAGAAACCGTTCTTCATTTAGCTTATGCAAAATAAACAAGCGAAAATAGAATTCTGATATAATTAGGTTGCTTATTTGTAATAATGAGAACAATAGAATCATTTTTCAATGTTCACTCGTTTGACCTATTATCAGTAACTCATAACGGCAATAAATTACTGAAAATGCTTAAATTATGTAGCCTATATTAAAAAATTTCTACAAAATTTTGATAATCTTTTGTAAGTGAACAATTCACCATCCTGTCTTTAAAAGCAAGACATGTGTTACTATATTGTTTGACCTAGATATATCCAAATACCAATTAATGTCAGAAATTTGGTGGTATGAAAAGTACTGATTTTAATACAGTTGTCGACTCAGATATATTAAGTAATTAAATAAACTCGTACATCCATTATTCGAAGTTTGATAATAGCAGTAAGAGAAATGTTCCCTACATCTAAGAGCTTTAAAAATTGTTACAAAATACTAACTTGGGTTTAACATCCCATTGCTATAGAACAATAGTTAGTCGGATGATTATAATTAAAAGTCACTGAATTTATTTTGGTGAATTAAACATTTTATGCTGAAAGAATTAACTTTCCTAAGTAATCGTCAATATTTTTTGGTCGCACACATTACTTGGTTACCTTTAATGCTAGCAAAACTATTTACCTTTAATAATTCTTCATACTAGCGAGGACTAGTAACACAAAACCTTCTTTGTGATAGCGATGTTTTTAGGGTGTACTAGCAGGTTCCGACCCATTTAAAACACTAACATGGCCAACGCTACCTAATGATCACAACTAACACCTGGAACAGCTTTATAGATAATGTGCTGCTTTGTAGAGTGGCAGCCTAGTCGAAAATATTCACCAATCTAATAGGTAAATTTCCCGTTTTACTCTCTCCTATTTACCTCGGTTCTAACCATGATCATTTTCTTTAGAATTCGGCGGAATAGTTCCGGCTATTTGATTTATAATGTTCATTAATTTTTCTGAAGTAATTTTTGTGCAGAGCATTACTTCTTCTTTTCCGACTCTCAAGACATTGTTTTTGAAATCGACTACAAAACCATGTGAATCATATGTCTACAACAAGAATTGCTTTATATACAATGTCCGCAACAAGTACTTCAAAGTGATCAAACTCAAGTCGACCGAGGCGTAGATAATTTTCTACTTTCCCAAACACATTTACAGGCTTTCCAGTACCTTTTCGCAAACTGCAAGAGAACCAGATTGGCTGAAACGTTTTTACCAGATCAGGGCACATAATGGAAACTGTGACACCCGCGTAAACTGTAATTGAGATAGACGTTGAGCGAATCCGTTAACTACTAAGCTCCCGCTGTTTTTCTTGCTCTCGCAAGTATGGAATTGTCTAGGGGCTTCGTTTCTCTAGTTAGACAGCACACGCCCCGTTTTAGCGACTACTGCTCGTGTCCCTGCTGCTGAAGAGTTGACCGACAGTCTCGCTGCAGTTGTCCCACATTTATAACACTTCAGTCTTCCATCCTTTCTTCCTCTATAATGAATTGCTGATCGTTAGGTCTCTGTTCCTTGTTCTTATTCTTCATCATCTTCGCCGTCGCTATGTTTTAGTGCTCACACTTTATGTTTTGCCGTTTGTAACACTTGCTGTAATTAATGATATAGATCTAGGTCTGGTCGTTGGAGTTGTGATGATTATGTATTATAAATTTCGTAACTCTATATAATAAAGGGAATACAATGGTTAGATAATAACCATATATTAAATGTAGCTGCTAAGATAGATAAATAAAGGTAACTGGTTACATAATAAACATAAGCCGAGTTAGGTAATGTAAAAGAGAGTGATACAATTTCTGAACCCTATAATCTATGTATTCCTGTAACTTCTCTTTTAGTCACAAATTAAAAGGTTAAAATTTTTTACTCATACGGTTTGACAAACACGAATTTTAAATTGAAAGTTTTGTATTAATGGTGACATTATATTTCAATTAGAATATTTTCAGTTCAAAAATAACATTACAACATTTGCTATTATATGCCGTTAATTAAAGGAAACACACACACACGTGAATGACTTAAATTATGCACGCAGTAGGATAATAAATACGCATATATAAACACTATATTGACTAAAAACAAATACAATTAAACCAAATATTCAAAGAAGTAAATATAATAACAAATGGGGAATTCACAAATGAAAACGAGTATAAGCTAAACAATATAAATATTTACCAATGTAAATTAATGTTTACATTTTCAATGGAAAGCCAATTATTATTTTAGGACAGTTTAAAATTTTTTGGGCAAGTGAAGCGTCTGTAAACGTATTTATAACTTGCAAATAAAAGCCTCATTCCAATAGGTAAGTGGAATGACGATGGGATTGGGCTGGAGTCATGGGATGGGAATAAAGGCATGGGATCCAAAAGTTTTACAAAAAAGTGTGAAAATACGTCACTGTTGGGATTTGCATACTCTGTGTGCTTAAACAGTAGCGCATCAGAAGATATTACAGAGGAAACTGGGATAAAAACAAAACAAAGCTAAATATGAAAAATATTAAACTCATATATCAACACAAACTGTTATGTAGATCCCAGTCGAACAACACCTTCTTAGCTATTCTGCCACACTTATGCATAAAAACACGCAGACACTAACACAGGAGAACAAACACACGCCATCGTTTCCATGAACAAATAAGTGTAAAACGTAAAATCAGCGGAACACATAAAATAAATAATCTAGAATGAAAACATTCCAATAATAAATACAACAGAAGTGGAAAATATCGCATGTAGCAACAGATTTCAGAGGACTTTTGGACAACATTACAAATGAAACATAACGGAATGATTTAATTAAATAAATGACATTTTTAGTCACTTTAGATACTAGCTTTGAACGCGCGCGCGCACGCACACACACACACACATAAATATTTTTTTGTCTTGTAGTGATATTTTAAAATTTACCATGTATGAACCAAAACTCTACATTGAGATAATTATTTTTGTAAAGAATATTAATATGTAATATAGAAAAAGTATAAAGTAGGAATTTTGCAATATCCTACAAGTAATTTACGCTACAAATTGTTAATCACGTAAGATTTACAATTAAATTTTTTGGGTAAAAAGTAACTCATTTACAATTTATAAACTAGAGCACCATGGAGATGCATGAAATGTGCTTATATCCTTTGTGTTGAAAGGTCAACGTATAAAATTTGAAATAAATTCTGCATTAAAAATTAAAACTTTTGTTTACTCCAGACGTTTATTTTCTAATATTTATGTTAGTCAACAGAAATTATAATCATTATATCCAGCAAAGGCCTAAAAAATGGAATGGTAACTAAAAACTAGTTTTTTCGTTGAATAATTTATTTTTTGCTTTTAAAGACTCTGCCTGCAAAAGTAGTGTGCAAAAAACACACATAGGCCCACTCACACAAAGACACAATAACACTTGACTTTGGCAGTGTTAACGCGTAAGTATTCTGACGTAAAGTACAAAGGTTGACATTTTGACATTTCAGAGTTGCATCCAGTAAAGTAGGGAAAATATTAAAGACATTTTCACATTTATCACGTGGCGTGCATCCATCAGTCCGTTTGCTCGTGCTTGAGTGTGTGTGTATGTGACAAAGGATATGGTGGACTAAATTATGGAATTGTAACTGGTGGACTAGCTGGTGGAATTCGAATGAAATCCACATGTATTTAGGAGTTCAATATGTTTTGTGAGTGTCATCTGTATGTCTAAGTGTATATGAAATTAATAACATAAACTTACTTTAAGCTTTAAATTTACGTAAACACACGTTTTTATGAACTAGTTTACACTAAACGTGTTACGAACTAATACTCTATTACTTCTCGAAATTGAATACACCGAAATGTAATGTTCCTAATAATAACTAAGATATTAAATCGTAAATATACCGCCTTATATTTACTGGTAATATAGACTTAGATTGTATGTTGGAAATTCGCAAGAAATGGCAATTTGTAATTGTTTTTTATTTATTTATTATCAAAATACCCTTATACCGTATTGGTATCGGGTTACATCAACTACACTCTATATACAAATTTTTTCCGTCTTACTCTATCCATTGCCAATGTCTTCGCTTCACTCCAGCCCAAACTTCTTTCTCTCAAAATGTGTCCTATCATTCCATCCCAAGTCATTCGCGGTCTTCCTCTGTTCTTTCCCCCCCCCGATTTTGACTCCCAAACCTTTTTTACCATTCTATCACTATCCATTCTCTGCATGTGTCCCCACCAGCATAGTTGTCTCTGTTCAATAAAATCCAGAATCGATATCATTTCTAAATCCTCTCTTATTTGTGTATTCCTAACTCTATTCTTCCTTGTTACTCCTACTACTCTCCTAAGTTATTTCATTTCTGCCGCCTGGATTTTACTTTTTTGGCTTTTGGATAGCATCCATGTCTCACAGCCGTATGTTAAAACCGGTCTACATACTGTTTTATACACACTCATTTTTGTTTTACTTGATATCTCCTTCTTATTTATAAATCTATTGTTTAACGCATAGTACACTTTTATTGCCTTTTCAATTCTTTCATTTAATGCGACTTCTTGATTCCCATTACTATCTACTATAACCCCTAGATATTTAAATTGTTTGACTTGTTCTATCTTCACTCCTCCAATCTCTATATTTATTATTTTCTCCCCCATTAACGTTACCTTTGTTTTGGTTTTATTTATTTTCATCCCTTTTTCCTGGAGAACTTCATTCCATATATTCAAATTACCCTGTAAATCCCTTTTACTTGTAGCCATTAGCACTACATCATCCGCAAAAGCCCCTTCTGCTACTTCTATACCTCGCAAGATCCTGTATCCAACATGCATTTTCTTAACCTTCAGTGAGCACTTCTTAATGATGTCGTCCATGTACAAGTTGAATAATGTCGGACCCAGTCCACCTGCTTGTCTTAATCCATAATTTGTTGTGAAACCTAACGACCTCATATTTTACCAATTACATAATTTACATAATTTTTGTATAAGCTCTGTACTACCTTAATTATTTTAATCCTTATTCCTCTATTTTTTAAACTTTTCCATATTTTTGTTTTAGGCACACTATCGAAAGCTTCTCAAGATCAATAAAAGCCAAACATACCAATTTATCTTGTTGTATCGACTTCTCAGTTATCTGTTGAAGAGTAAATATGTGATCCTGCACACTTCTCCCTGATCTAAAATCACTCTGCGATTCCACCAAACTATTTTCTAAAATTGGGACTAATTTATTATTAATTATCTGCTCATAAACCTTTACAATTGTATTTAACAGATTTATACCCCTATAATTTTTACAAATTCTTGCGTTACCTTTATTTAAAAATAGGAACTATCAATGCTTCCTCACATTCTCTTGATATGTCTACACTTGTCCACGCTTTATTGAGAATTTGTAAAAGTATTTCTTTCCCCTTTTTCCCCATATTCTTTATCATTTCTGCTGTAATTTTATCTGTTCCAGGTGATCTCCCACTTGTAAGTCCTTTAATCACTACTTCTAATTCATGCACCGTTATTTTTTCTTCTTCTCCAACTTCACCATCCTCTCTATCTTCTTCTTCATTAATATTAACTTTGTGATCATCTTTGTTGATTTCCTTACCACCTAGTAATCCTTGAAAGTATTCTTTCCATCTATTCATTATGTCGTCTCTTTCTGTCAGTATTTTCCCATTAGCAGTATATATACATATATCATTCTCAGTATTTTCTTTTCTAAAAGACTTCAATACTCTGAAGAAAAGCTTTTGATTTTCCCACTTATCTCTTTCCAATTTTTCTCCAAAATCTTTCCATGCACTCTCTTTCGCTTTTCTAACTAATTCTTTAACAATGTTTCTTTGTTGCTTATATGCTTCATAGTTATCCACAGTTCTATAAGCTGTATATTTTTTCCATTCCTTTTCCTGCCTTTTAATCTGCTCCTTTATTTCATCAGTCCACCATACCATTTTGTAATTGTAATAATTAAAATAATTTCATTTACAGAAATGTTTTACTTTTAAGAAATAACATATAAGAAAATATACTTTAAACAAGATGTGTGTGTGTGTTTATGTATTTTATATGACTATAACAATTTTTTATATTATTAAAAATAACAAAACGTTTTGTACAAAAATATTTTTAATATTTTGTGAATTATTTTGTTTCAATAGTATTCAATCATCGTCGTCAGATAGTATACAAATTTCTATATCTAATGATGATAGTTGAATACTATTGAAACATTGTAATTCACAAAATAATGAAGAGTATATTCTTCTACGAAAAGTTTTGTTACTATTATTAATAATATAAAAAATAGAAAAGAAATAAAAAATAAAATAAAAAATAGATATAAGAAAAAACTGAAAGCATATATATATAAAGCAACAGTACATAGGATCTACGTTCATATAAGTGGAATACTAATGCCATATAACATTTCCTGATGGCCATAGACATGTGTTAAATTGAGTTTGTTCTTTCTTTGTAAAGTAGTCATAAGTTTTGAACCAAGCCATGTTTTAAAAAGTATGTTATGTCAAAATGTTCACAATTTTATTCTCTTTTATGTCATGTAAAATATTTGTGTGTAAGTGCGCTGGTGCGCGTGTGATTTACATTTTATTTAATAACTTCGAGGGAAATTAACATTTCATTCTGAAACTTGGACAGTATTCTCATGGTTATAAGCTGCATTCTTCATATTCTCAATTCTCTACACCTATAATATTTATATGGGTTTTTTAATGAAATCAATCTTCTTTTATTCTCGTTATCTTCAAGAAAGTAATAAAATTTATAGATTAGATCTTGACAGGCCTTTGCAGAATCGGACAGAGTTTAAGCCTGACTTCAGTCTACCTGTGTTCTCATCTGTGAGGTTGCTAAAGTTTCAACCAATAAGAGGGTCTAAAATTTATTCAGTTTGGTCCTCTGTCGAAAGAACTTCGGGCAGTTTCTTATAAGGACTCGTTATAGAAAGACGTACTCGCTGCCACGATTTTTTCGTGACAAGACAGGACGTTTTTCTTTAAACTTAGAAGTTGGTTCACGGTTCGAGGTCTTCGAAACCCTTACCACTTACAGAACTCAAATAATAAAAAAAAAGATCATTCTAGTGCTTATTACGTATAGTGGAAGATATCAGCTATGTACAAAATATCTACCGAGATATTTTTATTTTCTTGAGAACACTTCAAGAATCCGGAGTTGGTGTAAGATCAATACACACAGATCTATTTTACCCAGTTTTAAAATCCCTGAGATTAATTATATTTAAATTGTAAACAATAACAGTTTCTATCGCAGTGTGCGTGTGTGCAACGACATGAATGTCTGCATTAGTGATCTTCGAACGGTCTACGGACAGAGTTGTAGCAGTCATCAGTCGCGCTGCGTACGCGGAGCGTCGAGTGACTACGTAAATAGTGGATTTCAACAGAACAAATAACATAATTGTAAAGCAAGCCAATAGACTCAATTTTGAAAGGCAAATTTTTAAATAAACAATTTTATAGTATAAATTAATAAGACAATAGTAAATTTTAATGTTTTAATTTAATAAATTTTCCTACCTCTAGATATAGACTTTGTTGTAATAATTTCTATAATACCTATCTATGCAGTTTCAAAATTGTGTCGTTGCATAGATAATATTTGGCGCCGTCAACGTGGTTGGCACGAATTAAATAGTTAATACAATTTTAAGTTAAGAATTTTAATTATTGTGTATAGGCTAAGTTTTATTTGAACTGTGTTTTATATTTTAATATTGTGTCGCAGAGAGTGTATATAAACTCTTACATTTTTTCTGTGAAACAAATTATTTTGGACAATATTAATTTAGTTGTAAATAATAATTGGAGGTTTTAAGTATATTTGTGTGTTAGTTGTAATTAGGTTAAGGTAAGATTGTGGACATTCGATTCAAGATTACTGACGAACACTGACCACGTCAAACAAGTATACAGTTACATTTTAATAATCTGAGTTAACAATAGTTGAACCGTATACGTTTAAATCAAGAAGATAAACTTTGTTTTTGTGATAGTAACTCTAAACAATGGAGTCTCAAACTACATCAGCTGATTTACAAACAACATTGGCCGCGATTTTAGCAAGCATTCATAATATACGCAATGAAAATAAAACCAGCGTACAATCAATCAGGGAGGAGGCCATTAAACAAAACAAAACACTACACAACGAAAACAAAAAAATATTTCCAGCGGTACACGATCAAAGGAAGCAAAACAAAGCATTGTTAGAAGCTACTGAGAAGAAGATATCAGATAAGGTTGAATCTATTAAGTTCAACGCGAATGTTGAACTTGCATTAGAGGTTAATAGTTCGCGTATAAGCGAATGCGAGGCTAGAGTTTATTCAATCGAGGAACAAGTTCAAGGGCAGGCGAACGCCATCAGTGAATTTGTCTCCGAACAAGAACATCGGTTCGAAAAACTTAGACAACAGATTAATAGGTTAAAACGTACCTCTATGCCTGAAAGCCAAACGACATACGTGTATAAAACCATTGATGAACCTAACTCCCAACCAAAATTCTTTGGCCACGAGAGTTGCAATCCTTTACAGTTCCTTCGGGAGTGCGAACGTAGTATGGAATCCGTTAACGACAATTTGAGCGAAGTGGACAAAATTAATTGGGTTGCGCGGCAGCTTGAAGGTACGGCGGCAGAATGGTTCACGATTGTGCGGGATAAGATTACCGTATACAAAGACCTGGTAGACCATTTCCGAGTACGGTACTGGAACGAGAAGGTACAGCGAAAAATTCGTGTACAGTTAGAATTCGGTAAATATACGCCAGCCAAAGGGTTCAAGGAGAAATACATAATACAACTTGTGTCTGGAGCCAAATATCTTGAACCACCGGTGTCAGAGGCAGAACTGGTAAATAAGCTTGCACATCACTTTAGTCGTGGGATTCAAATAGCCGTGATCACACAAGGTGTAAAAACAATAGAAGAGTTGCTATTACTATTGACTAAATGGGAGAATGTTGATAGTCCCAATAATGATAACAACCAAACACGCACATCAATTCAATCAACTCATAAACAAAACAACAACAACAATATCAACAAAAATATAAACATAAAAAACCATTCCAAATTATAATCAGCATAAAGTCGCGTCGGTAACTGAAAATAAACCAGTTTTAGAAGAGCCAAAAAACTTGTAAGGTTGCACGGTGTGAGTCCGTCCATAGAAAACATAGCATTAAAAGTCAGTGTCACCAGTCTAGTGTTGACAACAGTAGTGATAAGCAAACATTTTGTGTGGCAGGCATATACCCAAATGATATACTAGATGAATTAGTAAAAAATAGTAGGTGTATGGAAGATGACCATAGTGTTAAGATAAGTAAATAAGAGTACTATATTTAGAGCCAATATTTATAATTGTATAGGAAATGTTCTGTTAGATAGCGGGGCTCAGGTATCTTTGATAAGCGAAAATTGTATAAATAAACATAAGAATCGGTTTAAGAAGGTACCAATATTACCCGTAAACAACACAGTTATTAAAACAGCCACGAATGATAATCAGATTATTAACCGACAAGCATTGGTGTCTATCACAACACAGGGAGTCGAGATTGAAGTGGCAGTACTATTAATTAAAGACCTTGTATTTGATGTTACTGACACGTCAAGCCAAATAAATGCTGTAATTGATTTTAATAATAATACTTTGATGTGTAAAATAAATAACAACCATTATAGCGTAAAATTAGGACATATGGACATCAAAAATGAGTCTGTTGCGAATTAATTAAAAATAAGTACAAACCGCATATCAACATAACCTCAAATGTAAACAATAACAATAATAA
Organism: Magicicada septendecula; assembly: GCA_034769895.1. NCBI lineage: Eukaryota > Metazoa > Arthropoda > Insecta > Hemiptera > Cicadidae > Magicicada > Magicicada septendecula. The sequence continues at coordinate 569,781,638 of CM068368.1, read as the reverse complement.
CAGTAATCCGCTGACTTCAGTACAACAAAGCAGATTAGACGCGGTATTAAATAAACATAAACTGGAGGATAGTGCAGTAGAGCAAGAAAAGTATTCTGCGACTAAAAATGAAATACAAATGTTTGCAATTAGTTACGCTTTACCCGATAATTTAAAAACTCAAATTAAAAACATTAGTATCCAACAACAACGTGATGAAAAGTTAAAGAAAATTTGTCAAAAAATTAAAGACAGGGGAAATCCAAAATACCAGATTGTTAATAATATATTATATAAGCTTATTGTTGGGCAATGGAAAATCATGGTTCCAGATAACATCGTTGAGGAGCCTAGCACATCCGGTTGCATATAAGTGCTATTTAACACTTAGAGAAAACTTCATCTGGATGAATATATCTAGGAAAAGAAAATCTGTACTACGAACATACCATACTTGTCAAACATCAAAGTATCCCAACCAGCATACCTACGTTGAAATGGGTAATATTGTAACACGTGATAAAAATGAATTGCTATGTATTGATTTTCTAGGACCACTACCACGTGCAGCTAGGGGGATGAAGAATCTTGTAGTTTGTACAGATGCTTTCCCCAAGCATGTGAGTTTATATGCTATTGGCCGAACCACAACAGTGGTAGTTCTTAAAGTAATTCTTGAGAAATATATTCCAAAATACGGGCATGCTGAAAAAATATTATCGGATCAAGGTAAGCAATTTCAAAATAAGAAATGGCAATCTGAGCTTGAGAAGCATCACATACAGGCAGTAATGACGGCGATCCGGAGACCTCAATGTAATCTTGCGGAAAGGATAAATAGGGAATTAGGAAGACTATTCAGGACGTACTGTAATACCAATCAGAGTAAATGGCCTCAATATCTCGAGTTTTTCGAGCAAGCCATCAATGCGAATTGCAACGATACGACTGGTTTCAAACCTAATGGACTACACTCTGGAGAAATGCCTAGGCGTGTATGGGATGAATATGTAAAGCCAGTTGCCACACAAAGCGTACCTGTTTCAAACGAAGTTAAGCGTTTAGAAGCTAGAAGACGTTTTAAAAAGAGTGCAGAGGAACGCACAGAAATGTTTAATGCGGAACATAAACTTCTGACATTCAAAATATGCGAGATGATTCTTCTAAAATCGTTGAACGTTGGTCGTAGTGAAGATAACACAACTGCTAAATTCTTTAGGTTATATAATGGACCTTTCTCATTATCTGAGCAAGTTGGTAAAAATACTTACATTATTACAGATCCTACAACTAACCGTACTATTGGTAAATTCCATGCATCATTTTTACGCAAATATTATGTTAAAGAACAAACTGCTCGTGTATATCAGGGTATATGAGGTATATGACTGTATTGAAACAAATAAAATTGTATAAAAAAAATAAATGTATTATGAATGTGAGATGAGGTGTTGGAGTATGTGGAGAAATGTTTGGAACCTGTCTAAGATAAGGAGACATGACGTCATCAACTGTTATTGTGGCTTATCTTGTGAAGGCATAGTATTCAAAATATGACCACGTAGAATTGTTTATATTTGTTCTGTCAATATGGAACTGTCAAACACATTTGAAATAATTTAGTTTTTGAAAGAGTATTTATTTACTTTGTTTATTTCTTGTTTATATTTTTTGGAAGTGATACTTTATTTGTTTTATGTTTAAAAAAAAAGTGTAAACATGTAAACAAATTTTTTTTATACGTGGAGCGGATAATCCTGCAACAGTACACAGGATCTACGTTCATATAAGTGGAATATTAATGTCATATAACATTTTCTGATGGCCATAGATATGTTTTAAATTGAGTTTGTTCTTTCTTTGTAAAGTAGTCAGAAGTTTTGAACCAAGATATGTTTTAAAAAGTATTTATGTCAAAATGTTCACAATTTTATTCTCTTTTATGTCATGTGAAATATTTGTGTGTAAGTGCGCGGGTGCGCGTGTGATTTACGTTTTATTTAATAACTTAGAGAAAAATTAACATTTAATTCTGAAACTTGCACAGAGTAATCTCATGGTTATAAGCAAAATTTGCATATACTCAATTCTCCACACCTATAATTTTTATATGGTTTTTTAAATAAAATCAATCGTTTTTTATACTCGTTATCTTCAAGAAAGTAATAAAATTTGTAGATTAAATCTAGACAGGCCTTTGCAGATTCGGACAGAGTTTCAGCCTGATATCTGGATATCAGTAAAAAAATCTGTGACGTTGCTAGAGTTTCCACCAATCAGAAGGTCCAAAGATTATTTGAGGTGGTCCGTATCAGAGAGCACATTGCTCAGTTCTTTCTGAAGTCTTCCCATTGAAAGAGGTACTCGTTGTCACGAGTTTTTCGTTACAAGACAAGTCGATTTCCGTAAGACTTAGAAGTTGGTTCACGGTTCGAGTTCTTCGTAACCACTGCCAATTTAAAGAATTCAAATAATAAATAGATCATTCCAGTTTTTTTTCGCGTAAAGTGGAAGATTTTCCGGGTTAGGAGCAAAATATCTAACGAGATATTTCGAGTTAACGCGAGATCACTTCAAGAAGCCGGATTTGTATAAGCTTAATACACGATCTATTTTTACCCAGTTTTGATCCCTGAGATTAAGATTATTCAAGTTATAAACAAGAACAGTATCATATCGCAGTGTGCGTATGTGCTGAGGCGTAGTTTATTCTAAGGGTTGATCTTCGGTCGACGTACACAGTCGCAGCGGTGCAGAAGAGCAGCCTGGGGAGTTACTGGAGTCTACGCAAATAGTTGGAATTCTACGTACAAGTAACTTATATGTAAAACAGCCAATAGACTCATTTATTGAAAGACAATTATTTAAAAAACAATTTTCTATTATAAAAGTAATAAGACAATAGTAAATTTTAATATGTTAAGGAATACAATTTTCCTACCTCCAGATATAGTCCCTGTTGTAATAATTTCAATGTAACTTATCTATATATATATATATATTGTAACTGAACGGCTGTCGGTCTAATCTTAAACGTGTATAAGTGTAATGGGTGTAACGTGTCTTATCATTCGTCGTCGCTTTGGAACGTAACTTACGCTGATTGTGTTCGTCGCGAAAGTACGAATAACCAGGTATCGATATCCTTATCTGTTGTTCCCTAGGGGGTGCGAAAATCCCGGGGGGCGCCAAATTGTTTAATTAAAACAATTAAAAATTTTATGATGATATGACAAGCGCAGCTCAGGCGGTGTGAATTCAATTTGTTCCCGCCTCGACTTGGCCGTCTGAATCGGGTCAGTAGTTCGTTGAGTTGGCTATGTGAGCGCTTGCCGTGAATACTAACTGTTCTCTAAAATGCACACAAATTATAATACACCAACCTAATTAAATTACAACACAGTGGTTACACTCAGTACTTGTTTATTATTTGTTGATTACTAATTATTCAGGTTAACACAAATTATGTTTTCTTTTGTAATACATTTGCACCGGTAATTTATATGAGACAATTCCTCTGGGTTTGACAAATGGATCTTTGAACGTAACAGACATTCAAGTATGGCGTCTGTCGAAGTAGTATACAAATATTTTCGTTCAAACGTCTTGGATTCTTGTGATTACGATAAAAGGATTAATAATGATTACAACAATAAAAATACACTACTTTACATCATTTATACTTAAATAATATAATGTGTAGTTATAGCTTGTTCTTGGAGTGTAGTAAAAGTGTTTCAAAATTTCGTAAATTAACAACAGGTTAACTTTACAAGTTGACAAATTTTCAGTATCTTAGTTTTTTATTTAATCTTTGAAAGAAATTATGTGCAGTTTAGTGAAAGATCAGATTACTGTGAGAAGTATTTAAAGTGAGTTTATCCGGAAATTTGGGTAATTTAAATGATACTTAACACATCAGTAGACTGGGTGTACCCGGTTGATCTGGTAAAAAGGAATTAGGCTGCAATCATATTCAATTTTCAAATGTTTAGGGCGTCTGGCATCTTTTTTAAATTAATCGGAGAAATTTATTCATTTCTTTTTTTATTTGATTAGTCTTCGACATCGGTTAAATGGTTTCAGTCATCGTCTGCTTCCTTCTTGTTCAGTGGTGGTACTTTAGTTTACTATTTTGATGCTTTAAATTAGAATTTTGATCGTTCACGATTTGGCGTCTATTCAGCAAGAGCGTCACATTACGAGTAAAGAAATTTAACGGTAAATCCGTAACCAACGTCTGTCGTCATGGTTACAAATTAATTCTGATTGGTTAATCTTGGTTTATTACCATTGTTATCAAATTTGAATTTGTATTCAAAATAGCTGTATCTCTTCTGATTGCTTTTATCCTTTGTCTTCTTCCCTACATATTATATATTATCACTACTGTTATTATTTCCTTTCAAAGATTATTTTGATATCCCTTAAGGTTGGGTTCTTCAAAATATTAATGTTTGTACATTTATGTTAATATTTGGTAATTACATTTCTTCTTTAATTTAAGTCCTTATTCTAACATTTTTCTTTTAAAATGATTTACAAATTATTCTTGGCTATTTACTCGCCTTGAATTTGTTAATTTCCTAGTTGATTTTATACAATTTTCAGTTATTTGTTATTGACAGTTAGGCATTTCCTAGGCCTAAGTAGCCATTGATTATTTTTTACCTATTTTATACAAATTATATCACATTTTACTCTATAGTGTTTTGTTTTGTTGTTATAATTGATTCGTTTATTTGTTATTGTGTCTTGAATTTGTTTGTGTACTGATTATGTGTCAAGATTATTTTCTATATCTTGGCTTGTCAATTATTTCCTAACTGATTTTCTACTGTTTATTATTTCTGAATTGATTTATCTGCTTATTTATTTAACTTGATATTGTCAAAAATATGGCTATTATTTACTATTCTTTATTACATAAAATATAACAACTAGGCCTATGGACTGTATGCTTCCTTCAGCCATATCCTATTCATAAATTTAAATGAACAATTCTTTACCAGTTAATAGGTACTGTTGGTTTAACATACATTTTATTCCTTTACTATTATCTTGGGTGAGAAAAATCATCACTCCTTTTACACTTACATAATCTATTATCCCTTATAACATAGGGTGTTTATTGATTGCATTCTTAATTTCTTATTTCTTTACTAATCTCTTTCTCCAATCCATGGTAACACAAACTGTTTACCTTACATGGGCTTTCTCCCCTGAATAACATCGTATCCTTCGTTTATGTCTAATCTAAATACTATTTTTATTTATTATTAACAATACAATTCTTATAAGTTCACTATTAAATCATTTAGTGTTTTATCATTGATTTACTAAGTGTTTTCTTATCTATCACTATTTTTTTATCATACTATCATTTACAATATCCTTTTTTATTCGTCACTTTCACCTTTAACTAATTAGTGTTTATCACTGATTGACTCATTATTTTGGGGTTTTTACACCTTCACTATTGGCAATTCTTAAACGTTTTATTTTAAGTGTTTATTAGTGGGTAATCCCTATTATTATTTTTATTTGTCACTTAGTTACTTTCAGTTTATTTCTCACTATCTCACTATCTCTCTCTT